>CM032449.1:40206931-40460591 GCA_019049505.1 Pachyrhynchus sulphureomaculatus
TGCTAGCTCTGAAACGTCTAATTGTGCGATTTTTACAATTAATACAAAAAAGAATAGTGCGTGTTAAGAAATTTTCTTTTAAACTCTGCATGCATTTGGGATGAAACTTTGAGCGAGTACGAAAATTTTCGAGATATAGGGCCGACTGGACTTCAGTGGAATGCGACGTGCGTTCTGGAAGACCTTAGACTACCACCACCCTTGAAATTATTACCTTTGACTTGATCATCTTGTGTCTTAATATCAATTTTACTAAGTGCTAGTTTTAGTAATATATATTGCAATTTTATAGGCTATAGGGCTTTGCCCGTTAATAAATAAATTAGCAAATAATGCTCAAATATTATTTTCAATGAGATCATACTTCAGATCATATGTTCAATTAAAGACTGAAGTAAAAAAATATTTAAAAAAAATGTATATTTATAGTAAACAATAAAAATCTCAGCTGGCATTAGAAACATTAAATAAATTAGTAAAATATGCAAATAACTAAAAATAACTGAGGGTAACATGCAACTTAAAATATTTAATAAGTACCATTATAAAACACTTCCAAATACGCTTTATTATTTATTTATATAATGGCCATTTATTATTATTATTATTACCGTCATTGTTCCTGTCCTTTGATTTCGATATGACTGTTTTACTACAAAAATAAACCGATTACTTACTTCGTTATCGTTTGCAAAATATCCCATTGCTAAAAATAGCTATCATATAATAATCAGTAGTGATCCTTGGTGAGTAAAGTTCAGCCTTTTCTCTGCAGTATAGCCTGCCGCAGATTTACTTCACATTCTTTACGTGAGGTCGGATCAATTCTTCGTATTCGCGCGCTGTTTTACCACCGTACCGACCTCGTGAACGGATCTGTTTTAATTTTCGTGTATTTTTTGTATATTTAAACCTTTCCTCATCAACTTTATATCGACAGTTGGACTTGACAATGATGATAAGATTCGTTGGAGCCAAAACAGTACATCGATATTAAAAAAAGACGGGCAAGTTTGTAGTTGTAGCTCTTCAGCATTGGTTTTCCGCATCTGAAGAGTAATGACGACAATAGATTATGCCACCTTAAACCAAGTCGTCGACTATTGTAATCGGAAAAGGTTTATATTCTTTAAGATAATATTTTTTTCGCATATTTTTACTTTTTTAAATATTTATTTAAAACATTTTTTATTAGTTATTTAACAGAATCTAGGAGAGTTCCGCTATATCAAGCGGGAATCTTATGGAATTATTATTCTATATTGTCTTTAAAAAAAAAATAATTTAAAGGCTGACTTCGATAGAAGAGTCTTGTTAGCTTGGTCTGCGTTCAGAAGGTTACAATTTACATTTAAATTGGACATCCCAAATACAATAAAAGCCAGAGTATTCGATCAGTATGTACTCCCGGTATTAAAATATGACACTGAAACTTGGACTTTAAATAAAAGTATAATAAATAAACTCGAGGTAAACCAAAGAGCAATGGAGAGGAGGATGCTAAATATTAGACTCCAAGATGAACATCGAGATTCGAAGAAGACCAAAAGTAACATGTAATACAACGAATACGTATATTATGGCGGGGCATATCGTAAGGATGAATAACCGATGGACACGCCGTATGGTTGAATGAAAACCTAGAGAACACAAAAGATGCAGAGGTAAACCATAGACAAGATGGGCGGACGACATAAAACGATTAGGACACGATTGGATGCAAAAAGCAAACAACAAAGCTCATTGGAGAGAACTTGGGGAGGTTTACATCCGATGGATGGAATAAGCTAATGATGATGATGATGATGATATTGTCTTTAATGCAATTGGCATGTCAGGTTCGTTTTATTTCAGCAAGTGACAAAAACGCTTTAATATTTATTATTATTGTTTTGTCTTAACGTTAACATAGCTCACTCAGATAGTTTCTGTGTGTTGTTATTACTTTCTCTATTTTACAGCTACGTACTTAATTGATTTTACTTGTATATCTTGTAGCCGCCTTAAAACTAATATACCTATCAAACTGTGTGGGTGCAAGAAATAAAGCTATAAATTAATTTAAAAGTGGTGAACACGTTAGACTTCTTATGGCAAACTTACTTAAGGGTTATTCCTTGATCGTTTAGCATACTTTTTGCCACTCACATCTCAGAATGTGTTGTGAACCAGTTTGGTATCAGGGAAAGACTCGGGAAAAATGTTGCAAAATTTTTATTTTTGACCTTTTTATGGCGATTTTTCGAAATGAGCAATTTTAGGCGCCTTTAAAGTTGTTTTGGCCTATGTCTTGCCTAAAAATGGACGTACAGAGCTCTTATTTAGGTCGTTGGAAAGATCTTGATGGGAGCTTTTTGCTCGAAATTCGAAAATCCCAACCCTCTTGACGCATCGGTTTTTAATCGAAACTTATTATTTTAAAGATATGCTATGATTTAACTTGTACATGAAAAGGGAGGGAATATTTTGCGAAATAAGGGAATGTACCGCGATGACCCCGGAAAAACGTGTCGTCATTGCTTTAGCCCCTAATATGTCAGAGTAATTTCCTTTGCTCTTTCCCTGCCTTTTCGCTCCTCCTTCCCTCCTTTTACTTCAAAAGTTTAAGGCTCAGAATTTATATAATTTGAAGGTTTGGGATAATTAATAAGAACTTTTTCGTGATACATCTTTTATTCGTAAAAATCAATTTTAACATCACTGAGTTTTGTAGTCAATGACACTGATCTGTTCCTCCATATTACCACGGGTCCATCTCTTTCAGTCGAGGAGAGACAGGGGTAGACTGGGCGTCGAGCCTGCTCAGCGACAAAAAAGAAAGGCAAGATTAGGAGAAAAACAAGGCTGGGGAAAATGGCTCTGATACATTATGAGTTAGCGCAAGGATGCCATGTCATGATGGGATGCAGCGCGGTGCATTCCAAAGAAAATGGCGGTTTGCATGTCGACACTTCGTGCCGTGTATTCTCCTAATTGCGTAAAACCCCTTCCATATTCGTATACCCAAAAGTTAAATCATAACATAGGCTTAAACAATAATTGGTTCGAAGGTATTTTTTTTGAAAATTTTTGAATTTTGAACAAAAAATGAAAAATTTATTTGGTGTTATACCTATGTCCATCTCGATGTTATGTTTAATATACACTAGACATACACTTTTTGAAATTTAAGTCGAAGTTAGTCAGTGTACTTACAAGTAAAATTTACTTTATGAATAAGGATAACTGTTACTTTCTTGAGACAATTAGGAACGTATTCCTTAGAAATCATATAATTGCCTAAGTAATTTTTATTATAATTAGTTTTTTTGTTTCGTCTTTTAACCTGTTCGGATTGTTTTGGTCTTCGTTATTGTCGCTCTTCTTGTTTGGCAGGGATATGTCGAATCGATTCTGTAAACGGTACAAACGTTATACCAAACAATTCGTGTAAGCTAGTGTCGAGAACATTTTGACAAATAGACAGTCGCTTAAGAGTTATAATTGTGCTTAAACTTGATTACAAAGAGCGAGCTAAAAGAAATAATGAAAATACTCGTTCGAATACACCTGTTTAAACTTATATAGAAGTAAAGCTTGAAGTTTCTACTGTGATAAAATTATGTTTATTTTTCCACTTTTTTTTACGCCGCACTTTAAGTTTTTACAAACGACCACTTGATGGCGCTATTGAGATATGAATGTTATTGTTAAAACAGTGGCAGCTCAGAAACTGGCCGAGCAGTTTGTTTCCAGTAAGCGTTTAAAAAAACAGTTTTATATACAAATGGAAATTTCACGTGAAGATTTTCGTTGGATGATTTTATACGATTTTAATAAAGGCCTAACTCAACAACAATGCCTCAAATCGTTCAACTTTTGGTAAGGAATCACCATCAGAATTTCGTCATGGTTGTGTTTCCCTCAGTGTTAAATTTCGTGAAAGTCGACCAAAATCGGTTTTTGTTCCAAAAAAATCTCTGTTTTGCGCAACATGATCGAAGAGGATCAGCATATGACTTACCGTGAGATAGAAGCATCCTTAGGCATATCGAAGACTACAGTACATTCTATTTTGCATGAACATTTGGCTGTGAAAAAGATCTGTTCCCGATAGATTCCGCATAATTTGATCGAAACTCAAAAATAGATTTGTGTCAATTGGTGTAAGGAAATGCTCAAAAAATTCGACCGAGGACATGTAAAATCCGTATATTACATCGTAACAGGAGACGAAACTTGGATATATTCGTATGAGCCGGAAACTAAGTAACAATCATCTGTTTGGGTGTTCCAATATGAACCGAATCCAACAAAAGTGGTTCGTTCGCGAAGCACTTCCAAGTAAATGATCGCTTGTTTCTTTGATTTTACTGGACATGTTGCAACCATAGCTTTAGAGGATCGAAGAACAGTTAATGCTGAATGGCATACAATAATTTGTTTGCCAGAAGTAATCGATGAAATCGGGAAAAACAACCGAAAACGTCGGATCATTTTTCATCATGACAATGCCAGCTCTCACACAGCACGTCAAATAATTGTTTATTTGATGGAGAAAAACATGTCTCATTGCCCGTATTCACCTGATTTATCGCCTAACGACTTCTTTTTGTTACCAAATGTCAAAAAAAATGCGTGGACACTGAGTTTCATCACCTTAAGAAGCTGTTGGATCCTTGAAAACCATATTTTTGAGGTACTTCAGAGTGGAAAAAATGTTTCGAGAATGGGTTCGAATGCATGCAAAAGTCTATAAATCGTAAAGTGAACATTTCGAGAAACAATAAAACGATTTGTACCAAAAACATTTTTTTCCCTCATTGTTTTTGTAAAAACTTAAAAGGTAGCACTCATACGAATTTGCTCCGTCTTATTTGCTTAGGAAAAAGTGTTGGGACTTTTTTTTTGTTATCCAAGTAGGGTCCCAGTGCAATTGTATGCAACATATCAAAGATAATAGTAATATTTTTCTCAATCACTGGTTGTATTGACGACACTCAAACTATTGAATCTTTTTAATAAGTAATATACAAATTCGAATCTCTGATTGCGGTGAAGGCATCTCTCTGTCGGGGGATGTTTAAAGCCACAGACTGATAAAAGGTTCAGAAAGTCGATAACAATTACTGGTTGGCAGCGCTTGTGTCAGGTTTCAAACCACGTATATAAAAATCACTATTAACTACTAAAATTGCAGTCCATATTTGACTGGTTATTCACTGTTCTTTCATTTGAGTTTGAGTTTTTGTTCCCTTTTTCGGCCGATCTTAGATCATCTAATGAACCGTGATATGGCGAGATGAATTGACAGATAAGGGAACAGTAAATAATTGCTGAAATATGGGCTTTGTTCAATTTTAGCAGTTGACATTGATCAATAAATCAATAAATTCTTCTTACGAATGACTGTTCTATGTCCGACAGCACTTTCTGATTCTATTGCCGGAGAGCGCATGTTGTCGGGGATTAGAACTAACCAGTGGTTTGAGTGTAACTATCTGCATTTTCATATTGATAATATATTTGTTCCTATAAGCGATCAGCTTATATCTGTTATTAGAATTTGTAATAAATAGCATATTATTTCTCGATTAACCACCACTGATAGCTCTTTATTTATATATTTAGTTAGTCAACTCTCAGAAGATTCCTGTAAAATTTTTATGACTTTTGTATATTAGTTTGCGAGTTATAGCTGTTGTGAGTGACACTACTTTTTATTTTTGCAAAACGATGGACAAAAAGATTTCGTGTGTTGATTAAATATTGCTTTTTGATGGGAAAAAATACAGCCAGAACCCAAGAATGGCTTGAGAACATCAATACGATTTTGAGGTGAAATCGTCGGATACTGCTACTTTAAAAAAAAAAAAAAAAAATACTCGCTTTGACGAGTACATTAAGGATAAAATATTGCGATGGCTGAAAAATTGGGGCAACACCCTCAAAAATAGGAGAATTGGTCCTTTTTTTTTTTTTTTTTTTTTTTTTTTTTTTTTTTTTTATTTTTTTTTTTTTTTTTTTTTTTTTTTTTTTTTTTTTTTTTTTTTTTCGATTTTTTAGTGTATTTTTGCAATTTTATCATAAATTTATGGAAGATAAACTAAACATTTTGACAGTTTTTGATTCTATATAAAAAAAACGAAAAATTTAATGGGCTATGGATGTTATTTGAACCTTCTGGTCGGGAGAACAACCGTTTTTGTCGTTTTTTTGTCACTTTTTGTGTTAAATATGGTAGGCGTACTTGCAAACGGAAAGCAAATTTTTTTTAAGTTAACTCTAATGGGGTTCTTAATATATCGGTAACTCTGACTCTCTACCAAGTTTCATCCAAATCGGTGACCCATATAAGACATATATTAATCTTATAACTAATAAAAATGATCTTCGTTACGGCGAATATCATAAAATTCAAAAAAAATATATTTTTTTAAAAGTAACTAAATTTGAAACAAAAAAAGCATAAAATTGAGAGTAAAATGGGCAGTTTTTTAGCCTAAATGGACCAAATGACTTCCTCAACCACTCGATATGTACAGTAACCTGTGTATGATAATTAAAAATAACTTTGGTTATTGAAAATATAAAACTCAATAAAAAATAATTTTTTATTCAGAAATCGTAAATTTGCATTAACAAAAATTAAATGAGTTCTTACGTATCTCAAATGAAAGCTTAGGGACTAAGGAACATTTTCTGATATTTTAGGTAACGTAGTAGTATACTGGAAAAAAGTTGTTCAAAAAATTCTTCAGAAGAAAAAAACGTGAATCGGTAAAATTTATCAATATTATGAGGAGTGAAAATATATTTAATATGTAAAAAATGGCTAAAATTATGTTTGAATCAATTAAAGTAATGTCCGTCGAACAATTTCTAGAATTAACTAAAAAAAATTTGCTTGCAGTTTGTAAATACACCTATTGAATTATAAAAAACGACAGAAACGGCCAATGTCTCCCGACGAGAAGGTTTAAATGACGCCAGTAGAATTTTTAGTTTATCTTTCATAAATTTATGATAAAATTTTGTTGCCCCAATTTTTTAGCGGTCGCAATGTTTTTTTTAATGTACTCGTCGAGACGAATATTTTTTTTTAAAAAAGTAACAGTCGACGATTTCTGTTTCTGGCCTGTTTTGGTCGTATTCTGACTGGACTAAGATAGCTGATATCATGGATATATCATTAGAGCTTGTCAGGCATATTTTCCGTAAATATTTGCATACGAATAAGCTAGGTGCCCGATGGGTGCCGCGCAATCTCACGATTGATCAAAAACAGCAATGTGTCGAAAATTCAGAAGGCTGTTTGACTGTTTCGACGTAATCCAACAGCGTTTTTGCGTGGATTCGTAACAATGGACGAAATATGGATCCAACACTACACGTCTGAGTCCTACAGTCAGTCTGCATAGTGGCTGGAACCTCATGAAAGCCGACCGAAGAGTCCAAAAACACAAATGTTAGCTGGAAAAGTGTATCGCTCTTGAAGGAAACTATGTTGAAGAATAAAATGGATTTTTCAACCCATGTAGTATATTGAATCGGTTGCCATGATATAGTTCAGTATTTACCCTTTGCCTTTTGTCAATAATTTTTACAACCCCAATCAGTGTGTTAAAATACTACGAGTGAAACTCTTCTTCTATTACTTCAAAAAAGGGTGTTATTATATACATACTCACAAAAATTCAAAAAAGAACTCTCATATGTAAGAAGGATATAAAGCTGACTAATCAATTGGCGATGAATTGGCTCTTTTCAGATCTGTTCAGTGGATTAGGTAAAATTTAGTATAAATATTAAAATATAATACTGTTTTTAACAGAAATATTCTCTGCAATATATAGAAATTTTGAAATTGAATAAAAAATCATAGACTTATGTTAAACAAACGCCAATTTATACTTGTTAAAGGTAGGCAAAAGTGAAAATATATTTTTTTTTACATTTACACAATCATTTTAAACTAATGTAATGTATTATTTTTTTTAAATGCCTATATTTAAGGAGTAAGGACACTCCAAGTCCTAGGAGAAAAGGCTAATACCAAGAATTTTTTTGCAAGAATATAATAAAAGCAGTAGAAATTTATTTGGAGTATTTTATTAAACAAATATTTAAGTGTCTAAAGATATGTTTTTTTGTCTTTTTAATTCAAAATGGCCGCTTCAGAATTCAAGACAAGACACCTTTTATGCGAGACGAAACGATTGCTCCCGTAGATGATTTCAACCTTGAACAAAAAACCAAACAATTTTCATTAATATATGTCAAAAACTAGTGGATAACGTAAGGATTTTGCGATGAATTATAAACCTCCCTTTTTATAAACAATTTTTCCTGAAATTTTTGGGTGAAAAATGAACATTTTTTTTCCAATGTGCGCCATTTCTCGAAAAAGTCATATTTTCAAATTTCCGTAAGTTATTCATTAGTTTTTGATTTAATTTATTAAAAAAAAGACTAATGATTTTTAATCATTATGAGATGTAAGTATGAGATATAGGAAACAAAATAATATAGTAAAAGAATATTATTTATGTTTGTGAATATATTTATTATTATTATTCTTATATTTATATGTGCAAAAGTTTCCGGCTACATAATATACATTGACGCAGTAGGACGTTCAAAGACGTATTTACGAATAATAGCGCGTTGAATGTTCACATTTAGTTCATAAAAGGTCATGGGAGCATAAACATGGCTCGGCATATGCAAATCCAAATTCGTGAGAGAGTAATAAAATTTTCAAAAGAAGGAAAGTAGCTTTCTTAGAAGAATCTAAATTTAATCTTTTTGGAAGCGATGGTAGTCAACATGTACGACGTCCTATTGGTACGAGAAATGATGTTCGGTACCAAATTCCTACGGTAAAACACGGTGGAGGAAGTGTAATGGTTTGGGGAATTTTCTCTGCACAAGGAGTCTGTCCATTGATCGAGATCAACGGAAATATGATCGCTGATATTGACAAGGACATTTTAGAAAACAATTAGTTATCATATGCTGAAGAAACATTGCCGCAGAGTTGGATATTTCAGCAGGATAATGACCCCAAACATATATCCAAGTTGTTAAAACAGTGGTTTTCTGCTTCAAATATGAGAGTTTGCTGGCCATCTCAATCACCGGACTTGAACCCAATAGAACACTTATGGGAAACGCTAGATCGTCGCATTATTCAAATCATTGAGGAAGAATGGGATAAAATTTCACCTGCTTGTATTAATCGATTAATTGAGTCAGTGCCACATCGTTGTGCGGCTGTTATCGCTGCAAAGGGTATGGCTACAAAATATTACCATAAAAATATAATTTAAGTCTATTATAGAGCATATGGACTAATAATGTTTCTCGTAGTACAAAGTAGCCGGAAACTTTTGCACATATAAATATAAGAATAATAATAATAAATATATTCACAAACAGAAATAATATTCTTTTACTATATTATTTTGTTTCTTATATCTCATACTCACATCTCATAATGATTAAAAATCATTAGTCTTTTTTTTAAAAAAATTAGAGTACGAAATGTCACTGGCCGGAAACTTTTGCACGCCATTGTATATAGGTTGAAATCTATGGGGGCAATCGTTTCGCTCGTTTCAGGCCTCGCATAAAAGGTGCTTTGTCGTCTTGGATTCTGAAGCGGCCAATTTGAATTAAAAAGATAAAAAAAAATTGTACACTTAAATATTTGTTTAATAAAGTACTTCAAATAAATTTTCGACCGTTTTTATTATACTCTTGAAAAAAATAATTAGTCCTTTTTCCTGGGACCTGGGGTGACCTTACCCCTTAAACTGGTTAGATGCTTCAATATTTATATTAGTGCAGTAAAAAAAACATTTGAAATTGCACGTTCTAGATACAGCAATATTATGATTTTATCCTCTTTGGGGTATCACCAGGAGTATTCTTCTCGAAAAACTTGTGCTTTTTTGTTTATAAATAATTTTTTAAGTTTTCAAAGCGCGTTTTTTCAGCTTAAAATGTGTATAACTCTGATTATATAAGTCAGATCGAGACAAAAAAAAAACGAACTATTCGTAATATAATTTCCAACAAATCCTCGTTGGTTTTAAGTCGCTCAAGTGCGAACATAACCTACAAAATTGAAAAAACAGGCAACAAACTGTTTTTTTTTTTAAATTTTATTGTAAAGGTTGACTAAGTGAACCGATCGGCTTGAAACTTCAAAAAAATATGCCTTTTGTTATAGCAAGAATACCCTGAAATGTTGGTACAAAAATATTGAACCCAGTGGGCACAATTGAATTTTTTATTTAAATTTTGAATTGCCCAACATTTTATGCCATTTGGTCCAAAAGGGATCTTTTTTTTTTCAAAATTTAGGTCTCGACACCAGCTTTCCGATGCCATTAAAAAAATTTTTTTTTGGCACATTTTAACTGTTTATTTTTACATTTCTTTATTAATCAAATAACATACACACACCTGGTAGAGAATCACGAGACCTTTATTTAAATTTTCATTAACGTGAAATGACCGAAAAAACGAATTTGTTGTTGTGTTAAAATGACTCCAATTTTTTTTTTCTAATGGAATCAGAAAGCTGACCTCGAGACCTATTTTGGACAAAATGGCATAAAATGGCAGGCAATTCAAATTTTAAATAAGAAATTGAACTGTGCTCACTGGGTTCAATATTTTTGTACCAAAATTTCGTGGTATTTTTGCTATAACAAAAGGCACATTTTCTGAAACTTTCATGCCGATCGGTTCACTTAGTCGTCCTGTACAATAAAATGAAAAAAAAACAGTTTTTTGCCTGTTTTTTCAATTTTCCAGGTTATGTACGTAATTGAGCGACTTAACGAGGATTTGTTGGAAATTTCGTTACGAAGAGTTTATTTTTTTTTGTCTCGATCTGACCGGAGTTATTCACATTTTAAGCTCAAAAAAGGCATTTTCAAAACTTAAATTGTTTATAAACAAAAGAGCACAAGTTTTCCGAGGGGACAATATTCCTGGTGATACCCCAGAGAGGATAAGATCATAACATTGCTGTATCTAAACTATGCCTATCTCATCATGATTTTGATCTTTTTTTACTGCACTATATAGTGTGTTGATTTCTTGAAAATTGCTTTCTGAGTCATGTGTCATGGGTTCTTTCAAAGATTTGTTTTGATGGCATCAGATCTTTGAAATATCCTTAATACATCTCGAGAAATCTAAACACTATGTGTAACATTCAATGCCTCATAGAATGTTGAATGTTATATACCATATAGAATGTGTTCTGGAGTTTTTTCGCAGGAATTTAATTATATTGTCAATACTGCATAGTCCAGTGTGAGGTCCCCGATGAGCATGGTTGATACTACCACAGCACTGCCATCGAGGAAACGGTAAAGTGGACTGTAATCAGAAAATTTTCAGAGCACATATCTTTTATGTATCAATGTATCTACAATATACATACATGAATTAAGGTATTGTGACCTACTCTTCAAGGAGTTGGGTTGCAAAACTAATTTTAAAAGATTTTTTTTAGATTAAAGAAATACTTCGAGGTTAATCCTGGTACATTTCTAAACAGGTATGTTATTTCACCATATTTTAGTGATTATATAAGTTTATTGAAATATAAAGAGTCGTGGACCTATATTCAAATAAATTTTTTGTTTAATGTTCTGTACGGAACACTTACGGGATCACTTCGATGTCTGTCTGTCACATCCGATTTTCACCGAAACTATTTGACGTAGAAAGTTGAAATTTGGCACTAATATAGGAATTGATGGCCTCATCAGAGCCGTGTAGTTTTGAAAGTTTAATTTTAACTTAAGGGGTTAATTTTGGGGGGTGAAATCGGAAGTGAAAAAATTTTTTTTACTAGGTCATCGAGTGGGGTGTCAAATGAAAGCTTGTAACAACACGAGTTCAAAAATATATATAATGAGCGCACATGCGCACACGCTTTTCTTTGTATTATTTTGAAAAAATTGCGAAAAATCGCCGTCCCCCCGTCTTATCTCGAAAAGTACTGATCCAAAAATTTTGAAAAAATTCTGGAATATTCTCCACGGGGTGTAAATTGAACGAAAGTCATCACGAGTGCATTACCTTTAATAATTTATCTCGTATATATAAAAAAAACAAAAATTTCAAGGTCATCAGTTTTCAGTAAAGATCGGAAACAAACTTTGTTGAAAACTCATTTGGGGTGTGTGTGTCACTGATCATTTTATACCTCCGTAACAAAATTTTTTATTTCAGAAGCAATTAACGTACGGAACACTAATTGCGCAAGTTCAACTTGCACTTGACCGGTTATTAATACTAATTTTAATAAAATCAGTTACTCTTACTGTCGTACATTATGATCTAACATCTAGAGGTAAAAAATCATGATTTTTGGAAATAGGTCGTTCCAAATTGGAGCACGTTTCCGACGAAGCCTAGGTCTAAATTTGAAAAGGTGGCTCCAGGGAAAGAAAGAGGTTTGGCTCAAATGTAGAAGTTGAATGGGAAACCGAGGCTTATTTCAGAGAGCTCGACAAATCGTATCCAAATGTTAAAATCGATTTTTGGCAAAACAGTGTTTTTTTGTTCAAAAATCTCGAGACTTTTCACCCCCATCCTGTTCATTCCACCCGTAATTTTTATTTCTATTAATATCCCTAAAATGTATGTAAATTTCAATTGGTTCCCTAATCTTACATTGATTATGTGTCCTGTCGTGTGCTAATGTTGAACTATAGCTTTTTTAATCCATTTTTCATCTGCCTTTAGTCTAGTGGATATGGAACTTTCAATTTCTTTGCTGAAAATTTTGTGAATGTGAATCTTATCTATAACTAGTCTATTTTGCCTGTAGTCTCACGTATGTTGAGTTACAACACGCTATATACTCGTGGATCCTGATTACTAACTGATCTGGTGTTCGGTACAAATCACTTCGAAGGAAATCTGATATCGTCATCGCTATATTCATTTCTTTTTAGGTCATTGATCAGTTTATCTGTTCCTAATGAGATAAAATGTCCATCACCTATTGATAAAGCTCTAAATAGTAATGAGTTGATAATAGTTTTTGAGAATGATAATGATGTGAAAGTTGATTCCCTCGCAAAATGTTCCACGTAGTTTTCTTTTATACCAATACATCTAGAAAGATAAGGGCATCATCTAAGTATCGTCCACATAACACGTAGGCTGAAAAGTTTTTGGTCTGACACATAGATGTCGTTCTTTTCAAAAAAATCCATATGATTTTTAGGAAGTAGCAACCTTCCAACGATACGTGTCAAAATTTCAAGGCATTCTGACACATAGATGTCGTCCTACTCAAAAAATCCATATGATTTTTAGGAACCCCTCCCCCACCCCCCCCCCACCTTCAAACGATACGTGTCAAAATTTCATGACATTTCGACGATTAGTTTACAGTTGTTTTAGTGACGCTACTTTTGATATTTTCAAAACAATGGGAAAAATCGAATTTCCTGTGTTGATTAATCACTGTTTTTTGGTGGGAAAAAATACCTTTCAAGCAAAGCAATGGCTTGATAAGTGTTACGGGGACTCTGCCCCTGGAAAATCACTCATCATTTACTGGTATGCTGAATTTAAACGCGGTCGTACAGATATAAATGATTCTGAACGCTCTGGACGTCCAAATGGTGGTTACATCGGAAAACATAAAAAAATCCACAAAATTGTTTTGGCTGACCGTAAAATTGCGTGAGATAGCTGACACCCTAAAGTCATATTTTGCACAAACATTTGGGCATGAGAAAGCTCTGTTCGAAATGGGTACCGCGTTTGCTCAAAGTGGACCAAAAACAACAACGTGTTGATGATTCTGAACGCTATTTGGACCTATTTAAGCACAATAAAAAGGATTTTTTCATACGATATGTGACAATGGATGAAACATGGATCCACCACTACACACCGGAATCAAATCGGCAGTCAGCTGAGTGGACAGCAGCCGGTGGAAGCCGCCCGAAGCGGCCAAAGACACAACAGTCGGCTGGCAAGGTTTTGGCCTGAAATAATTTTCATCGACTATGCAGAGAAGGGAAAAACCATAGCGAATATTATATAAAGTTATTGGTGCGTTTGAAGGGAGAAATCGCAAAGAAACTGCCCCAAATGAACAAGAAAAAAGTGCTCTTTCATCAAGACAATGCACCGTGTCAGAAGTTTACGATGTTGATGAAGTTACGATGGCAAAATTGCATGAATTGAAGTTCGAATTGCTTCCTCATCTAACATATTTTCCAGATTTGGCCCCCAGCGACTATTATCTATTCGCAGACCTCAAAAAAAATGTGTTTTAAGTAGCTAGATCAAAAACTTTTCCGCCTACGTATTATCTACACCAAAATTTTGGTCTAATGAGAGCGGATATTAAACACACAATACCTACTATGGATACCAAATCAGATAGGTGATCCTCCCTCTTTAAATATACTAGTACAAGGAAAATATAACACATTTGGAACATTATGTTTACAGACACACTTACCTTTCTCAAAACCTGTCTGTGTACCAATTCATTAGTATTTAGAGTTCTGTCAATATGTCATAAATATTTTACCTCATCAGAGACCAACTGGTACCAATGTTCAGTGCTTTAAACATAACCGGATAATAGACTGACGATTTTAAACGATTAACCGCTTGAGATACCCCACTTCGAGACAAGGATCCACCAGTAGATAGTGTAGTTTTACGAACCACGGTATTACGGAAATTAGTCAAATTATTTGAGCTTCAACATTCGCGGAGTTTTTATTACGTTACGAACTGAAAGTATTTACAAAAATCTCTATTCTTGTTTTAAGATGTATGAAGGAGAAATTAGAAGATCAATAACCTCTCAGTTCAATGTACAGTTAGCTGTTTATCGATAATGGAGGACGGTTTTAATACGTTTGACACTTCCCGTTAGGCCTTGATCATTCCGATTTAATAACATGACGACAGTTTTCAATTTATCTAAGTAAATACAGATAACAGCTGGCAGTGACTTATAAATTAAGTGGCGCATCTGTATGGATGAATTGATAACACTGGTAAACAAAATTGTAACTTTGTCGTGCCACATGGACTTTTATGATATTTTTTACTTTAATAGGTGGTTGGCAGTAAAAACAAACATTAAAAGAAAAATCTGTTAGCCAAAAATTTTATTCTCTTAAGTAATTTAAAATATTTTAAAAACAATGACCTCCTAAACCAAAAATGTAAAAAAGTTTTATTATGAGGTTACGATCTAAGATTTTCTAGCAAATTTAGATCCTGGTTGGTCCCTTTTGATTGTCTAGCAGTAATCCGCCAACATATTTGGGTTCCATTTGCCCTGGTAAAGTTTTTCCATCTTAGAAATGTCCTGATGGAACCTTTCTCCGTGTTCATCGCTCACAGCCCCCAAATTCTGAGGGAAAAAATCCAGGTGTGAGTCTAAAAAATCAATCTTGAGTGACATGTTGCAACCCAATGCTTGACGAGCCAACAATAGCTCGCTAACCAACTCTCTGTAGCTCTCACTCTTATGGTTACCCAAAAAATTTGCACCAACATTCTTAAAAGATTTCTATTCTGGTTTTTCTAAATCGCTCAATTTTTCTTCGAATACCGGATCTTTTATTAACTCACTGATTTGAGGTCCTACGAAAATACCCTCTTTTATCTTTGCATCACTTATTTTGGGGAATTTTTCTTTTAGATACAAAAATCCACTCCCATTGCAATCCATTGCCTTTACAAAATTTTTGATCAGGCCTAATTTGATATGCAATGGTAGAAGAAGTACTTCAGATGACTCTACAAGGGGTAAATACTTCACATTTTTTTGTCCAGGAATTAAGGATGCACGCGTAGGCCATATTTTTTTAATATAGTGGTTTGTTTTGTCTCGACTGTCCCATTCACATAAAAAGCAGCAGAATTTAGTATAACCCAGCTGAAGTCCGAGTAATAGGGCAACAACTTTTAAATCGCCACATATTTTGAAGGAATATCTACTCTACTTGATTTTTTCAAGTAATAACTTCATGTTTTCATAAGTTTCTTTCATATTAGCAGCATGGGCCAGAGATACAGAAGGAAGTATATTTCCGTTATGCAGTAACACTGCTTTTAGACTTGTTTTAGAAGAGTCAATGAATAAACGCCACTGGGAGGGATCAAAATCGATTTCCAAAATCTTCATAATCCCATTTATATCATTACAATACACCCGTCTTGAGAAAAGTATGATCTGAAATGTTGATCTCGATTTCGAAAATAGTTGATTTTAGTTTCATTCCATCCTTTTAATCGAGATCCTAATAGTTCTGACTGCCTTTTTGACAAATTTAAATCGCGAACCAAATCGTTTAGGTCTCCTTAAGTTATCAAGTGTGGCTTGGTTAGAATTTCCTCAAACTCAGAGTCATCGTCCTCATCAACACATTGGCTTGAAGTGGAGGATTGTGTATCGTCAATCTCAACGGACGCAGATGCAACTGTTATAGGCAAATTTTCACTATGAGAGACTGGTCTCATGGCTGAAGGTAAATTAGGGTAAATAACTGTGTGTTTTTTCTTGAAATTTATACCATTTACGTCAGTAAGACAAAAATAGCAGTCCGAAATGTGATCTCTTGGTTCGGTCCAAATCATGGGTACAGCAAACGGCATATGACGGGAGCCTTTCTTCCAATCGGTTAAATTCTTCACACACGTTATGCAACAAATATTATTTGGGGGCCCAGGATTTGTGAAATTTGATTGTTTTTTGGCCAGTTCACCACAAAAAAAAAAAGAGTTAGGATCGTTACCACACATTCTCGACATGTTAACGCAGTTAATAAATCACAATATTTTGATGAAATCACAGACAAATACTTTTATGACTATTTCTTCGCGAACGTTCCTTTGCTTTTATTGCCGTAGTACTAGTTATAAGTATTACTATATCACAAGAAAACTGAGGCTAATTGAAACAAAACAACTACAGTTTAATAATGAGTTTAGTTAGCTAAAACAGTATTAGCTATCGAATTTCCTGTGGCATGACTAGTGTTGACCAGTGTAATTAGAATCATTTAAGAGGTGCCGTCTTAATGAATTAATTATTTTCTGTATTCTTCTATCAGTACAAGAGAAAAAGAAATTTCTTGCTTCGATCTCCAATTTCTTCAAATGAAAGATTAGAGAATGAATCGAAATTAAAAAAAAACACGTTAGTAACATTAATGGAGATATGGGTTATGATCCCGAGAGCAACGATCGGATATAAATACTTAGTTTGTGTTTATTTGGGCTTATTTACTATTCTGATCTCGAAAAGTATGAAGATCCACCTTGGAATCGTAGGCGAAATATCAGAAAGTCACTCCAATTTGACGAAGTCTAATTCCAAGAATCAGCATCTGACGGGACACTTTTCGTTCCATGTGTAAAGTATGGAGAATTGTCAAATTAGTGGCATATAATATACTATTTTGACAGGTCTCGATACCTCATATGGAACAAAAGCTGTCACGTCGGATTGGATTGCCGTTATGGCATATTATTATTTTTTTTTCTGAAAGATAATTCATCAGTAAAAAAGGGTAGAGTAGTTTTTTGAGAATATTTCGTCTTGCCGCCAAATTTTGTTATGTTCGTAATCTACGCCTCAAAATACGTCTATCCTGAAAAAATTGCGAAAATCGGCGAGGCATAGGATAACTATCGGGTATGTGAATTAATTTTGAGAGATTTTTCGGTAAAAATATCGTTATATTGTAAAAAAATGATTAGAAATTGATTATTCAAAGTATTGTCCATCGCTAGCTACTATTTTCTCTCATTTCTCTTGTGGCAGCATATGAATACCACATTGAAAGAACGGCTCATCTTTTGAGGCTATCCACGAACCGATCCATTTTTTGGTATCCTCATAAGAATGGAAGCGCTGTTCAGACAGGCCGTGCGTCATCAATTGGAATAAGTGATAATCACAAGGAGCAATGTCTGGTGAGTACGGCGGGTGAGGTAGGATAACCCATCCAAGCTCATCTTGAAAAAGCACTGTCGTGTCTTTTGGCGTATTGCCGTCGTTTTTCCTTCAACGCTGGGCTCAATTGCATCAATTGTTGCCGGTAACGTTCTCCAGTAAGTTTCATTGGGTTGAAGCAGTTCATAATACACTACACCCAGCTGATCCCACCGGATAACAGCATAAGCTTGAAGCCATGAATATTGGCGGTTTTGGCGAGGATGTTGATGGTTCACGGGGCTTCACCCATGATTTTTTGCGCTTTGGACTATCGTAGCATATCCATTTTTTATCACCAGTTACGATACGATGCAAAAAACCTTTCCGACTGTGCCGTTGAAGCAATTGTTCATAGGTAAAAAATCACCTTTGAGCGTCTGTTGGTTTCAATTCGTACGGCACTAAATTTCCATGCTTTTGAATCATTCCCAGTGCGCTTGGAAATGGTTGTGCGATTAACTCCTAAAGTTATTTTTCCATTTGGCACGGGTCTTCATCGAGTAATGTCTCCAACGCGTCATCTCTAAACTTTTTCGGCTGGCCTGGACGTCCTTTGTCTTCCGTGTCGAAATCACCACTTTTAAATCGCCGAAACCAGTACTTATGTACATGTTCTTATCGATGAAATATATTCACCATAGTTTTCCGACAGCAATCAATGACTTTCAGCAGTACTTTTCTTCGAATTAAACAAGAAAAGTAACGCTTCCCGCAAATGATGTTTTGTTGGCACGTAATTCGATATACTCAATACTCAAAAAAAAATGTTTACACTCGGCAAAATAACATATATATAGCAACAGTATGCCCCGATGCGATATAATACAAGTTACGCCCTCTCTTAGAAAACCCTCAAAATTAATTCACACGCATTATATAAAATTAGCAAAAATTGAATTGGGTGGTTATGAGAGAAAACTTTGTTGTAGAAGTATATTCAAAATTTTTTTAGTAGTATGAAATTTTTGTTTAAGGATTTATACTATATTGGATGGTTTTCGTGTTTTATACATTACTATAATATGGTCTTATTTTCGGTAATGTGTAATATACGGTATTTTTTTAGAGATCTCGGTATTTTAGAAAGTTTTATTCTATTTTCAAATAATATTTAGCTAAATAAAACTTCTATAATTCTAATTTTTGGAAAGGATATTTGCAATGCATAAAATTTATAAAATGCCAATGTTATTTCAAGTTGAACGGCTATAATTAGGTGAAAAATAACGTAGTAGCGTCCCTCGAACTAAAGTTAGTGTAGCACAGCGTTAAAGTTTGGCTGCAAACGTCGATACTCATAGGGAAATTGGTCTAATTTAACTGCCAAATGGCGGTTGGTATTTTTTTTAAGTGCTAATCACGAAAACATTTTCTAATCGAACGGTAAGATACTATTCCTGTGTATAAATAAAACCTGGCTTCTGAAATTTGTAAAATTTATTATTGTACTAACCTTATTTTTAGGTAATGTCGTGGTCGGCGTGGCCAACAGCCGGCGGGCCCTTACCTGGCGTTGTTGCCGCACCTGCAATGTTGCCAGGTACGGTAAATGCCGCGCCCGCTGTTTTGCCGCCAGCCACCGCGGCGGCTATACCTGCGGGAATGCAATATTCGCCCGAACAATGGGCACAAATGCAACAACAAAATTGGCAACAATGGGCCCAATGGCAACAACAATATCAGCAATGGCATCAGCAGTATGGTGAGCAGGTAAGTTGTCGGTCTTTTTTGTTGACGTTGAATGTGATTCGAACCCAGTGATTTAGGGTTAAGCTACCAATGCTTATGCTTACATATTTAAATGCTAAAATTATTTGACGTGTTTTGTTTAATCCCATCTCGACTAACAACAGCCAAATAAAAGTTTACGCAGCAATGCATTAAGATAGACAATTGTACAATTGTACAATAATACATTGAAGTTACCTGTAAAGGTATTGGTCATTTTTTCTTCCTTGAAAAATTTTTTCGCGTATTTAACTCGTTTCTTTTTCTACTGAATTGGTGTTTATTAGTTCATTAGTATCTTTTCTTTGACCACTGACTAGATGCCATATATGTTTTTAAAGCCCATGAAAGTCCTTCTATATTCTCTTTGAGAAAATCCCTTAGTGCTCATACTTAAAAGCAATTAACCTCATCAGATAAATGAATATGACAAATTATAAAATAACCCACATAGAGTTGCTTTTCATCACCAAAACTAGGAAAGCAAACTCGAAAATACTTTACGCGTTAGTTACGATACGACTCTAAATGAGTCGGGTTGTCTTAGCAAACAATAACTAACTCAGACCTATCTTTCATTTATTTTAAGGCTTGGTCCGAGTTAATTTATTATATTGTATAACTAACCGAACTCGTTTTTTGTATAACTAATGAATTTTTTTGTTGTTTTAGTATCAAAAATCTATTAATGCTCTTAACGCTGCAGCGGTTGCGCCACCTCTGGTGGCAGCTCCTACTGGAGTGCCTCCTCCTCCTCCTCCCAATGAAAATAAACCACCGCCGCCGCCCCCGCCAGATGATGCTCAAGCAGCTCCGCAAGTTGTTCAGTACACTACAATGCCACCAAAGCAAGGTGGAGGCTACACTACTGCTCCACCAAGTCAACAATACACTACTGCGCCACCACCAAATTATCGTCAGCAACCTGATAGCCAATGGCAGAATACCAATAATAAAAGACCAATGTCCCAGAATGAAGGATTTGACAGTGGAAAAAGACAGATGCTTGATAATCAAGGACAGTGGAATAAGCCAACAAATCAACCGGCAAAAGTTACTAGCCAACAGTGGCAATCACAGCCTCCCCCTTCTGCACAAACTCATGCGCAGAAAGTTCTTAATTTAGAAGAGCTAACACTTGCCGAAAAGAAGTTCGACAAAGAGTTTGCCGCCTGGGAAGCACAATTTAATAAGTGGAAAGAACAAAACGCAAATCACCCAGATAAAACTCAATATATAGAATACGAGAAAAAATGGGAGTCTTGGAGAAACTCTCTTCTCGAAAGACGCGAACAGATGAGAAAGAAACGCGTGGCTCTTCAGGCTTCGATGGTAGTAGGTGGTTCACCGGCACCCGCTCCACCAGCAGCTGCTCCGCCAGCAGGTGTTCCGCCAGCAGCTGTTCCGCCAACAGCTAAAGTTCCACCTGAGGTTCAACCTCCACTCCAACAATCGTTTACTCAACCTCCTCCTGCTACTCAAGCTCCAGGGTTTTCAAACCAGAGAAACCAGGCAGCTCCGGTTGATCTTTTTACTAAACCCCCACCGACTCAAAATAACGAGCCCCTATCTTTCAATAAACCTAAAGGGTATCCTGGGGAAGAAACTCATATACAAGAAGAAGAAGAAGGGGTAGACTTCCTTAAATCTTCTGTTCCAAGTTCTGGAGGTATTCCAGGATTGGACTTGGTGAAGGAGGGCCAGAATCAGGATCTCCCTGATGACGAGCCTTTAGCTTCGGTTGAAGATACTGCACCACAAGCTTCAGTACAACCTGTTTCACAAGGCCCCGATCTAGATGCTATCTCCAAAGGCATAAATTCAATATTGGGAGATCCCAAACTCTTAAGCATGATATCCATGGTTTCGCAGAATCAAAGTTTGACAACGGAAAGTGCTATAAATACTCAACCGCCTCCACCTCCACCCTCAGGGGCTCCCAAAACTAATCCAACAATTCCTAGTTTATTGAGTATGCCTCTACAGAGACCTGATATGGATCAGTCCAATCACAGTTATGACGGTTATAATGACCAGTACGGTCAGGGTCAGAGGGAAACTGTGAATAACTTTGACGATCAGACTCGAATGAGCTTCTCGAATGGTCCCAATGATCAAGATGGCGGCTATGGAAATAACTTTAATAGTGGCCCTCCAACAGCACCTCCCGGACGACTGGTTAGAACGGACAGTTTTTCAAGAGGAGACAACAGGAATAACTTCGATGGAAATTTCAATGATAGTAAGAGGTTTGACAGATTCAATAGTTATGAAGCGCCTCGAGATAATAGACCCGGTTTTAATCAAAGTAATGATAACCGCGATGGCAATTTTGACAGGGGTTTTAGTCGTAACGACAACTATAACAACCGCAATGATAATTTCAACAATCGTAATAATCGTGGAAATCAGTTTAACAGGAATAACGATTATGATGATTACGACGATGACTATAATAATGATCGTTTTAATGATAATTATGATAATTTTAACCGAGGTTACGGTAATTACCAAAGAGGCTATCAGAATAAAGGAAGTTATAATGATTTTAATGAAGAAAATTACAATGAGGACGATGAATATGATAAGTATCACGATATGTTTAATGATGACCAGTCAAACGAAGGTCCTTCAAATGTCGCGGTACCACCATCGGCTGCCGTAATGGCGGTGCCTCCTCCTGTATTGCCGCGATCCAGAGAAGTTCCACTTTCTGCTGATGAAGGACCACTCTTTGTTCCTCAAGTAGTCGTGGATTATGAACATAAGCCTCTTCAGGAACGTAAGTAAAAATGTATATTAATTAATTAACTTGTGTTAATTAAAACACTAATTAAATTTTTAACCCTGCTTAAACAAATAAATTGTAAAATAATCGAGGCTTGTTTTTCAAGTAAGTGCCGTTTTGATATTAAAAAAACCACAAGGGCATTTTTTTTACTATTTTATTTTTACACGAACGCCCTGACCTTGACCTACTTTTTAAAATAATTTTTACCTACAGAGTTTGTCCGGAAAGTAATACAATTAAGTTCTTAAAAAAAATATTCAAGATATCGTCACAACCGTTTAAAATTCTTCAAAGTACTCCCCTTGGGCGTTGACGGGAACCTCGTTTAGAGCGTTTGTCCCGGCGGTTTGGATCGCTTCAACGGTTCCAAAACGGGCTCCTTTCAGGGAGGTCTTTATCCTCGGGAACAAAAAAAGTCTGTCGGAGCCAAATCAGGACTGTAGGAAGGCTGGAGCAACGTTGCCAAGCTGTGCTAGACCAGGAACTCTCGGACGTCGAGAGCGGGGGTCATCCTCCACCTCTTCTCGGTCATTTTTAAACAACTTCAACTACCTGGAAACTTCAGAATAGGAGAGAGTAGAGTGCTCGTAGGCTTCCTGAATCATTTAGTGGGTGTCGGTGAGGCTTTTGTTTAGTTTAGCACAGAACTTAATCGCGTAAGGTTGTTCGGTGGTTTTCTTCATTGCGCTTCGTAACACAGGCACTAACAGGAGATTCACGGAAACATCGATCCTGACGCTTCCAGAGCTCAAAGCAGACTGCGCTTGGAAGCGTTGTGAAGCTAAGAGTCCCCCCACCTAACCCAACCGGCCAAAGCGCGTTGCAACCAGGAGGAGCGGTGGAAAAAAACAAATTGCATTACCTTCCGGACAAACCCTGCATATTAAGCCACTTGTATCGTAAGAGCAGCTTCTGTATTCCTTCCTCGGCGTGCCGCTGTATCATAGTGCTGACGGCCAATATGCTTCTTTAAGTGCAGGAACAAATGGTAGTCATTGGGCTCTAGGTCAGGGTGATCAAGTTGTTCTTAGCCATATGACGCGATTCAATGCTTCGATAAACTACGTGTGGATGAGGATGTTCGTGAAGCATAACGATCTCTTTACAGAGCATGCCTTTTGTTTTGGACTGCACGACGCAGTTTATTTAAGGTCACACAATATCTCTCAGCATTTATTGTATCCCCCGAGGCAAAAAGTCAACAAGCATATCCCCGGCCTATTCCAAAACAGTAATTTTTTGGGCTGAAATTGTTTGCTACTTTACTTTCTTGGGCGATCTTGAATGCCTCCATTGCATTGACTGTTGTTTTGACTTCGGTGTAATGTAAGCAACCCAGGTTTCATTACCAGTGACCTTTTTGATACCCAGCGTGGGCCCAACTTCCAATAATTTAAAAGTTTTTCCTCAAGTTCATAGAGAATACTTCTTGAAACTTGAGAAAACACAATAGATAATGAACTTTCCGCACCATGATTAATGACGGATAGTCGCCCACTTCGGCCCTCATCATGCACGTTTGTTCAACCATCTTTAAATGCTCTAACCCTCTCTCTCTCTATTCGTTTCCTCAGTCTTGAGGGTCGTGATCTCTATGGAATGACTTCACTGTTCTGTTCACTATTTCTCTCCATTTCTCTCGATCCTCTGCCAAGTGCAACGATACATGGAGTGGTTGATCCATAACTTGTTTTATTTGATCTGACCATCTTGTTGGCGAACGGCCTCTACTCCTTTTACCCTGGACCTCTCCCATTATTATTAGCCGGTCTACATTATTGCCTGGCCTTCTAGCTACATGTCCAAAATACTGAAGAATTCTTTTCATGCATAGTGATGATAACCTTACAGTTACATTTAGTTCATTCAGTATAGATTGATTAGTTCTTCTGGCGGTCCAGGATATTCTCAACATCCTCCTATAGCACCACATTTCAAAGGAATCAATAGATTTACGTTCCTTTACTCTAAGTGTCCAGGATTCTACACCATATGAAAATATTGGAAATACTAAGGTCTGTACGAGATTTAATTTCGTTCCTTTAGTTATGTACGGACTTTTCCATATCTTAGTAAGTCTCGTCATAGCATTTCTTGCTAGGGATATTCTTCTTTTTATTTCATTCTCGCATCCTCCCATACTACTTACGGATGATCCTAGATATACAAAGGTTGTTACTCTCTCAATGCCATTGAGTAAGTCGGATCTTACTATTTGGTCAGACTTATCGACTATCATCAGCTTCGTTTTGTCCTTATTTATGGTCAGACCTAGTTTCTCACTTTCTTGCTCTATCCGATTTAAAAGTGTAGCCATCTCTTCCTCGGTCGCTGCAAATATGGTGGTATCATCAGCATAACGCAGGTTGTTTATTCGCTCACCTCCTATTAGGATTCCACCATCCCATTCATTCAACGCATTTCTCATTATAAATTCACCATAAACATTAAATAATGTAGGAGACAGAACACAGCCCTGTCTTACACCTCGGCGAGGATGAAACTGATCGGATATTGTATTGTCTATTCTCACCATGGCAGTGCTGTCCAAGTAGAGGTTTTTAATCAGTTTAATCAGATGATAAGGAACACCCATTTGCTCTAGTACCTCTCAAAGCTTTTTCCAGTTGACAAAATCAAAAGCCTTATTATAGTCTATGAAGCACATTACCATAGACACATTATACTCTCTACATTTCTCTATCAATTGTCTTATGTTAACAATCTGATTTCTTGTGCCTCGTCCTTTAACGAATCCCGCTTGTTCTCTAGAGATTTGTTGGTCAACATAATATCTTAAACGATTATTTATGATATGTAGCATTACCTTACTTGGATGTGATAATAGAGATAATGTACGATAATTACTACATTTACGGGTAGAGCCTTTCTTATGTAGTGGTATTATTATAGAGGTCGTCCAATCTTTCGGCCATATTCCAGTTTTCCAGATGTTATTACATATTTTATAGATCATCCCCACTGTGCCATGATCTAGTTCCTTAAGAATATCTCCCGTGATGTCATCGTAGCCAGGTGCCTTATTGCTTTTCAGTTTCTTAACAGCATCCTCTACTTCACTCCTCATTATTTCAGGTTCTTGCTGCGTGGTATTGATCTGTTGGTGTATGTCTTGTTCTTGTGCATCATAATAAAGATCTTCACAATATTCTCTCCATCTGTCTATTATTCTTTCTGTAAGCAGTGTTCCATTTTTATCCTCGATTGCCCAAGTTTTAGGTTTGAAATCTTTATCTATCTCTTTAATTTTTTTAAAAAGATCTTTAACTTGATTTTTCTCTGCATATAGTGCATATGCTTGTACTTCTTTACATTGGTTATTGAGATATGTATTCTTATCTTGTCTGCAGTTCTTCTGTATAAGTCGGTTTAAATCTTGGTACTCTTTTATCTGCTGATCATCGTTTAGTCCAGTTTTCTTTACGTTTTTCCTATGCTCTATAAGTTGCCATGTTTCTGCAGTCATTCAAGATTTTTTAATACATTTTCTTACTCTTCGGGATGCTATTTCTTCGTGGGCATCTTTTATCGATGTTTTCACTTTGTTCCACATCTCTAACCCAGTGTCTTACCATTCCAGCACTCATAGCATTTTTGTCACACGCTTCACTAAACTGCCGATGAGCTTTGGCTGCTTTTTCGTCTTTTGTTTTTAAGAAACGAATTACAGCGCATTTTTCACAATCCGCGGGATCTTCAAAGCTCTAAGCCATTTTAAACACGCACAAAATAACCGTAAACTCGAACAAATGCTTCCGTAATGGCGTCTGTAGATAGCCCATAAATACTGGTAAACTTCAAAACGGTACGTACTTAAAAAACGCGCCTCAGGTTAAAATATATTTTATACCCATTTCATCTGCTTATTTTTCTTTGTTAGGTGAACCTGAAATCTCTCTTGATCCGATCTACATGTTCGACTATAGACATAAAGCAGTAAATCGTATACCTTACCCACAAAGACCAATATGGCTTCAAGCTGCTTTAAAGAACACCCGACAATTCGATCCGCTAGGAGGTGGAAGATTAACAGGAGTCGATAGACAGTTTGATACTCTAGGAGCGACCAAGCTGGTCAGCAACTCAAGAGACTTGAATTTTGAGAGAAATAGAGACAGAGATTATAATAGGGACAAAGATAGGTATCCTCCAGAAGATAGATATGATAGGCGTAGAGACCCTGAAAGAGACAGAGATAGATACGGAGCCAACAGGTACGATAATAGGCGGCAAGAGAGAGATAGAGATTTTGTGCGTGATAGGGAGAGGAGTAGATATGATAAGAGTCCTGGAAGTAGGGAAAGAGATTTTCGAAACAGAGAACGACAATATGGTGACAGATTAAGGAACAAATATTCACCGGAAAGAGGTGATCGTCCGCCGTACGAAGAGAAAAAATTAGACTTGGAAGAGTTATCAGATGACGAGTGGAAGGATAACGATACCCCAAAAAAACATGAAATCAAAACAACTTTGAGATTTTCCCCACCACAAAGGTATATAGATAATGAGTCTCCTGAGCTTGTTCTTGGATCTAACCCGTCTAATCCGTCGATTAATATCCCGATTAATCAAAATGCAACTTTGGAAGACTTGATAATGGCGCCTGGTAGATACAAGAGGCCTCCGAGGATCGTGATTATTTTGAGAGGTCCACCTGGAAGCGGGAAGACCTATCTTGCTAGATTGATAAAAGATAGAGAGGTAAGAAATATTAATAATATGTAATAGTTCATCAAATATGCTATTAGTTTTTTTTATTAAAGCGTTATAACTACTCGAGCGTTTTTTAAGTTATCTACCCAGCGATGAAAATGACGGAATATGAAAAATTGCTGTTGCTGTTTTAAGTACCTTTTATGCGAGTTTATTGCGATTTACAGTTTTTTTCTTCCTAAAAAATGAGTGAAAGTAATTTGGGCACTGCGGAGTGATAAAGTTTCGCACTAAAGAGAGAAACGGTCCAAAATAATTCCTGAAAGATTGTCCCAATGGCGGTCCTTATTTTCAAGTAAAATTTTAGTCTAAACAGTTTCTATGCGGCCGAAATTCGATTCAGGATGACGCTAGATCAGGAAGAGCGGTTGAGGCAGGATCTGAGGACACCATTAGGCTTTTTGAGGATTCGGTTCCGTCAGATTGACGGGTGAAAATCTCAATGCTTGTTAACGAAGCTGGAATATCCAACATAACTAACACGTACGTGAAAATCTCAATGCTTGTTAACGAAGCTGGAGTATCCAACATAACTAACACGTAGGCTGAAAAGTTTTTGGTCTGACACATAGATGCCGCCCTTTTCAAAAAATCCATATGATTTTTAGGAAGTATCAACCTTCAAATGATATGTGTCAAAATTTCATGACATTTCGAGGATTAGTTTACAAGTTACAGTGGTTTTAGTGACGCTACTTTTGATATTTTCAAAACAATGATTTTTAGGAAGTACCAACCTTCAAACGATACGTGTTAAAATTTCATGATATTTCGACTATTAGTTTACAAATTCGTGTGGTAATTAAACACTGTTTTTTGATGGGCAAAAATACCGTTCAAGCAAAGCAATGGCTTGATAAGTTTTATGAGGAGGTGGTTACACTGGAAAACATCAAAAAAATCCACAAAATTGTTTTGGATGACCGTAAAGTGAAATTGCGTGAGATAGCTGACACTCTGAAGATATCAGAAGAACGTGTTGGTCATATTTTGCATGAACATTTGGGCATGAGAAAGCTCTGTTCGAAATGGGTACTGCGTTGTCTCACAGTGGACCAAAAACAACAACGTGTTGATGATTCTGAGCGCTGTTTGGATCGGTTTGAGCGCAATAAGGATTTTTTCATGCGATATATGACAATGGATGAAACATGGATCCACTCCTACACACCGGAATGAAATCGGCAGTCAGCTGAGTGGACAGCAGCCGGTGAAAGCCGTCCGAAGCGACCAAAGACACGACAGTCGGCTGGGAAGGTTTTGGCCTCTGTATTTTGGGATGCGCATGGAATAATTTTCATCGACTATGCTGAGAAGAAAGCACCATCAATAGCGAATATTATATAAAGTTATTGGTGCGTTTGAAGGCAGAAATCGCTAAGAAACGGCCCCAAATGAACAAATAAAAAGTGCTCTTTTATCAAAACAATGCACCGTGTCACAAGTCAATGGTTACGATGGCAAAATTGCATGAATTGAAGTTCGAATTGCTTCCTCATCTACCGTATTCTCCAGATTTAGCCCCTAGCCACTATTCTCTATTCGCAGACTTCAAAAAAAAATGCTCGCTGGAAAGAGATTTGGCCCCAATGAAGAAGTTATGGCCGAAACTGAGGCCTATTTTGTAGGCAAAGACAAATCCAAGATATAGAAATGTTAGAAAAGCGTTGGTTGTATCGGTCTTAAAGGAGACTATATTGATGAATAAAGTCGAATTTTGCAAAAAAAATGTGTTTTAAGTAGCTAGACCAAAAACATTTCAGGCTACGTGTTATTTCGGGTTCAGCAACTTTAGCTTTTTTAGAAAAAACTGCCGCCTGGGTTTTTGTAGCGTTAAATTCTACTTGGTTCTTTCAGGTTTTTGTTAAGTTGAACGACTTCCTGGTGTCTGCGGATATTTGCATTAGTAGCCGAGTTCCCGCGTTCAAAGTGAATGAAGAAATAAGCGTACTTGGATTTCTGTTCCTTTTCAGCAGATCGTTAATAAGAAACAGACTGTATGGAACTCTGGGGTACTCCGGCGTTCATAGTGAAAGTATTAAAAATAAATCCGTCGACTGCCACGCTCTCTGCGGAAACACGAGAACCATAAACAAAACCTTTCAGACATATCGTAAGAGTGTAGCTTAGCCAACAATCTGTCATACCAAACACGGTCGAATGCCTTAGATATATCAAGTGCAGCCGCTCGAGATTCTCTAGAATTTTCAATTGCGTTGTTCTAAACATGAGTGATATGTTGATTTTTGCCTACGAAAACAATATTGATGGTCGCTAATAATATTGGAACCTTCCAGATATGAGGGCTACCTTTTAAGTTTTTACAAAAACAATGAAAGAAAAAAATATGTGATACAAATCGTTTTATTGTTTCTCAAAATATACACTTTTGCATGCGTTCGAAGCAATTCTCGAAACATTTTTTTCACTCTAAAGCTGGTACTTCCAAAATATTGTTTTGGAAGGATTCAACAGCTTCTTGAGGTGATGAAAATCGCTGTCCATGCATTTTTTTTGACATTCGGGAACAAAAAGTTGTTAGACGATAAATCAGGTGAATACGGGCAACGAGACATTAATTCGATGTTTTTCTTCGTCAAATAACACAGGCCAACGATGAAAAAATTTTTTTAATAATTTTCCCTGATTCCCATGTTTTATGGTGTGCTGCGTCCGAAAATAATAATAAAAAAGTCGTATCACCCGCCAATTTTTTACATTTTAATATTTAAAATGTGAAAAGTTTATTTTTTATCATTCGAATGTTATTAGGTTGGCAATAAAATCAGAATTTTTTAAGGTTGGCAGTAAAATCAAATGTTATTAGGTTAGCAGTTTCGATAAATGTCACAGCTGTTTGTTTTCTTCCAGTTGATATAACCTCGCATTGCAGTGTTTAACCCATGCTTGAATTCACACTCAAAGTATGGCTAATCGTAGTTGTAAAAACTCTCCCAACACACAAAAGAAACATTACTGACTTTGTAAAATGGATCGAGGATCTTAGGAAATGGTATAAGAAAAAAAAAGAAAGCTTTTAAATTTACAGTAATCATGGTATGAAGAGAGCAAGAAAATCATTCAAATGGTTGTTATTTTTGCAGCGTTGATGTTTCTGGATATAACTCCAAAAATAAGGAAGTAAGGGTCTATCCTAACTTTACTTCAGCTAATCCGCTGGTAGGACATGGACCGGGACTTCCTGTCCCTGAGCCACCTCAGTCTGTTGATGACGTTTTACAGTCCAGTCCCGAATTTAATGAAAGGCGACCGGATGATGATGAGTTTCAATGTTCTCTAGAAAATTTAAAACCACAGTTGTTTATACAAGCTGATTTAAATGATTTAGTGAGAGATTTGGGTTTGACTAAGGAAAAAGCAGAATTGCTTGGTTCTAGGCTGAAAGAAAAACATTTATTGGATTCTGGAACATCTATTTACCATTATAGAACAAGAGATCAACAGTTTGCTCAGTTTTTTCAAGCCGGAAGAGGATTTGGTTTTGAAATTTAATCGATGTCATATTGTGAGAGAACTGTGGGTGATACAAAAAAACTGATACCAGATACGGTTTCAGCACCCAAAAAAACATAACACTTAGATGTATTGGTTTAAAAACTTTTTACAAATATTTTTTTTGTTGGCCTGTGTAATCAATTGTTTGACGTGCTCTGTGAGAGCTGGCATTGTCATAATGAATGATGGGACGTTCTCGGTGGATTTTCCTGATTTCATCGATGACTTCTGGCAAACAAATTGTTGTATACTATTTAGCATTAACTGATCTTCGATCCTCTAAAGCAATGATTACAACATGTCCAGTATAACCACAGAAACAAGCGTTCATTTTCTTGGAAGTACTTCGCGAACGAGCCACTTTTTGTGGTTGGATTCGGTTCATCTTGGAGGATTCAAACAGTTTTTGTTTAGATTCCGGCTCGTACAAATATATCCCAGTTTCATCTCCTGTTACGATGTTGTATACGGATTTTGAATGCCCTCGGTTGAATTTTTTGAGTGTTTCCTTACACCAATTGACACAAGCCTGTTTTTGAGTTTCGATCAAATTATGCGGAATCCATCGAGAACAGATCTTTTTCACAGCTAAATGTTCATGCAAAATCGAATGTATTGCAGACTTCGATATACCTAAGGATACCTCTATCTCACGTTAAGTCACATACCGGTCCTCTTGAATCATGTTACGCACAGCATCGATGTTTTTTGGAACCAAAACCGAATTTGGTCGACTTTCACGCAATTCATCGCTGACGGAAGCACAACCATGACGAAATTCTGCAAACCAATTGTAAACAGTCTTTTTTGATGGTGATTCATTACCGTCGAGCGAACGAGACATTGTTGTTGAGTTAGGCCTTTACTAAAATCGTAAAAAATCATCCAACGAAAGCCTTCACGTGAAATATCCATGTGTTCACAAAACTGTTTTTTATACTCACTATAAACAAACTATTTGGCCAATTTCTGAGCTGCCATTGTTTTAACAATGACAAATGTCAAATTTTATAACAATGTTAATGTCACATCTCAATAGCGCCATCTAGTGCTCGTTTGTAGCAACTTAAAAGGCGGCCCTCGTATCTGGCGAGCCTCGTGTAATATATAATCGCTGTTATAATTTGAATTTATTCCTTAGGTTGATAATGGAGGATCTGCACCAAGGATTTTTATCATTAGATGATTACTTTATGGTCGAGCAAGAAAAAGAAATTTTCGAAGATGGAAAACCTGTCAGAATCAAAGAAATGATTTACGAATATGAAGCAGAAATGGAAGAATCATATAGACAGTCGTTAACAAAAGCATTTAAAAAGACCATTACTGATGGATATTTCAATTTTATAGTGGTCGATAATGTAAATCAGAAAGTTAAATATTTTGGGGAAATGTGGAGTTTTGCCAAGCAAAACGGATTTCAGGTAAAATATTTCGTAGTTTTTGTATAGGTAACTCATCTAGTAATAATAGCGGATCATTCTTTTTTGTGGACCTTATCACTTTAGAATTTACACACAGAATGAAACGAAAGTTGGTATGAGAAAACATCTATTCACTTTTAATTAGTGTATGAACTGAATCTTCGAAATCAACAACGTAAGACCAATAATTTAACAATAATGATACAAAAGCCACTACTGGTAGGGATGCTACACATATATGGAATACAATATGCTGAATTACATGGGGTCGAGAGTCCTGAGAGTTTCCGAGAGATGGCAGCAGAACGCAGCACAAACATATGATTTTCAGTTAGTGTCAACGCTCAGAAGGTTCGTGTAAAATTTTATCATTAAGTTTGATAGTTACAGCTGGTACTTTTGATTTTTGCAAAACGATGAAACAAAAAGAATTTCGTGTGTTGGTTAAACGTTGCTTTTTGATGGAAAAAATACAGCCAGACCCCATGAATGACTTGAGAAGTGTTATGGCACATCTGCTCCGTATGCAAGCAATTATATGTCGATTGTTTCATGAACTTATATGCACCGATGATGCATCACGTTTCAGACGTTGAGGCAGTCACTTCAAAAAACACAAACAATCCACCATGTTGTTCTGAATGACCGCAAGGTGAAAGTAAGAGAGATAGTTGACATCGTGAAGATATCAACAGAACGCGTGAGGCATATTTTGCATGAAAATTTGCAGATGAAAAAGCTATATGCCCAATTGGTGCCGTGGACTCTCACAATCGATCAAAAACACCAACGTGTCCAAGATTCAGATTGCTGTTTGGCACTATTTTGGCGTAATGCAAAAGAGTTTTTGCGTCAATTCGTAACATATAGTTGCGTGCAAAAGTTTTTGGCTAAAAATATTTTTGTGATTAATTGAGTTACAAATGGAGAAATACCAGCAGACATAAAAATTGTCTTTAACCGTGGCTGAAGTGTTAAAACCAGTTATATTTACAACTCGTGAGAGATTGTGATTTGTTGATCCGTTCATCACAATAAATGTTTTCAGAGGGTACTTGAGCTATACGCTTGAAAATTAGGACTATTCATATTAACATGAAATTGCAGATATATTTCTTCATTAACTTTGAAAGCTTAAACATCAGCTACTCGTGCAAATGCCGTTTAGTTATGCAGCAAAGAGACCTTCGCCAAAGCTGCAAATATTATTTCGAACTGTTAATTCTGTACAAAGCTCAAATTGGACTAACAATGGAATACTGCACCTATGTTCGGAGCTCTGCTCCCAAACATACACCTCCTTAGTTGGGTTCTATTCAAAAGAGAGTTGTTCTCTTGAATGGAGACCTAGAATATAGCGAACTCCTTGATCAATACCAAATACACCATCACAATTTACTTTAATTATACTAACAAAATATACAACTAAAAAAATTTACTATAAATGACAATCATTCCTAACAAAAATAACATTTTTCGGTTGTTTATAAGTATCGGGCCAACTTCTAAGAAATTATGATTTACTCAGTTATATTTACATTTCTGATCGTGAATCCACGTAAACCTTAAAAATTTAGTTCACTTCATAATTGTGTATTAGTATCATTGAGAGAAGATGCCGAAACGCACGTCATTAGATATTCGGAAAACTGTTATAAGGTTTTACGGTAAGGGAAAAGTTTCACGTGAAATAGCTGAACATTTATCCATAGGAAAAACAACGGTTAACAATATAATTAAAAAATGAGAAACTACAAGTACTCTGAATGATAAACCATATGTTCTGGAAGATCCAAGGAAAACAACTATTCGTGTCGACAATGTAATTAAAAGAAAAGCAGTTGCAGACGTAAAAAAGAATGCTGTAATTATTCCACGTGAATTACGTGAAAAAAATTTAGCTGACATCAGTAGAAGTACTGTTTCTCATAGACTAATACAAGTTGGACTTGTTGGATGTGTTGGAGTATAAAAACCGTTCATCGGTAAAAAAATAAGGTCAGATTAGAATTTGCAAAAATACTAAAATTAATTTATTTGGAAATGATGGAAGAAGATATGTTCGACGACAAAAGGTACTAGACATGATTCTCGGTATCATATACCGACTGTTATGCATGGTGGTGGTAGCATTATACTTTGGGAGGCATTTTCGTGGCAAGGCGTCGATCCAATAGTTAAAAGTGAAAGTACTATGGACGCTGTTATCTACAGAGATATTCTATAAGAACACATGCTTCCTTATGGACGTCGAAATATGCCACGAGGTTGGATTTTTCAACAAGATAATGATCCAAAACATCGATCCCATCTTTTCCAAGAATTTTTCAGAAAGAAGAATCTTCGAATTTTAGAATGGCCAAGTTAATCCCTGGACTTGAATCCCATAAAACATTTGTGGGAAGAGTTGAAAATGAAAGTGGGAACTCAGAATTGTTTCAATAAAGGTGCTCTTTAGAAAGGAGTTCAAGAAGAGTGGGCCAATATAACCAGAGACGGAAGTCTCAACTTAATCGAATTGATGCCTCAAGGAAGGTATGGCTACGAAGTATTGATAAGAATGTATCTGTTACTGCCACTTTTTTCTGAGTTATAGTGATTTTTGCTGTATTATATACTTTTTTGTTGTGAAAGTTGGCCCAATACTTATACACAACCGAAAAATGTTATTTTTGTTATAAATAATTTATTTATAGTAGAGGATTTTTGAGTTGTGTATGTTCTTGGTGTAATTAAAGTAGTTTATGATGGTGTATTTGGTTTTTTCTCTTCTTCCTTTCCAACTCAATTAACCCAAAAAATATTTTTTGGCCCCAAACTTTTGCACACAATTGTAGGACGAAACAGGAATCCGCTACTACACGCCTGAGTACAATAATCAGTCCGCGAACGGACAGGAATGCATGAAAACTAACCGAAGCGTCAGCTGGAAAGGTTTTGGCAGGTCTTTTTTGGGATGCGCATGGAATAATCGACTACCGACCAATCGACCAAACAGTCACCAGAGACTATTACGTTGGTTTATTGGACCGTTTGAATGGCGAAATCAAGAAGAAAGAGCTGCATTTAACAAAGAAAAAATGGTTGTTTTACCAACATAATGTACCACTTCACAAGTCTATAAAATCGATGGTGAAATTGGGCCAATTTGGCTATAAATTGCTTCGTGATTTGCCGTATTCACCAGATCAGGCCTCCAGCGATTATTACCTCTTTCCAAATTTGAAAAGGTGGCTCCAGGAAGATTTGGCTCAAGTGAAGAAGTCGAATGGGAATCTGACGCTTATTTTAGGGAGCTCGATAAATCGTACTATATGAAAGGTATCCAAATGTTGGAAGATCGCTGAAATAAGTGTTGAAGGAAACTATATTGAAGAATAAAACCGATTTTGGACAAAAACATTGTTTGTTCTTCAAAAGTCTTGGGATTTTTGACCCCATGTAATACTGCAGGTTTGACCCCGGCGTGCACGATTTTGTACTCATTAGTCAAGGCCGGAGTGAAATTATTCTTAAGCAAAAAACTACAATTTGAAATAAGATATTGGTCTGTGCGTCAAAGGACGATTGATGCTTTAAACTACACAGGAGGTTAGTTTTAACTAATAACTGTTACTGTTGGTATCTTAATAGCGAAAAAATACGAAAGTATTAATGGAATGTTGAAACCCAACGTTAATTACGCATTTACCATTTTATTCTATACATCATTAGAAATAGTTAAAACCCAGGTGTATAAGACCCAAAAATTTATTTGTTTCAGAGACGCGCAAAAATTATTTTACATTCCAAACTTCAATATTTCAAAAGTAATTTTTGGCTTCCCTGATATTCTTCTTGTGCCGACCAGTTATCGGATATTGGCGATCATCCTGGCTATTAGGACTTTGTTTACAGCTGCCCGGAATAGTCCCGTTCTTGTTGTTGTTGTTGAGAACCATGCCCGCAGGTTTTTCAGCCACGACACACGTCTGCTGCCTGGACCTCTTCTTCCGTTCACGTTGCCCAGCAGTATCAGTTGGAGTAGCCCATATCTTTCCTCGTTTCTCATGATGTGGCCCAGATATTCCAGTTTTCTTCTTTTAATTGCATTAACAATTTTCAGGTCTTTGTTCAAGAGTTCTAGCACTCTCTTGTTGGTAGTGTGCTCTGTCCAAGATATTGTAAGCATGCGCCTGTGGAGCCACATCTCGAATGTTTCCAACCTTTTACGTGATGCCGTAGTTGCAGTCCAAAAATCCGCCCCATACAAAAGCACTGGAAAGAGAAGAAGAAGTCTTATTTTGATTTTGAAACTAAGGTCATGACTTCTGAATACCATATTTGTATAGGCTGCTCTCGCTTTTTTTTATTCTGCATCGAATCTCCAGTGAATGGTCTCATTCCTCATTTACTGTGGTACCCAAGGAGCAAAAGGTATCGACTTTATCAATCTTGTGGTTGCTAATATAGAGTTATCCTTCTAATGCTTCTTATGATCATGTGTTTAGTCTTCTTTGTTTTTATGTCTATTCCGTATTCTCGACTGACTCTTTCCATTAGCATTTGTAGGTCCTGTGAATTGTCTGCGAATATTGTAGTGTCTTCAGCGAATCTAATGTTGTTAATTCTTCTTCCATTAATTTTTATTCCTGTTGAGATATCGTGGAGTGCTAGGTTAAATATTTCTTCTGCGTATACATTAAATAAGGGTGGTGATAAGATACATTCTTGGGGTACGCCCTGATATTATTAATAATAAATTATCTTTGGATTTCTAAAATTGCTTAGGTAGATTAATTTGGCCAACGGTGTGAGATGGTAACAATCACTAACTGGTGATACTGAATAGCAACTTATGTGAATTAGAGCTTTATCTTGTTGGACTCATCTTTAAGTATAATAATAATCAATCATTAATTTCCTTGAGTAGCTGTTAGCAAATGAATAAAAAGTTAATGACAAACGCGATTAATCTGATTTAATTACGATTATAATTAACATAAAAAAAAAATTAACATATAAGACACAATACAATGCTTTGTCAAATTGAAGATATTCTTAACTAAGCAAAACTAAAGTTAAATTTAGTTCAATTGCAAATAACCACTTGAGTTATCAAATCAATGTACACTGGTGAGTAAAAAAATTGACTCAAACTATTTGGCTTTGTTTAACACAGATCTTAAAATTTAGTGTTCATATTTTTTTTACAGATTTTGGTATCATTTGAAAGCCTATTCTATTCTCTTTCTAATGATACTAAATTACATAGCATACCTTACACTTTTTTCTGATTAAAATGATTGAAAGGAGAAACAAGAAGAACAAGGATTGAAAATAAGGGTAAGAGAAAGGAAAAATTAAAACAAATTTTAAGTTTAACAATTAAATTTGTTGATCATGATAATTTTGTATTCCCCCCCCTCCCAGCCCGTTTTACTGCTTCCAGCAGGTTTTTCAAGGAGCGAGTGAGCTTTTTTCAGCAGTGTCTGTGGGATTTTTCCCCACTTTTCCGCCATCACAACCTTTAAGTTCCTCAGCGATGCAGGGGCTAGATTTCTGACTCGAACCCTTCTTTTGAGCTCATCCCACGTGCTCGATTGGATTGATGTCAGGACTACGTGCAGGCCAGTCTAATGTGGGTATTGCCGCACCAACGTAGCAGCATGTGGCCTCGCATTGTCCTGTATTAACATGAAGCTATTGCTAACAAACCCAGCGTAAGAAACGGCGTGTTCCTGCAGAATCTCCTCGATATACCGGTAAGCAGTTAATCCACCGCTACGAGTCTCATCAGTCACGAAAACCAAATCGGTTTTTGGCATCCAGTGAGATGCCTCCCCACACCATGACGGAACCTCCCCCGTAGGCGACCGTTTCAGTAATGCTACACTGTACATAGCGCTCCCAGACCTCCTATAGACTCGTCTTCTTCCATCATTGTAGGCACATTCAGGACTCGTCGGAGAATAAAACAGAGCGCTATTGCTCTAAGGTTCCGCCGACATATTTGCAGGTAAAACTTAGTCGCACTTGTCGATGGACTGCTGTCAATTTGGAGTTAGGTTAGCTTCTTTGAGTCGTCTTCTGACTGTCCAGTGACTGACAGTCCGACCAGCTCCTCCCGAACTCCGTCGGAGCTCCTGCTGGACCTCAACGCCGGTCAAGTGACGATTTCTTAGAGTTGTGTCGACAGTGAAGCGGTCGTCTCGCTCCGAGGTATACCTTCTTCTGCCTGATCCTGGTCTCTGTGTAAAGGCGCCAGTTTCTTGGTAACATCTGTAGACTCTGGAGACAATTGACTGACACAGGTGCAGTTGCGCAGCAACGACACGTTGACTATGCCCTTCTTGCAATAGGGCAATGACTTATGCCGTTTCTTCCGGGATAGTATCCATTTTTCTTCCGGGGTGGCATCCATTTTCCGATGACATAATTAGTAAGCATGTTAACTGTTCAAGTTCCGATAAAGGAATGAGGAAAATACAGTTGCAACGAGTACGTTGCTGAGCGAGCAAAAACGGTTCTATTGTGTAAAACCGTTTTAATTAGTAAAACTTTTTGGAAATATTGGTATTATTGGAAAGAGTAGAAAATCAGCATTCAAATGATACCAAAAATAATACCACTGTTTGAAAATTAAATTCAAGGATCGGTGTTAAATGAAGCAAAATAGTTTGAGTCAATTTTTTTTGCTTACCAGTTTATATTTTTTAATAATAAAACATGCATGTAAACAGTATAGCGCGATGTATTTTTTAATTACTTATTACTTAAAAAAAAGCAAAAATCAAAAAAAAACTACCTGCCTAAGTAACACATGGGCTGAAAAGTCCCGGGCCTAACAAAGAAAACACGGTTTTTTTTGGTTCAAAATTAGCTTTATTCATCAACGTAATCTCCATCAAGAGCAACGCAATCATTCCAGCGCCGCTCTAACATTTCAATACCACTTTTGTAGAACGATTTATCTTTTGCCTCAAAATAGGCCTCAGTTTCAGCGATAACCTCTTCATTCGTGCGAAATTTCTTACCGGCGAGCATTTTTTTCAGGTCTGCGAACAGCCAGTAGTCGCTGGGAGCCAAATCTGGCGAATACGGTGGATGTGGGAGCAATTCGAAGTTCAATTCATGTAGTTTTGCCATTGTTTTGATTGACTTGTGACACGGTGCGTTGTCTTGATGAAACAAAATTTTTTTCTTTGCCATATGCGGTCGTTTCTTTGCAATTTCGGCCTTCAAAACGCTCCAATAACGCTATATAATATTCACTGTTGATGGTATTTCCTTTCTCAAGATAGTCGATGAATATTACACCACGCACATCCCAAAATACCGAGGCCATAACCTTTCCAGCCGATTGTTGTGCTTTCGGGCGCTTTGGACGAGGTTCACCAGTTGCTGTCCACTCAGATGACGATCGTTTTGATTCCGGAGTGAAGTGATGGATCCATGTTTCATCCATTGTCACATATCGACGCAAAAATTCCGGTTTGTTACGTTTAAACATGGCCAAACACTGCTCAGAATCATCAACACGTTCTTGTTTTTGATCAACAGTGAGCAAACGCGGCACCCACTTTGAACAGAGCTTTCTCATAGTCAAATGCTCATGCAATATAAAGCCAACACGTTCTTTTGATATCTTTACGATGTCAGCTAACTCACGCAACTTCACTTTTCGATCATTCAAAACGATTTTATGGATTTTTTTGATGTTTTCTGGTGTTACCGCCTCATTTGGACGTCCACTGCATTCTGCATCATCGGTGTCTCTACGACCACGTTTGAAGTCAGCAAACCAACGTTTTATTGTTGTTTCTGATGGAGCGGAGTCCCCATAACACTTTTCAAGCCATTGCTTCGCTTGAACGGTATTTTTTCCCATCAAGAAGCAGTGTAAAATTAAAACACGAAATTGTTTTTGATCCATTGTTTTGAAAATAACAAAAGTAGCGTCACTCTTAGCACAATAACTCACAAACTAATGAATAGAATATCATGAAATTTTAACAGCTGTCTTTTGAAGGTTAGTATTAACTGAAAAAAAGGTGACTGCAATAAAACTAGCGCCATCTATGTGTTAGGCCCGGGACTTTTCAGCCCATGTGTTAGTTAACTAAAAAAAATAAAAGAAAGTAATAGTCCTCTATATAACATGAATCTACTGGTTAAGCACAGCAGTCGGGGACCATGGCAGCACACTTAAATTAATTTTCAGGTATACATTTGTCAGTTGGACTTGGATCCTGAATTATGTTCAAGACGTAACATTCATAATAGAAGTCAAATTGATATAGAAGATTGTATCGCCGGATGGGAACCGACCCCATCTCACCATCCATTGGTAGATCCGACGAGTTTTTTACAAAGTTCTGGATCAATTACGGAGGTGGAAATGGAAGAAGTTGAGCAAGCGCAGGATGATAGAGAAGAGGTAGCTGAGGTAAGATCGGCGAGAGAGCAAAGACCGTTTTAAATAGTGTTTTTAAAGCTTTTTATTTATAGATATTTTGAAGTTTGTGCTTTAAGACAGTTTTAAAGCCGATTTAGTGGTGGAATATTTTATTCAAGGGGTTGGGCATTCTTTTTTTAATCTTCTGCTGTCTTCAATAGTTACAAAGCTTAAATTTTTTATTTTAATTTGTTATATCGAAATAGAAGAAGTAGTGCTGCTCTTTTAATAAAACTGGGTTTCCTGTAAATACAGGTCACATAGAGAAGGATAACTCCAATACAGACCTAAACCTAAATTTCTATTAAAATGACAAAACACCTTTTTTAAAAATTTACTTACCATTAATAGAACCGAGGTTTTTGCCACAGTCAAAACTTTACGAACAGTGCAAATAAGACAACCCACCGCAGGTGAAAGACCAAAAAACATTTCATTGAAAATATTTTTTAAACAATTTAAAATAATTTTTTAGGTGTATAAATTAATTCTCGGCTCTTAGATTTTATTGACTACGGAGCCAATTGAAATTAGATTTTTTCTCCACCCTGTTTTCATTATAAAGTGTCATCTTTTAGCTATAAAATGATGTATGATACTTGATCCTACTATGTACAGAACCGGAAAAATGAACGTAGGCGCGATGTAGTTCGCAAAGTAGCATTTAGGATACTGCCCTCTTTTCTCATTTCATTAAAAAAAAAACGACAGTTCAAACAACAAGAGTGGAAGAGGAGGAGTAAGGGCCAATTTTAGAGGAGACGGCTCTCATAATAATTTGTTTCCTATCGTCGAAGCTAGGGGGAATTGGCAAGAAGTTCCGGTGGGTGCTTAATGAACTCATTCCCGAGAACAAAGGTAGACGTTATCATACTGCTCTTCTTGCTGTGTAGAGTCAGAAAAAAGGACTTTTTGCATAAAAACTCCTTTGTAATTAAAAGGAGATATTGTACGATAACCCTAAAAGGCAAAAAGCCAAACCATTTATTTCGCCTCGGCTGCATTTTTTTAAGTTGAAATGTGAAACGAAGGTAATGCCTAAAAGGTTACTTTCTCGTCCACAATTGATTTTTCAGGTTATATTCATAGTCGGGTCAATAATTATCGTGTCTTGTCTTTACCGTTAGTGGCACTGCTGCTGACGCAATTTGCCAGCTCAAGATCCGTCTCGTGCTTAGGCAGAGTACCCGTAACCCTTCGGTGTCACACATCCTCGAGTTTGGATATCCCCGTTCCCGGGGAAATTTAGTGTTGTCAAGCCTGTGCTCTACTAGATCTCCAGAATATTCATTGATATTATCTTTATTGTTGAAGTGGGTTTTTTCTATGATCGTAGGCACTGATAAAGGATCTCCTTGGGAAACTGCTACTGGCTTTGGATATAACCGTTTTTTGTCAACTCGCCTGGTCAAATCCGATAACCTCAACTGAGGTTTTAGGAATCATTCCCCACAGCATTTATTAGTTCTTTAAAATGTTTATAGGAGGAGAAGAAATCCCAGGTTCTGCAGTTGATGAAAAATACGAGCCGAGTTTTACTTTTTATACTTAATATAGTATAGGTACTAGTATACGCAACTCTTAAATACTGTGGCCGAAAACTGCTCCATTCCTTTACATGCATTGGGGGTTAAATTGTCCCGCCCACAGCACGTAAAGGTTAATACTTAGATCCTAGATATTAGTTCGGGTTAGCATACATCAAATAACTTTATTTGGCCACGAAAACATTTATTTTAGGCATGGACGTAGTTATAGTATCAAGGTAGAAATATGTATTTGATTATGAAGTACGCAACCTGTAAGACATATCTTTCAACAAACTAATCATTTTTAGAATTTTGAGCGTAAACCAGGAAAATGACATTTTTACCATTATCAAACAATTAATATTAACAGTAATTTTAAAATATTTTAGTTGAAATTATCATTATCAAATTAGCACTAACAACCAAATCATTTCAGCGAAAAATATTGTTAATACAATCATTTATGCATTATCTCTGTTGGTGTTAACAGGAAGTTAATAATTCCTGCTTAAAGTTTCCTTAAACTAGGCGGTCAGTACAGGTTTGATTAAAAACTACCCAGTCATGACTAGAGATGCGCGATAATCGTTTTTACCTATCGGTAGTCCTTGGCAACCTCCTTATCGATAATTGTAACTTGTCGATGTTTATCGAGTTTTCGATATATTGATAGTTATTGGTGTATCGACTGTTATTAATACTAAAATTTTTCAATATGTACACAATTTTCCAAACGGTGCCGAGCAATATCTAATATTTCATTACGGTTATCAGTCAGTTCACTGTTGACATTCTGGAAAAATATTAGGGGCTGGATATACAACTCGATATTTTTAACATTCAAGCAACTTTTAGGCCAACATCTGCAAGTGGCCAGACAGGGATCACAAACCATTCATAAAATCGCTCTCCAAATCAGTTGTCCTTCGTCGAGACTTCAATAAATTCCGTAAGGACAAGTAAAAATAAAATAACCGGCCAAGTGCAAGTCGAACATGTGCAATTAGTGTTCCATACGTTTTGTTACGGAGGTATAAAATGATCAATGACTTCACAAAACACGCCCCAAATGAGTTTTCAACAAAGTTTGTTTCTAATCTTTGTTGAAAACTGATGACTTCGAAATTTATGTACTAGATATTATTTATATACTAGATAAATTATTAAAGGTAATGCACTGGTGATAATTTTCGTTCAATCTACACTTCCGATTTCACCCCCCCAAAACTAATCCTTTAAATCAAAATTTAACTTTCAAAACTACACCGCTCTGATGGGACCATCAATTCCTATATTAATCCCAAATAGTTTCGGAGAAAATCGGGTGTGACAGACAGACAGACGGACAGCCACTAAAGTGATCTTATAAGTGTTCCGTACGGAACACTAAAAAATAGTGGAGTAAATTGCAACGATGTCTTAATGCAAAAAATGACCTTACTCTACGTCCATGCAATACCACTTAGAAAATGGTCGCTGCTGTTTTGTAGTAAAACTTGCCTTGGATACGTACCGGTGTTGCCAGTTATATTTATCAGTCAGTCAGTATCTGGTTATATCTCGGTAAATTTAACTTACTAAAATACAAAATTAGAAAAGAATCAGCTGTTAAAAAACCAGGGAATTTTTTAAATTTTGGAAGTCTGACTACACTGTACGTTTGACCGATTAGTAGTAGTCGAACCGGTCAACCAATTCTCAGGGTACGTTAGATGTGGGATCGTGTTTTAACGTAAATATGCGGAAGCTGAGGGGTGTCTATAAATATCGTTACTTGTCGACATACCGATATCTATTGATAAATATTGAATTCACCTATTGTTATTCATATACCAATAACTATTGATATATCAAAAAAAAATTACTATACCTAGTCCTGACTACAAAACTTGAATAATCATAGCTACCACTACTGTGACTTCTCAGTTTATAAAACAATATAAGTTTTAGATTTTCTAGCCCTAACTGTTAGTCCGATTGTTACACTACTAATTAAATGTAAACTCCATCTGCCCATGTCAGAAATCCTTATTGATTTGAAAATGAAAACGAGATAATGAACACACTTGTCATTTAAACCCTCGATTGAGTAAGAATGTGTGTACTTTTAAACCTTGTGTAACCATCAATATATCATTAACACTGGCGAGGAGATGTTCATGAAAACCTGTACGTTTGCTACAACGTGCAGATATTCAACAGGAATGGGATTCATGGATACATGTGGCTAGACGGATCCATAAAACTAACTCGAACTGCAGGACCACAACGATGTAGGGCTCGCTAATATGTCTAGTATACCTCAGGAACACATCTCTGAGAGTGTCAGTAGTGAATTGTCATCTTTAGCTCACAGACCTGTCGTTTCAGTCAGATTCATGCCTTTTCAAATCTTCGTAAATTTGAACATTCGAATTGACTCCCAATTTTATAAGTTGGTTTGTTCGAAATTGAGAGATTAGAGGTACTTCTTCTTATGATGCCGTCCCTTCATGAATGTTGGCGATCCATATAGCTAAATGTCGCTCGAAGCACATCCAAACCATCTTCTCATATCCTTCAGCCAAGAATTCTGTGATCTTCCGATCGATCGTTTGCCCTTTATTTTGCCTTCAACAATTAGACGTAGCAATGCGTATTTTGGGCCCCTCATTATATGTCCGAAGTATTAAGTTTTTATTACTTTTATGGTTGTTAATAATTCCTCATTTTGTTTAGTCTTTCCAGTAGTTCTGTGTTTTTTATTTTCTGTATCCAGGAGATGCGAAGAAGGCAGTTATAAATGTACATGCCAAAAGATTCCATTCGTTTCTCTGAGCCAGGGTCAAGGGTCTAGTACTCACATCCGTACAATAGCACGGAGAATACATACGCTCTCAACATTTTCATTCGGAGTTCGAGACTGAGACTTGTGCGATGGAAAAATTTATTCATATTCATGTATGTTCAATTCGGGAATATGTGTCCTTTCTTGGGTCCCACTTGTCATTTGTATTGATTTCCAAATATTTAAATGTCGAGACCTGTTCTTTGGCGTTGTTCCTGATTTCGAACGATTCTTGGTTATTACCATCCGCTAGATTTTTCTTATATTCATAGTTAATCCAAATCTTTCGCTGGTTGTTATGACTCGAGTGATCAGTTGCTGAAGATCATTGATATTATTTGCTAATAGAGCAATATCATCAGCCTACCGTATGTCGTTCAGTGTACGTTAGAGGTACATCGGAACTGTATTTAACTTCCAGTGGCCGGCCTAATCCAAATGTTACCTAAACCACCTAGTATTACGATTCTCATTCCCAAAAAAACTTAAATGAGAAGTGAATTCATTATTTCTTGTGAGGTTTCATCGCCGATCGAGTAAGTGTGTCTGAGATGTGAAAGATGAGATATATTTTTTTCAGCTAGATATTATTGTTTTGTGTCCTGGTTTACGTTCACCTTTTAGCTAATTTTAGTATAACTAATGTTTTTTCCACAGCAGCGAGAAGGTTTATTGTTTTATGAATTTATGATACTGTATGTATCTTATAAAGTATTTCGTAATTTGCCTTACAATATGATAAAAATTAAGTCTTCACAGGACCATGTTAGAAGCAAATGGGACACATTCGACTGTTCTGTCAATAATCTCGGTAAGTTCCTAGCTTAAATAAAAAAAAATAGGGTATTGGACATTATAATGTTAATGTTAGAGTAATAGATATTAATTCTTGTTCATTTATTTTTTATTCATTGTTCCTGGCATAATGGGACTTAGTTTTCCTATATTCTTTTGGGTACGGTGTTATAAATTGCGACAATTTTTTCGGAAAATGAGAGTATCGTTTTGTTTAACCCTCAATTAAAAACGGTTTGTTTAAAACGTTTTTATAAAAGACGTAAGACAAGTAAAACTTAAAAAATCTTAGATATTATGTAGATTTTTGTCCACCAGAATATTTTTTAAATTTATTTCCTCAGGCCCTATTATTCCCTTATGCAATCTTTTAATTGTAAAAACCTGGTTTTTACAATTCAATTTTAATGCAGTGGCACGTTAATCATTTTATTTTTTGTCTAATTTCGGGTTATAAATAGTCGGAATCTAAGGGGGACTACCAAAGTAAGTAAACAAAGGAGTGCATAGAAAATAATTATAGCCCCAGAATTTGGTGAGATTAACTGTCCATTTTGACTGTTGTTAGTCCCGCCATGTTCTGGTCGCTATAAACAACACGTAGTTCCCAAAATCCAGCCGAATAGCGCCCTGAAGATCTCGACATACATTTAGCATGATTAGCTCCGTGGATATTATGAACTATTCATAATATTCACCGAGTTAATCGAAAAATTCATACCTTACTCCATAAAACCGTTGTTATTCTTACTTTTTTCGTTGTGATCGACGGATAGTTATTAATAGTTGTATTATTATACGTTTTAACTTTATTTCTTAGTATCTGATACTTTGATTACCTTTTGCCCCTTCTACGTGATGAAATACTGATTTCAGTGTTTCTTCTGTTTAAACTATTTCATGTGAAACGATTAACTATTTTAGTTTTACATCTTTATTATTTTTTATATTATAATATTCTACTACACTACAGCGTTTGTTATCAATTTAAAAAATGTCGTATTTCCCGTTTTTTTAATGCATCCTGTTTTAACAGATTTTTAGAATCTAGTAAAAACTTTACAGTTGTAAAGTTTTTGCATCAATTTTATACATACATGCTTATTTATAATAATAATTTTTTACACAGCATCGAATTATGCTGATTTATTTGCTTTTATGAAAATTATGGAGGCATTACCAGTACGTCATTCATTTTAAATTTTAAGGAATATGTGTTAATTTAGATATAGTGTACAACGTTTTTGTGCATCTTTTCGGGTCGAAAAAAGGAATTTTATTATTTTTTTTATGCTAGTAAAAGTGCAGCATTTTTATAGATTATACTAACGTTTGTCCTGATGGTTGGTTTTGTTTAATTGCCCAGATCATTACCTAAAATTATTTAGTGCAGGTTTTTATTGTCCCTGATAGGATGTGGTACTGATTTTTCAGACAAAATGTAGTCCGTCGGGATAGACAAAAGTGCGGATTACGAATAGCACTTTAGTTTTTTATCGTTCACTTCCCCTTAATACAGATTAACCCTCTATATCATGGATCACATTGTTTAGGTGTCCAAACAAGGTATTTCATGGTATTTTTACACATCGCGGTAATGTAGTTATGGACATTATGATATTTCCACAACTACTACAACTTAGATAAGCTGTCTTTTAAGAACAACGCTCGGTTTTCCTAAGCGATTACCCATCAAAGCCGTAGATTAATCCCAATAATCGTCTGTCGCCAGGCAGACACTGAACAACATTGTAAATAAAAACAACAATAATAAAAAAAATATAGACAATTAGCTTGAACCGACTACCAGTGTTTGCGCTTGTATTTTGTTCATCTATAGACTTAAAAAAATAACTACACTTCACCGTGGGTAAAATTCATAAATAAACTTTTGCCGGTAAAAAAAGGTGATTTTTTAATATCATCTATGCAAAATTATATATTTTAGAAACAGTAATTTTACTGTACTGTTATACTGCTTGTATACAACCTTTTTAAATGGTTTATTGCAATAACCCTGATTTAAACCTATGTATTAATATGAGTTAATCCTTTTTGGAGGCCAAGTCTGCTTTTGGTTGAAAAAAGACCTATTTTATTTTCTAAAAGTTAATAAAAAGTCGTGCATTGTTCGGCGACATTAATTCTTATAGAGTTTGTAAGTTACAACTGAGTGTTATCAAATTTTTTTAACTTGACGTTGTTTTAAACGTTATTTTTTTCGTTTATAATTTGTACTTTATATTCTTGAAAAAAGCTAAATTCGCGTCTTAGCGTTTTAGTTGTGTGTTTGCCCAGATTTTACTGTGCAAAATAGTGTAGGAGACATAATAAAATAGCATAAAGTTTTGTTGGTTCGGTAGATTGAAAGAAACGTCGCGTATTATAATTTTTTATTTTTACAAAGTTAATCATTATTTAGATACTAAATAAAATGTTTAATAATCTTATTGATATCTTTTTTATTATTCATGAATAAAATCCTGAGGAGAGGTGCAGCTGTAGCTTCTTCCAAAATAATAGGCTTTTTAGCCGTACCCACTGTATGACCGATGTTTGTAAAATACTGGTTTGACAACTGCTTAATCTGTTTCCGTTTTTGTGTGTTTCAGCCCGACTCGATGGCGTCAGCAAACCGCTCCGACACTCCAGGACAATGGAAGAATTCCTCCAGTTGGATGACCAGTGGGAGGAACCCTCCGAACCCACAAAACCAGGACAGAAGAGGGTAAATTTATTTTATTACTTTATTAGTGTAGTTTGAATTTTGTAAGAGCTTTCTTTTCGAACTTCGTGCTTTGTTTTTCTTTAAAAATAAAACTTATGAAAATATAAATAGAATACAGTGTTTATGGTCATTTTTATCGACAGACCGTCGTTTGGCAGTCGGTGCTAATGCCTCTTTATAAATCGGAAACATTTTTTCAGCGCTCAAATTGTAGGTAAAGATGAAGAGTCTCCCAAAACCTTTTTTCGGGAAGACATCTCCAAACATGGATCTTCACAGGGTGTTTCACGGTGCGCTGAACCTATCTTTTAAAGGAAATTGACCAGGCTCGTGGGGTGATAACATAACCCCAAAGTGAATCTTAAGGGGTAAAACCACTGTAAAACATACTTTGAACCTTTAAAAATAAAGAGAAACAGGTTTTATGTTTACACGTTTTTTTTTTGTGTGAAATTTCGAGCACTTTTTGAAGCGCCTCGAAGTGCTCCGAAACGGCTCTCCATGGGGTGGGGTATGTCTGCATGAATAATGTAGGACACAACTTACCTTTCGATTTCTAACTTCTAATACACTAATAGATGTCGTTAGAAGTAGTTTATGTCCAGTTAAAAATTTTCTTTGATCGAAAGTATGTTAGTATAAACTCGGAGGGAAGGGTAAAACCTCTATCTATCTAATAAGCCTTCTTCCATGCAGTGTCGGATATAGGCCTCCCCTTCCTTTTTCCATCTCTCTTGCTCGATTCTGCGTCTTTCTGATCCATCCTAAAGCAGCCGTACTTTTCAGATCATCTTTTTCTCTTGTTTGGGGCCTTCCTCTGGATCTTTGTCCCAACCATGGCCTCCATTCTTGTATTATATTCCATCTCTCATCTTGTTGCCTCATTGTCTGACCTGTCCATTTCCATTTCAAAGCAGCTACCCGTTCTCTTACGTCTGTCACTTTGGTCTTTTATCCTATACTTTCGTTTCTGATTCTGTCTTGTAATCTTATATTCAGCATCTGGCGTTTCATTGCTCTCTGTGTCTTACTCATTTGATCCATCATCTTCTTAGTCAATGCCCATGTCTGGGCCGCGCAAGTGAGAACCGGTAGAATGCATTAATTGAATACCATCTTTCTTAGTTTTAGAGGAATTCTTTTGTTGGTTAGTATTTTCCTTTGTTTGCCAAATGCTGCCCGTACCAGTTTGATTTTTCTCGGTACTTCTGCCATTTGATTAGCTTTTCCACACTTTATTATTTGCCCTAGGTAGATTTATTCCTCTTCGTATTCAAGTGTTCTGCCGTCTATTCTCCAGCCTCGTGGACTGTCTTCGTTTGTCACAGCCTTTGTCTTGTTTTATCTCTATTCAGCAGTAGTCCTACCCTTTCTGATTTGTTTTGTAGTTCAGTAATCATTTTCTGTATGTCATCAAAATTATCTGATATTAGCACTACATCATCAGCATAATCACGCAGATGATTTAACTTTTGGCCATTTATACTGATCCCTTTTTTTTCCCATTCGAGTTCCTTGAAAACTTCTTCTGATGCTGCTATAAATACTTTTGGGCTTATGGAATCTCCCCGTCTTATTCCACTTTTTATAGGTATATAATCTGTTTTACTATCCGTTTCCACTATCATTTGAGCCTTGTTGTAAATTGTTCTTTTGAGCTGAGTATATCTATAGTCTATTATACTGTTATACAAGGCTCTTTTGACGGCCCAACTTTCGATACTATCAAAATCCTTTTGATAATCTATAAATACCAGGTAAACTTTAAGTTCTATTCTGTTGCTTTCTCTATTAAAGATCTGATAGTTAAGGAATGCACACAAGTACTACTAGAAGCCAGCCTGTTCTACCGATTGGTTTAATTGCAACATTGTTTTCCAATCTGATAATTATTATTTTGGTAAACAGTTTGTATATTTGTGAAAGTAATGTTAACTTAGTTTTATTGCCTTTTTAAAAATGTAAAATTGATGAAGCTGTGTTCCAATTTTCTGGTATTTTCTCTAGATATTTATTGAATGAGAGTTTCAGCAGATATACCACCAAGTCTCCTCATTCTTTCATTACCAGGTGTACAAGTATGAAATGTGGATTTCAGACAACAGATGGTGCACCAACGCAGTTTGTGCTATAAAGATTTGACACTGGGCCATTTTGTTGTGTCATCAACAAGTGTCAGACGCGCACGAGTGCTAAATTGGAAAAGTGTGTGCATAGTATTGTGTTGTGTTCAATATGTCGAAATTTATACCGAACAAAAAGCATTCGCGGAGAGCATTAATTTTTTGTTTTCATTTGAAGAAAACAGCTGTTGAATCATACCGATTACTTCGAGAAGCTTGTGGTGCACATGCTTCATCGCAAGATACGTATGAACGATGGTTCCGGCGTTTCAAAAAGAACGTGTAAAACCGCCAAAAAAATACGAAGATGTGGCATTGTTGGACGAAGATGATTCACAAACACAAAAACAACTCGCCGAGCAATTGGGCGATAGTCAATTTCCAATCGGCTACGTGAGATGGGAAAGACTCATGCGGTACCGGTAGATCGGTACCGCATGAGTTGAACGACGGGCAAATGGAAAAGCACAAAAAAACACGTGTTTTGCTCGCTCGGAACACAAGGAAGTCGTTTTCGCATCGTATAGTTACAGGGGATGAAAAGTGGATTTATTTTGAGAATCCCAAGCGCAAAAAATCATGGGTAGACCCCGGCGCACATCCACATCGACCGCAAGACCGAATCGCTTTGGCAGAAAGACGATGCTCTGTGTTTGGTGGGACCAGAAGGGCGTGGTCCATTATGAGCTGTTAAAACCTGGGGAAACGGTTAATACTAAACATTACCAAGAACAATTGACCGATTTGAACCGTCCGCTGCTTGAAAAAAAGGCCAGAATACCGAAAGAGGCAACACAAAGTCATTTTTCTTCATGACAATGCTCCATCACATACGGCAAAACCAGTTCGCGACACGTTGGAAGCACTCAGCTGGGAAGTTCTCCCCATGCGGCTTACTCACCAGACTTGGCTCCTTCCGATTACCACTTGTTTTCATCGATGGGTCACGCACTTGCTGAGCAGCGCTTTGTTTCATACGAAGATGTGAAAAAAATGGCTCGATGAATGGTTCGCAGCAAAAGGGGAACATTTTTACTGGCGTGGTATTCACAAATTGCCCGAAAGAAGGGAAAAATGTGTAACAAGCGATGGAGCATACTTTGAATAAAGCACTTTTTATCATTCTTCCGAATTTAACATGTTTTTTTTAGAAAAAAAACTATGAAAAACAATAAAACACGTCCTGGTGTTTTATTGTTTTTCATAGTTTTTAGTGTTGTTAATATTTATTCATCTGTTATATCTGGTATTTCTTCTGAGTTGATTATCTATCTATTTCGACGTTCTTTGAGATCATTTGGTGGGCAGTTGTTTTGTTGATACAAGTTTTGATAGTATATTTGAATCATGTGTGTTATTTTTTTCTCGATTTTTCACATCTTCTCCATTGTCATTCTTTACATTGTGTATTGTAGTTTTTCCTAGGATTTGTCGGAGTGCTTTCATGTTTTTGTTCAGTTCTACAATTTTTTCTATCTTTAGATCTAACTGTTGTCTTTTATCTTCTTTCATGGCCTTTTAAGGGTCTTGTGAAGTTCTAAAAAACCGTAACAATAACCTCAAAAAATAGGAATTTCTTTTACCGATCACAGATTATAAGCGACGCGTTCTTTCTTGACCAACTGTATATTTGTACCGTCTTAGTTTTTAGTTCATTTCGTTTGATAATGTACCAACGACTAAAAAACCGCGGTCATTCTGAAAGAACGTTTTTAATATAGTGACTTGTATAGTAAAGTAAATGTTTTTTCCATTTATTATTCAATTAGCTTTTATTTTATGTTAGGTAATATTGTAATGTATTGTAATTTTTATACTGTGAATAGTGAATGCGGTTTTAGGAACTATCAATGTGGTTTATATCCTAAATGTATGAATCAGTAAATAAAGAAAAATGGTAAAGCCTAGTGTCATCGATTGAACAATCGCAGGCTTTACTCTATGTCTTTGCACGATGAGCGTATGACAAGATGACAAGCATATTTTAATGAATTCCATCGCTGAATTTAAAGACTTCCAGTAAGGTTACGTACTTTTTTTAGGTTCGGTGGGCCGATTTGGAGGAACAGAAACGACAGCAGAAGATGAAAGCCATCGGATTCGTCGTCGGCCACACTGACTGGAAAAGAATGATGGATCCCACCGAAGGAAGGAAGCGCTCTAACACAGACTAAATATATTGCTAGAGTCAGACGTTCATAGACTAAGTTCTTTTTTTTTCGTTTTATTGTAAATACAAATAAAGAAAATCTACGTTTTTGTTTACGTACATACAGCGGCTAAAATTACTGATATTCGGTTGAAAAGAATTTAAAAAGAAGTTTCTTTAAAACATCACAACCCTCTTGTCATATTACGACAGTATGTGACCTGAATCCTGTGAAATGTTGAAACCGGAGAATATCTCTGAAATTTAAAGTTACGAGGTGCGTTCAAGTTCTAAGGACTTCTAGTTTTTTTGATTGAAAGTCTTTTACTTTTCAACATAATCTGTCACCTGTCCACGTATACATTTCTCACAACGTGCAAGAGCAGTTACGACCTTCATCGTTGGAAGAAGTCAAAAATCGCTAAGAGCGAGGTCAGGTGAGTAGGGAGCATGAGACACAACTTCAAAATTGTTCCTAAGAAGAAGCTCCCGAATTAGGATCACCCGATAATCAGGAACGTTGCCTTGTAAAAAGTACACGTATAAAATATTGCGGTCATTTTTCCTACAATGCTGGTAAAAGCTTTGTCCTGAAAACATGTTTTAGGAAGCAGCCGTCACCGTAGAGTTCTTTGGTGCACAATGGGTAAGAAGTACGCTTTTGCTGATCCAAAAGATGGCCGACATCAATTTTTCAGTACTGGCGGTAACCCAAAAATTTCTTTGGTGACGGTCCATCGCACCGATTGCCGTTTTGTTTCAGACTTGAAAAAACAGTATCCATGTCTCATCCATTGTAACAACTAATGAAAAGAAAGCAAAGTTCGTGCTGTCATCACGTGTCAACATTACCTGACAAATAGCCATCGATGGAGGTTTGTGTTTGTCGGTTTTCCGGATCAGCCACCTTGAAGAAACTATCCGCATTCTCAGGACTTGCAGGTGTGGACAGATCTCACGGAAATGACAGCTTTAAAGGCTATATTACTCACATCTAATCGGCCATCCTCCATAACAACTTGCTCTTTTTGCACAATCATGTTGTCTGTCCATTTGGTGCGTGACTAGAACTTCCTTGAGTTGTCGCACCCACGAACGCACATTTTTTTTACATCCGTAACACGATTACCGCAAATAGCACTCAATTGACTATAAATGTCGATCGGAGTGACACCACGCTAGTGAAGAAAATAGATTATTGCAAGTGTTATTGTGTACTGAACGTTCTTACTCTCGCGACAGCTACACGAACTCTGTGTGCTGTACGCATGTTGGCATCTGCATCACGCATTCATAAAGAGTAGCCGCGTATAATATTTGGAGTCCTTAGAACTTCAACGCATCTCGTTTCGCTATTTTCAATTTCATCAACTAATTCGTTATCGTTTGGTGGTTACAAACTACTTAATATTGACATATTTAGAGAAGAATTGCAATTTTGTGCTTGCTTTCTATACTCTGTGATATTTCATCACAATAATTGTGAATGTGGTTCCACCCTTCCTCTGCGCGTATTTTCAAAAAATATTGCGAGACTGTAAAATGCTAATGATAAAAATTGAAAAGGGTATTATTTACAGTCTGAAATGCTTCTACCTAGAAAGTCATGCAAACTAATTTGGAGCTGTCAAGCTGTCATTTTAATTGTCACTATCATCGCAGATGAAAGAGACATTAGTATGATGACGTAATTTTTAGATCACTCTAAGAAAAGCGGTAATTATTTGTTGCTTTTGCTGTTTTATTAGCTGTCAACTAAATCAGTAATTTTAGGACTTTATGGATAGATCTTTTGTAAACTTTAAATTACTACAAGAAAATGTTAATAATACTATTTTTAAATTAGTCTTTTTCGGTGCCATTAAAGCCACGAAAAAATATATACAGGGACTTTTTTATTTTTTGCATCTCTTAAAGACTATTAAGAAAGAAATTTTTAATACAAAAATTTAAAAGGGTATTCAGTGTTATCTTTTAGAAGGATTATATCGCAAAGCTCAGATACAAATGTAACATTATTTTTTTTAATAAAACATCCTGTTTTTTTAATTTACCTTTATTAGTAACTGAGAAAATTGTCAGAGAACTATCTTCTTTTAATACATCAATATAACTAACACATAGTTTATCGTAATTCTCTCTATTATTACAATGGTATATCTGAGGCCGGCAAGAAATTATCTGTATGTAAATATATGTAAAATTACATGTTGTTCTGTTATTCTGTAAGTTTTTTAGTAAAATAGTTATTAAAAAAATATTGCCCTTTTATACAGGATATTCGCTAAGTTGAGGCATTTTTTTTGGCAGGCTGTAGTACTCGCTAAAACTTCATGAAATGTAGCTGATTTAAAAGATGAAGAATAAAAGAGATGTAACCTTTGGATATTATTTTAAATATTAAATACGGTAAAGTTTGGGCAACTTCATCCTTAAAAAGTATAGTCCTCTATAGACGTGACACCTGGCAACAAAATAAATGTATGCAAGTAAACTGGACACAACACTGGAAATGAACTTTTGACGACGATTCGTATAAAAGTCTACGCTACAGTACATTTGTTGAGAAGAAATGACGTGGGTGGTTCAATAAGTGTTAGAATTGAAGATGCCATTTTTTCAAAAACAATTTTTTTATTTTTCAACATACTCCCCTGTTAAGTATATATACTTTTCCCAACGTCCTTACCATCTTGTTAACTCCTCCAAAAAATAGGAATTGTCTAACTCCCCAAAATACGCTGTCTAGGCGATGACTTCCGCATTTGAGCTGAATTTTTTTCCTGCGAGCTTTTTTGTCATGTTTGGAAACAAGAAGAAACCGCAGGGAGTCAAGTCGGGCGAATAGGGGGGTTGCGGTAGCAGTTTATAACGCAATTCATGCAGTCTGGTGGCGACAACTCTGGATGATTGTGCTGGAGCATCGTCGTGGTGAAACAGTACTTTCTTCTTCGCTAAATGTGGCCGTGTTTTCTTCAATTTCTTGTGTGTCCAATAACTCACTATAGTGTAGTGATCGTTCTTCCTTTTTCTAAGAAGTCAATGAGTATGATGCCCTTTGCATCCCAAAAAATCGTTGCTATAACTTTTTCGGGTGTATAATGATGAATTCAGATCTCATCGACAGTGACAACTCGATGCACAAAGTGCTTTGGATTTTACTTGAATTGCTCCAAACACGGCTTCGAATTGAGAGCAGCGCCCACTTGTTGCCCACGGTGAGCAATCCCGGCACATATGGGGCCAACAACTTTTTCATAGCCAACTTATGGACAATATTAATTAGCCTCTGCTAATTCGCACACTTCCGTTGGATGATCAGCAACAATCATGTCGTGGACTTTTTTAATGATTTCCTCGGTAACCACGTCTGATGGGCGTCCCGGGCGATCCTCATCAAAACCCGATGTTCGACCACGTTTAAATTCGTTGAACCAATATCTTACTGTTGTCATTGGTGGCGAAACAGCACGCCATTTCACTGTTTTCTCCACACACGTTTTTCCATCCAAAAGCAAAAAGCGAATCACTGAACGATAATGCACTTTTTCCACACGTTACATTACTTACTGAAATGGCTGCCAAATGCAAACTAACCCATAGACATAGAGGGTGGACAGAGCTTTCCGTATTCCACTGTGGAGTAAATACGGACGTAAAAGTGTGAGAGATAAAGCGAATGTACGGGTACTGCACCTTGGTTAAGATGCCTACAGAAAAGGAACAGGTGTTGGCCGCACAGTCGCTTTGTCTCTCTCTAGAGATTGGTCGGTCTTGTGAGGCTAATGCTCAGTCCATCCTTCATGTCTAAAACTAACCCATGAGTCAGTGTCAATTTTTTTTTTGGTATCATCTAGCAGATGACAGCATGCGATGGTAACATCAATTTGCCTTAGCCACGCTATCTGTCTTCAAACACGGGTACTTATTGAACCACTCTCCTAGGGAAATAATGAATGTGGAAACCACTCGTTCGTAAAAGAAATTCAGCTAAAACAACTACTTTGGTATGACCATAAGCAGAGAATGGGCAAAAAATTAGCTAAAAGTTACTTGGTCCAAGGGAATATAAAAAGCCACATCCGCAGGGAACCAGAAATCAGACGACTGCGAAAACAGTAATGCAAAGATTGGAAAAACGCAGGGCATTATGACCAATTTTTGCCCCTAAATGAGCCGATTTCAGAGAAAACGCCCACGGGCGACTCCTGTCAACCTTATTTCTGCTATATTCTCGTCAAAACGAAATAAATGAAACAAAATCTGAGCTGCTACCATTCACGCCATTTTTGGAGTCGGGCCCACATCGACTCCTGCCAATCATTGCGTGCAAGTCCTACTGACCTGGCTAATGATACTGTACCACGCCTACGGTGTTACCGTTCACGCCAAAAATGGCATATTCGAATTGGACCTTATTGGATGATGGGCAGGTAGCGACGGCCCAAAATATCTGAAAGGTGAACAGTGCCAGATGAACCTGTCAAAGGGGCAAGTTGCTACTGCCTACGCCACTTTTTTCCCGTAGCTCTTGGTCTATAAGTTTATTCATATTATGGAGATATTGGCGGGGATGTAAAGTTACCCGTTAACATTGTCCAAGAGCCGCACTTTTTAGGCATCGCGGTGGTACTTCCCGAACTAGTAATGCCGTCAAGTAGTTATGTTGCTGATTAATCAAAACACTTTTAAAATATTCTCGTGTCGAAAACTCTTACTATAACATACATATCTAAAACATTGAAGGGGTTCAACCAAACATGCATAGACTTGAAATTGAAATGTCCGCTAGATAACCGGAAATAAAAGCTTCTGGAGGGCGTAAGAGACGCACCAATTTGTTTATATCTTGTGGTTAATCCTACATAGTATTGAGAGACGGAATACACCCTCTGGGCCTTGCCGCAAAAAGTTTAGCTCTTTTTAGTTGTCTAAAATTTACACAGAAAAAACTTTTTCGTCAATGGATTAGTATAACTTATATTGGATGAAGTGACCCTATTTTATGGGGTATTAAAAATATCCCAAACTAAGAAATACCCTGTATAATTTGTCGAAAAAATATTTGTTTTTATAGCTCAAATCAAAAATTTATCGCTAGGCATTATTTTTTTTTAAATGTGATTTTTAATACAAGACTTTAGTTACTTTAAATACATAATTTTTATGTAAGTAGAATTCACCATATATATTAAGTGAATATATATTAGTTCACGGTGTTTTGGGGTTTGATTGTTGTGTCAACGGCAACGTTATTTGCCGACAATTATAAAAATTGTAAATAATGAGGGTTAAAAGTCTATATAATTGTTTCAGTCGATACTTGGTGGAAATCCATAATAATTATTAGGTCAAATGTGAGAAAATAATAAAACAATTATTTACACAAACTTTCCACTATATTTGTAATACACCGTAACATGTTTCGCTATCACAGTAGCTTCTTCAGACGTTACATTCTGAATTACGGACCATTAAAGAGTAAAGGTGTTAATATATAGGTAGAAGCAAGAAAAGAAAATTTATTTTTACCATTAACTAATTAAATATTAATAGAAAATATTTAACAAAGGTGAATTATTAAGGTCTACGTGATCAGTCAATGGACGGTTGGAATTTTTAAGTTTGTTTATCTCTAGAGACTCAATTAGGTTTAATCTCTGGCTTTTGTTCTCATTGTGTAGAATTTTGAAATTATTATTAAAGGTGTGACATTCTCGATTAGATGTTTTGCATAATTGGATTCGGTTTTTCCTTATCTATAGCCTGTCCCAAAATATAAGATTCTGATTTTTGCCGTTTTAAGTGGACAATATAAAAATTCTGACCTTTTATTTATGATATGTTGCAGAGATGGTCTTAAGAATTTTATTCATTAATGCAAATAAATAAAATTATAAGTGGTTTTGGAGATGTTTATTTATAGATGTATGCAAAAACAAATCGATAAGAAGTACAAATATACAGTTTACAAGATAGGACATATTGTATAAATAAAAATATATTTTAACTTAAGCCTAATTAGGTTTCACTATCACCGTCATCAGCTGAGGTAATTATCAGTGGTTTTATATTATCTACATAAATATATGAATCTTCAACTTTAACAACGTGCTGAATGGAATTCTTCCAGCTTTCATAAGGTTATTTGTGATTTTTTTATTTATAACTTTTTTTACTAATTCAGCCACTGACACGGTTAAAGTAGGAGAAACATTTTGTGCCCTTATTTTTGATTTAACAATTTTAGTCTTTCAAAACTTTCGAAAGATTACTTTTTTTACAACTAAAGTCAAAATAAATATCATTTTCTAACATATATTCCTGTATTTCCGATTTGGTGTTGACTGCATTAGGAACCTTATTTAGTAAGCGACTATGGTAACTTGCATTGTTCATAACTATAACACTCTGTTCGGGAACATTTGGCAAAAGGGAATTTTGAAACCAATTTTTAAAAAGTTCTGCGGTCGTGTCTTCGTGATAGTCCAAACTAGAATCTTTTATGTTTTTTGCAGATAATAGTAGACAATTTGAAACCCAGCCCTTTTCAGATCCAACATGCAAAATGGTTATTCGTTCCTGTTTCTGAGTGATGATTTTCCTATAATACCCTTAATCGTAGAAATTGGGGTTTTTGTTAGTTCACTGGTTTCTTGCAAAGCACTTTGTTTATTCAAATTTCTTTTTACCAAACTGTCGTAAACATTTTTCACTATTTGTTTAGCGTCAAGTGATAAATGTTTTCTCTTGCTATAGCCACTATTGCAATTTTCCCACGGACGCCACATATTTAAAATAGAACCGTTACGTTGTAAGTTGTAAGTTATTGAATGATCAGGTAGACTTTAATAATTCACCTATTAAATTAAATATTTTCTATTAATATTTAATTAGTTAATGGTAAAAATAAATTTTCTTTTCTTGCTTCTACTTATATATTACCTTTACTCTTTAATGTTCAGTAATTCAGATTGTAACGTCTGAAGAAGCTACTGTGATAGCGAAACATGTTACGGGGTATTACAAATATAGTGGAAAGTTTGTGTAAATAATTGTTTTATTATTTTTTCACATTTCACATAATAATTAGTTAAAAGTCTATTTCATCTTATCTATATCTTATAGTATCTGTTGAGCATTTTATTACTTCCTTACTGCGTAAGTTACTCATGTAATCTATAGTAAATAAATGTGTCATCGAATGTTTTTTTTTTCCTTTCGTTGTCACCACCTAAAAAAAATTTCTAATAATTTAATTTCTGTTTTTAGTGTTCTGTACGGAACACTTATAACACGTAGGCTAAAAAGTTTTTGGCCTGACACATATGTTAGATGTCGTCCTTTTCAAAAAAGTCCTTATAATTTTTAGGAAGTACCAACCTTCAAACGATAAGTGTCAAAATTTCATGACATTTCGACGATTAGTTTACAAGTTACAGTGGTTTTAGTGACGCTACTTCTGATATTTTTAAAACAATCGAAAAAGTCGAATTTCGTGTATTGATTAAACACTGTTTTTTGAAGGGAAAAAATACCGTTCAAACAAAGCAATGACTTGATAAGTGTTACTGGGACCCTGCCCTGGAAAAATAACTCGTCATTTACTGGTGTGCTGAATTTAAACGCGGTCGTAGAGATACAAATGGTGCTGAACGCTCTGGACGCCCAAATGAGGTAGTTACACCGGAAAACATCAAAAAAAAATCCACAAAATTGTTTTGGATGACCGTAAAGTGAAATTGCTTGAGATGGCCGACACCTTAAAGATATCAAAAGAACGTGTTGGTCATATTTTGGATGAACATCTGGGCATGAGAAAGCTCTGTTCAAAATGGGTACCGCGTTTGCTTACAGTGGATTAAAAACAACATGTGATGATTCCGAGCGCTATTTGGACCTGTTTAAGCGCAATAAAAAGGATTTTTTATGCAATATGTGACATAGAATGAAACGTATATCCACCACTACACACCGGAATCAAATCGGCAGTCAGCTGAGTGGACAGTAGCCGGTGAAAGTCGCCCGAATCGACCAAAGACAACGGTCGGCTGGGAAGGTTTTGGCCTCTGTATTTTGAGATGCGCATGGAATAATTTTCAGCGACTATTCTGAGAAGAGAAAAACCATCAATAGCAAATATTATATAAAGTTATTGGTGCGTTTGAAGGCAGAAATCGCAAAGAAATGGCCCCAAATAAACATGAAAAAAGTGCTATTTCGTCAAGACAATGCACCGTGTCACAAGTCAATGGTTACGATGGCAAAATTGGATGAATTGAAGTTCGAATTGCTTCCTCATCCACTGTATTTTGCAGATTTGGCCCCCAGCGACTATTATCTATTCGCAGACCTCAAAAAAATGCTCGCGGGAAAGAGTTTTGGCTCTAATGAAGAAGTTATCGCCGAAATTGAGGCCTATTTTGAAGGCAAAGACAAATCCTTCTACAAGAAAGGTACAGAAATGTTAGAAAAGCATTGGATTGATTGTATCGCTCTTAAAGGAGACTATATTGATGAATAAGGTCGAATTTTGCAAAAAAATGTGTTTTAAGTAGCTAGACCAAAAACTTTTCAGTCTGCGCGTGTGTCTGTCCATCTGCCACACCCGACTTTCTCCGAAACTATTTGACACAAAAAGTTGAAATTTGACACTAATATAGGAATTGATGGCCCTATCACAATCGCGTAGGTTTAAATTTGTACTTAAAGGGTTAGTTTAGGGGGGTGAAATCGGAAGTGGACAAAAAATTACAAGGTTATCGAGTGGGGTGTCAGATGAAAGCTTATGAAAACACGAGTTTAAAAATATATATGATGCAATACTTGCGCACACTTTTCTTTGTATTATTTTTAAAAAATTGCCAAAAATCGCAGTCCCCCCCCCCCCCCCCCCTTTATCTCGAAAAGTACTGATCAAAAAATTTGAAAAAGTCTGGAATATTCTCCACAGGGTGTAGATTGAACGAACATTATCACGAGTGCATTACCTTTAATAATTTATCCGGTATATAAAAAAAAAAACAAAAAAACTCAAGGTGATCAGTTTTCAACAAAGGTCGGAAACAAACTTTGTTAAAAACTTGGGATGTGTTTTGTGAAGGCATTGATCATTTTATACCTTCGTAACAAAAATTTTTATTTTCGAAGCAATCAACGTAAGAAACACTAATTGCGCAAGTCCGACTTGCGCTTGGCCGGTTATTTATTTATTTAGTTTATAATAAATAGTAATTCACAAAATAGAAGGAAAATGTGAGAAATCGGCCTTTGCATAAAATCTAGAAAGTACAAAGTTTACTACTTATTTGAAAAAAAATATTAAAACCAAATTGATTTTCTTTTCTTAAAAGCATCTTGACGGATATCATCATATTTATATAGTGATCTCCGTCGAGATGAATTCTTCCATATACCGTAGGGGTACGTAGGTTCAAGGCACCAATGTAACTATAGAGTCTTGTGGAATTTTTAGGCTCGATTCATACTATGAGGCCGCTCTCGGTAACATAAAATTTTCTCATATACACATTGCTGTTCCGATTTAGATCTCGCTTCAGTTTTTCGTCAACGATTCAAGTTACATCAGAGTAGTTGTATAATGTCATTTAACTTTGCAATTAAAGAATTAGCAATTGAAGCACCGGATTGCAGAACTAAGTGACCCCTGTTTCCCTAATAGCCAGGACGCTGTGAACGCGTCGATCGACGGACAAAATCAATTTACAACGCAATAATCAACCCGTCGTTTTTCTGTTAATAATCAACGAATCAAGTTGATTTTTACATACAAACACTCTTTACGCTTGTGCGCTCCTTACGGATATAGTCGTTTGATAAAATTGTTTGTTTAATTTGCTATTAACAATGAATAAACTTTATGCTGAAAAAATTCAATATTAATTAAATAGCTGACCAAAATGACCAATGCTTATTTTTCATACATTTGCTATTATCATATCAAAAATTTAGGTCAGTATGTTAATTTTTGCAGCAATGATTTGGATAAATAAACAAATAAACAGGCGCGCACAAGCTCTTAGCGCCCGCGCGCGTTTTCATGCGGCTACTCACAGTAAAAATTTGTTCTCTGAATGCTTTCAGCTACGAAAAAAACAAATTGTTTTCTTATTTATTTATTCTAATAAATCTTTATTGTTTTTTTTTCATAACATAACACTGAAGTGGAATGTTTTTTGTAAGGAAAAACACTCGACTCAAAATACGTTGAATTTGTTAAGTGTTTTTGGAGTGTTTTTATTTAAGGGTATGTAAATATAAAAATTTTCAAGTAAAAATTGTAAAAAGATATATGCACACTTTAAAATCGTTGTAACAATTTTTCATCCTAAAATTCAAAAACCATTTGGTTTCACAATTTGGTTTTTAGAAGAGTTTAAAGGACCATGTAATGATAGATTATTATTGTATGTTTAAAAAACAAATGGACCTACACAAAAATTTAGATTGTATTTTAATAATTTGTATAATATATATAAATAATTCTAATACTCAGAAAAAAGTTTGACTCAAGAGAAAATATTTCAGAATAGAATGTAATGAAAGACTAATTTTGTCAAATTTCCACTTTATTTAGTTTCACAGAAACTGTATGACGCGTTTCGCTATACTATAACATCGTCTGATAACAAAATGATATTTGAATATTAATATTGTTACATTTATAAAAATACCCCAAGGTACATGGACGGAGGTAAAATGGGCACAAAGACACTAAGATGATTAATTTTATAGGTAAAATGGGCGCAAAGATTAAGGAGGCACCATAATCCTATAGGTATTTTGGGCCCAAACCATATTACAACGCAGAATGCCTTAATTACTATAATTTTTAATTTATCACATAACGTAGGTTTGAAAGCGAAAGATATCTATCTTACAAATAAAAACACAAAATCTTTGATAATTATTTATTGTTTAACTAACCTGAACTAACCTAAACTTTGGCTTTACAGTTTAATTTTTTTCGGCTACACCTCCAAGATACTTCACCGCCTTTCAACACTCTGCCCTTGGAAAATGTAAAATTGTCCAAGACGAGCAACACATCTCCACGATTACTTGTTATAAAAGATACCGACATTATTTTTATTAAGAAGTACTTCTGGCTCTCAGCGCAAAAATATAAATGATTGCGAAAGTGGCCCAACCTATCCTATGAGAACTTGTAGTGGGAGGAAATTGCATTTTATTATTACATTTTACAATTTTATACCTGTAATTATTGTAACGAACGATTTACTTATAAAATCTCCTCGTGGGCCTAATTTACCTATAGGATTAAAGAACCCTTTTCGAGAAACAGGTAATGAAGATAATTTTGTGCCCATATTACCACCGCCGAGGTAGATAGGCAATAAAATTAATACTATATGCTAATGAATATTGCTGGGAAATCCATTCAGAATATTAATTGTATAAATTGAGTAAAGGTGAGTTACCATGGGTCAGACAGGTATCTTTTTGTTCGTTTAAGATAATGTCTGAATTTTTAATTCTATTTATTTCTAAATTTTCTAATAGGGCCTTTGTTTTGTATAAAATATAAATAGCTTTATTTTTTAATTTTTTGTTTAGAATTGAGTCTATGGTGTCAGGAGAATATCCGTTGTTAACAGCAATTTGTTTTATTAGATTTAATTCTTTATTAAAATCATCTACAGATAAGAGGACACTTACAAGTCTATGCAACATACTGTGGTAAGCTGCCAATTTGTGTTGTAGGGGGTGAGCTGAATTTATATTTAAATGTTTAAACATAAATTCAGCTCACCCCCTACAACACAAATTGGCAGCTTACCACAGTATGTTGCATAGACTTGTAAGTGTCCCCTTATCGGTAGATGATTTTAACGAAGAATTAAATCTTTAAATGTTTAAACATAAATTCAGCTCACCCCCTACAACACAAATTGGCAGCTTACCACAGTATGTTGCATAGACTTGTAAGTGTCCCCTTATCTGTAGGTGATTTTAACGAAGAATTAAATCTAATAAAACAAATTGCTGTTAACAACGGATATTCTCCTGACACCATAGACTCAATTCTAAACAAAAAATTAAAAAATAAAGCTATTTCTTTAGTATACCCCAAGAAAGAAAACACAGGTAAAAAATATAATGTAACAATATTAATATTCAAATATCATTTTGTATCAGACGAGGCCATAGTATAGCGAAATGCGTCATATAGTTTCTGTGAAACTAAATAAAGTGGAAAATTGACAAAATCAGTCTTTCATTACATCCGTTATGAATTTCGATCAATTAACAGCCACAACAATTTAAAGTTTCAGAATAGAATTTCTTTGCGTTAAATTAGTCTTGAATCCAAACTCTTTGCTCGATACAGAAAAAATTTTTGTTCCAAACCTTTTTTCCATTGAGTACAGATGAAATCGAATATTGAAGAAAGTTTTATAGAATTTGATACTTTCAAAAATGGTAATCATTATTGTAAACGTCGAAACTCAGTGAAATAGCACCTATTGACTATTTGGTTCTCGAATTTGGTTTTCTTAATAGTTTAACCAAATGGAAAAGCCAAATTATAAAACCAAATGGTTTTTGAATTTTGGCTTTAAAAATTGTAAAAACGATTTTGAAGCGTGCATATAACTTTTTATAATAATTTTTACTTTGAAAATTTATATCTACACAGTTACACCATTTAGTTTTCTTATTTGATTTTGCTACGACAAATTAACATTAATTTAATTAATAACTTTCAAATGAGATAACCAAATAAGAAAACGAAATGTCTTTTTGGCAGCTGTAAGCATTCAAAAAAACAAATTTTTTGACTAAGACTAGCTGATTGAAAACGCGCGTGTGCGCTCTGGGTTCGTGCGCGTTTGTTTATTATATTTTATAATACTCGTAAATGTATGAAAAATAAGCCGAAATTGTTCATTTTAGTCAATTTTTTATTAATATTGAAATTTTTCAGCGTAAGGTTTATTCATTGTTAATAACGAATTATACAAGCAATTTTATCCAACGATTACATCCATAAGAACTGCACTAGCCTAAAGAGTGTTTCTACGCAAAAATCAACTTGATTCGTTAATTATTAACAGGAAAACGACGAGTTAATTATTGCGTTGTAAATTGATTTTGTCCGTCGATCGACGTGTTCACAGCGGCCTACCTATTAGGGAAACAGGGGTCACGCGTAGTGGCAGTTCTGCAATGTGCTGCCTCAATTATAGCTATTCTTTTAGTAGACAAGGCGAAATCGGCGCCATCGTTGGAAAAAATTTTCTAATTGAATTTTTCCTTCTCCAGGAGATGCCCCTGAAAGAGGATCAACATGTTGCCGGGCGGTAACCTGGTCCGAATTTGTTTAAACAAATTTTTTTTTAAACAAAGTCCAAAAATTGAAATTTTCGCCCCGGAACAAGTTTTTTTAGGTAAATTGGACCATTTTGAACAAAAAATGTCTCTTGTGAATTTTCTCTAAAATGCGCCGTTTTCGAGATATCGGCGATTTTAGGTGCGAGAAAACGCGAAAATGGCCACTTTCACCTCCCAATATTGGGGTCAAAAATTAAAATTTTCAATGTTGCCAAGTGTCCAAATTAAAGTTTGAGATCTCTTCTACAAATTACCGTAGGAAATATTGCAATATCTTTATTTTTAAACATTGTTTTTTAACAGTTAACAAATTGCGTTCGAGCGCCCGCGGCCGCATCGAAACTGTATACATAGATATATACGCAACGCCCGTACGTAGGCGCACGGAACTGTATACGCACTGCGATGCTCTATAAAGCTTTGTTTCTTGATTTCTTATTAAAATTAATATATTTGAAAAGTATGTAAAAAATATTTATTTATTAAAGAGTAATTGTTATATCAAATTTAATTATTATAACAAATGAATATAAATAAAAATTCAATATTCGATTAGGATGGTAGAAGAATTAAAACAATTTTATGAAATATAACTTATATATATTTAATAGAATTTTCGCAAATATTTAAATTACACCCACACATGAGTATACAACTTACGTTGTTGCTTTTGCAATTACATGCATTAGTTTTACAATTTTTTGTACATTTACATTGCCTAATTAACGAATCTGGTATCGAATTTTTTAACATGAATTTGGGTAACAATTCACCTGTTTCTATAGTGTAACCAAATTCTGTTGCATCTAAATGTCGATACCGAGAATACAATGACATTTTCCATATGTACGTTTGTAGTGAAGCTCGTGAAATGTGCAATTTTAAAGCATCGGATGTACATGGAATTTTTCCAAAATTAATACCCATCCCACAAGAACGTTCTAAAATTATTTTCTGCTTCCAGTTTTTTGAGAGCATTTTCCCGACGTACAATTTTTTCTTTACTTACATAGGAAGCATAACACTTTCTGTGCCAAGAAAAAGTTTGTTCACTGCTACTTGGATTATATAAATCGTTAAATTTTGTACTTATGTCATCTTTCCGACGATTAGCTGCCTGTTGAATTTTTTGAAATGATTCAAAATTTGGTTGTTGTACAACATCATCACACTTACCACAGAAAATGCACTTATGATCACATTTAATTCGTTTAATAGAAAAAGACATAATTACACATGTACATACTTGTAAGGGCGGAAAAGAAATGAATAAACTATTAAAGTGTCCGACTCTTATTTAAGCAATAGCATGTTTGAACTTTTGCATGATACTTCACGTTACAGCGAGTTGCAGCGCGTATACAGTTCCGCGCGCCTACGTATGGGCGTTGCGTATATATCTATGTATACAGTTTCGATGCGGCCGCGGGCGCTCGAACGCAATTTGTTAACTGTTAAAAAACAATGTTTAAAAATAAAGATATTGCAATATTTCCTACGGTAATTTGTAGAAGAGATCTCAAACTTTAATTTGGACACTTGGCAACATTGAAAATTTTAATTTTTGACCCCAATATTGGGAGGTGAAAGTGGCCATTTTCGCGTTTTCTCGCACCTAAAATCGCCGATATCTCGAAAACGGCGCATTTTAGAGAAAATTCACAAGAGACATTTTTTGTTCAAAATGGTCCAATTTACCTAAAAAAACTTGTTCCGGGGCGAAAATTTCAATTTTTGGACTTTGTTTAAAAAAAATTTGTTTAAACAAATTCGGACCAGGTTACCGCCCGGCAACATGTTGATCCTCTTTCAGGGGCATCTCCTGGAGAAGGTTATGAAAAAAAATTCAATTAGAAAATTTTTTCCAACGATGGCGCCGATTTCGCCTTGTCTATAGACGATGATTCAAAAATTATTGAAAAATGGAGGAAACCGAAAAAAAAAATATGGGTACATCCAAGTTTAACAGCTTGAAAAAGTGAAGGTGAATATTATACACTGTACCGTCATCTAATTGACGACGAAGAAACGTTTATACATTTTATTTTACAATGGGTTTTGGGACATCTAAAATGATATTAACAAAAATAGAAGCAAAAATTAAGAAGTTAAATACCACACTTAAAGAATGTAATTCAGAGAAAGGTGAAGAAGAAGTATATGGGTACATTCAAATTTAAAGGCTCGAAAAAGTGAATGTGAATATTCTACGCTGTACCGTCATCTAATTGATAATACATAATTACCTCCCTCAAATGTCCACAGTTTTTCACTCGCCATTATCTATTGACGTGTTTAAATTTTTAATAATTTTTTACGTTACACGCACTTGTCTAGTGCACAACTGAGCGATGGCAAGGCCGATCTGGCTTCGATAAAATATTCTTTGAGATGTATTGATATTGGAGCGTTAAGAGATCGAAATCTCAGCGATAGTGATAGTGTGAATACACTCGTTGTTTCTTCTGTAAACATATTTTATCGAACTGAGAGCATATCGAGAGCGGCCTCATAGTGTGGATCGAGTCTTAAAGGGAAAAGGTAACACGTAGGCTGAAAATTTTGTTTTTGGTCTGGCTACTTAAAACTCATTTTTTTTTTGCAAAATTCGACTTTATTCATCAATAGAGTCTCCTTCAAGAGCGATACAATCAGTCCAACACTTCTATAACATTTCTATACCTTTCTTGTAGAAGGATTCGTCTTTGCCTTCAAAACAGTCCTCAGATTCGGTGATAACTTCTTCATGGGAGCCAAATCTCTTTCCCGCGAGCATTTTTTGAGGTCTGCGAATACGGTGGGTGAGAAAGTAATTCGAACTTCAATTCATGCCATTTTTCCTTTGTAAACATTGACTTGTGACACGGTGTCTTGATAAAAAAGCACTTTTTTCTTGTTCATTTGGGGCCGTTTCTTTGCGATTTCTGCCTTCAAACGCACCAATAATTTTATATAATATTCGCTATTGATGGTTTTTCCCTTCTCAGCATAGTCAATAAAAATTATTCCATGCACATCCCAAAATACAGAGGCCAAAACCTTCCCAGCCGACTGTTGTGTCTTTGGTCGCTTCGGTCGCGGCTCAGCTGACTGCCGATTTGATTCCGGTGTATAATGCTGGATCCATGATTCATCTGTTGTCACATATAGCATGAAAAAATCCTTTTTGCGCTTAAACAGGTCCAAACATCTCTCAGAATCATCAACACGTCGTTGTTTTTGGTTCACTGTGAGCAAACGCGGTACTCATTTTGAACAGAGCTTTTTCATGCCCAAATGTTCATCCAAAATATGACCAACACGTTCTTCTGATATCTTTAGGGGTCAGCCATCTCACGCAATTTCGGTTTACAGTCATCCAAAACAATTTTGTGGATTTTTTTGATGTTTCCGGTGTAACCACCTCATCTATACCATCGTGTTTAAATTCAGCATACCAGTAAATGATGAGTGTTTTTCCAGGGACTGAGTCCCCGTAATACTTATCAAGCTATTGCTTTGCTTGAACGGTATTTTTTTCCTATCAAAAAACAGTGTTTAATTAACATACGAAATTCGCTTTTTTCCATTGTTTTGAAAATATCAAAAGTAGCGTCACTAAAACCACTGTAACTTGTAAACTAATCCTCGAAATGTCATGAAATTTTGACACATATCATTTGAAGGTTGATACTTCCTAAAAATCATATGGATTTTTTGAAAAGGGCGACATCTATGTGTCAGACCAAAAACTTTTCAGCCTACGTGTTATGATGAAAATTTGGAGTAGATATTGAAAACGGTAGAAAGAGGATTGCCACTGCTCTCGAAAGTCAATCTTTGGGTAATTTAAGTTTGGTGTTTGAAGAAATAGAGAAGTTGTTTCTGCTTTACAATAATAATTGTTTGTAATTTTATCGAATTCTATAAAATGTATTCTAATGAAGTTTCAACGGGTAGATCTCCATACATTGGGCGTTGACTCTAATGCTGAGAATTTTATTCTGAAAAGTGTGGTTTATTGAGGTTTATTTCACTTACGGTGTACGAATTTTGTGCTCAAATTACTTTTCTTAATATTCAAATTGCTCTGGTGGTAATATATTTTTAGTCCTGCCGATAATTATCGGTCGCTTTTACGTCTCTTCCATTTCAGAAACGAATTATACCACCTATTTCATAATCTGCGGGATTTTCAGTGGTCTCAGGCATTTTAATCACGCATAAATAAATAGATGCAGGTACTCAGTGCCCATGGCGAAATGGTGACCACAGCGCTGCAGCGGCCAAAACTGTATTTACTTAAAAAACACGCCTCGTATAATACATGGATATGTTCACCCTTATATGATATTACCATAGACATAGAGGATGGACTGAGCGTTCCGGATTATGCTGTGAAGTAAATATGGACGCAAAAGTGTGAGAGAGACAAAGTGAATGTGCGGCCAGTAGCTGTCTCTTTCTAGAATCCCGCTAAGCTACGGCCCTCTTGAAAATAATTTCTATTTGAGCTAAAATTGGGTGGGGGCTCTTCTCGCCTTGAATTGCATCTCGGGGTACTGCGCTTTGGTTATTAGAGGACTATAGAAAAGAGACAGGTATTGGCCGCACAGTAGCTTTGTCTCTTTCTAGAGAGTGGTCAATTTTGTGAGGTTAAAGCTCAGTCCATCCTCTATGTCTATGGATATTACCATTAAAATGTGTCGATGCTAACCTCTTTAACTCCGTTTCTGTGAAGTAATATCGCTTAAAAACTTAAATTTCCTTCCCTAATTGAAGAAGTTCGTATGAAATTGACATTTTATCTCGTTGGATAGTTATTATGGCAACCAACCAACAATTTTGGAGACGTAACAACGGGAATCGGATGCTAGGATTTTCGTAATCTGAGGACTTTGATGTGAAGCGTGAAGGAATGCGAAGATCGCCGAGGTTGATTTTCCACGAATACAATATTACGTAGTATTTTAATGAATTTTTTAACTAATCTAAACCAAAAATTATTATTTACATAAGTATGGTTTATTATCGCTTTCCGTATATGTCATCTATCTACTCGAGTTTTAAGTATATAAAGTGGCACTTTGGAAAAACCTGAAAAAAAAATTATAATTGAGAATATTTAATAAACTACTTAATAGTGTTGATAATATATAATATTAATTGTTTTGTTATTTTTTAAAAAGGAGTAAAAGCAATAGGGTTGTCATAATGTACAAAAAAAACTTTAATCGTATAGATAACCTAATTGAAACAGTGCCCTATGAAAAAGTAAGGAAAGTTTTATCGACTAAAATGTTAGCAAAAATTACAAACTTTCCGAATCGCTAAAATTTAAACTAAATAAGGGTAATTCGACCATACCAGAGTTGAGTTATTTACCCAAAATTCACAAACCTGGACAAGCAATGGGTTCTGTGATATTGCCGATAGGATCACTTCGATCTGATTTCTAAATGATTGACAAAAATTTTTTTGGAATTCATTGGCCAAACGGAAATTTTCAGTCTCAACGAAGTTGAATCTTTAATTGCTTTTGACGTCTGGAAGTTCCTTAGAATGAATATCTTCGTGGAAGAAATTATTCATAAATGGTATAATTTATTTTTGGTCTACGACGCATTTTAGAAGTATCAGTCGATTCCGAACTTTCGTCGAAATCACGTAAAATCCAAAAGGAGTCACTTGTTTGCGCGTCGGTTCGACGCAGTCTTTGTTTGTTCCTTTTTTTTATGGGTCTAGCTACAGGGAAGTTCCTAAAACGCTCCAGGAGCACCGCTCTGGGAGGAATTAAGCGGGCTACATCCTTCGAACACTCTCCATGAAAATACTTGTAGAACAGACTCAAGTCGCCAACCGTTCTTCGATGTTCCAGCGAATCAAGGCCGCCGGTCAGTTCCGGGTCTCCAATCAGATGAACAGCTGTGCGGAACCCCAAACATGAGAGCAGTATTCCATAGTTGGTCGAATTTGAGCTTTGTAAAGAATTAACAGTTGTGGAGTGTGAAGCTTTCTGGTTCGAAATAATATTCCCAACTTTTGAGAAGCTCTCCTTGCTGTGTCTGCAACGTGTTCATGCCTGGACATATTTGCTCCCAAATTAACGCCCAACAAATTGAGTGACGATGCTAGGGGAATGGAGGGCCCCGACATAACTATGTCGGGTTCAGCAACGTTAACCTTTTTAGAAAAAACTGCCGTCTGGGTTTTTGTAGCGTTAAATTCCACTTGGTTACTGTCACCCCAAGATAGAATTTCTTCCAGGTCTTTGTTAAGTTTAACGACCTCCTGCTGTCTGCGGATATTCGCCTGAGTAGCCGTGTGTCCGAGCGTTCAAGGCGAATGAAGCGATAAGCGTACTGTCATCTACAAGCAGATCGATAATGTAAATGAGAAAGAGAGTAAGAGACAGTATGGAGCCTTGGGGCACACCGGCGTTGATAGTAAAGGTGTTAGAGAGAAATCCTATCCAAAGGACTCTAAAACGACTCATTCCGCGGCCGCTAAATATAATAAAAGTCGGTATCGCATGGCTCTGTAGGCAAAGTCATTTCGAAAGTCGAAAAACGAGTCGTGTCTTTATTTTCACGGAACCCGAAATTGACGCTGGTCAAGGAGCGGCAAAGTTAAGAAAATCGGATTTGAATGTGTCCCATGAGACCATTTGACAACATCTTCGCGTTCATGATCTCAAATTCCGAAGCACATTGAAGAAACCCTTGCAGGGCGAAAATCAAGTCGCGAAGCGGCTCGGTTGAGACCACGATAACATATTGGAGTGACCCTCATAATCGCCGGACGCCAACCCCATTAAAAACGTTTGGTCCCTTGTAAAGAGAAAGCTCAGAGGAAAAACTCTGAGGACCTTGACTCAGTTGTCTCGTTAGATTCGAAAAATTTGCATGCGATAGCATGCCTTGTAGATGCCAGCCAATTATTGATGCAGGAGGCGATTGGACAAGTTACTAAAGTAATTGCGCAATTGTTAGCACACCAAAGAATATATTGATGGCAAAAAATGTTCTCCAACACATTTTGTCAAAAAAACGAGCGGTCATATTCTTACTCGACAGACTTTACATGTTATGCTTAACTTCAGTTACTCCAGTCTTATTTTTTTTCGGCAGGCTTTTGTGCTACGTTATATAGTAAATCTAATTACTTTCAATTGGAGCGTTATATTGGTATGTCTGGTATTTGAAGAGTTTTCACCATGAAATATGCGCTTTTACTTGCATTGAAAAGAAATTTTTTTGGTTACACAATGACATTTTACATGATTAAATCGTCTAGAACTGGTGGTTTTAGGAAGCATTGGAAAATAAATAAAATTAAAGACGATATTAAGGATACAAAACATTGGATAAGTGCATACATGGCGATATATGAATAGTAATAGTAATTATAGTATATAGATCACCAAGTGCTTTAAAATCAGAATTTTGTGATACATTTCAAGATTTTATAGAAGAAGTATGCGAAACAAACTGTGATATCTTAATTGCTGGAGATTTCAACATTGACTGGAAGAATCATTTTTATGCAAGCAAACTGGAAAGCATACTTAACGATAACGGTCTTAAGCAGGTAATGAACGAATATACTAGAATAACAATAAACTCAAAAACATTGATAGACTATATAATAACAAATAAAGAAATAATTACGGCAAAAAATAATATAAATAATAAAATAGCTGATCATGAATCTATTGATATTTTAATCGAGTGTGATACCAAGCAGCAAAATTATCATATTAAAGAAATAAGCCTTTTTAAGTACAACAAAAACAGATTCAAAAATGAAATAAGTGCAATATTAAGATGTGATGAAATTAATGATTTAAATGAATATGTTCACAACTTTGATGATTGTATCGAAAACGTAATAAAAAATTTTACTTTTAAGAAAAAAATGTCTCAAAAAAGTTATAACAAATGGTTTAATAATGAGCTCAGAGCATTAAAACGAGAAAAAGTTCTTAAATACCAAAGAGCAATCTTAGAAAATACAAATGAGGCATGGAATAGTTATAAAACAATAAGAAATACGTATAAAGTCAAAATTGAAAAAGAAAAAAGTAATTATACTAATAATAAAATAAACAATGCAAATAACAATAAAGAAATGTGGAATAAAATTAAAGAACTAGTCTTAAGAAAACCCAAAAGTGTGATAAAAACTGTGATATATAATCAAATAGAATATAAAGACAATTTCTAAATAGCTGAAAATTTTAATACATATTTTGTAAATAGTATAAATGAAATCAGATGCTCCATCGAAGATATACAATACGAAAATGAAATACCTGAGATTGACACTAAATTCAAATTTCGTGCAGTAAATCTACAAGAACTGAAAACTATTTTTAAGAATATTAAGAAAAAACCAGACTATACAAAACTATCAAGTAGCATAATTCTAGATATAGATATTATAAATAAGTCACTAGAGACAGGGTTGTTTCCAAATAACTGGAAGGAATCAATGATATTTCCTACCTAAAAAGTAAAACATACATCAAAATGTGAAGAATACAGATCAATTAACACTTTAAAAATATGTGAAAAAGTTATTGAAAAAATAGTAAAAAATCAATTGGAAGAATACATGGAACAACACAGACTACTATCAAAGTTTCAATCAGGATTTAGAAAGAAATATTCATGTGAAACAGCAATCAATTATGTTATAAACAGATGGAAATGTAAAAAGATAAAAAATAAAATATTAGCAATTTTCCTTGACTTCAAAAGAGCATTCGAAACTATAGATAGGGATATTCTATTGCAAAAACTTACTAGATACGGTATTCAAGACACAGAGCTAAAATGGTTTCAGTCCTATCTGACAAATCGTAAAACAATTCACAAATATCAATAACGAAATATCAAATGCAATAGAAAACGATTTTGGAGTACCACAGGGCTCAATTTTGGGAGCTGGAAAATGTATTAAAAAAATGTGAAATTGTATTATATGCAGATGATACATTAATTTTCACAGAAGCAGCAACAGAGGAGATATATCATGAAAATTTAAAAAATGATATGGATAACATTAACAAATGGTTAAAAATGAATAAGTTAAAATTAAATGAAAACAAGACAAAATTAATGGAAATTGATATGAACACTGACAGAGCATTCAAAATAAATAATGTAATAATAGAAAAAGTAAGTAATATAAAATACCTGGGTTTCCTCATAGACAGGGATTTGAACTTTAAAGAACATGTCGAATATATATGTAAAAAAATAGGGAAAAAAATCGGGTTTTTCAAACGTTTAAGAAGTAAAGTAACAATATTAACTGCAATAAATATATACAATACCATGATAAAACCTCATTTTGAATATGGATCAACTGTGTTATTCACATGCTATTCAGACCACAGCAAGGCTACAAAAACTCCAGAACAAGGCTATGCGCTTTATTTTGAAATGCAATCGTTTCACATCAATAAGATATATGCTAGATGCACTGAAATGGCTAAATGTAAAGCAAAGACTGCAGCTAAATACAATATGTTTTATCCAGAAAATGAAAATGGGAAATGCATCGGAATACTTGATTGAACAAATAAGATATGTTGGGGATGTTCAACCGTACAGCCTGAGGAACGCATTAAATTTTAGACCGCAACGTGCAGATACCAGTGCAATGCAAAAATCTTTATTTTCAAAAGGCCTGACCTTATACAATATGATGCCGAACAACATAAAGAGTGAAACAAATATAAATATGTTTAGAAAAGGAACAATACATTTTGTAAAAAAATATTAGTTTTTAATCAGAGTATGAAATTGTTTGTTAAATTTATTTTAAATGTAAATTAAAAAGTATTGTGAATACTACTACTAAATAAATAAATAATAATAATAATTAAATTAGATAAATGCATAGATTGTGCTCTAAGTACTTGCAGATAGTTCAAGTGGCGCAACTCTAATTAACAATAATAGAAATTAGTATAAAAGAAAAGATAATTTACTTAATTCATATAGTATGTTTTAGATCAGCAACGTTTGATTTTTAGTGTACTTATAATGGCAAATTTTTGTCCTTTTCTGGTTCTTTATGTTAGTCTTTTCCTTTTTCCTTCATCAAATGCTGTTGTTAATATAACAACTGACGATTCTGATGTAACTAACGTTCATGTATGGAATGACTTGATTTCATTCAAATTTAAAGAGTATGGAATGATAGATACGCTTATTGTAAATGGTACCGACATTCATCAACGTGGTGTAAATAGTTGGTATTTGCAAGGAAGCGCTGGTAAGTATTATAGAATATCATCTTAGTTAAATATTTTGGTATTGACAATATTTTACATCATCAATCCGGCCTTTTATAGCGTTATTCGTCTTCCGGTTCCCAGTTACCATTCTCTTCGATCTTCTAATCTCCGTGTCTTAGATATCTCTCTGACATTGCCCTCTGAACACCTCCAAACCATGTCGCTCTTGGCCTTCCTCTTCTCCTCCTTTCACTTGGGTTCTTCCATTCTTTCCACGTATCCATACAATATAGATTGCCGTTGTTGAATTTTCTCAATAATCGTGATTTTCACTCCAGTCGATCTTCACCAGTAATCCATTTCGAGTGTCATTAGTTACTGTTCCAATCTTTTCGTTAATTGCCAAGTTTCACAACCGTATGACATGATGCTCTTAAATACTGCATTATAAATGAGATTTTTTTTATGGGTCTAGCACACGTGCTGCAGGGAAGTCCCTAAAAAAGCGGAAAAAGCGATTTACGTTGGTCTTGAATCGCTGTAAATTGTACTCGGTGGGAAACACAGTCCTGGGCAAATTATTCCAAAGGGATGATGTTCTCCATATAAAAGACTGCTTGAAAAGCGATGTGAAGTATTAGCGCGACGTGTATTTCTAACATGTACCGCTCTGCGAGGAATTAAGCCGGCTACATCCTTCGAACACTTTCCATGAAAAACTTGTAGAATAGGCTCAAGTCGCCAACCGTTCTTCGATGTTCGAGCGAATCAAGGCCGCCGGTCAGTTCCGAGTCTCCAATCAGACGAACAGCTCTTCTCTGAATAGAATCCAACAAATGCAATGTATGTTTTATGTTTGGGAGCGGAGCCCCAAACGTGGGAGCAGTATTCCATAGTTGGTCGAATTTGAGCTTTGTAAAGAGTTAACGGTTCTGGTTCGAAATAATATTCCCAACTTTTGAGAAACTCTTCTTGCTATGCCTGAGACATGTTCATGTCAGGACATATTTGCTCCCAAACTAACGCCCTACAAATTGAGTGACGAAGTTAGAGGAATGGAGTGCCCCGCCATAACTATATCGGGTTCAGCAACGTTAACCTTTTTAGAAAAAACTGCCGCCTGGGTTTTTTTAGCGTTACATTCCACTTGGTTACTGTCACCCCAAGATAGAATTTCTTCTAGGTCTTTGTTAAGTTAAACGACTTCCCGCTGTTTGCAGATATTCGTCTGAGTAGCCGATCTCCGAGCGTTCGAAGTGAATGAAGAGATAAGCGTACTGTCATCTGCAAAGCTGTAAATTAGGTTTCCGGTCTTTTCCAGCAGATCGGTAATGTAAATGTGAAAGAGAGTAGGAGATAGTATGGAGCCTTGGAGCACACCGGCGTTGATAGTGAAGGTGTTAGAAATCCGTCGACTGCCACTCGTAAAGAACGCTCTCTGAGGAAACATGAGAGCCACAAACAGAACTTTTCAGACATACCATAAGAGAGTAGCTTAGCCAACAGTCCATCGTGCCAAACACGGTCGAATGCCTTGGATATGTCGAGAGCAAGCGCTCGAGATTTTCCAGAGTGTTCAATTGCGTTGTTGCAAACATGTGTTACATAAGTCAGAAGATCTCCCGTTGATCTATGTTTACGAAAGCCATATTGGTGATCGCTAATAATGTTGAATCCTTCAAGATATTTTAGAAGATGCTGATTGATAGCCTTTTCCATGACTTTAGATATTATTGAAGGCATTGCGACTGGTCGGTAGTTATTTGGCAAGGTCTTCTTGCCTTTTTTAGGTATCGACTGAACTGTGGCACATTTCCAGCAGGAAGGAAATATTCTCTTTATGTAGGATGGATTGAAAAGTCTACAGAAAACTGGTGTTAGTTCCCTCGCACAGTTTTTGAGAACTATGGCAGGTATTCTGTCAGCGCCAGAGGCTTTTTTGGTGTCTAGCTTCATTAAAATACGTTTAATTATACGCTGTCTGAAGATAATATCGGGCATCCTTGCCTGCACTATCGGAATAGTAGGTGATGTTTTTCCTTGGAAATCGACAGTAGAATGTGAAGCAAAGAGTTCAGCCAACAAGTTCGCTTTTTCAATAGGTGTCGTTGCAATAGAATTATCTGGCCGTGTGAGTGGTGGTATGGTGGATTTGGTGAAATTTTGACTAACTGCCTTAGCGACTGACCAAAAGGACCTGGAATTGTTGGGACAATTGAGAAGTTTGTTTCTAATTCGTTGATTGTATGCCTCCTTGGTTTGGTCGATAATTTATTTGCATCTGTTCCGGGCAAGAACAAAGGTGTTACGATTTATGGTGTTAGGATTTACACGCCATTGTCGGTAGGCAAGATGTTTAGAAGCACCAGCTCCTTTGCATTTTCAGTCAAACCAAGGCTTGCCATTGGAAGGGCATTTTTTCGAAAAAGGATTGTAAGCTTCTATACCAGCCAAAATAACATGGGAAACCTCCCTGGCGCAGTCAGATGGGCCGTCAGATCGAAAACAAACGTCTAACAATGGGAAAGTTCGAAAATATTCCGTGAGATCTGCCCATTGAGCAGATCTGTAGTGCCAAACCTTGCGCGGTTTACGCACCTCTCTGTCACTGATTGGCTGGATACTCGATGTCGAAAGCAGTTTATGGTCGGAAGAACCTAACGGCGGATTTACGGTGACGGTGTAAATCTCCGAATTGGTGGTTAAAAATAGATCAAGAAGACTGGAGAACTCCCCGTCTCGATCAGGGATCCGTGTCGGTTCATCAATAAGCTGAGTTAAGTCACATCCGATTGAGAATGACTCAGCTTCACGACCTTGTTCGTCGGTAGTATTTGAATATTTAAGTCAGTTGATGTTGTGGACATTAAAATCGCCCAGGATGGCAAATTCGGCATTTGGATAGTTAATTTGTAAATGATCGATGGTGTCTGCAAGAGAAGCGCAAAGTGTTCTAAAGTTACTATCACCTCGTAGTCGATAGCGGATACAGATGAACCATGTGGTTTGTTAAGTCGTTATTTTTAACCACATAATATCAAAGTTTAGGGGCTCCAGAGCCTCTTCTCCTTGGCAAGAGAGGTCACTTCTGACAAAAAGACAGATTCTAAAGTTATGCCTAAATAGGGAATGGAAGTCGTACCCAGGGTAAAAACAGTTGACTGTACTGATCGATGAACTGACCTTGGTTTCACAAAGAGCGAGTACATGACGTTTATTTGATTGCAGGTGTTGCTGCACTGAATTTATGTTCTAGTTTAAACTTCGTATGTTGCAAAAATCTAATTTAAAATTATGATCTCTGCATGTCGACGCCCCCGAATCATCCCCCACCCGGAGATCCGAACAAGCATTGTCTGGCTTATTGCGTTTGAACATTTGGGCCGGGGTCGTCGTTCCACCTCTCACCCCTTTGGTTCAGGAGCGCGCAGGTTGGTCCCTTCGCTCTTCCGCAGCTTTTTAAAACGGCGTCTGGCTGCGTTGCTGTAACGATCACGGGGTTTAGGGCCTGTTGATGCCCCCGCGTTAAATGTCGCGTCGCCCTCCGGTTGTTTGCCACCCCCTGGAGGATTTCAGCGACAGGTGCTTTCTCTGTGATGTTATGTTCTTTTGTTCTTCGACCACAGAACAAAGTTTAGGTGTCTTCTCACCGTCTTTTCTTTACTTATTCTACTCTCCACTTCTTTTTCCGTTTTACCGTCTTTACTTGTATTAGTTCCGAGATATATACTCTTCACAAGCATTAATGACCTCACCGATATTTAGAGTAAAGCTTCCCTGTTTTCCTCCTATACACAAATATTTGGTTTTCTTGCAGTTGCAGTTTTTATAATCTTCAAACAATTTTCTTGTCTGACCAATAACCACCGGATCGTCGGCAAAAAGTAGAGTGTACAACGTTGTTTCGTCGTATTCCCATTCCTCCACATGCTCTTCGCTATCTCTTTAATACCTCATTGAGATAAATTTTGAATAATGTAGGAGACAAACAGCAACCCTGTCTGACGCCCTTTGTTACAGAAAAGTTTCGGGAGAGAATGTTTCCTAACTTTATTCGTGAACGTGATTGATCGTACAGTTGTTTTACTGCGGCGATTGCTGTACTGTTTATGGTTGATCGTTATAATATTTGCCACAGTTTTATTTTACAAATTATAAATTATAATTAGCCCTAATGTCTATAATTTATTCTTAATACTTTGAAATTCTCCGCACAATCTTTAAGTCTGTTTCTTTTTATGGACATAGCACACGTACACAGAAGCTAAGTATGTACGAGAAAAGCGATTCACGTTTGTCTTGAATTGCTGTAAATTGTACTCGGTGGAAAATACAGTCCTGGGTAAATCATTCCAAAGGGATGAGGTTTTCCATACAAAAGACTGCCTGAAAAGGGTTGTATGAGGACTGACAACCTAAGCTTCATACAGATGTGAAGTATTAGCGTTAAGTGTATTCCTAGCATGCACTGCTTTGCGGCTTAAGCGGCCTACATCCCTCGGACACTTTCCATGAAAATACTTGTAGAATAGACTCAAGTTGCCAACCCTTCTTCGATGTTCCAATCAATCAAGGTTGCTAGTCAGTTCCGGGTCTCCAATCAGACGAACAGCTCTGCGGAACCCCAAACATGGGAGTTGGTTGAATTTGAGCTTTGTACAGAATTAACAGTTGTTGTGTGGTGTAAAACTTTCTAGTTCGAAATAATATTCCCAGCTGTTGAGAAGCTCTCTTTGCTATGCTTGCAACATGTTCATGTCCAGAGATATTTGCTCCCAAATTAATAAATTGAGTGACCATTCTAAAGAATGGAGTGCCCCAACATAACTATGTCGGGTTCAGCAACGTTAACTTTTTTTAGAAAAAATTGTCGCCTGGGTTTTTGTAGCGTTAAATTCTATTTGGTTTCTGTCTCTCCAAGATAGAATTTCTTCCAGGTCTTTGTAAAGTTGAACGATTTCCGGCTCTCTGCGGATGTTTGCATGAGTAGCTGATGTTCGAGTGTTCAAAATGAATGAAGAAATAAGCGTACTCACAACAGCAGAGCTGTAGATTGGATTCCTAGACCTTTCCAGCAGATCGTTAAGGGGTCAGTTCAGTTTAGACGCCAAAAAAAAGTATTTTTGCGAATTTTTCTAGCGATATCTACTGTAAATATTGAAGTAATTCTTTTTGGGCTGTATTAATACACTCTTGAAATATAAGAAAAAAATGTTTTTATTGATTTTACATAGCTTTTTTATTTCAAAAATACGCAGCGAACATAGTATGTCAATAAAAGGTGTGCCCGTGGCGACGTTGACGTTTTTCCAGCTTTGGCTGCTGTGAAATACAAAAACCAAAAAGATTTACAATCTGTAGGACTGTCGCTATGGCCCTAACTAGAATTATTCACTTTTATGCAAACATGACAAAATGGTGGATGTTAAAAAAAAATTGTGAAAAAGTGTTTTTTTATTTATTTTTTTTTTCTTGTTCTGGCCATAGCCACACATGTATTGAATATGTGCTAAAAATTTCGTAAAGGTCGGTTGAACGGTTTCGAAAAAAACTTTAACGCCGCATGCAAAAACGTCGTTTCGAGAAACACGCGGTTCACAACTAACCTGAACTAACGTCGGAACAGGCTTCGAAATAATAGTGTAGCTAGGCCTCAAGGTCTTCTTTTGCTCCGAAAAATTCAATAGAAAGGTCTCAAGTTGTGAATAACAGTTTATAATTACAGTAGAGGGCAGCTGTGTTTAGGAAAATAGAAAGCGCGTAAGAGGGCAGAGCGAGCACGCGTGCAGAGACAGGCGTTCAAAGACCGATGCTCAAATATATAGAAGGAATGCTCGGGTCCTTAAAAAATTTTGGGACAACATTTTTCATGGCATATACTTTCGAAAAAAAATTTAGATTTTTTTCAAGGTGGTAAGATAAACTGACTTAATGTAAATGAGAAAGAGTAGGAGGCAGTATGGGACCTTGGGGCGCACCTGCGTTGATAGTGAAGGTGTTGAAAGAAATTCGTCTGCTACCATTTGTAAAGAACGCTCTTTGTGGGAATACAAGAGCTATAAACAGAATTTTTCAGACATACCATAAGAGCGTAGTTTAGCCAACAATCCATCGTGCCAAATACGATCGAATGCTTTGATTATATCAAGTGCAACCGGTCAAGATTCTCCAAAGTGGTCAGTTGCGTTGTTCCAAACAGGTGTTACAGAAGTTGGAAGATCTCCTGTTGATCTTTCCTTATGAAAGCTATATCGATGGTAGCTAATTATATTCGATCCTTCAAAATATTTTAAACGATGCTGATCTGCCTTTCCCATGACTTTCAATATTATTGAAAGCAGTCCGACCGATCGGTAGTTGTTTGGCAAGGCCTTCTTGCCTTTTTTAGATATCGGCTGAACTGTAGCGCATTTCCAGCAGGATGGAAATATTCCCTTTCTGTTGGATAGGTTGAGTAGTCGACGGAAAACGTGCATGAGTTCTCTCGCGTATTTTTTGAGTACTATGGCAGATATTCCGTCCGTATTGTAGATAATAGTGAATATTTTGTAAGCAAAGTTGAAGGTCTATAATTTTTTGGTTCGGTGAAGTCGCTATTTTTTTAAGGCTATGTCATTTAAACAATCGGTAATATATTACCCAAATTGTATACTCGATAACAGATTGGGCAGTTAAATATGAGCTGTAAAAAAAATGGAAATCAGACCTAAAATATTTCGAAATAAGCACTCTATAAATATTTGAACGCGTGAAAATCCAATTGGTCACTAAAATGAATTATTCGGCAGTAACGCGTGAGCAGTTACTAAATCAGAACTACTACGCTAGAAATATTAGGATAAGCAGTTCTATAAATATAGTGTAGCCTGCTAAACTGTCCTCAGTTTGAGGCATCTTTTTTTTGTACCCTGTGAGAAGTTGTTTGTCCCACGCTTGAGCGCAATTTTGTACCGTTTGAAATTTGGATACCCCAAGCTTGAGCACAATTTTCTTGCAGCCCCCGCTTTAATTTCTGATAATGAATTGAGTGAATCCTGATTTTAAAAGAACTAAAGAAATTAAACACACACTAGCTCAGTTTTCTTTGGTAGAGAGATATGGGTAAGAGATAATTTTTGTACGTCTTTTTGGAATTATTTTCTGTTTTTAAAGAAACCTCAGCTGTACGACTTTTTGGGCACCATTCATTTTAAAATAGAAAGGATCTAACTTCAGCTAAAAAAATGAAAAAATACTGAAAGGGTGTACTGTTGGTAAATAAAAAAATCAGTTTGGTACAGCCGTTCTTATCCTGAAAAGTAAGATAGGTATTCAGTGAGACACTAGCTTTAATCAACAAAAAGAAAATTTATTCATGTTTTTTAAAAAATGAAAAGTTCTAACCTTTGCAGTTTTTACAGGATTACAAAAAATTTTAGCCTAACAGGTAGTTATGACATTTAAATTCTAAACTCTGACTACTCCCGAAGACGAAAAATAGTGCTTTTCACTTCACTTTTTAGTCAGTTCAAATTGCTGTTAGGGCACTACTCAGGGATAAGTCTATGGAAGGATGTTTTGGTAACTTACTGTTTTTATTTCGGCTTCGATGGAACACAACCGATTTCACACTTTTCTAGTAAACACTTAGAGAGCCCACTACGGCTTTTCGTTAAAAAACTTGTGCTTTATTTAGCTCTCATGATTGTTGTTATGAGCCTTTACTGCAGCTCTGTCGAAGGAAGCCTACTTGGCGGCTCCGATGAAAATTAGCCTGGCTGCGGCTTGATGGTACTCAGCCTCGATCCCGGTCCTACCGGACCTTTAAATAAGCCGTGGGCCTTCTCTCGGTCATATCGCAACGCCGGAACCAAAAATCCGGATACACATTTTCAACCAATCCCGGCGTGCCGATAGATTCGGTCAGAAACCCGCACAGCACACTAATATACCGAACGGCTTGGAATCTCTTATTAATATACCGTTCGATACAAAAATGAAAATAAGTACAATTTGAAGTGAAAAATCAGTAACATTACATGGTCTTAAAATCTAGGAAAAAATGAATGTTACATTTACCCCCTTCCAAAAAGAAATAGACTACACTAGTCTATTAAACTTAGGCTACTTATGAAAAGGTACAAAGTGGTACACTATCACTTAATACTAAGGTCAGAACTTAAAACAAAAGTACAAACTTCGGACCTTACTACTAGACTTAATTCAATTAAGCACTAATATTAAGTACAATGAGAACCAAATGAAAATCTTTGCATGATCACAAGAATCTTATAACTAGACTTAACTTAATTAGACACTAAGGTTAAGTACATCAAAAAGTAAATAAAAATCCTTGCATGAACATAAGAAATACCTGTTCAAAGTAACAGTCGCGGTCTTCTTATATAGAAGAATCAGCTCTGTTATTGTTACCAAAACAAAAAAAAATATAACTTCGTCTAGACTCTTGTCTAAATCAAAAAAAGTGAACTGAACCAAAATATGAACACCCCCCTTAAAATAGTTTAAGGATTGTCAGAAAATTTTCTATTTCAGCAAAAGAAATTTAGAAAAATTCTTAAATAAAGAAAAATAAAAAACTGATTCTAGTGCAAATACTAACACTAAAAGGAAAAAGTCTTGTAAGACCATTTAGCACAAGGCTAAGAAAAAAAATATCTGGATAAAACTCCAGACAAACGCTCGTGAAAAATCGCTCCTAATGTCCTAGCTCACCGCTAAAAGAACATTCCAAATCTAGTATCACTACTAGTCGCATCAGAAAATAATTGCATTCTATCGCGCAATGTCGACGTCCTAAGATATCTAGACATGCTAAAATCGCCAGGGAAAACGCTCTGGTTGATCGCCAGATAGTCGCACTCTATAACGCAATGTCGACGTCCTAAGACATCCAGACATGCTAAAATCGCCAGGGAAAACGCTCTGGTTGATTGCCAGAAAACACGTCAGCTCATCGCCAACAAAACACTCTGGTATATCGCCAGAAAAAACTCGGCTCCTCGCCAAGAAAACATTCTGGTATATCGCCAGAAAAAGCCTCGGCTCCTCGCCAAGAAAACATTCTGGTATATCGCCAGAAAAAACCTCGGCTCCTCGCCAAGAAAACACTCTGGTATATCGCCAGAAAAAGCCTCGGCTCCTCGCCAAGAAAACACTCTGTAAATAGTCCTCGACTACACAAAGTCTGCGTTCTAAAAGAACAAACTCGCCATTAACATAGTGAGCAGCTATAAAAGCTAACAATATCACTATAGGCACAGTGAATAGCTACAAAAGCTAAAATTCACTCTAAACACAGTGAATAGCTATAAAAGCTAAAATTCACCAAACTGAATGATCCTGCTTCAAAAAGCAATGTTCACAAAGAACAGAATGATTAGTCCACGCGCAACTAACATTCAAGGAAACATTCCTAGCACAACTATGTGAGACAGCAAGTCTCGAAATAGGACCTCCCTAAAGTCATAATCCTATATATGGGAGTCCATAAGCAAAACGACTCAAAATCACGCATTTTGAGCACATGCCCTCAGGCAACCAACATACACCGAAATATATACAGAAATATATACAGAAATATATACAGGAGTTCAAATCCCAAACTCTTGGTTATGATAACTCCATACTGAGCTTGGTGAAAGCTCTTAGCAAAAGCTACTCAAATCTTCGGCACATCGCACCAAAGTGACAAATCTGCCTAGAAACATGAGCCAGAAAAAAAAACGCCCTCCATCATTCTTCAGGGTTGCTACACAGAGATATAAAATTTAACCAGCATTGCGCTTCTCCAAGTTGCATGAAGAACCCTCGTGTACTGGTCTCGCCCTAGAACAACAACGAAAAGAATTTAATCCATCCCACATAACAGGAGACAAACACCTCGCCACGATATACTGAATGGTGGAGACAATAAAATACGGAAATGGTGACCCTGGTGTCCACCAACAAAAGGGAGTAGATTATAGCATCCACTAAACTAAAACGGTGTCTACCACACCACCATAAGTCAAAAAGGAATTTAATCAATAGGGTGTTCCGAAACACACTACTGCCAACAGCCTGTCACCACTAATAGGCTAATTGGAGCTGAGGTCGACTACAGTAGCTAGGCTCTCCTTTGGCTCAAATAGAAATAACCATTGGGTAACAAAACCCCTAAAGGTCCCAAAGGTCAAACGTTCACCCCCCCATAGACTACCCTTCCAATCAGTCTGTTCCTCAGGAAGACTAACTCCCTGCCAAACGTCGTAACGGCATCTGTTAGCACCCGGTGCATCACAGCCTGTAAAAACAGATAACTCATGGGATACAACCTAAAAGGTTTACAAGGTTGACTTAACCAAGCTTCTAACGGAAATTTCAAAAAAACGAAAATGAGCTTAAAAAGCTACATGAAGCAAAAATTTCTCAATTTTTCGGTGGCAACGCAACAAAACTTTTGAAGACGACAAGAGCTTTTCCAGCTTAATCAGAAACAAGAAGAAAACATCGTTGACAGCTAAAATATTCGATCATGGTGTTAATCGTCTCCCTAGACAATAGCCTCTAGAAGAAACTGCTACAGGTATCAGGCATAACCGTTTTCTGTCAGCCCAAACTTCTAGATTACCTCTTGGAAATCTAAAAATTCGGTTAGGAATCTTCCTTCACTGCGCTTAGCCTCTCTTGACAAGGTTCTCATCTCGGTATCAGATTTTGATCATTTCTTTGTGAAACGACTGTCTTACTCTGCTCTCATCTCCTGTAAATGATCAGCCTTTAGTTCTCCTGCAGGACTTCAATTTCCTATCAATCTGATAGTAAACCGAAAAAACTCAACATACGCCTATGAGTCCATGCAAAAAAAATTTAAAAAAATTAGTGACTCAAAGGTAACGTTTAAACGGCTCTGAAAAGAAAAAAGTATACCCTCAGTTTGTCAATTCAGAAGAAGATCTAAATCAAAATAATCCAAGTCTTAGACTTACTGGGTAAACCAAAATCAATTTACTCTTAATTGCACCCAACATATACCACTAAGGTAATAGAAATACACCCACTCGGGTAACAAACTTTGAAATTGCTCATAAAAATTTTGACTCTACATCACACTACACGAGCTACATCTTGCGCTTGTCCTAACTCAAGATCACCTTGGATTGCCTCTAATCAAAATTTCGCTTCCAAGTGTCAAGAACTGGATATTATTTGGGGTCATAAGCAAATCAAATCCCGCGACCACCAACATACCAGTCTTATGATATATCCTGAGTGTGACTCTTTCGCAAGCTCGCAACAGCTGAGTCGATGCTAAACATCAACTACAATCAACCTAAGTTTGGATATGATCAGTACCCAAAACCTTAGCAATAAACAATAAAAGTAAGCTATTCTCTGCTCAACTTTTATAACAGTCAAAAAAAACGAGGTCGTCACCTCTACAGAGCAACATCAAAAAAATAAAGTAAAGCAATTAAGATAATGTAAATATAAATTATTCTTCTTCTGACAAACTTTCACTAGGGTTAGGTTCATTGAATGGTTTTAAGTCTTTAATATGCCATCGTCCTATTTTAGTCCCATCTAAATTAACTAAACCATAAACTAAATCTGAAATTTTTTCTCTAATCACGCAATGCACATACTTAGGTACTAACTTAGATGTGAATTTATCAGCTGCACTGGAAAGAATTTTATTTTTTCGCCAAACGTGATCACCTATATTAAAGGCAAAATCCCTTTTTCTAAGGTTGTAAGACTTACTGTTCCGTTCATAAGCCTTATGTATCCTACTACGCACGTCGGTGAAAATATCTTTTAAACCCTTCAAATTTTCGGCATACTCACCCCTGTTACCCGGAATTATTTCGCTGTCAACATTGACATCCAAATCTAAATTTTTATAATACGACCCAGATAGAGGTATATGTCTGCCGTAAACTAAGAAAGACGGTGTGAACCCTGTTACTTCGTGTCTTGCGGTATTTATTGCTTGTTGAATTTTGGAAATATTGCCATCCCAAGTGTCATGTGAATCAACGTAACTTCTTAAAGCGGTCCCGACTGTTCGGTTATTACGTTCAACAAAATTACATTGTGGGGAGTACACAGGATTAAAAACGGATGTTAAAACCATAAGTTTCACTTAAGCTCTTAAAACTCTTAGAGGTAAACTGAGTACCGTTATCGCATATTAAGAGCGATGGAACACCGTGGATTAGAAAGACATCATTTTCCAAAATTCTCTCTATATATCCAGCTTTAGAGCTTTTCAAAGGAAATAGCATGGTATACTTTGTAAACCAGCAAGAAACCACGAGAAGCCATTTATTTCCCCTTTTTGAACGTGGGAATGGGCCTACTAGATCAGCTGCTATGACTTGAAAAGGGTAATTAACCGTTTTCTCTTTTCCCATCAGTCCCATAGGTAGTGTATTTGGAGATTTCTGCGCTCCACATACTTCACAAGTCCTCACAAACTTTAAGATATCAAAACGCATTTTTGGCCAATAATACTGTTCCTGAACCCTGTGAAGAGTTTTATAAAAACCAAAATGACCAGAAGTAGGAGGAGTATGACACATGTCTATAATTTCCTCTCTCTGCGGTTTAGGAACTAGTATTTTCCACTCGGGTACATTAACTTTTAAAGGCAACTGGTTCGGGAAAACTTGTACACGAAATCATTTTCCACTTTCCACTGCGGAAAATTTTGAGGAAATTCTTTAATTTGCTGCCGTAAATTATCGTACCATGGATTAATGCGATCTATATCAACTGTATCAATTCTTACGCCAATTTGTGCATTAAGACTGTTTTCGTCCACTGCATGATCTGGGATTCTTGACAAAGCGTCAGGAATAACATTGTGGACTCCTTTTCTATGAATTAAATTGAACGTATGTTGTCTCAACCTAATCGCCCAACGCGCTAGTTTGCCACTAGGGTTTTTAATAGAATTAAGCCACAATAAACTATAATGATCTGTTATGACCGTGAAAGGAACACCTTCTATGTAAGGTCGAAAACTTTTCGATGTTAAAGAGTACTGCTAAACATTCTTTTTCAACAACCGAATAGTTACGTTCAGCCTTTGATAAAGTTCTACTGGCATACGCTATCACTCTTTCCTCACCATTGATTTTCTGTGTTAGGACGCCCCTAAACCGGTATTAAAAGCATCACTAGAAATATAAAACTGTTGGGAAAAATCTGGTTGGGATAAAATGGGAGCTGAAACCAATAGCTCTTTAATCCTTATAAAAGATTCTTCGGCTGCCTTTGTCCAATCTATCGATTGTCCTTTTTTCCGTCCTTTCAAAAGATCATTAATAGGCGACAACAGGGTAGAAAAATTCTCAATAAAACGTCTATACCATGAACACATTCCTACGAAGCGCTTAACTTCCGTAGTATTAGTAGGTCTCGCATAATTAACCATGCTTGCTACTTTATCCGGATCGGTACGCAAGGAATTTGAGCCTACAATATAGCCTAAAAACTTTAGAGAAGTTTTGAAAAAATCACATTTGCTCAAATTTATCGTCAGTCCGGCCTCTTTCAATTTATCTTTTACTTCTTTAAGTAAGCGAATATGCGATTCGAAGTCTTCCGATGTTACTAAAATATCATCTAGATAGGTAAAAATATGCGGCTCATATTTCGGACCAAATATAGCGTCCACTAAACGTTGCTGAGTTTGAGCAGCGTTCTTTAGACCAAACGGCATAGTGACGAACTGAAATAGACCTCGGCCTACTACTGCAAAAGCGGTCTTTTCCTTAGAGGATTTGTCTAAAGGAATTTGCCAGAATGCCTTTCTAAGATCTATCGAGGATACATACTTAGCATTCCTGAGTGATGTCAAAATTCTGTCGATGTTCGGTAATGGATAGTTATCAAATTTGCTGACCTCGTTGAGCTTTCTTCCGTCAAAGCATAGACGATATCACTCCGAGTTTCAACATTTCGTCTAACTCCTTATTTAATACTTTTGACATGTACGGAGACATGGCGAAGGGCCTTGTCTTTACAGGACTGGCATCAGCCGTATCTATAGACATGGTGATTTTATTCGTTCGGCCTAACCTATCTTTACTACTTATTTCTTTGAAAGAGCTTATTACGTTTTCTGCGTTTAAGCGTTCCGTCCGCGAGAGATCATCTAGGGTACATAGACGCGAGAAAAGGCTTTCTAAAGAACTTTCTGAATAACAATCTTTAAAACTTGTTTGAGAATTGACTTCTAGGGACTGTGGATACCACGAATTATTTTTAAAATTTTACAAAAATTCCGAATTTTTGTGCAAAATCACATCCTAAAACCAAAGTATGTGATAGAGAAGGTACTACTAGAGCAGAGATTACTAAACAATGACCATTGCAGACTAGCGGCAACTCAACCGTACCTAAAACTTTTAAACGGCTGCCATCTGCAGTGGTAACACTTCTATTTTTGACATGGCATATTTTTATACTTAAACGACTTAAAATTTTAATACCATTCTGACCTACAACGGAGGCATTTGCACCAGAGTCAAGTAAAGCCGAGAAATGGGCACCTAATAGATTTATCTTGATATGCGGTCTGTTGTCTGAATATTTATGCACGAATAAAGGAGACATGTGACCATTTGGAGAAGCAGGAGTTTTAACTTGAGAAGGAGAACTTTTATTAGACTTAAAAAAAATCTGAAACTTTTTGTAACTATTTAGTCCAATCTGATCTATTGGAATATTTCTTTACTTAAGATCCTCGTTAGAATCTTTCTTTTATCCGCGACCGGACGTTCTGAGAAAGTACGACGGATTTTCAGTTCATAGTCTAACTCATATTCCAGTAGGTGATTGACTTTAAAATTGAAGGCTTCCATGATAAATGAATACAATTTAAAAGAATTGTTTAAAAAGTCGTGAAAATATTTCTCCTGTGCTCCCAATAGTCAAAATAAAAAATATGTAAAGGCACTTAAAATATGTAAACTTCTTTACCAAACATTTAAAAAATCTTCGACAGTTTCAAAAAAAAATTTCTAAGTATTTCCTTCTATTAAAATTCTTTTACCAAATATGTTAAGAATTTTTCAACAAAAAATCTCCAAATACCGTTTCGTATCGACAAAGTATTTTTAATATTCATGCAAAACATCGGTGAAAAAAAGGTACAGTTTTTTCTTCGGTTAACCGCAAAATAAATCTAACACTGCAAAAAATTAAAGTAAACCAGCACATCTGCTAATCTGAACTATAAAGCTAGCTTTTAAGAAAAAACAGGGATCACTTATCTTAGAGTCAATTAACAAAATTCAAATATCTATACCACCATCAGATAAAATTGAAATAAAAAATTCTACAAATTTCCTGCTTTTGTCTTACTGCTATAGTGTAGTTTCGTTTAATAAATATTATGAAATAAAAATATCTGCAAAGTTAGAGCTTTTACTTTGTTCGAAAGCTAGTACACTGAACCCTTTAAAAAATAAAATTCCAAAAGCCCCGCGTTGACAGCGCTATTTTGTAGCCTGCTAAACTGTCCTCAGTTTGAGGCATCTTTTTTTTTTGTACCCTGTGAGAAGTTGTTTGTCCCACGCTTGAGCGCAATTTTGTACCGTTTGAAATTTGGATACCCCAAGCTTGAGCACAATTTTCTTGCAGCTCCGCTTTAATTTCTGATAATGAATTGAGTGAATCCTGATTTTAAAAGAACTAAAGAAATTAAACACACACTAGCTCAGTTTTCTTTGGTAGAGAGATATGGGTAAGAGATAATTTTTGTACGTCTTTTTGGAATTATTTTCTGTTTTTAAAGAAACCTCAGCTGTACGACTTTTTGGGCACCATTCATTTTAAAATAGAAAGGATCTAACTTCAGCTAAAAAAATGAAAAAATACTGAAAGGGTGTACTGTTGGTAAATAAAAAAATCAGTTTGGTACAGCCGTTCTTATCCTGAAAAGTAAGATAGGTATTCAGTGAGACACTAGCTTTAATCAACAAAAAGAAAATTTATTCATGTTTTTTAAAAAATGAAAAGTTCTAACCTTTGCAGTTTTACAGGATTACAAAAAATTTTAGCCTAACAGGTAGTTATGACATTTAAATTCTAAACTCTGACTACTCCCGAAGACGAAAAATAGTGCTTTTCACTTCACTTTTTAGTCAGTTCAAATTGCTGTTAGGGCACTACTCAGGGATAAGTCTATGGAAGGATGTTTTGGTAACTTACTGTTTTTATTTCGGCTTCGATGGAACACAACCGATTTCACACTTTTCTAGTAAACACTTAGAGAGCCCACTACGGCTTTTCGTTAAAAAACTTGTGCTTTATTTAGCTCTCATGATTGTTGTTATGAGCCTTTACTGCAGCTCTGTCGAAGGAAGCCTACTTGGCGGCTCCGATGAAAATTAGCCTGGCTGCGGCTTGATGGTACTCAGCCTCGATCCCGGTCCTACCGGACCTTTAAATAAGCCGTGGGCCTTCTCTCGGTCATATCGCAACGCCGGAACCAAAAATCCGGATACACATTTCAACCAATCCCGGCGTGCCGATAGATTCGGTCAGAAACCCGCACAGCACACTAATATACCGAACGGCTTGGAATCTCTTATTAATATACCGTTCGATACAAAAATGAAAATAAGTACAATTTGAAGTGAAAAATCAGTAACATTACATGGTCTTAAAATCTAGGAAAAAAATGAATGTTACAATAGTACGGTAAAAATTAAGATCAACCAATTAAATGATTACGTATATGTTTACACACATTAAAATGAAAACTCACAATACATATACTTACTGATTGACTAAGAAAATTAAGATAGTGTTTCATTATTGACCATTTTTCTAGTAAGTAATATTTTAATTTGAAATGAAATAACCGGTCAAGTGCAAGTTGAACTTGCAATAAAAAATGTTGTTACAGATGTATAAAATGATCAGTGGCTTCACAAAACACACCTCAAATGAGTTTTCAACAAAGTTTGTTTCCAATCTTTACTGAAATCTATACCGTGTGGAGAATATTCCGGAATTTTTTCAAAATTTTTTGATAAGTACTTTTTTCTAAAACTTTTTGTATAACAAGAGTAGGCTTTGCCTTAGAAGGTCTTCCCCCTTTCGTTTTTTGGCCGAGGGGAATATTTTTGGCCGCAGCAGGTGGAAGAGTGTGATTCAAGCGGATTGACAGTCCAATAACATGTTTACAAAAATGCATTTTAAAGATAGTTGGACATATACATTCCTCTTTATTTATTGGCAATGTAACATCCCATTTATTAAAGAACTGCTCTTTGAACTCGTCAAAGTTCCGTGGGGGTTTTTAAAAACTTAGCTGCACCAGGTACTTAATATTTCACAAAGTTTTCGTCACGAGATGTCACTACGATCTCGTGACGGTAGTTTGGCCTAATTATATGAAGTTGTCCATTCTTTTATGCTTATTATGGGGAATTTTTGCAATGAAATTCTCTTTTGGACTCTGAATATATTTGGTAGACCATTCATTTACGATTTCTTTGGCCAGCACAAAAAAATCGAGAGAGCCCACTACTGGAAATGTGCCGCTCTTTTCAACCAAATCACGTTCGGCTTTTACGGAACGCCGAGAACTGACGAACTATTTATCGAACTGCCCAATCATTTATTTTACCAGGAAAATGATTATTGCACATATTTATTTAAATTACCGTACGAGTATTTTTTGTACTGTTGCTATGGGACTAAGTAACCAACCAAAATCTATTATATTACTGGCAAAATTTAACTGCCACGATTAATTTAATCGGTGCCAAAAAAGTTTATTACTGCTCGCATTACTTATTAACTGCCTAATGTAACCGCCCAAATGTATTAAAAACGGCTTAATTAATTAATTCCTTTTTTTACAATAACATCATATTGGCTTTGATAAATTTATTAGTATTTAATATTTCCTCATTCAACATGTTCAATTACACAGGCCAACAAAAAAAATATTTGTAAAAAGTTTTTAAACCAATACATCTAAGTGTTATGTATTTTTGGGTGCTGAAACCGTATCTGGTATCAGTTTTTTTGTATCACCCACAGTTCTCTCACAATATGACATCGATTAAATTTCAAAACCAAGTCCTCTTCCGGCTTGAAAAACTGAGCAAACTGTTGATCTCTTGTTCTATAATGATAAATAGATGTTCCAGAATCCAATAAATGTTTTTTCTTTCAGCCTAGAACCAAGCAATTCTGCTCTTTCCTTATTCAAACCCAAGTCTCTCACTAAATCATTTAACTCAGCTTGTGTAAACAACTGTGGTTTTAAATTTTCTAGAGAACATTGAAACTCATCATCATCCGGTCGACTTTCATTAAATTCGGGACTGGACTGTAAAACGTCATCAATAGACTGAGGTGGCTCAGGGACAGGAAGCCCCGGTCCATGTCCTACCGGCCGATTAGCTGAAGTAAAGTTAAGATAGACAATTACTTTCTTATTTTTGAAGTTATATCCAGAAACATCAACGCTGCAAAAATAACAATCATTTGAATGATTTTCTTGCTCTCTCCATACCAGGAGCCCAACTTCTTGATTACCGATTTCTACACCAAAATATGCAAAGTATACTTTTTTTACAAAGTCAGTAACGTTTCTTTGATGTTTTTTAAATACAAACTAACACATATATAATAAAAAGTGTTAGAAGAGTTTTTACAACCACGATTAGCCATACTTTGGGTGTGAATTAAAGCAGATAGGTTAAACACTGGAATGCCAGGTTATTTTAACTGGAAGAAAATAAACAGCTGTGACATTTATCGGAACTGCTAACCTAATAACATTTGATTTTACTGCCAACCTTGTTGGCTGAACTCTTTGCTTCACATACTGTAGATTTCCAGGGAAAAACACCACCTACTATTCCCATAGTGCAGTCAAGGATGCCCGATGTTGTCTTCAGACAGCGTATTATGAAACGTACTGCAAATCTAAAAGCTTTCTTTTCTTTCACATGGGGTTAAACACTGGAATGCCAGGTTATTTTAACTGGAAGAAAATAAACAGCTGTGACATTTATCGGAACTGCTAACCTAATAACATTTGATTTTACTGCCAACCTTATAAAATTCTGATTTTATTGCCAATCTAATAACATTCGAATGATAAAAAATAAACTTTTCACTTTTTGAATATTAAAAAGTGAAAAATTGGTGGTTGATACGACTTTTTTATTATTATTTTCACACACCAAAACACATAGGAATCGGATAAAATTATTAAAAAAGTTTTGTTCGTTGGTATTTTTTCCTCCTGATAGCATCTGCTTCTTTGCCGGCGAAACGTTGCGTACTTTTAGTGGTATTATAACTTTTTATTTTTGTTATTAACTGTTGGAATTGTGCAGTCGATTTCAAAATAACTATGGATGTGTGTGTGGATGTGTCTGAATTAAATAGTTTTTAGTATCAGAAAAGGAAGGCAGGAGGAAGAAATAGGTCGAGCGGAGAATAGAAAAAAAAACAAGAATGGATGACAGAAGAAATACGAAATCTGTTGGACGAAAGACGATTACAGAAAACAAAAGATGTCTCAAAGTGCAACGAACTAAGCAGAGTAATACGTCGAAATTGTAGAGAAGCTTAGGAATTCTGGTTAAGCGAGAAATCGCGAGAAGTAGAGTAACTGTAAGAGAAACATTCATTCATTCAAACATACATTCAACCTACCTAAGAAGGACAAGGACAAGTGGACAAATGGAAGTAATGAAATTAAACTGGATATTAAGGACAAAATAAAGACAAGGGAGTCATATATAGAACAAATTTTCAATGGACGTAGATCAGAAAACGGGGATACCGAGTTAGGGCCAGAAATAACAAGAAGAGAAGTTATTTATGCTAAATAACCCCAGAAGGATGGAAAAACAGTTGGTCCAGATGAAATAAAGGGAGAAATCCTCAAAATATTTTCGGATGAAAGTCCATTTATTAATCGACTGGTAATCCCTCTTGACTGGCTAAAGTAGACTTCCATTCCAATTCTCAGCTTCTATCGTTGTAAAGATATAAATGTAGCTGTATATGCATGTTTTATAGATTACAATAAAGCTTTCGACTCTGTGATGCACGAGAAATTAATAAAAATTCTAGAAGCAACAAAAAAGATTTAAATATTATTAAAAATCTGTATCGGAATCAATCAGTGGAAGTTAAAATTGGGTTGGAGAAGTCCGAAAGTATAAAAATAACCCAAGATATAATACGAGGATTCTCTCACGACTTTTGTTCAATCTTTATTCTGAAGCTGTGTTTAATGAGGCTATCTGTGAACCCGTTGAAGGAATAATAGTTATTGGGAGTACACTGAACAACAAACGGTATGCTGATGATACTGTTCTATTAGCAAATAATATCAAAGATTTCCAGCAACTGATCAATCGAGTCGTAATGGCTTGCAAAAGATTTAGATTAACTATGAATATAAGAAAACCGAGTGTATGGTAATAACACAGAAAAGCTACCATTAGAATCCCTCGAAATCAGGGAAAACACCGTAGAACAGGTCTCCACATTTAAATATTTGAGAATCAATATAATTGACAAGTGGGGCCAAAGAAAGGAAATATATTCCCGAATTGAACAGACCTGGGTAACATGCATGAATATTAATAAATTTTTCAATCGCACAAGTCTCAGTCTCGAACTCCGAATGACAATGGTGAGAACGTATGTATGCTCCGTGCTATTGTATACCAGGTGTACAAGTATGAAATGTGGATTTCAGACAACAGATATGCTATAAAGATTTGACATTGCGCCATTTGGTTGTGTCATCAACAAGTCTCAGACGCGCACGAGTGATAAATTGGAAAAGTGTGTGCATAGTGTCGTGTTGTTGTGTTCAATATGTCGAAATTTATATCGAACAAAGAGCATTCGCGGACAGCATTAATTTTTTGTTTTCATTTGAAGAAAACTGCTGTTGAATCATACCGATTACTTCGAGAAGCTTATAGTGAACATGCTCCATCGCAAGATACGTGTGAACGATGGTTTCGGCGTTTCAAAAGTGGTGACTTCGATGTTGCAGACAAGGAACGTGGAAAACCGCCAAAAAAATACGAAGATGTGGAATTGCAAGCATTGTTGGACGAAGATGATTCGCAAACACAAAAACCACTCGCCGAGCAATTGGGCATTAGTCAACAAGCTGTTTCCAATCGGTTATGAGAGATGGGAAAGATTCAGAAGCCGGTAGATGGGTACCACATGAGTTGAACGACAGGCAAATGGAAAAGCGCAAAAAAACATCGAAGATGTGAAAAAATGGCTCGATGAATGGTTCGCAGCAAAAGGGGAAGATTTTTACTGGCTTGGTATTCACAAATTGCCCGAAAGATGGGAAAAATGTACAAGCGATGGAGCATACTTTGAATAAAGCACTTTTTATCATTCTTCCGAATTTAACATGTTTTTTTTAGAAAAAAAATCCGCATTTCATACTTGTACACCTGATAGATGTGAATGCTGAGCCCTTGACTCTGGCTCAGAGAAACGACTGGAATCTTTTGAAATGTACATTTATAGACGCCTTTTTGGCATTTGCCGGGTACAGAAAATAAAAAACACAGAAGTAACCATAAAAATAAGAAAAAATTCAACACTTCGGGCGTATAATGAGGTGATTTGGATGTGCTTCGAGTGATATTTTTCGAGCAGCAGTTTCTAAAGTTCGTTTAGCTATATGGATCGCCAACCTTCGTGAGGAGACGGTATCGCAAGAAGTATCATAAATGTCCTGCCGATGTTTCAACTTTGAGTATCTTCTTTCTTGTATGTAAGATTTGGCTACGTAAAGTAAGGAAAATAAAAACTACAGGCTCCAAATAAAATTATATAATTTCGTTGCATTTCCCGGGTACAGAAAATAAAAAACACAGAAGTACTGGAAAGAATAAACAAAATGAAGGAATTACTGACAACCATAAAAATAAGAAAAATTCAACACTTGGGGCATATAATGAGGTGATTTGGATGTGCTTCGAGTGATATTTTTCGAGCAGCAGTTTCTAAAGTTCGTTTAGCTATATGGATCGCCAACGTTCGTGAGGAGACGGTATCGCAAGAAGTATCATAAATGTCCTGCCGATGTTTCAATTTTAAGTATCTTCTTTCTTGTATGTAAGATTTGGCTACGTAAAGTAAGGAAAATAAAAACTACAGGCTCCAAATAAAATTATATAATTTCGTTGCATTTCCCGGGTACAGAAAATAAAAAACACAGAAGTACTGGAAAGAATAAACAAAATGAAGGAATTACCGACAACCATAAAAATAAGAAAAATTCAACACTTCGGGCATATAATGAGGTGATTTGGATGTGCTTCGAGTGATATTTTTCGAGCAGCAGTTTCTAAAGTTCGTTTAGCTATATGGATCGCCAACGTTCGTGAGGAGACGGTATCGCAAGAAGTATCATAAATGTCCTGCCGATGTTTCAACTTTAAGTATCTTCTTTCTTGTATGTAAGATTTGGCTACGTAAAGTAAGGAAAATAAAAACTACAGGCTCCAAATAAAATTATATAATTTCGTTGCAATCTTAAATATTATCACTTTTCAGGTCCGGGATTATTCTTTACGCCAGACAGCTTACACATGGTGGAAAAAAACAGATTCCAGAGTACATTTCTATTGGCTGCAAGAAAATAATACTCGGTTTAAAACTGAGCTACATTACATCTTGGAAGATGGTCTTAGTGGTCTTTATTGCTACATCAAATTTACTAATGTTCAAAGCGAAAATGTAGGCGTGGGATTAGCTAGTGTGGTAAGTTAAAAGGCAACTGACTCTGAATTTTAGTGTATTGAAGTAATAAAACTGATTGAAATTTTAGACCAGACTAGACAATGTTATGAAAAGTGAATGCTACAAAATGTTTTATATTTGATATAAACATGTTAATAACATCAAACTCGAAAATATATTGAAAGCAATCAATACCTACGAATTCTCATTCAATCCCGAGAAATAGTCCAATACAGCTTATATTCCTTTTTCGAAGAAATGCCCTTCTAACGGCAAGCCTTGGTTTGACCGAAAATGTAAAGAAGCTGTTGCTTCTAAACATCTTGCCTACCGACAATGGCGTGACAATCCTAAGACCATAAATTGTAACACCTTTGTTCGTGTCCGGAACAGACGCAAAGAAAGTATCGACGAAACCAAGGAGGCACACAATCGGCGAATTAGAAACAAACTTCTTGCTTGTCCCAACAATTCCAGGTTCTTTTGGTCAGTCGCTAAGGCAGTTAGCCAAAATTTCACCAAATCTACCATACCACCACTCACACGGCCAGATAATTATATTGCAACGACACCTGTTGAAAAAGCGAACTTGTTGGCTGAACTCTTTGCTTCACATACTGTAGATTTCCAGGGAAAAACACCACCTACTATTCCCATAGTGCAGTCAAGGATGCCCGATGTTGTCTTCAGACAGCGTATCATGAAACGTATTTTAATTAAGCTAGACACCAAAAAAGCTTCTGGCGCTGACCAAAAGGACCTGGAATTGCTGCGACAAGCGAGAAGTTTGTTTCTAATTCGCCGATTGTGTACCTCCTTGGTTTCGTCGATAATTTCTTTGCATCTGTTCCGGGCACGAACAAAGGTGTTACGATTTATGGTGTTAGGATTGTCACGCCATTGCCGGTAGGCAAGATGTTTAGAAAAACAACTTCTTTACATTTTCGGTCAAACCAAGGCTTGTCGTTGGAAAGGCATTTCTTCGAAAAAGGAATGTAAGGTTCCATACCAGCCAACATAACATCGGAAACCTCCCTGGCACAGTCAGATGGGTCGTCAGAACGAAAACAAACGTCTAACCAAGGAAAAGTTCGAAAATATTTCATGAGATCTTCTCATTTAGCAGATCTGTATTGCCAAAATTTGCGCGATTTAGGCGCCTCTCTGTCACTGATTGGTAGGATACTCGATGTACGGAACACTAAAATTACTAGAATCGTATATTGTTTCATTAGTTTCTTCTACTTCATTTATTTTTATAATAGGAGATGTATTTAAACAACTATGGCACTGTGAACAGGCTACAGTGTAATATTTCGACAGCTGCAGGCTGATCAACATTCTGTTTTGTAGTTACAAAACAGCATTTTCAGTAAATTATTTGGAGCTGGGGATTGATTCATCGTTATTGGCACAACCATAGTAGAAACATAGTCCCATTTCTAATTTTCAATAGAAAAATATCCTTACCTAACCATATTTGTACTTGTAGCTATATTCTTTTTACATGTTCAAATGCGGCTTCAGATGTAGGCACAATATTTTTGCCAAAAAAAAATAGTATTTATTAATCAATAATGTACTCTCCATCATTTTCTATAACTCTCTCCCATCGTTTTACAAGTTTTTGAATTCCTTCTTTGTAGAAACTGCGTAGTTTCTCTTTTTTCCAATTTTATTTATTTTTTATTTTCCAACATAGTTTCCTTCAAGAGCGATACACTTATTCCAGTGATCTCCCAATATTTAGATACCGTTCATAGAGTACGATTTATCGACCTCTCTAAAATAAGCCTCAGTTTCGCATTTGACTTCTTCATTTGAGCCAAATCTCTTTATTTGGAGCCTCCTTTTCAAATTTGGAATGAGGTAATAATGGGGGCCAGATCTGGTGAATACGGCTGATGAGGAAGCAATTAATAGCCCATTTGATTTAATTTCACCATCGATTTTATGGAGTTATGCATTACCAAATCTCTTTCCCTAGAGCTACCTAATTTGGAAATTTAGAAAGAGGTAATAATCGCTGGGGGGCAGATCTAGTGAATACGGCGGTTGACGAAGCAATTCATAGCCTAATTAGTCCAATTTCACCTTTGATTTGATTCAGTTGTGAGCTGATGGATTATTGTGGTGAAACAACACTTTTTTCTTCACTAAATGCAACATCGTGTTCACCATCCAAAAGGTCCAATAAACTAACGTAATAGGCTCCGGTGATTGTACAAACCCTTTCCAGCTGATGTTTGTACTTTTGGACGCCTCGGTCAGCCTTCATGCGGTCCGGCTACTCTGCGGACTACCTGTTAGTTTGAGGTGTATAGTGGTGGATCCACGTTTCGCCCATTGTTATGAATCTACGCAAAAAGTCCTTTGGATCACGCCCAAATAGTACCAAACAGCGTTCTGAATCTTCGACATGTTGCTGTTTTTGATCAATCGTGAGAGTGCGCGGCATCCATCAGGCACATAGTGTTTTCAGATGCAAGTGTGCCTCACGTATTCTGTTGATATCTTCACGATATCAGCTATCTCTCTCACTTTCTGGCGAATTTTTTTTTGTGTTTTTGGAGTGACTGCCTTATTTGGACGTCCGAAATCTGGTGCATCATCGGTGCTTGTAGGACAGCATTTAAGCTTACTAACTCATCGACATATAGTTGCTTTCGACGGAGCAGATGTGCCATAACACTTCTCAAAACATTCTTGGGTTCTGGCGGTATTTTTTTCCCATCAAAAAACAATGTTTAATTGACACGCGAAATTCTTTTTGTTCTATCATTTTGCAAAAATCCAAAGTACCGTGAGCCATACAGCTGGAACTCGCAAACTAATAGACAAAATCTCATGAAAATTTTACACGAATCTTCTGACAGTTGACACTAACTGAAAATCATATAGATTTTTTCTTTGTAATAATAATATATATAATAATAATAGCTTTATTCCCAACAGTAAGAACCATTTACAGGGAAAAACAAGAAAGAATATGAATGAAATTTTCTCTTAAAACTAAGGTACTAAAGTAACAACAAAAAAAGAAGAAAGAAAGAAATAAAAATGAATAAAAAAAATCAAATGAATCAGCGCAGTACAAATTAGAATAAAAGTGAAATAAAAACAAACAGTTACATACATCCAACAAGCAAAACAAGCTTCTAAAAGAATCTTTATAAATGTCCTATCAAGTGAAATGCTCTAAACATATTGACCTAATCTTATTTTCGGTGTCTGCAAACATGTCACATTCATTACTAATTAAGTTAAATTTATTGCACATAACATTGATTGGTTCAATTAACCCGAGATTAGTCCTAGCACGTGAACAAACAAAAGTAGCAGTATTTCGTGAATTAATTCTAGGCACCTTCGATAGCAGTTGAGGAGAGTCGATGACTCCGTGCAACAATCTATACAAGAAAATTATAGACAAACAATCTCTGCGAGCCTCAAGTGATTGAAAATTAAATCTCTCCAATAACAAAGAGTACTCTATTCCTCTCATTGGATAGACACCATCTACCTTATATGATAAATATTTTAGAAATCTTTTTTGAACTCGTTCTAGCATTAGTTTATAGCATAAATAATATGGGCTCCAAATAAGAGAGGCATACTCTAGTTTGGATCTCACATAAGACTCATATAGCAGTATTAAAGATCGTTCACTATTAAAGCTCCTACAGTTGCGCACTATAAAACCATATAGACGATTGGCTTCCAGCGTTACATTATTAATGTGATTAGAAAAATTCATTTTGTTATCGAATACTACTCCCAAGTCCCTTACACTATTGGTGCGCTCGAGAATTGATGCTCCTAGTGAATATTCATATGCTATTATATGGTTTTTCCTCGTCACCGACATAATTTTACATTTAGAAATATTCAAGTCTAATTTATTGTGCTTACACCAATCCTCAAGCACGCAAAGCTCAGTTTGAAGCAATTTACAGTCCTGAATACATGAGACGGGCGCATACAGCTTGAGATCATCAGCGAAAAGCAGCCTGCCACAATTCAGGGTATCACAAAGGTCATTAATATATAGCAAAAATAGTAGGGGACCAAGATTGGATCCCTGTGGCACGCCCGAAGTTGCGGTATAGGAATCGGAAATATATCCATTATAGTGTACTGACTGAGAGCGGCCCCCTAAATATGAAGAAAACAAACTGCACGCATCCATACCAAAACCCATACGCCAAAGCTTCTGCAGCAAAACGAAATGAGATATTCTATCAAAGGCTTTAGAAAAGTCCGTGTATATTACGTCAACCTGCCCTCCCGCGTCTAATATGTTCTCTGTAAAGTTTGTATACACTCCCAAGTTTGTTACAGTGGATCTACCATCAATAAATCCATGTTGATGGGTTGACAGAATACCTCTAACCTGAGTATAAATGCGATTATACAGAATTACTTCAAATAGCTTCGAAAAATTGTTCAGAATAGAAATAGGTCGATAATTGTTTACCTCGCTACGTTCGCCGGACTTGAAAATGGGGCACACCCTCGTTTGCTTCCAGTTCCCCGGAAATGTTAACGTCCTTAACGCCAGATTATATATGTATTTTAGAGGCACCATAAGTGCACCCATACAATCTTTAACCATAAAAGATGGAATACCATCAGGTCCTGCGGTCAGCCTATTCTTTAATTTTTAGCAGCGTGTTGAATCTCACTGTCTGTTACAGAAGCTAATGAAATGTCAACACTACTGAAAAGCTGATAAGCACTCTCCGGAACAAAATCGATTTCATTCTCGTTAGGCAAGAATACACTTTCAAAATAAGAAGCGAACACATTTACTATGTCTTGCGGCTTTTCATACCAAGCATCACGCAAATGAATTGCTCCGGGAATCCTTGATTCTCGATTCTTCTGATTAATAAAGGACCAAAACTCTCCTGAATCACTGTTAATTGCTTCCTGGACACCAAGTATGTACCTATCAAAAGCTGATTTGCACTTAACCTTAATCAATCTTCTAATATTTGTAAATTCGATATTATACCATTGATCACCGGTTTTTTTTTATATTTTGATCTCATTAGGGATTTATATTTAATATCCGTAATTATTTCTGATGTATACCAAACAGGAAATTTTCGCTTGAAATTTTTGCGAAGTGGAACATAAGTATCTAGTTGCTCATAGAGTCTGTTATAAAACTCGGTAACTGCGATATTAACGTCAGTAGACTTACCCAGATTGGTCCAATCGGTAGACAGCAGAGAGTCATATAAAGACAAGAAATCGGCCCGTTTAAAATTGTATGCTCTTATTAAACAATTAGGGACACTCTGGGGTATATTACTGCCTAGATTAAAAAGATCAACAATTAGTGCCGGATGATAGGCATCCTCAGGAATAATCGGAACAAGGTTATGCACAACTGAACATTTAAAGTTACTAAAAACTAAATCTAAAATATTGCCAGTGTTTCTAATATTGTTATATTGCTCAAAATTAAAGAAGTTCATGAAGGTGCCAATCTCCCTCGCTTTGATATCATTATTGTCACGGGCCCCATATCGAGGGGCATTGAAGTCTCCTAAAATGATTACCCTCCTATTCTGCAAATATTCGCACTGTTCAAGCGATTCAAAGAAAAGTTCATATTCCTGCGGAGTGACATATGGAGGTATATAAATGACTGCCACAATTAACGATAAACCATGTGGCAATATACATTTACACATTAGCAAATCTATATTGGGGAACGCCGTTTCAAAATAGGAAGAGTTAAGAGAGTAACTACTGATGTCACTCCTGATAGCCAACAAGACACCTCCACCCCTAGTTTTACCGGTTTCATAAAGTTGTCTATCTTTGCGAAATACACTGTAATTTTCGCGAAAAAGTTCCGAACTCCGCACGTTTTTCTGTATCCATGTTTCTGTAAATGCAATAAAGTCAAACTCACTATCACTTGTTCCAACATACAAATTGTCAATCTTTGAGTTCAATCCCCGTACATTCTGATAGTAACAAGAAAATGAGATACCTTCTCTGTCGGGATTTACTTGTTTAAAGGTACTAAGGTTGGTATGCCACGGATATATTTGATTTGGAGATTTTCACCCCTATCTCCAGCTTCAGCGACACTCTGTCTCAAGTTCCTATAATGCTCCAGTTGCCGTGGAGTTCTGTCGTACGATATTCGGACATTTCTGTATTTTGCCAAATCCTTAAGTTTAGACGCATGTCTAATAAATAAAGACACAGAATCTTCACTATTCAAGGTTATTTTTAAGGGTCGTACTCTGCCTTCTTGATAGTGACCTAATCGCATAGGTTTAACGTTCGAAACGTCATGATCTTCTGTCAAATGATTCAGCAGTGAGGTCACAAACAGACTATCCCCCTTTAAACGAGCTTCAGCAGATAGGTTCTGGTTCTGCTCAGGTACGGAGAATATTATTAGGTTTTTCTTCCTTTTGTTGCGCTCTGATACTTCGGCCATAACCTCCTCAAAGTTTACATTTGGTGGTTCGCTACCCTTCTTAAATTCGACATTTTCCTCTTTAAGGATGCGTATATCATCCTGTAACTTGAGTATAAGGGCTTTGAGATCTTTAATGTCCGTACCATATTCCCGACATTTTTTGCAAGACCAATCACATCCTTTATTGCTATTGAGCATTCTTAGTTCACTGGTTGTAATGTTTACACAAGTATTTTTAAAAATCTTCTTGCACACCGAACATCCTATCATTGAAACAGCGTCAGAAGTCTGACCGCAGCAGGAACACACATTAGCAGCGGGAGCCATCAATAGAACAAAAAAAAAAATTAATGTCCAATTTATACTATTTTACTTCCCTTAGAGCTGATAATATATCCAGATTTATTCTATTATTCTTTGTGCTGCCATCTCTCGAAAAGTCTCGGAACTTTTCACCCCATGTTAGTAACTAGTGTTCTGTTTCGTGCCCCCTTTTACAAATACTTCAGTTCCTTACTACAAGAGGTCCCTTAATTTGAAATGTTAAAAACAAGTAAGGTTTTTGATGTTTCAGTTTTTAAATTGTCAAATTTCAAAACCATAATTCTGTTAACTTTCTGGGTGGAAATATGCCTTATTTGATAACAGAATGTCCATGTTTGCCGGCCTCTTGATGTTTTGGAACGCCCTATTGAGCGTCTAACAGGTGCCGTCAATTACCAATGCATTTTTCGGAACTTGGACAACGTTGACGCATATTACGACATCCTCGACTATATACGAATACATCCAAAAAGGCTAATCCCGGCGGGGGGGGGGGTGACCAATAAAAAAAATTGTATTGTTACATTGACTTTTTTATCACATTTTTTATTATTACAGTTTTTAATAAAAATTTCTTGTTTGGCAGAAATATAGGTTTAATTATTCAATATTCACTCAAGGCACCAATCAAGCCCGAATAGGTGCACTTCCGTCTGTAGAAGAATTGGCCAATTGTACATCAGTTCTGGATTCAACGTGTCAATTTCCAAATGGAACCTATTACAGCAAATATGAATGGGCTAATTATATGAGAAAAATGGACTATCATGGCCTGTTTGGTAACGGACATGGGGCATTCATTATAACACCTAGCGCGGAATATCTTGGTAATAAATAAATATATAATTTATTTTGGTTTAGGAAGTAGTTAAAATTACTTAAAAATAAAGTTTTCCCTGCAGATAAGTAAACCAGTTTCCTAGATTAACACACGATGACATAGAAACAGCATGGACAAAACTAAAAACTAATATGCTAGAAGCAGCATAAGAGGCATTTGGAGGAAGGATTATAAAGAAAGGGGGAAAACCAAACACAAAGCTTTGGTTCAAACAAGAAGTTAAGACATTAGCTGAAGAAAAAAGAAAATCGTACCTACAATACAGATCCAATGCTATAACATACAATGATTATAAAAAATGTAAGAAACAGGGTCAACGAGAATATCCAGAGAATCAAAAGAGAGCATTGGGAGAAATTTTCGAACGATATGGTACATGATCTGTACGGAGGACAAAAAAAATATGGAATCGACTGAGAAATAGAAGAAATAGAAAAAAAAAAAAAAACAAAAAAATGAGTATATACAAAATACAAAAATTAGGGTGGAAGAATGGGAAAAGATATTTCGAAAAACTTTATAGTCCATCAGAAACCAATTCATTAACACAGGAAATACAGCATGAAGATGAAAATGTTGCCCAACCAAATAGGACCATTTCTTTGAATCAAATACAGCACATGGTAGCGAAACTAAAAAACAGAAAAGCCCGGGCATGGACGAAATTAAGAACGAAATGATCAAATATGGAGGTGATAAATTACTAGAAGAATTACAGATTTTCTTTAACAAAATACTCACAGCCAAGATTATACCATTCGAATGGAAAGAAGGCATCTTGATACCAATTTTCAAAAAAGGAGAAAGGACAGATCCAAAAAACTATCAGCTTAATGAGTGCGGTACAAAAATTGTTCACTAAAATTTTAACAGACGAAATAATGTTAACCGGAATCTGTGAAGAACAGCAAGGGTTCAGAAAGAATAGGTTTACTATAGACGCCATATTTATAATCCGCGAAATTACCGAAAAAGCTATAGAGTTTAATAAGATAGCCTTTATGTGCTTCATTGATCTTACCTAGGCATTCGATAGGGTACGGTTAACTGATGTTATAACCTTACTACAAAAAAGGGGAATTCACCCGAATATAATAAAAACAAACGAAGAGTTGAACATCAACAACCACACATATGTAAGAGTGGCAAATAAATTAAGCAATAAACTATCTATGACAACCGGAATCAGACAAGGAGATAGCCTAAGCCCAATCTTATTTAACATCATAATGGATGAAATTATAAACGAAGTAAAGAAAACTGGGAGAGGATATCGATTGGGAGACAAAGAAATAAAAATAATATGCTAGTAAAAACTCAAACAACAAAAGTATCATTAATATCAGGATACTTGAGAGATATAATTTAGAGTAACAAATATATGAGCACCAGGAGCAAAGTAAGAATATACAAAACATGCGTAAGACCGATCATGACGTACGCGATAGAAACCAGAGCGGAGAACACAATAACAAACCGACTCCTAAGAACAACAGGACATACCTTATTTGACCGGAAGAGATGTGAAGAAATAAGGGAAATGTGCAAAATACAGGATGTGGTGAGATGGGCAAGGAATAGGAGAAGAGAATGGAGAGACTATGTGGACAGAATGCCAAATGACCGGTTGGCTAGGCTTGCAAAAGAGAAGCGACCAAACACACCTCGACCGCTTGGAAGACCACCAATAAGATGGTATGAGAGCTGGTCTTCATCATCGCAATTGTTTCTGGGAAACCTTTGAAGTGAACACAGGACATGGTCCTAACGTAGGAAGAAGAAGAAGAAGAACAGACTGCAATTTCTGTGACACTTATTTCTGTTGTTACCTGAAATTTTTTTATCTAAATTAATAATAATCTTGTACTGAGGGCACAGTTCGTGCCCGATTAGAAATCAAATTAAATACAACATATTTTCATAAAAAATAGTAGTTATTAATCAATAATGTACTCTCCATCATTTTCTATACTGTCTCCCATCGTTTTACAAGATTTTGAATTCCTTCTTTGTAGTAACTGCGTAGTTTCTGTTCAAAGAAAGTCGTAAGATAGTTTTTGACTTTTTCCATAGAATCAAATTTTTTACCATTCAAATTCTTTTGCAGAGAACGAAAGGATGAAAATCTGAAGGGCAAGGTCAAGGAAATGCGGCGGGTGCTGGAGGATTTCCCATTTTAACTCTCTAAGTTTTTGCAGTATTTGTTGAGCGACATGTGGTCTAACGTTGTTATGGTGAACGATGATACCTTTTCGATTGATCAAATTTTGACGTTTTGCTTGGATTTCAACATTGAGTTCAGTGAGTTGCTCACAGTACTTCTCCGCAGTTATTGTTTAGCCGCGTCGCAAAACCTCGAAAAAAATTATTCCTCTGCAATCCCACCAGACACATAACACTTTGGTTGTATGCAATTCATCCTTTGCCATAGATTCTGCTCTTTCACTCCCATGCTTCTAGCTTCTTTTTATTATTATCTTGTTATACCCAGTTATGACTTGATCCAAGAAAGGTTCATTTTGTTGATGGGCGAGGAGAGAAATGGCTGTGGAAACACCGTTCAGTTTGTTCCGTTCTGTCAAAACGTGCGGAACCCATATATTGAGTTTCGAAGTATTTCCAAGTTGCTTTAAATGACGAAATGCAGTCGAATTGTCAACATTTAGTCTCTCAGCAATCTCTTCAGTGGTAAGCCGTAGATTATTATTCACTAGGTCACGGATAAAGTCATTATCAATGCCGGAAGATCCCCCAGAGCGAAGTTTATCCTTTAGATTGAAGTCACTATTTCGAAATCGAACAATTTAATTGTCCTAAGAGCACAAAATACGAAATATAAGGTTCTTTAAATAAAATGGTAAGAGGAAGAGCAGCATGTAAAGACGGCATACTTGTCGAAATGTTGCAACAAGGCGGAGAGCCCATATTACGAATGCTAGATATATTGTGTAAGTGCCTCGATATGTGCGATGTACCTTGAGAGAGAGATGAGGTGTCTTGCTCTTTAAAAAAGGAGATAAGTCTAAAATAACCAACTATAGACTGCTACGAACCTACTACCCGTAATGTTCAAGTTATTTATGAAAATAATAACTGCAAGACTCACAAAGAAATTGGACATTTACCAAGCCAGAGAACAAGCCGGATTTAGAAAAGGCTTTGGTACACTGGACCACCTTCAAAATATTCAAAATATATATCAAAATGCAACATTTCAGATAATATTGAAAGAAAACACCAATAAGATAGAAATGAAAAGAGGAGTACGTCAAGGGGGCCCCATCTCGCCGAAATTGTTTACGTTGGCGCTAGAAGATGTTTTCAAACAATTTCCATGGACAAGTAAAGGTGTAAATATGGTATAGGAGGAGAGCAACTCAATCATTTGCGATTGTCGGATGATATTGTGCTTATATCTAACAAACAAAGAAGGATTGAAAGAAATGCTGAACTAACTTAAGAGAGATTGGTCTGAAGATAAACATCGCCAAAACCATGTTCATGATAAATGACCACTGTGATAAAAAAGCAGTACTGAACATTAAAAATGCGAAAATCATAAGAACGGATTCATACGTATATCTTAGACAAAAAATAGTAATATCCAAAGAAAACTTGAGAGCGGATTTAACAAGGAGAATATCATTGGCTTGGTCGGCGATTGGCAGATTGCGGAACATCTTCCTTTCCAATGTCCCAAATATATTAAGAGTGAACACAATTGATCAATGCGTGTTTCCAGTATTGACATACGGAACGGAAACGTGGGTTTGGAATCAAGAAATTATAAATCGCCTACAAGTAGTTCAACGAGGGATGGAAAGGACGATGTTGGATGAGGGATAGGCTGCCTAATGAGGAAATTCGAGGAAGATCCACGATAATTGATGTAGGTGAGAGGGTAAGCAGGTTGAAGTGGAGCTGGTCGGGTCATATCGCAAAACTCTCTGATAATCGATGGACCCATAAAGTAATCAACTGGAGGCCCTGGAATGAGAAAAGAAGTAGAGGACTACCGCAAACCCGATGTTATGACATCAAAAGGCTAGTGGGATACAACTGGATAGCCAAGGCCTAAAACCGAAGAAGATGGACGTACTTAGGGGAGGCTTATGTTCGACGATGGACTACATAGCTGATGATGATGATGATGATGTGTGATTGGCTTCGTTTGGCTTCATTGTTGTTCGAATTCCTATAGTTTAGTAAAAATTATTAGCATCAAAATTTTTGTACAAAATGACTTGCTAAAACAGCAAAAAAATAAGTTAATGCATCTAAAATTTTAACATTAAAAAAGTTCATAATTTTGTTTTTTAGATGGTGGTGCTATGAGACAATCTTTAACAGTACAACAAGTTTCATTAATGGCTGCAGCTTTAACAAGCGGGAAATTCCAGTTGGATTCAACAATGAGCGCTCCTCCTGGTTGGCAACATATTTTTGGGCCATATTTACTTTACTTCCCCACTGGGAAAAGCAATGAAGAGATTATTGATAAAGTTAAAAAGCGAGCTAAATTTGAAAAAGAAATATGGCCATACAAGTTTATCAACGAGCCTGAATATCCTTTACAAAGGTAGGTTATGTTATTGCAAGTAAGTTAACTATTAATTTTGTAAAGCAACATGGGCATAATAATATGCTATAATCATGACACGGTTAGTTGAGTAATTTCGCGGTTGTTAGTAGTAGCAGTACAATGGCCAGATGAAATTTCATATTTTCGACATTAGTCACAGTTCCCTTTTAATTGTAATGGAATAAGATTATGAGTAACACAAATGATTACTACACAGGATATCTAAAATAAAATTAACCAACTTGTCTGACATCAAGAAAATTCTATTCTATTTATGAAATGGGATTTAAAATAAGCCAATACTATGAATTAGGTAGGACATTAAAAAGGTATTTGTAATAGCATATTTTTATGCAACTCTCATTTTGAAGGAGGCTTCTTAAAATTAGTGTTATAAGAATTTAGTATAGTGCCTTAGGGATTTTGACCTCGAAATCCGATTACTTTAACTGAATGAGTGTAAGACCGTTTGAATTAAAATTTTTGGCAAAATACAAAAAAAATTACCTTTTTTTTGTTGCTAATTATTTTTTTTAGTAATTTCAATTTTTCCATTTTCAGAAAATATTTCTTTTTTGAAATTTTGATAGTATAACCGTCTTACATATATCTTGGCTCTGCAAAAAGTATGTATATTTAAAAAAAATATTTTAAAGATTATTAAATAAATAATACAAAAGATTCGCAATTATATATTTTTGTTACTAATTTTTTTTGAATATGTTTTAAATGTTAACATTATTTTGTATCGGGTTAAATGGACCACTGATGAAAACTACCTCTTTGTCTGCAGTATAACTTCACAAAAAATAATCCAATCTACAAAAATAAAAAATAATCTTGTAAAATAACCAGCCAAGTGCAAGTCGGACACAATTAGTGTTCCGTACGGTTGATTGCTTTTAAAACAAAAATTTTTGTTACGGAGGTATAAAATGATAAATGACTTTACAAAACACACTCTAACTGAGTTTTCAACCAAATTTGTTTCCGATCTTTGTTGAAAACTGATGACCTTTGGTTTTTTTTCTATACCAGATAAATTATTAAAGGTAATGCACTCGTGACAATTTTCGGTCAATCTACACCCTGTGGAGAATATTCCAGAATTTTTTCAAAATTTATTGATCACTACTTTTCGAGATGAGGGGGGGGGTGACAGCGTTTTTTCGCAATTTTTTTTAAAATAATACAAAGAAAAGTGTACGCAAGTATGACATTATATATGTTTTTGAACTCGTGTTTTCACAAACTTTCATTTGACACTCCACTCGATGACCTGGTAAATTTTTTTTTCGCTTCCGATTTCACTCCCAAAACTAACCCTTTAAGTCCAAATTTAACTTTCAAAACTACATGGCCCTGATGGAGCTATCAATTGCTATATTAGTGCTAAATTCTTTCTACAGGCAGACACCGAAGTGTCGTACAGAACACTAATAATGTAGTAGTTAAAAAATGTCGAAGGGTTTTGCTTGCGTTGATTGCTTATAAAATAAAAATTTTTGTTACGGAGGTATAAAATGATCAGTGACTCCACAAAACACACCCCAAATGAGTTTTTAACAAAGTTTTTTTCCGATATTTACTGAAAACTGATGATGAAATTTTGTGTTTTTTATATACCAGATAAATTATTAAAGATCGTGATAATTTTCGTTAAATCTACACCCTGTGGAGAACATTCCAGAATGTTTTCAAAATTTTTTGATCGGTACTTTTCAAGATAAGAGGGGGGGCAGTAATTTTACGCAATTTTTTTAAAAATAATACAAAGAAAAAGCGTGCTTAAGTATTACATTTATATATATTTTTGAACTGTGTTTTTACAAGCTTTCATTTGACACCCCTTTGGATGACCTGGCAAATTTTTTTTTCACCCCCCAAATTAACCCCTTAAGTCAAGTCCGAGCAAATCGGGTGTGACAGACGGACAGACCGAGGAAAATTTAAAAAAATCTCACATTTTGCAGAAAAAAAAGTTAAAAAATATTAAAAATTGACTGAATAATATTGCAGACAGTGTCGGAAAATAGGTAGCGGTCCCAATCCGACGCCAGGTCACATTTAATTAACTTTGTTATGGAATAGAATTTTCTTAAAAAAAATTTTTAATTATTAATAATAAAAAAATCGAATTTTTGAAAATTCGAGGTTATGTCACCCCTTAACAAAAATGGACATTAGAATATGATATTCTTTCGTTTCGGTTAAACGATATAAATAGCGAGGAAAGTAATTCAAATAGAGGAAAGTTATTAGAATTTTCTCCGGCCAATATATGACATTCAATCTTAATACACAACCCTAAGAATTGTTTGTGTTTTTTTAATATTAGGATTTTAATTAAAAATGGAGGAACGAACAAGCAGCGAAAATATTGATTTTTGTATAATTTGTATAAATTGGGACAAGTTCAAAACAAAGAACAGACGTAGAAGATATAATAAAAATAACCAGAGAAACATCAACTGTTAGAGTTTCTTCAAGCAACGACAAGATAGATTGATGAATTTTTTACAGACTATGTTTATTTATGCCCATGAAATATGCAGGCCCGAATATATTAATGAAAAATACATTACAGATGCCTAAAAATAAGGGAAATGAAAGTTCTGCACAGTCTTCACCGACGAAAAAACTGCGAAATAGTATTTCGACGAATTTCGACTGGGAAAATAATTTTTTCATTTACAGTGTAGAAGCCAAAGTAAAATAGAAAAAAAGTAAGAGCCAGCGAAAACAAATTACATACGTTAATGGTAAGATTTTAAAAGATACTTTACTTAGTTTTGTAGCCCTATGAAAAGATGATTTCTGTAAAGAGAATGAAGAATAAAAGAATTTCCGGGACAGTGGATCTGCAGAGTCTTATAGCAAAATATCACACAGAATCTTATCTTTCTATAAAAAATTCTGCACAAGCTCATAGTGTCAAGAAGTCGTCCTCAATTTTTGATAATGATAATGATATCTATGGAACAAATATATAAATATATTGGAGAGAAAGATGACTGTCAGTTTTCCTTGCCAGAGTTAAGGAATATAGTTACAACAGCGCACATACCCAACATGGGCAAGCAGTGGTTAAAGATGGTAAAAGACAGGAAAGCATGGAAGAGATTAGAAGAGACCTACATCTAGGAGTGGACAGACTGAGAAGAAGAAGGAAAAGAAGACATACTCGACGATAAAACAATTATGTATGTTTTTGATATATTTGTGCCAATAACTACGAATCAATTACTAGTTGCAGATAATTTACTGAAAATGTTATTTTGTAACTGTAAAGCAGGATGTGGATCTGCCTGCGGATGTCGAAAAAGTGGTTAATATTGCACTGGAGCGTGTTCACAATGACAGGGTGTTAATTGCTTAAATGCATCTCCTATTATAAAAATAAGTGAAGTAAAAGAAAATGATGAAACTAAACAAATTCAAGTCTAGCAATTTTTAATTTTGTATTTTAAACCAAATAAATACATATTTTCATGTAATCTGAACACAAAAGAAGATTTACAAGAAATGCTGATGGCCTAAAAATAAACTTCAACAAAACCAAATATTTGAACAACGAAATTAAAGATAACAGCCAGGAACTACTAATAGAAAGTGAAAGAATAGGAAATGTACAAACTTTCATATATTTAGGACAAAAAATAATTTAAAAGCTGACTTGAATAGAAGAGTCTCGTTAGCTTGGTCTGCGTTCGGAAGATTACAATCTACATTTACATTGGACATCCCAAATACAATAAAAGCCAGAGTATTCGATCAATATGTATAGTAAATCCTAAGATATAAGATCCTACCTTTTTGCTTTTTCAATGGGGCAATAAACGACCCTATTAAGGTTTCGTGCATAGTTGCCAGGTATTACGATAAACGTATTTTTATTTTACCTGCTTTGTATACCGCCCTCACTTGCACCTGCAATCATATTGGATTTATTTTTACCAATATAGTTACTACCTAGCAACCCGGTTTAGAGCCCTTTAAGTATTTGATGATATAGGCCTAATGACCACAGGTCCCCATTAAGATTCGAAAGGTACTTTTTATTATTTTTATTTTCAGTTTTACTTACAACGTAACGGTACTATTTTAATTATGTGGTGTCCGTGGGAAAATTGCAATAGTGGCCATCGCAAGAGAAAACATTTATCACTTGACGCTAAACAAATAGTGAAAAATGCTTACGACAGTTTGGTAAAAAGAAATTTGAATAAACAAAGTGCTTTGCAAGATACCAGTGAACTAACAAAAACACCAATTTCTACGATTAAGGGTATTGTAGAAAAACCATCACTCAGGAACAGGAAAAAACGGAAAGATTTTCAAATGCATCATGTAGACGATTGTGAAAAAGAGGCCATCAGGAGAAAAATATATTCTATGTATGAATAGCAGTTGGTGCCGACATTAGACAAAATAAAATTAAGACTGGTGCAGGACGGGACCAATATACATTGTGGCCGATCAACCCTTCGTAGAATTCTCTTAAGAATGGGATTCATGTTCTGAAAAATCAACAAAAGGCAAGTAGTAATGGAGTTACAAAGATTACGAATCTTGTGACATACTTATTTACAAGAAATTAAAAAGTATCGATCAGTGAATTCGCCAATAATTTAACTTGACGAAACATAGTTCGATACCCATGACACTGTGACAAAAGGGGGGGTTGACAGCAGTACAAAACGTCAGACTAACGCACTTTCAAATAAAGGTAAACGAATAACCATTTTGCATGCTGGATCTGAAAAGGGCTGGGTTTCAAATTGTCTACTATTATCTGCAAAAAACATAAAAGATTCTAGTTTGGACTATCACGAAGACACGACCGCAGAACTTTTTGAAAATTGCTGCTAAATGTTCCCGAACAGAGTGTTATAGTTATGGACAATGCAAGTTACCATAGTCGCCTACTAAATAAGGTTCCTAATGCAGCCAACACCCAATCGGAAATACAGGAATATATGTTAGAAAATGACATTTATTTAAAAAAAGTGATCTTTTGGAAGTTTTGAAAGACTATAAATTGAAAAAGAAATATGTTTGTGATAGTATGGTTGAGAAAATGGGACACAATGTGTAATCCAATTGAACATATTTGGCATCCAATTAAATCAAAAATAAGAGCACAAAATGTTTCTCCTACTTTAAGCGGGTCCGTGATTGAGTTAGTAAAAAAAGTTATAAATAATATACCTTGTGAAAGCTGGAAGAATTCCACGTTGTTGAAGTTGAAGATTTATATATTTATGTAAATAATATAAAACCACTGATAATAACCTCAGCTGATGACAGTGATAGTGAAACCGAATTAGGCTTAAGTTAAAATATATTTTTATTTATACAGTATGTCTCCTCTTGTAAACCCCATTCATTCAAATTGTATATTTGTACTTCTTATCCATTTGTTTTTACATGCATCTATAAATAAACATTTCCAAAAACACTTATAATTTTATTTATTTGCATTAATGAATAAAATTCTTCTCCATCTCTGCAACCTATCATAAACAAAAGGTCAGAATTTTTATATTGCCCACTTAAAACGGCAGAAATCAGGATCTTATATTTTGGGACGAGCTATACTACCGGTATTAACATATGGCACTGAAACGTGGACTTTAAATAAAAGTATAATAAATAAACTCCAGGTAACCCAAAGAGCAATGGAGAGGAGAACGCTAAATATTAGACTCCAAGATCGTATTCCTCACGTGGAGATAGGAAGAAGATCAAAAGTGATAGATATAATACAACGAATATGTATATTAAGGTGGAATTGGGCGGGGCATATCGCAAGGATGAATGATAACAAATGGACACGCCGTATAGTTGAATAAAGGCTTAGAGAACACAAAGGATGCAGAGGTAGACCACGAATAAGGTGGACGGATGGCATAAAAAGATTAGCGGAACACAATTGGATGCAAAAAGCAAATAACAGAGCTCATTGGAGACAACTTGGCGAGGCTTACATCACAATACAATGGATGGAATAAGCTGATGATGATGAATACTTTTTTAGTAAAATTAATGTTTTTTACTGCTAATTTTCAATATTATCCCTACAGAAATATATTCGTAACATAATTTCTGCATAGAAATACTTTGTTAAGCCTGCATTCTATTAGATTATATATATTTTTCGATTTTATTTGCTTATTTTATTATTACATATGAAGCAACATATTTTAATGGATAAACTTTTTAATATACTTTATAAATAATACAATCTAAAAAGTTATATGAAAATTCATTCAAAGTAATTGGATTCCGAGATTTTTGATTTTTAGCCACTTGAGGCACTCTACTAATTATTATTTTAGAGGTTCTATCAGTGGCTATATTAAAGTACAAAAAAATGCAACAGTTACTGTGTATGATTCCCTAAACGAAGATCACGACAGACAAAGATTGGGCTATTCATTTACTGCTGATACCGACTCGAATGGATACTACTTTATAGACAAGGTGCGTCCAGGAACATACCGTGTTATAGTATATCCTTTGGCAGGCCTAGGATGCGATAGTCAAGCGGAGGGTCTCGTTAATATTACAGCAGGTAACAAGAAAGTTTTTTTCAGATATAAAAATTCTTTTTTTTGTGAGTATAGCTCACGCGGAGGAGGGAAATCCCTAAAACACTACAATTGCAGCACGTGCATGAAAATAGCGATTTACATCCTATGCAATCTCATGTGTTCTTTTTTTCAAGTATGGGTGCATCATGGCCAGGTAATCAACTGTACAGGGTGAGTCAACGTCAATCTCAAATTTTGTTTTTTCTGATAGATTTTACAAAACCCTCCAACTTTTATTAGGTATGTCATATACTATTTCTAATAGTTTCCGATTTATTTTGAATTTTTCAATTTTTACCCTTGTTTTTAATACACTTACGCTATAACATCATAGTTGCCAAGACAAAACAAAACTATAAGCATTGTCAAATTTTGACATGTCGATTAAGCAAGTAAAAATAGCTTAATTTGTTTTAGTAAGTGACGTATAAAGGTAATAGTTATGGATTTTCCTAAAAATGAATGAATTGATATGGTTTATATACTGGGCGAGGAGGGAAAAAATTGTCTTTTGGCACTAAGACTTTACGGAGCGAAGTACCCTAATAGACATAAATATACCATCTAGAAAATCTTTTCAGTGCTTAATGGAACGGTTTGATGGTAGTGGTAGCGTTGAGTATACGAAACGAAAAGTAGTAAACCAAAATGCTACCAATGAGGAAAAAGAAATGGAGATTTTACTTCATGTTGAAGAAAATCCCCAGGTCAGCAGCCTTCAACTAGCTGACTTATCTAACACATCCCAATCTACGGCTAATCGCACCACGAGAAAATACAAGTATCATCCCTTTCATATGGAACTTCACCAAGAACTTTAAGATCGTGGTAAACTTTTGTACCACCATGAATGGAGCAATAGAGGCCGATCCAAATTTTATATCCAAAATAATGTTTTCTGATGAAGCTACTTTTCGTAGTAATGGAGCAGTTAACAGCCACAACATGAATTATTATTCAACAGTTAATCCATTTTGGGTCCAGGAAGTTCAAAACCAAAACCATTAGTCGCTTAATGTATGGTGTGGAATATTAAATTTTCGAATTATTGGTCCATATTTTTTCCGCGAACCGCTTAACGGGCCTAGATATCTAAGTTTTTTGCAACACGAATTACCCCAGCTTCTTGAAGAAGTTGATAACTTTGAAAGGGAACAAATGTGGATTCAACAAGATGGAGCTCCTGCTTATTACTATATATACTGGGGAGTTCGGGAATTTTTTGAAATATTTCTTCCTTGCTTAAGCTGTATATCACGTTTTTGAGTTTTTGTCACACTAAATGATATCTTTGCTTGTGATTTTATATTCTTTGATGATACCGTGATAGTGTGCTTGTGAAGAATTGTGTTTCCTAAGAGCGTTATTCCCTGATGTAATATTAATATCCCTATTACAACTTTTACAATAGGCATAGTTTGCGCATAGTAGTTTACATAGGAGGTATCTCTCTGTAAGCTGAGTATCAATGCTCCTTGGGTACGTACTTAAACAACCAATTTATGCTTTTAATCTTGAACTGAATCCGTTCCAACGGATGCCTTCACTGTTATCATAAATTAAAGAAACCGTTTCTTTATCGATTTTTTCAGTTTATGGTTCTTAAAAATGTAAGTAAAATTGTGTTTCAAAAACAAAGTTATCTAAATTATTATACGTATTTCAGGAGAAGAAGTACAAGCTAATTTTACCCTAACGGAACCAGAAAATATAATTTGGTCATTGGGTGAATGTAACAGAAGGGCAAGTGAATTTAAATACGCAATGGAAGAACGTAACTTCAAGTATCATTTGATAACACCTCAAAATTTAACTTTTATAATTGGAGAAAGTGATCCTGCCAATGATTGGTAAGCAGTAGTACTTGATATTTATAGTTGTTTGGATTTTCATTGGTTCGTCAATGCAAAATTCACTATTTTTTTTATGGGCATACCACATGTGATTCAGGGAAATCCCTGAAGCGATTCACGTTAGTCTTGAATCGCTGTAAATTGTATTCGGTGAGAGACACAGTCCTCGGCAAATCACAAACACACAAAAGTGTTGTACGAGGAGCGACACTCTGAACTTCATACGGATGTGAAGTATTGAAGCGAGATATTAATGGCTACATCCATCGAACTCTTGCCCTGAAAATATCTGTAGAATAAACTGAAGTCGCCAATTGTTCTTCGATGTTCCAATGGATCAAGGTTGCTGCTCAGTTATGGGTCTCTCTTCTGAATATAATCCAACAAATGCATTATAAGTTTGGGAGTAGAGCTCCAAATATGGGAGTAGTATTACACCGTTGGTAGAATTTTAGCTTTGTACAGAATTTATAGTTGTGGAGTGTAAAGCTTTCTAGTTCGAAATAATATTCCCAGCTTTTGAGAAGCTCTCTTTGCTATCCTTGCAAAATAGAAAGAGAGTAGAAGACAGTATGAAGTCTTGGACACACCGGCGTTGGTAGTGAAGGTGTTAGAAAGAAATTCGTCGACTACTATTCGTAAACAACACTCTGTGAGGAAACACGAGGCATAAACAGAACTCTTCAGACATGTCATAACAGCGTAGCTTAGTTAACAGTTCACCGTGCGAAACACGGTCCAATACCTTGGATATATCAAGTGTAACCGCTCGAGTTCAAATGCGTTGTTCCAAATATGTGCTACATAATTTAGAAGATCTCCTCTTGCTCTTTACTTACGAAAGCCCTATTGATGGTCGCTAATAATGTTTATTCAATGGCAACTAATACAAGAGCGCCAACAAATTAAAGTCTAAAGGCCTCAACGGGGAAACACAAATAAAATATTGTAACTTAACAAAAACAATAAACAAAGCTATTACACAAGATAAAAACAAACATATAGCTAAAACTTGTGAAGAAATAGAACGACACTCACAAAAACATGAAACTACAGATGTATTTAAAAAAGTAAAAGAATTAATGAAACAGTCACACCAAAATTTCTACCCTTAAAAAGCGATACTGGGCAAATTGTGACCGCAAAGCCAGAAGTAATCGAAAGATGGCGCGAATACTGTCAAATTCATATATATATATATATATATATATATATATATATATATATATATATATATATATATGTATATATATATATATATATATATATATATATATATATATATATATATATATATATATATAATATATATATATGTATATATATATATATATATATATATATATATATATATATATATATATATATATATATATATATATCGATTCACAAGAAAGGTCAGTAAAAATTACCGAACTATCTTTCTTATATGTCATGCAAGCAAAATTATGCTCCACGCCATACAAGAACGATTAAAACCAATTCTCTTGTCTCAGTTTCTCCAAGAACAGGCAGGTTTTGTACCCGATAGAGACACAAGGGAACAGATAATCAATGAGAGACAAATGTTCTACGAATATAATGTTCCTGCCGTGTGCTGTTTCCTTGATCATACAAAGGCCTTCGACACAGCACAATTATGGAGAATTCTTCAAGAAATGGAGACGCCCGACCACCTAGTCTTCTTAATCCACAAATTATACATCAACAATATCGCTTATGTTAGAGTTGAGAAAAGCCTGTCTAAGCTATTCCAAGTTGGAAAGAGATTGAGGCAGGGTTGTATCCTGTCTCCACTACTCTTTAATATACACGGTGAATGGATTATCCGCAAAGCCACGGAAGAGTGGAATGGAGGGGTTACAGTAGGAGGCAAAAAGTTCTCGAACTTAAGATATGCTGATGATACTACAATATTGGCTAGCGCCGAGGAAGAAATGGTTGCACTGCTGTATCCTCTCACTAAATCGAAAGAAATGTTCTCTTCTTATAGTAGTTCGAGCTAAAATTTTGCGTCTTCTTAACAAAATCAACGATATACCAGTTCGGCAGATATTATATACTTAGGCGCCAGACTTTCTAACAAGGGGGCTGCGAAAAAGAAATTAAAAGAAGGATAGCGATGGCCAAAACTGCAGTGACAAGCCTAAATAAAGTACGGAAAGATCACAGAATAAATAAAGTGACTAAAAAAAGGCTTGTCAATTCACTAATATTCTCTATAGCCATATACGGAGCCAAAACATGAAACTATTAATGCAGCATGCTATAATAGGGGCTTTCGAAACTACATGCTACAGGCGGATGCACAGAATTTTCTGGACAGCTGATAGGACAAATGCGTCTGTTCTGAGCGATCTTAACATCCAAAAATAACCGGTTGATACAATCGATTCAGAGAAAAATAGTATCATTTTTTGGTCACATAATAATAAGGGATGACATGGAAAAGTTGCTGATCCAGGGGAAAGTCGACGGTAGAAGAAAAAGAGGTAGATCTCCCAACAGATACATTGAACAGATCATTCCTACCATGCACTTGGAGTTACCGGAGATGATGAGAAATGTCGAAGATGGAGAAGCCTGGAGGGCTGTCGTAAATTCTGTGTAACAATGCAATAGAGGTCACGACGCTCAGAGCCGAGCAACCATGCGAGAAAATAATATTCAATTCTTAGAGATGTTATGAAAGTAGTGCGACTGGTCGGTAGTTGTTTGGCAAGGTCTTCTTGCGTTTTCTTGGGTATTGAATGGACTGTCCCGCATTTAAAGCAGAGAGGAAATATTCTCTTTCTGTAGGATAGGTGTTAGTTCTCTTGCGCATTTTCTGAGTAGTATGGCAGGTACTCCGTCAACGCCAGAAGCTTTTTGGTGTCAAGATTTATTAAAATACTCTTCTTGCATTGCTAGGGAATAGTTGGTGGTGTTTTTCATTGGAAATTGACAGTAGTACCTGGAGCAAAAAAGTTCAACTAACAATTTGGCTTACTCAACTGGTGTTGTTGCAACAGTATTGTGTGGTCGTGTGAGTGGTGGTATAGTGGATTTAGTAAAATTTTGACTAATGACCTTAGCAACTGACTAAAAGGACCTGTCATTGTTGGGACAGGCAAGAAGTTTGTTTTATCACTTTTTAGTTTCTTCAATAATTTCTTGTTGTTCCGGATACGAACAAAAATGTTTCGATTTATGACGTTAAGATTTTCACGGAATTGTCGGTAGGCAAGATGTTGAGAAGTAACAGCTTCTTTACATTTTTGGTCTAACCCAGGCTTGCCATCTGAAGGGCATTTCTTCGAAAAAGATATGTAAGATTCTATACCAGCCAAAATGTCATCGGATTCGTCTTTAGCGCAGTCAGATGAGTGATCGCATCTAAAATAAACGTCTAACCAAGGAAAAGTTCGAAAATATTCCATGAGTTCTTCCCATTTAGCAGAATTGTAGTGCCAAATCTTGCGCGATTTAGGTACCTCAATGTCGAATGCGGCGTATTCTCGGGAAAGCTTAACGGCGAATTTACGGTGACAGTGTATATCCCTGGATTGGTGGTTAAACTGATTTAGAATGATTTAGCTTTACAACCTAGGTTATATTAATATTATTTATTTGTGTTCAGGTATTATGCTCAAACAAGGAATGGTAGTCGCTGGCAAATCAAATATAACGATACTCACGATGGGAAATCAAGAACAATTCGGATTGCTTTGGCTGCAATTAGTCAACAACCTCACTTGAGCCTACTCTTTAATGGTCATAGTGTCACACATTGGACACATGGAAATGACCGTTCTATCTACAGATGCGCACTGCAAAGTGGAGCTTACGTTTACCATGAGGCAACCATAAAGTCTGTTCTGCTTAAAGATGGTGAAAATACTGTAGAATTTTTCCTACCTAAAGGAGAACTTATGTATGATGCTGTTAGTCTGCAAAGAAATTAGAATAATCCTAATTATTTTAACGTAATACACCTGTTTTAGGTAATCAATAAATACCCTTCTATTTCAAATTAGTTGTGTTTTAGTTTTGTCAAGCCTTACTTAAAGTGAATCTCTACAACTTTTATCCAACTACTAACAAGGTGTTAAATGAAACATTTTATTTCAAAATACGAGGGCAGCCTTTTAAGTTTCTACAAACGACCACTAGATGGCGCTATTGAGATGTGACTGACTTATTTATTTATTAACGGCGTTGCGCCAATTTACACAATTATAAGCATAATTAAAACAACTAAACATAATAAAAATCATAAACATACACAGAATCCAACATCACAAGATCATTAAAACTAGTTTCACAGCAAGCAAATATAAACAGCTTTTAACAATCAATTTAAAACTATCAATGGAGCCATGAATCCTGAGATCGAACTGATTGAAATGCCTCATTATTCTGAACATGGGTCCATAATAGCCATAATTAGTCGCATGAAAGGGAATACCAAACAGGTCTCTGCCTCTAGTGCGACGAGAAACATTAAATGTTAACTTGTCCAAGGGATAGGGACAATCAACCAGCCCATTTATTAACTTAAAAGCCAGAAGCAGGTCACAATGGAGTCTTCTAGTCTCCAGGGTCGAAATACCATTGTTGTAAAATTTGACAATTGTTATTGTTAAAACAGTGGCAGCTCAGAAAATGGTCCAAGTAGTTGTTTACAGTGAACGATAAAAAAAAACAGTTTAGTGAACAAATGGAAATTTCACGTGAAGAATTATTTTTTACGATTTTAGTAAAGATCTAACTCAACAACAATACCTCGAATCGTTTCGTTTAACTTTTGGTAATGAATCACCATCAGAAAAAATATTTACAATGGGTTTGCAGAATTTCGTCATGGTCGGGCTTCCGTCAGCGATGAATTTTGTGTAGGTCGACCAAAATCGGTTGTTGTGCCAAAAAACATCGATGCTGTGCGCAACATGATTGAAGAGGACCGGTATGTGACTTAACGTGAGATAGAGGTATCCTTAGGCATATCGAAGTCTGCAATACATTTGATTTTGCATGAACATTAAGCTGCGAAAAAGTTCTGTTCCCGTTGAATTCTGGATAATTTGACCGAAACCCAAAAACAGGCTCATCTCAGTTGGTGAAACTATGATTAATATCAAGCACGAAATGGAGTGCGAATTTTCCAACACTAATTAAGCTGTATAAATCCTTGATCCTGTCAAAACTGAGGTAGGGTTAGTTCATTTACGATGCTGCCAGTCACTTCACCAAGAAGTTACTAAACTCTATTTAAAACAGAGCTCCGAGACTGGCAACGGGTGCTTTTAGAACTTCCCCAATCTCCAGTCTCCAGTGCGTTTATTCAATTCCTTCACTTCAACTCTCCCTTATGAGATTTTTTCCTCATGGATCCAAAGAAAATACCCAAAATCAGTATTAAATTTAACAAAATTGCACTGCCCCTTCTAAATGTTTCCACCAAGATCAATTCCCTACAGAATTAACAAATTTGTTACTCTCCACAACCTTTCTCCTTCAATTTTCAATTATCCTCTCTGGTGCACATTCCCACCTTGGCAATCTCCAAAACCTAAAGTCGCTTTCCACCTTCACTCTGCAAATACAAAGGATCAAAGTCACTCGGAACTTAAAGCTAAATTTCATGAAAGATTAAATCTTAAATACTCGAATTTTTCATTACCCAACACTGATGGATCAAAAACTGAAAAAGGAGTTGGTGCTGCCACAAAAACTTCACTAAAACCCTCAAACTATCTCATTACAACTCAATATTTACAGTAGAATTACTTGCATTAAAAGAGGCAACTAGACATGCACTCAGTTCCATAGAAAATAAAAAGATTCTAATCATATCGGATTCATTAAGTTCTCTCAAAGCCATTAAAGCCAATAATTTAAACTACGTTTACTTGAGACAAATTTTTGACATTCAATACATTGTGAAATACAGGGAAAAAACCATTTCTTATCTCCGGATTCCTGAGTGGTAAAGACAGAGCTGATCAGGCAGCAAAAAAGCTACATCACTGGCACTCCTGCTCTAGGGGAAAATCATATAAATGATTTAGTAAGTCTCCTCTCAATTAGTAAAGATTCGTTTCAGCTGGAATGGGATCTGGAGGAAAATAACAACAAGCTCAGCAATCTAAAACCATTAGTCAGCAGCAGGAAGGAAAACACAATTCTGGGAAGACTAGCTACAGGTTATACTTACTCCACACACTTCCACCTCTTAAAAAAATGATACCCAGCCTCAATGTGCCTCACTGACAGTTAAACACATATTTGAGGCTGATCACTTAGAAAACATCAGAGCAAAGCATAATATCCACTCTACTTTAATCCAAACAATTAAATCAGACAAATTTAAAAAATATGCAATCCAAAAATTCCTCAAAGAACTCGATATAATGATATAAAACAAATTAGGGCGCCAAATGATCACTGATATCGACGCGCCCAACCTCTCCAACCTCATCATCATCATCATCACATGCAAAATCCGTATACAACATCGTAACAATCTACCTAAGTAACAATCAACTGTTTGGGTATTCCAAGATGAACCGAATCCAACAAAAGTATTTCGTTTGCCAAGCACTTCCAAGAAAATGATCGCTTATTTCTTTGGTTTTACCGGACATGTTGCAACCATGGCTTTAGCGTAGATACCGAGTTAAGGTCCGCCTAATGGCCTTTAGAAGGTTGTAAATATTTTGACCTGCCTTTCATCCGAGTATGAAGGTAGGGTTAAATTATCAAATATTATTAATTTTTAAATATTATTACATTAAATTAGGGTTAACTTAAATTAGATAAAAGCATAAGGGCATTTTTGAAATTTACTAGTTTACGTTTATACTTTTTCAAGTCAACATGGTCTTATTACAGAGGATGTTGACCGAGAAAGGCAAAATTTTGATTATATTGGAAAATTACAAATTTCGACAATATCACCGTTTAAAATCGACAGAACAGATGTGCTGGGTTTGCATAAACAAGAATTGTAGTGCCAAAGTTTATACCATTGGACTATATATTTTCACGACAAACTGGCAATCATCAACACGATAATGAATAAGTACTGAATCGCTAAAAAAATTAACAACGAGGTGAAGAAGAGAGCCAACGGGGAACATTACAATAAAAGACCAAGAAAGATGATTCGGCGGGAGGTGGCTACAGATCTGAATGTGCTGAACACTTTCACCGACTCCGATATAATAAGAATAGGGCAGAATTTGAACCGAGCCAGACTGCAGTGCTCTCCGAAGTTGCCAAAGTCCCGAGATGAATATCTCAATTCAGTTGGGCCGCGCTCGACGCCAGCGTTTGAAGAACTAATAACGGAATTGACGCTTTTCATTCAAAATTTGCAAAGAATAGTCGTTCGCCTCATCCGAATTTTCGTGAATTTTTAGAGGTCATCAAGGGTTTCCAGTCTGAAACATACGCGAAAATCAACAGTGTACATACCGGTGCACCAAAGTGTTCGACTAATAGGTACAATTCAGCATTTTTAGAAAATTAGATAATTCAATATGTACATAAAGAAATTGATGCTGTAACGTTTGTCAAATGCATGTCCTACAAATATAGTAATTACTGAAATATGTCTTTTGCTTTAATTTTCACACATAACTTGCATACTTATAGCTCTATACCTGCCTGTGACGGACCGCAACTCGGTCGTCAATTTTGGGTTCGAAAAAGGTCTGTACCGCAACTTGGAACTTTTTATTGCCTTTCACCGACCCTTACTGCAACTCGGTATCAACCGACATTAGAGGATCGAAGAATATTTAATGCTGAAGGGTATACAACAATTTGTTTGCCAGAAATCGTCGATGAAAAACAACTAAAAACCTCGCATCATTCTTCGGCATGACAATGTCAGCTCTCACAAAGCATGTCAAACAACTGACTATTTAACGGAGAAAAACACCGAATTAATATCTTATTGTCCGTATTCACCTGATTTATCGCCTAACGACTTCTTTTTGTTTCCGAATGTGAAAAAAATGCGTGCCTCACCTCAAGAAGCTGTTGAATTCTTCCAAAACCATGCTTTTGAAGTACCAACTTCAGAGTGGAAAAAATGTTCCGAGAATTGGTTCGAATGCCAATTAAGACTCTGGAAACCGTACGTTGATGGGACGTTCACAATTTGGTCACACAGTCAGCAATCTCTTCAAAGTTTTCTCAATCCTCTCCTAGATATTCTTATTAGTCAAAAGTCAGATATGTTTTTAGGGTACTCAGTATATAAAAAGCCAACTCTAAGGACTAAATGCTTCCTCGCATCACAATTACATCATTAACTCCCTTGCTCGTAGAGTTGTATCACTCTCTGAGCCATCATCTCTATCAGAAGTAAAACATCTTACTTCCGTTTTATAATCAAACAATTTCAAGTACCGACATATGAAACGCTCCACTCAAAAACATATCTCCACAAGTGGCACCGAAGACTAGAGTTCCAGCAGATCATTCTTTTGGGATTGTAAACTTTTCATATGTTATATTAAGAATGTCCGGATCATATCCCGAAAATTTCACGGAAACATAAAATAATAACAGAATTCCCCACGTGTCTTAAGTTCCCACATTTAGATCTGTCAAAGGCAAGGTTTCCTTTGAAAATCAAGGAGCCTACATTATCCCATGGAGCTGTGGTAAAACCTATATCGGCGAAATGAAAAATATGTACAATTAAAATATCATACGTCATAAATAAAATTTCCATTTCAGTACTTGCCGAATATCAGCATGAAACAGGATATCAGGTATTTTTCGATCAATCTGATCACACAATAAATCCCTTTGTCTATTCTAAAAAAATTCGCGAGTCTGTCGAAATATCTAAAGATTCCAATAATCTTAATCGTGACATTGGTCTTTGCTTCTCGCCAATCTGGGAACAAATCATTCATAAAGTCTCCCCCACCACGTTTCATTAATATAAAAAGGCGTGTGCAAGTGGAATTAAGTCAGTTTCGTACTAGATTCTGAAAAAGTCAGTTCCTGGAACACCCTCTGAAGAAGCCGGCTGGATGATCGGCAAAACGTCAGCATTGCTTTTTAAATCGACGCAGGAAAAATTGAGAAGAATTGTATCTATAAGCTCTATAACATGTGGAAGTTTCCTGTCAAAAGTAAAATACTAATTGACAAATGAAAAAACTGGCCAAGTGCAAGTCGGACTTGCACAGTTAGTGTTCCGTACCGTGATTGCTTTTAATATAGAAATTTTTGCAATGGAGATCTACAATGATCAGTGATTTCACAAAACACACTCCAAATGAGTTTTCAAAATATCTAGGATTTGGACATACGTGATGAATTTTCTACGACGTCACCTTCTATATCATTCGGAAAATTGCTAAACATATTGTCTATCAAGGTTCTGTCTCTAATAGAACTAGTATCTTTTATCAACTGTATAAACCCAATGCTATTCAAATAGGTGGATAGACTATTATTAACACGTTCCAAACAATTTATATTAAAACCTCTTACAATAATTATCTTAGATCTTTGCTGTAGATGTGTGTTTATACTTTTATCTAAACAATGAATTCCATTTTTAGTGTTCCGTACGGAACACTTATAAGATCACTTCGGTGTCTGTTTGTCCGTCTGTCTGTCTGTATGTCACATCCGATTTTCTCTGAAACTATTTGACATAGAGAGTTGAAATTTGGCTAATATAACAATTGATGGCTTCATCAGAGCCGTGTAGTTTTAAAGGTTTAATTTTGACTTCAAGGGTTAGTTTGGAGGGTGAAATTCCCAGGTCATCGAGTGAGGTGTCAAATGAAAGCTTGTGAAAACACGTGTTCAAGAATATATATAATATAATACTTGCGCACACTGTTCTTCGTTTTATTTTAAAAAAATTGCGAAAAATTGCTGTCACCCCCCTTTATCTCGAAAAGTACTGAACGTAAAATTTTGAAAAAATGTTGCAATATTCTCCACAGGGTTTAGATTGAACGAAAATGATCACGAGTGCATTATTTTTGATAATATATTTGGTATAAAAAAAAATCAGTTTTCAGTAATGGTGGGAAAAACTTTGTTGAAAACTCATTTAGGGTGCTTTGTGAAGTCATTTTATACCCCCGTAATAGATTTTTTTTTGTTTTAAAAGCAAGTGTACGGAACACTAATTGCGAAAGTCAGACTTGCACTTGGTCGGTTATTTGTTAAACAGGATGGGTACTTGTATACAATTACGAAACATATATCAAATAAAGTTTGTTTCCCATCTGCTCCCTTTGCAGATGCCGCATCGGGTACATGGTCTTGAGAGCCTTTGGGTAAGGATAAGAGTTAAATTTAGATCATTTTGTGTGGTAGGTGTAATATATCGCACCAAAAACAATATTCTAGATTCTGTTAATTTTCTTGACCAGGTTCTCCCTGAGGTTTTGGCATTGTGTGGACGTGTTATGGTTCTGGGTGATTTAAACATTAACATGATGCCGGATTGTTTACCCAATCCTATGTCAGAAGTGTTTGACACCCTTGGTTTTGCCCAAGTCATCAATGAGCCAACCAGAGTTACTCAAAAAACTTCAACATTGTTGGATATCCTATTTTTGTTACGGATAAGGAGTGTGTTGTCTCAGTGGGCACTTTAGACGCGGAAATATAAGTGAAATTAAATATTTTCGCAAAATTATGCCGACAAAAATTCATAACTAGAGATTTTAAGCACTTTAATAGGATAATTTTTATACTGGCCTACAGCGCATATCGTGGGATAACATTTATTATATTGAGGATATTGAAGACAAGGTCAGATTTATTAATTTTCATTTATCAGGCGTGTTTAGAGACCATTGTCCTCTCAGAACGGTAAGAGTAAACAAGCTTCGTGCTTCCTGGCTAACACCTGCTTTGAAAGCGCTAGTGATAGAAAGAGACCGAGCAGTAGCTCAGTTTAAGAGAAATAAAACTCATCAGAGTCATCAATATTATAAAGAAATGGGAAATCTCACACTTGACTGCGTGTGTCGTGAAAAATTGGGATATCTTGCATATTTAGAGACACAAAAAAATGCAAAATCATTATGGAGGGGACTTCAGCAATGCAATGTTCACACGAGTTCAAAAGATACCCCTCATCTGCCTGCACATTTGGCCAATGTGAATGATATAAATGAATACCTTTTGAGTGTTTTCCGAAAGTCTGACAACTGTGCTGGTAAAATACATTATTACAGTAACAATAAGAGGAATTTAGATCTGAACTTTAATTTCCTAACGGAAAGCCCTGAGTCGCTTTGCAGGTGTGTTAATAGTATAAAGTCCAATGCTGCTGGAAATGATGGTTTGACACTTTTTATGCTTAAACTTAGTTTACCTGTTATCTTATATCATCTAACCCATATAGTTAATTGTTGCCTGGAGAGTGGGTATTTTCCGGAGAGCTGGAAAGAGTTTATTGTGTGCCCTGTTGCTAAAGTTAAAAATCCTTTAACCGTCAGAGATTTGCGTCCAATTAGTTTGTTACCAGTTATGTCAAAAATCTTGGAAAGGGCAGTATATACACAGGTTTCAGAATACCTCTTGACTAATGGGTTGCTCCCCTTGCATCAATCTGGCTTCCGGAGGGGTCATAGCACATCAACGGCTTTATTGAATTTAACTGATAGCATAATCAGAGCTACTGATAAAAAATATGGCTGTTATATCAGTCTCGCTGGATTATTCGAAAGCCTTTGATGTGCTGGATCATAACCTACTTTATGCTAAACTGCACTATCTGGGCTTCGCTCATCACTCCGTACAATTTTTCTATAGCTATTTGTCGGGTAGGTGGCAGAAGGTGCGAATAAATGATGTTTGTTCAACTGCTGGCAAAATTATCTCGGGAGTGTCCCAGGGTTCAATACTGGGGCCTCTTCTGTTTCTTATATATACTTTTGATATATTCCAAACTGCTGCATATTCATCAGTTCAGTAGAATGCTGATGACACACAGTTGCTTCATTTCTTTGAACTATCGGATCCTGAGTCTGCAGCAGAAAATTTAAATCTGGATCTCATGGTTTTGTCTGTTTACTCGGATGAACATAATTTGAGGCTAAATCCAGACATGACGCAAGTTTTATTGTTTTACAAGGAAAATCGGCGACCAACCTTGAGCATGGCTTTAAGACTGAGTCTGGCTGATCAGGATTTGCTGTTTTCTGATTGTGCTAAGAATTTGGGTCTTTGCATTGATACACATCTTAGATTCAGGGAACATGTTAGGGTGCTCCTACAAAAAAGTTATGCGAAAATGAAGGTTTTATATGCAAATCGTTTTATTCTGAATTTTAAGATGAGGAAAAAATTGTGTGAGTCTTTGGTCTTGTCTTCATTTCATTATTGTAGTATTGTGTGCTATCCTTGCTTGGATGCGCTTTCAAGGAGTCGATTGCAGTATGTACAGAACGTTTATAGGTTTATATTCCATTTGAGAAAATATGATCATATATCTTTAAAAATAAATGAGTTAAAATGGTTAAATTTTGCTAATACTGTGCAACTGCACTTCGTAATATTCTTAATGATGCTCTTAGGAACTCCAGTCCCGATTTATTTAAGGGAGAAGCTAGTATCCCGAAATTTGGTGCATAGGTGATAGGTATATTAGACGGCCTGATCTCTTGACTATGCCTCAGCATCGCACTGCCTTGTTTCAGCGCAGTTTTACATATAATGCAGTAAATAATACAATACCATGAACCCAGAACTGAAAACGTGCACTATTGGTCGACTTCGTCGATTATATAGGGAAGAGCTGTTAAATAAGAAGAATTCTCAGACGTAGTTTATTTGTATTTTGATGTATCTTCTCGATTATTGATTTTACTATATTAGTATGTAATTGCGTATACATTAAGTAAGAGTAGTGACAAGATACATTCTTGGCGTACTCCCTGATATTAATAATAAATTATCTTTGGATTTCTTAAATTGCTTAAGTAGATTAATTTGACCAACCGTGTGAGATGGTAACAATCACTATCTGGTTATTCTGAATTTATGTGAGTTAGAGCTTTATCTCGTTTGACTTATCTTTTAGAATAATAATAATAATCAGATAGCTGTTAGCGAATGAATAAAAAGTTAACTACAAACGCGAATAACTTGATTTATTTAGGATTATAATTAACATAAAAAAATAAATTTAACATATAAGACACAATACAGTACTTTGACAAATTGAAGATATTCTTAACTAAGCAAGACTAAAGTTAAATTTAGTTCAATTGCAAATAACCACTTGAGTTATCAAAACAATGTACACCGGTGAGCAAAAAAATTGACTCAAACTATCTGGCTTCATTTAACACAGATCCTAGAATTTAGTGTTTATATTTTTTACGGATTTTGGTATCATTTGAAAGCCCATTCTATGCTCTTTCTAATGATACCAAATCAATATACATAGCTTACCTTATGCTTTTTTCTGATTAAAATGATTGAAAGGGGAAACAAGGAGAACAAGGATTGAAAATAGGGGTAAGAGAAAGGAAAAATTAAAACAAATTTTAAGTTTAACAATTCAATTTATTGATCCTGATAATTTTGTATTACTGCCCCCCAACCCTTTTACTGGTTCCAGCCGGTTTTTCATGGAGCGGGTGAGCTTTTTCACCACTGTTGATACAAGTTTTGATAGTATGTTTAAATCATGTGTGTTATTTTTTCTCGATTTTTCACAACTTCTCCATTTTCATTCTTTGAGTTGTGTATTGTAGTTTTTCCTAGGATTTGTCGGAGTGCTTTCATGTTTTTGTTCTGCTCTACAATTTTTTCTATGTTTGTCTCTAACTGTTGTCTTTTATGTTCTTTAATGGACTTTTAAAGGGTTTTGTTAGTTTCTACAAATTGTAACAATAACCTCAAAAAATAGGAATTTCTTTTACTGATTACAAATTATAGGCGTTCTTTCTTGACCAACTGTTTATTTGTACCTTCCAAGTTTTTAGTTCATTGCGTTTGATAATGTACCAACGACTAAAAAACCGCGGTCACTCTGAAAGAATGTTTTTAATATAGTGACTTTTATATAATCTTTTTTTTTCCATTTATTATTCAATTAGCTTTTATTTTTATGTTAGTTAATATTGAAATGTATTGTAATTTTTATACTGTGAACAGTGAATGCGGTTTTTGGAATTATAAAACTTCGGTTTGTACCCTAAATGCATGAATTAGTAAATAAAGCAAAATGGTAAGGGCTAGTGTCATCGATCGCAAGTTTTTCTCTTTGCCTTTGTACGATGAGTGTATCACAAGATGACAAGCATAGTTTATTGAATTCAATCGCCCCCCCCCCCCCCCCCTCCCCCCCCCCCCCCCCCCCCCCCCCCCCCCACCCCCCCCCCCCCCCCCCCCTGAATTTAAAGTCTTACAGCAAGGTTATGTACTTTTTTTAGGTACGGTGGGTGGATTTGGAGGAACAGAAACAACAGCAGAAGATGAAGGCCATCGGATTCGTCGTCGGCCATACTGACTGGAAACGAATGATGGATCCCATCGAAGGTGGAAGCGCTCTAACACAGACTAAATACATTGCTAGAGTCAGACGTTTCATTAGAAATTGTAATGACCGTGGTAACAAATAAAAAATACTGGACAAAATTTTTATACAAAAATAATATATATATATATATATATATATATATATATATATATATATATATATATATATATATATATATATATATATATATATATATATATATATATATATATATATAGGGTGTTATGGAATTCACTGCATATATTGGAACTGGTGGATCCTTGCGGCAAGACCGATTGTATAAAATTCACCTTAAATAACGGAACTCAATAATAAAGGAAAAAATCGACCCTCTAGAAATGATGTCATGAATATTTTTGTCAAGCTGCCACTGGTCAACCCATCAATATCGAAAATCGTTAGCCAAATGTAAGGTTGAGATTTGAGTCAGCTTTTCTAAATTTAATAAAAAAAAATATTAAAATATTTTTATTATTTTATTCTTTTTAAACCGACAAAGGATTTACGGGAGTCCACATTCCACGCGGCCATCAAATGGTTTATACCGGAAGTGACCGCTGTAGAGGAAACTTCAAATTCGGGTTCAGTTTATTTGTTTTGTTGTCAGTGAATGTTTACAAATTTTGCAATATGTCGTGGGTAATGGAAGGCAATGATCAATGTTATTCCAAATTTTTTTAAAGATGTGTGTGTAAATTTGTAGAAAGTGTAGAATATAGCAGCAAGTATGATAAATTGTATCGTTCCATACAGTTATTTAGTTATAATTGTGTTACTGACAACTTAATATAGTTTATATGGGGATCGACGATTGCACATTTAAGGTACATTTATTTATTTCTTATGGATGTACATTGTACACAGCACAATTGAAGCTGAATAAAACTACCTAAATAAATTATACAAAAATAGGAATAATGATACAACACGTCAACATTAAGGTACCGACTTAAGGGAGATAACTAATACGTTTTTTTCAGTTAATACTAAAAAATCTTACTTTTCTTACAAGAAAATCGTTTACAATTTAGTTAAATAAAAAATAGCTTATCTCGGAATAAAGGAAAAAATGTACCCTAAACAAATTTAATAAAAAAATTTTTATAAAAATTGTTATCTTTTATAATGATTCCTCAATTTTATATTTCATTATTTTTTATAAATAAAAATTTTAACACATGTAATCCCCAAAATTTTTATTTGCGTTATTTTAAAGAGAGGTAGCCTAATAAATAAATTATTCAGCTTCGTTTTTAAACTCATTCCTGGTTCCCTCGCACAGTTGGATGAAGTAGTACTAACTTGGTCAAAATTATGTCTACTCTTTGATTTTCTTCGTTTTGTAATATATTTTTTTTAATGCTCATAATATTTATTATATAACTATATATATATTTTTAAATGTACCTGCAAGTTTTTTGATTTTTTTTATTTATTTTTTAATATAAACTGATTTTTTATGAAAAAATTATAAATTTTCCGTAAAATAGATATTTGGATAGTTACGGATCCTATACATTTACATGAAACATGAAATTTTCCAAATTATAATAGGTTTTTGGGGTCGCAGGTTACGAGAAAAGTAACTGTATATGAGAATGAACATTACATGAGATGTTTGACAATTATTTAGAGTTTAAAAATCACCAATTTTACCATAAACGTAAAATCAAAGTACTATTCATTAGCATTTTAAAAATTAAAGAGCAGACAGAATTTTGTCCAAGTTAGTAGTACTTTAGCCAACTGTATCTTAGTGTCGTCTACCCATCATTTTTTGTCCAAGGCTAAAAACAAATACTTCCTTTGGTACGTCGTACGATGCCGTCTTCAAAGAGTGTTCCCGGTTGATAGTTTACGTTTGGGGAAATTGGTGAAAATGGTATTATTTTGTAACTGCCGTTTTCTTTTTAGTGTTCCGTACGGAACACTTATAAGATCACTTTGGTGTCTGTCTGTTCGTTTGTCTGTCACACCCGATTTTCTCCGAAACTATTTGACGTAGAAAGTTGAAATTTGGTACTAATATAGAAATTGATGGCCTCATCAGACTCATGTAGTTTTGAAAGTTAAATTTTGACTTAAGAGGTGGGGAGTGAAATCGGAAGTAAAAAAAATTTTTTTTTACTAGGTCATCGAGTGGGGGGTCAAATGAAAGCTTGTAAAAAAAACGAGTTCAAAAATATATATAATGTCTTACATGCGCACACTTTTCTTGGTATTATTTTGAAAAAATCCAGAAAAATCACTGTCCCCTCCTCTATCTCAAAAAGTACTGATCCAAAAATTTAAAAAAAATTCTGGAATATTCTCCACGGAGTGTAGATTGAACAAAAATTATCACTAGTGCATTACCTTTAATAATTTATCTGGTATATAAAAAAAAACAAAAATTTCAAGGTCATCAATTTTCAGTGAAGATCGGAAACAAACTTTGTTGAAAACTCATTTGGGGTGTGTTTTATCACTGATCAATTTATACCTCCGTAACAAAAATTTTTATTTCAGAAGCAATCAACGTACGGAATACTAATTGCGCAAGTTCAACTTGCACTTGTACACACTCCATATAATGCATTACAATATCATATATACTTGAAAATTAAAATAAAAAACATAGAAGTAAGTATATTTATATATATATATATATATATATATATATATATATATATATATATATATATATATATATATATATATATATATATATATATATATATGTAGTAGTTGTTTTTCGGGTATCCCGTGTTAGCTTAAAGTCCCTTAATGGGCGGTTTCGCTGACGTTTTGATGAAATCTCATCCATCTTTTTCAAAGCGTTGATCACTGGACGGTGTCTTGGCGTTGAATGTCAAGACTGGCTCCGAGGTCCCCGTTTTATGTGCTGGGGCGTGGCTCTATTGGTCGAACAGTTCTGACCAATAGAGGCTCGGCTCTGACTACGCATTTTCGGTCCTGTGGTTCTTTGTAATGTTTGCGTTGGTGAAGTAACATATGGTTGAAGTATTGTTGCTCTTGGTTTGACTTCGTATTGGCATAGTATGTTTCCAAGAGTTTGGTAAACGTTGGCTATCATCCCGATTATTTAAACGGTACGTACTTAAAAAATGCCTCTTAGAATACATGATATATTCACCGTTATATGATATTACCATTAAAATTTGTCGATGCCAACTCCTTTAACTCTGTTTGCGTGAAGTAATATCGCTTAAAAACTTAAACTTCCTTCCCTAATTCAAGTATGAAATCGACATTTTATCAACCAGGAAGAAGGAATTCGAAGATCGCGGAGAGTGATTTTTTCACGAATACAATATTGCGTAGTATCTTATTGAATTTTTAACTATTCTAAATGAAAAATTATTATTTACATAAGTATGCTTTTTCATCGCTTTACGTATATTTCATCTATCTACTCGAGTTTTAAGTATATAAGTTGCACTTTGGAAAAACCGGAAAAAAATTGATAATTGAGAGTATTTAATAAACTACTTAATAGTATTGATAATAAAACTTATTATTTAAATTGTTTTGTTACTTTTTAAAAAATAGTAAAAGCAATAGGGTTGTTACGCAGGAAAAACAAAAACTTTGATCGTATAGAGAATCTAATTAAAACAGTGCCCTAGGAAAAGATAAGAAAAAATTCATTACCTAAAATGTTAGCAGAAGTTCTCTGCTCTTGAAACAAATGTAAGAACTGTATCCCCGAATCGCTAAAATTTAAACTAAATGAGGGTAATTCGACCATAACAGAGTTGAACTGTTTACCTCAAAATTGATAAATCTGGAAAATCAATGGGTTTTGTTACATCGCCGAGAGGATCACTTCGATATCTGATTTCTAAATTATTGACAAAAGAGTTTGAGAAGTTACGTTTAAGAAAAAACACTTTCTCCTGAAAAACTCATTAGAATTCATTGGCAAAACGGAAGTTTTCAGTCTCGACGAAATGAAATTTTTAATTGCTTTTAACGTCAATGCTTGTAACACCTCCGGAAGTTTCTTAGAATGAATGTCCTCATGGAAGATATTATTAATGAATGGTATGGAAGTATGACGCAAAAGTGACACATAAAGTTCGTTTGCGCGTCGGTTCAAAGCAGTCTTTCTTTGTCCCCATTCAAAAGGGCCTAAAATGATTCCGCGGCCGCTAAATATATTAAAAAGTCGATGTCGTTTGTGAAGAAGTGGGTAAATCATTTTAACGAGACGAAAAATGTCGATGACTTGCCAAAATGTGGCTCGGTAGGCAAAGTCACTCCGAAAGTCGAAAAACGAATCGTGTCTTTGTTTTCATAGGATCTACAATTGACGCTGCTTCAAGGATCTTGAACGTGTCCCATGAGACCATTCGACAACATCTTGGTGCTCATGATGTCAAACCCGAAACACGTTGAAGGAACCTTTGCTGGGCGAAAATCACATCGCGAAGCGGCTCGCTTGGACCCACGGTAAGATATTAAATGGGCCCTCACAATCGCTGGACGCCAACCCGCGTCTCGCGATATTCGAAAAATTTGCAGAGTATGCAGAAAATCCCGTCGACAGCAATCCTCGAAGATGCTAGGCGATTTTGATGCAGGAGGCGATTGGACAAGTTACTAAGATAATTGCGCCGTTGCTAGCATACCAAAGAATACATTAATGGCAAACAATATTCTGGATACTATGGAGATATTAGAATAGAGGAGGTAAAGTATAGAGCCTGCTGGAAGCGAAAGCGTGGTGTCGTTAAAAAGAGAAAGAAATAATATGAGTCATTCTGTCTCTCTTACTCGGCGCACGTCCATAATACTCGCACGGGTTCGCACTCTAACTTAGTTTTGTGGGCGTGCGCCGAGTAAGGGAGACAGAATTCTCTATTCTAATACCTTTATGCTCGAAACACATTTTTTCAAGAATACGAGCAGTCACATTCTTACTTGACAGACTGTACATCTTGTGCCTAACTTCAATTATTCAAGTCCTATTTTTTTCGGCGAGTTTTTGTGATACTTTAACGTAAATTTGATTAATTTCAATTGCAACACTATATTGGTATGTTAGGTATTTGAAGAAGGTCTTCACAATGAACTATGCACCATTACTTGCATTGAAAAGAATTTTTTTTTTGGTCACACAATTAAATTTTACATGATTAAATTAGATAAATGCATGGATTGTGCTCTAAGTACTTGCTGAAAGTTCAAGTGGCACAACTCTAATTAACAATAATAGAAGTTAGTATAAAAGAAAAGAGAATATATTTAATTCATATAGTGTCTTTTAGATCAGCAAGGTTTGATTTCTAGTGTATTTATACTAAAATGGCAAATTTTTGCCCTTTTCTAGTTCTTTATGTTAGTCTTTTCCTTTTTCCTTCATCAAATGCCGTTGTTAATATAACAATTGACGATTCTGATGTAACTAACGTTCATGTATGGAATGATTTGATTTTATTCAAATTTAAAGAGGATGCAATGATAGATAAGCTCATTGTAAACGGTACCGACATTCATCAACCTGGTGTCAGAAGTTGGTATTTGGACGGAAGCGCTGGTAAGTATTATAAAATATCATCTTAGTTAAATATTTTTGTATTAACATTATTTTACATCATCAATCCGGTCTTTTATAGCGTCCTTAGCCTTCAGGTTCCCAGTTTCCATCCTCTCTGATCTTTTCAATCTCCGGGTATTAGATTTTTCTCTGACATTGCCCTCTGAATATCTCCAAACAATGTCGCTCTTAGCCTCCCTCCGCTTCTCCTTTCGCTTGGTACTCCTACTTAGACTCATCTTTGGTATTTGGTGTTCTTCCATTCTTTTCACAGATCCGTACCATATAGGTCGCCGTAGTTGAAATACCTCAATAATCGTTATTTCTACTTTCATTACATCCCTTATTCTTTCATTTCTAACTCCATCCATTCTTGACACTCCAGTCGTCCAGTCCAAAAAGTCTCCATACACCACCTGTTTTCTATACTATTTTTCTGTTATGTTTAACTAATTAATTGGAACTAGAAGAAAACATGTGTAAATTAATATTTGAAATTTAACCAATGGGGATTAGTATTAAAAACAACTACGGAACATTTTATTTAGAAGTTACATCATTTTTATAAAAATATAAACAAAATTAATGTCAAAAAAGTCAACTAATAATTAGTGGGACTGCCGTTGGCCTTGATAATCTCCTGTAACCTTTTTGTCATGCTTGCAACCAGCTTTCTAGTAACTTCTGCTGGCATTTTCTTCCATTCGTTCAATATTCTGTTTTTTAATTCTTCTCTATTTGAAATATTATGTTTGCGAACGCGCCCTTTAAATTCCTCCCATAAATGCTCAATGGGGTTAACATCGGGTGATTACGGAGGTGTATGAAGTTGCTGTAGCACATTATGGATCATCCATTCTCGCACCAAGTTTGCGGTCTGTTACGGATCATTGTCCTGTTGGAAATTTTTTTTTTTTTGAGTGCTAATTTTTGGACACTTATTCTTAAATTGTCTATTAAAATTTTTAGATAAACATGCTGATCCATGGTACCATTAATAAAGTGTAAATTTTCAACCCCTTCAGCGGACATGCATCCCCAAAGCAGAACACTGCCACCCTCTTGTCTCACCATGGAACAAATGTTTTTAATGTCGAATGCGGTATTCTTCTTTCTTTTATTTCTGTCATTAGACCCAAAAGGGTTAATTTTGGTTTCATCACTAAAGATTACGTATTTCCAAAATTCAGGAGGTTTAGTAGCATATTACCTAGCAAAAGCTGACCGCTTTTTGTGATTAGCTTTCGAAATTAACGGCTTCTTCCTGGATGCACACCGCTTATAGCCTGCCCTGTGTAAACAATTTCTCACTGTTTCTGAACAAACATTTTTCGAAAATAGTTGCTGTACTTCTTCTTTTAATTTTGGTGCACTTCTCTTGAGATCTATAATTATTTGTGTAATAATACTGGCCTCTTCACGTGAAGTCAGTTTCTTGGGAAGACCGGAGCCTGGTCGAATTATATAGGAACCCGTTGATTTATACTGGTTTACAATGTACTGAACTGTAGCATAGAACTTTTTAACAATTTTTTCTATATTTCTGTACGATCTTTCCACATATCAGTTATGATCTTTCGAACTTGAAATGGAATTGCACAATTTCTTTCGCTCATTTTTAATACTACTTTGAAAACCCACTGCAAAATTACTAGCAACAAGTGACAGATTATAAAGTATGGCCGAAAATTATTCATTTGTTTTCAGTTTAGCGAGCAATAGACAGCTTGGTAAAATGCGGCTGATTATAACGTGTTTTTTTCAATGCAGTTCTTGAGTGTATGGAGACTTTTTTGACATTAATTTTGATTACATTTTTATAACAATGCTGTAATTTCTAAATAAAATGTTCCGTAGTTGTTTTTAATACTAATTCTCGTTGGTTAAGTTTCAAATATTAATTTAAACATGTTTTCTCATAGTTCCAATTAATTAGTTAACCATAACAGAAAAATAGTATAGAAAACAGGTGGTGTATGGAGAGTTTTTGAACTGACTGTATATATATATATATATATATATATATATATATATATATATATATATATATATATATATATAGTCTTCATAAGCATCAATGACCTCACCAGTATTGTATTTAAAGTAAGTACCGTTTTGATTTAAAAAAACACGATGACCTCATCGGTATTTATTAGAGTAAAGCTTCCCTGTTTTCCTCCTATACACAAATATTTGGTTTTCTTGCAGTTAACTGTTAAACCCCAGTTTTTATAATCTTGTCATAAATTCAAGATCTTCCTTGTCCTGAGTAATAACCACCTGATCGTCGGCAAAATGTAGAGTATACAACGTTGTTTCGTTAGTCAGCTGTATTTCTGTTCCTCTACATGCTCTTCGTGATCTCTCTAATGCGTCGATTGAGATAAATGTTGAATAATGTAGGAGACAGACAGTAACCCTGTCTGACACTCTTTGTTACCGAAAAATTTTCGGACAGAATGTTTCCCAACTTTATTCGTGAACATGACTGGTCGTACAGCTGTTTCACTGCGGTAATTGTTTTATTGTTTATAGTTGATCGTTCTAATATTTGCCATAGTTTTATTTTACAAATTAACTCGTAGGCTGAAAAGTTTTTGGTCTGACACATAGATGCCGCCCTTTTCAAAAAATCCATATAATTTTTAGGAAGTACCAACCTTCGAACGATACGTGTCAAAATTTCATGATATTTCGACGATTAGTTTATTAGTTACAGTGGTTTTAGTGACGCTACTTTTGATATTTTCAAGACAATGGAAAAAATCGAATTTCGTGTGTTGATTAAACACTGTTTTATGATGGGAAAAAATACCGTTCAAGCAAAGCAATTACTTGATAAATATTATGGGGACTCTGCCCCTGGAAAATCACTCATCATTTACTGGTATGCTGAATTTAAACGCGGCCGTACAGACACATATGATACTGAACGCTCTTGACGCCCAAATGAGGTGGTTACACCGGAAAACACAAAAAAAACACAAATTTGTCTTGGATGACCGTAAAGTGAAACTGTGTAAGATAGCTGACACCCTAAAGATATCAAAAGAACGTGTTGGTCATATGTTGCATGAACATTTGGGCATGAGAAAGCTCTGTTCGAAATGGATATCACGTTTGCTCATAGTGGACCAAAAACAACATGTTGATGATTCTGAGCGCTGTTTGGATCTGTTTAAGCTCAATAAAAATGATTTTTTCATGCGATATGTGACAATGGACGAAACATGGATCCACAAGTACACACCGGAATCAAATCGGCAGGCAGCTGAGTGAACAGCAACTGGTGAAAGCCGCCCGAAGCGATCACACATACATACTATGCTGAATAGGGAAAAAACCATCACCAGGTCTTGAATTGCTGTAAATTGTACTCGGTGGGAAACATAGTCCTAGGCAAATCATTCCAAGGGGATGAGGTTTTCTATACAAAAGACTGCCTGGAAAGGGTTGTACAAGGAGTGACAAGCTAAGCGGATGTGAAGTATTAGCGCGAAGTATATTCCTAGCATGCACTGCTTTGGTAGGAATTAAGCGCCTTACATCCCTCGAATATTTTTCATGAAAATACTTATAGAATAGACTCAAGTTGCCAACCATTCTTCGATGTTTCAATCAATCAAGGTTGCTGGTCAGTTCTAGTCTCTTCTGAATTAAATCCAATAAATGCAGTGTATGTTTGGGAGCAGTATTCCATCGTTAGTCGAATTTCAGCTTTATACAGAATTAACAGTTGTGAAGTGTAAAGCTTTTTAGTACGAAATAATATTCCCAACTTTTGAGAAGCTCTCCTTGCTATGCCTGCAACATGTTCATGCCCAGACATATTTGCTCCCAAATTAACAAATTAAGTGACTGTTCTAAAGACTGGAGAGCGAGTATGTCGGATTTAGCAACGTTAATTTTTTAACTGCCGCCTAGGTTCTTGTAGCATTAAATTCTATTTGGGTTCTGTCACTCCAAGATAGAATTTCTTTCAGGGCTTTGTTAAGTTGAACGATTTCCGGCTCTCTGCAGTTATTTGCTTGAGTAGCTGATACTCGAGCGTTCAAAGGGAATGAAGAATTAAGTCTATTTACATCTGCAGAGCTGTAGATTGGGTTCCTAGACCTTTCCAGCAGATCGTTAATGTAAATGAGAAACAGTAGGAGACAGTAGGGAGCCTCAGGACACACTGACGTTGATTTTTTTTATGGGTCTAGCTCACGTGCTGCAAGAAAGTCCCTAAAGCGCTACAGGAGCGACACGTGTGCGTAAAAAGCGATTCACGTTGTTCTTGAATCGCTGTAAATTGTACTCGGTGGGAAACACAGTCCTGGGTAAGCCATTCCAAAGGGATGATGTTCTCCATATAAAAGACTGCTTGAAAAGCGTTGTACGAGGAGTAACAAGCTGAACCTCATACGGATGTGAAGTATCAGCGGGACGTGTACTTCTAACACGCACCGCTCTGGGAGGAATTAAGCGGGCTACATCCTTCGAATACTCTCCATGAAAATACTTGTAGAATAGACTCAAGCCGCCAACCGTTCTTCGATGTTCCAGCGAATCAAGGCCGCCGGTCAGTTCTGGGTCTCCAATCAGACGAACAGCTCTTCTCTGAATAGAATCCAACAAATGCAGTGTATGTTTGGGAGCGGAGCCCCAAACATGGGAGCAGTATTCCATAGTTGGTAGAATTTGAGCTTTGTAAAGAATTAATAGTTGTTGTGGAGTGTAAAGCTTTCTGGTTCGAAATAATATTCCCAACTTTTGAGAAGCTCTCCTTGCTATACCTGCAACATGTTCATTCCAAAACATATTTGTTCCCAAATTAACGCCCAACAAATTGAGTGACGATGCTAGGGGAATGGAGTGCCCCAACATAACTATGTTGGGTTCAGCAACGTTAACTTTTTTTAGAAAAAACTGCCGCCTGGGTTTTTGTGGCGTTAAATTCCACTTGGTTACTGTCACCCCAAGATAGAATTTCTTCCAGGTCTTTGTTAAGTTGAATGACTTCCTGCTGTCTGCGGATATTCGCCTGAGCAGCAGATGTCCGAGCGTTCAAAGTGAATGAAGAGATAAGCGTACTGTCATCTGCAAAGCTGTAGATTGGATTCCCGGTCTTTTTCCAGCAGATCGTTAATGTAAATAAGAAAGATAGTAGGAGACAGTATGGAGCCTTGGGGCACACCGGCGTTAACAGTAAAGGTGTTAGAAAGAAATCTGTTGACTGCGACTCGTAAAGAACGCTCTCTGAGGAAACATGAGACCCACAAACAGAACTTTTCAGACATACCATAGGAGCGTAGCTTAGCCAACAGTCCATCGTGCCAAACACGGTCGAATGCCTTGGATATGTCAAGAGCAACCGCTCGAGATTCTCCGGAGTGTTCAATTGCGTTGTTCCAAACATGTGTTACATAAGTCAGAAGATCTCCTGTTGATCTATGTTTCCAAAAGCCATATTGGTGATCGCTAATAATGTTGAATCCTTCAAGGTATTTTAGAAGATGCTGATTGACAGCCTTTTCCATGACTTTCGATATTATTGAAAGCAGTGCGATTGGTCGGTAGTTGCTTGGCAAGGTCTTCTTGCCTTTTTTAGGTATCGGCTGAACTGTGGCACATTTCCAGTAGGAAGGAAATACTCCCTTTCTGTAGGATAGGTTGAAAAGTCTACAGAAAACTGGTGTTAGTTCCCTTGCACAGTTTTTGAGAACTATGACAGGTATTCCGTCAGCGCCAGAAGCTTTTTTGGTGTCTAGCTTCATTAAAATACGTTTTATGATACGCTGTCTGAACACACATCGGGCATCCTTGACTGCACGATGGGAATAGTAGGTGGTGTTTTTCCTTGGAAATGGGCAGTAGAATGTGAAGCAAACAGTTCGGCCAACAAGTTTGCTTTCTCAACAGGTGTCGTTGCAATATAACTACCTAGCCGTGTGAGTGGTGGTATGGTGGATTTGGTGAAATTTTGACCAACTGCCTTAGCGAATAGTGAAGGTGTTAGAAAGAAATCCGTCGATTGCCACTCGTAAGAGGAAACACGAGAGCCATAAATAGAAACTTTTTAGACATATCATAACAGCGTAGCTAAACCAACAATTTATTTTGCAAATACGATCGAATGCCTTGATTATATCAAGTGCAACCGCTCAAGATTCTCCAAAGGGTTCAATTGTGTTGTTCAAAATATGTGTTACAGAAGTTAGAAGATCTCCTGTTGATGTTTGCTTACGAAAGCTATGTCGATGGTGGCTAATAATATTCAATCCTTCCAAATTTTTCAAAAGGTGCTGGCTGATAGCCTTTCCCATGACTTTCGATATTATTGAAAGCAGTGCGACTGGTCGGTAGTTGTTTGGCAAGGTCTTCTTCCAGCAGGAAGGAAATATACTCTTGCTGTAGTTCTCTCGCGTATTTTTTTAATACTATGGCAGGTATTCCGTTCATCTTGTAGATGTGAATATTTTGTAAGCAAAGTTCAAGCACTCGATTGGTCTATAATTTTTTAGTTAGTTCAAGCCGCTATTTTTTAAAATAAATTTAATTTTTCCTCATCCAACAACATGTTCAATTATGTGATTAGTTGTTCGTTGGTGTTTTTTCCCCAGAAACTGTATTGATAGCACCTGGTTCTGTGGCGGGCGAAACTTTTCGTATTTTTAGTGGTATTAGAATCATTTATTTGTGTAATTAATTGTTCAAATTGCGCAGTCGATTTCAAAACAACTGTAGTGGGTGTGTCTGAATTAAATGTCCTGACGATGTTTCAATTTTGAGTATCTTCTTTGTTGTATTTTGCTATATGAAATAAGGAATATAAAATCTACAGACATACTGCTCCAAATAAAATTATATAATTTCGTTGGAATCTTAAATATTATCACTTTTCAGGTGGAGGAATATCCTTTAAGCCAGACAGCGTACACCTGGTGGAGCAAACAGATTCCAGAATACATTTCTATTGGCTGCAAGAAAATAATACTGTGTTTAAAACAGAGCTACATTACATCTTGGAAGATGGTCTTAGTGGTCTTTATTGCTATATCAATTTACTAATGCTCATAGTGAAAATGTAGGCGTGGGATTAGCTAGTGTGGTAAGTAAAAAATGCAACTGACTCTGAAGTTTAGCGTATTGAAATAATAAAAGTGATTGAAATTTTAGACTCGATTAGACAAATGTTTAAGATGAATATTTCAAATTGTTTTTATATTTGATATAAACATGTTTAATAATATCAAACTCGAAAATATATTGAAAGCAATCAATACCTACGCATTCTCTATTTTGACGTAGAGAATTAGTCCAATACAGAAAATGAACCTTTTAAGCAGGAGCAAATTAAAAGGATATCGGAAACACAACCACACTCTTGCATCGAAAAAGTGTCCGGAGTAAGATATATTTCCCAAGCGAGCCCTTTCATACGGTAGAACTTTAAACTCTTAAACTCTTTTCCAAAAGAACCCAAAAACTTTTATTTCTTAGAGAACATTATTTTCTACATTCACAGGAGCAGAAGGCATACGCTTCCTGGTATTCCCTTGGCTACGCCACTGCCTATTGCATTTCCATACACCAAATATGAGTAGAATGCGATAACAATTTTTTTGCTTGTGAAGTTTAAAATATTAAAATTTTAGAAGCTCTGTTTCGAATAAGATCGGTTTAATAATATAGTAGAATGCCTCAAGCAGTTAAAATTCAAAAATCTCTCAATTACTTTGAGTGAATTTTCATGGAACCTTTTGGTTTGTTACAAAGTTTACTCATTAAAATATGTTACTTTATAATTAATAATAAAATAAATAAATAGATTAAAAATATTTAATCTAATACAATATAGGCTTAATGAAATTGTTCGATACAGAAACTATGTTACGAATATATTTCTTTAGGGAAAATATTGAAAATTAGTAGTAAAAAATATGAATTTTAATAAAAAAAAGATTACGTAAAAATAATTATTTATTTGGTTTATAATACAAAATTAAAAATTACTAGAATTGAGTCTCTTCAGTTTCATCAGTTTTTTCTATTTCATTGATTTTTATTGGTCAGTCAATAAGTTTTGAAAGCGACACCTATAGAGCATCACTTAAGGTAGTTCACTCGTAAATCCACTTTTCTTAAGAAGTTGATGAAATTGGAATATTATGTCAATCTAAATGTTTTTTTTATTTAATTAAAAAAAAATGACCGATTGCCAAGCGAGATATTCATTATTGAAGTGCACATAATTAACATGCAATAGGCCAATGAAGTATAAAAAACGGCTTTGTAGACTTCACAGAACTTTTCTTGTGAGTTTTTTAAAAAACTAATATTTAGTAAAAGAAAAAAATTATAAAAATTTTGAAATAAAAATAATTTTTTTTTATCGATTTGTTAAAAAGATATAAATATTTAAAGTTGATATTTGTTTAAAAAGAATAACCGCGTAGTGGGAGACAAATTCACACAAGATTTATCGACAGTTAGACGAAAAAAAATATATATGGCCTGAAAAAGTTTGCTTTTGTATCCAGGAGAACGGTTGAACAGTATTTTAGAAAATCCATAGTTTGAATTTTTATTTATTGATAAATCGAAACAAATATATTTATATATGATTTTTATCAACTTTTACTATCATATCAAATTACAAAATAGTGGAATAAAGTTTAAAAGTGTACCCTATTACTTTTTCTGTCATGTTCATAAGTACTTTCTCTCACTAAACCCCAAATGTAGTCCCCCATCATATTTTCGTTGTATTGGCCCTGATAACGTTGTCCGAAGTTCATAATATCTTGATGAAAACATTCTCCTTGTTCTTCTGAGTACGCCACCATGTTGTTTTCAAATTTCTCTAAATGAGCATGCAGCATATGAACTTTTAGAGACATTCTGCAACCCATGGTTTTAAAGTTTTCTAACATGTTTTCAACTAGCTATTGGTAATTTTCAACTTTGTTATTCCCTAAAAATCCAGAGACTACTGCTTTAAAACTATTCCAACTTTTTTTTTGAGCACTAGTAAGTAATTTTGGAAATTCTTCACTGGCAAAATTTTTTTTAATTTGTGGACCAACAAAAATTCCAGCTTTAACCTTTGCTTCTGACAACTTTGAAAAAAAGTTTTTTTAAAAATGTAAAAGCTTCAGACTTTTCATCTAGCTTTTTTTACGAATTGTTTCATAAGCCCTAACTTGATGTGTAAAGGCGGCATTAATACATTTTCAGGTTCAGCAATAGGTTCACATTTAACGTTTTGTTTTCCAACACAAAATTCCGTTCTTAGTGGCCATGATCGTTGAACATAGTGTTGAGCATCCGCTCTACTATCCCACAAACAGAGATAACACGGATAATTTGTATATCCACGCTGTAGTTCCATTAAAAATCCTACCATCTTAAAATCTCCAATGAACTGCCACTTATACTCTTGATATTTTAAAGCTTCGAGTAAAATTTTAACACTTTCATAGTTTTCTTTTAGATGTACATAATGAGCGACTGGAAGAGATGTAAATATATTTCCGTTATGAAATAAAACGGCTTTCAAGCTTTTCGTCGAGCTGTCAATAAATAAACGCCATTCACTGGGAACACAGGGCATCCCAATTGCTTCAAACAAACCTCTTATATCGTTAAATAATAAAGTCCTTCTTCTTTGGTGAAAAACGTAGCAAATGTCTCATGCCGACTTCATTGATCTGTTATTTTGACATCAATAAGCAAATTCCATTGCTTCAAACGAGAACCCAAAAGCTCTGCCTTACTCTTCGGCAAATTCAAATCTCTTATTAAGTCATTAAAGTCTTCTGAGGTAAGAAAATGGGGTTTCGGTGGTTCCTGTGACAGTACAAATTCTTCATCTTCAATATTTTTATTTGAACTCTGAGATGAGCTTGACTGAGACAATTTTTTAGGAGGTTCAGGTACTGGAAGTTGTGGGCTATGTGAGATTGAAGCAGAAGATGAAGCAAGGTCAGGATATTCGATGGGTTTCGCATTTTTGCCTCTACGTCTTTTAGCTGGATTTACTACGCAAAAATAACAGTCATTAACGTGGTCACGCCAAATTTTCGGTACTGCGAATTTCATACTACGTTTCTCACCTCGATACCAACCTGAAATAAATATCCTTCTAAACATCTTTTGCAATTACTACAAGCAACATGTGGAGTCCAGGGCTTGTCTAGATTCCGAACAGGGCAGTTGAAATAGGCCTTGTAGGCTTCACAAAGCTTTTCACATACGTTTAAATAAAATTTTATATTTCGTACTTTAATAAATATACCACATATATAACAAAATGCATCAGCATCATATTTACACTTTCTCGACGACATTTTAACCTCTTTAAGTCTTCTACAAAACACTCAATTGTTGTTTATTACTTAAGTGACATCTGTAGACACTGTGTGAAAATTACATTTTAAATATACCAGAACTATGTTATTTAATATTTCTACGATAACTCAAAAAAAATGTATTATTATCATAACTACCACACAAACAAACTTTATATGGAATATGGGTACTTTTCCTTTATTTTGGAGCATAATGAATAGAAAAATCATAAAATAAATTTTAGGACAAAAAACAAAAAATTTTTTTTGTAGAGTTGTGTAATTTATTGAATAAACACAATATATTTATTTACTTTGTCTATAATCATAAAATAAAAAATATTAAATGTATTAATTAAAAATTTGTATTTGTATCTTGATATTTATTATTTTTTTCTTTAATATTTAAAAGATTTATATTTAACAAAAATATGTTTGTATGTTCAATAATTTTTCAATATTTTAAGTTAATATTATATTTATTTATCGACACTATTACATTTCAATTGAAAACAATATTAAATATATATTAGAAAAACGGTTTTATAAATCTTCTCCGTAAAACTAAATAAATAATTAATGATACTAGTAACAAATAAAGTACTATAAACTATTTGTAAACTAATTAATTACTTTTTTTACTACTCGCGTATCTTTGGTTACACGTGGTTTGCCATTATCTTTTCGTCTAGATAATAATTGCACTATTCCTGTAGAACCCAATTTATCATAAGAACTTTTTAAATCTTTTAAAGTTATGCAGTTAGATGCAATTCTTTTAATTATAAGGTCTGAATAACACTTTTTAAAGACGATGGCAATATTAGTTTTTCCATGACGCACTCTTTATACAATACGTAATTTGTAATTAAATCTTCTCTCTTGAAAAACTCATTTGCCAAATTCTTAAAGATTTTAACGTCATATATCGCCTCATGGAATTTTTCGTTTGGTGCTATCTGCAATAAATCATACGCTAACTTTCCGAGCTTTTTCTGTCATGAAAGCATTTTTTAAAAGGACTTACTGTGTCCGAAAAACCAGCAATATTTTTAAAATCCTCGATCATTGCAAAATTAATTATACCTTGAATTAAATGGGACGAATCAAAACGTGCACAATGGGCAACAAGTACGCAAAGTTTTGAAGAAAAATTTAAAAACTGTTGGAATGAAATTAATGCGTCCTTTAGAGGGATTGTTTTGATAGGTTTACCATATAAATAAAGGTCGCCATTAATATGTTCTAAGCCCATAATTTTGAAAGGGTGGTAATTAATCGGTTGCGTAGGCTTAATATAAACATTGAAGGTTTTATCCCGATATTTCGCCGCTATTTGCAAAATATCAGCTGTATTTGAAAATCCCGATGTTTCTAAATCGAAATACACTAAGCCACAAGCGTCAATGATGATCCACGTTCAGGATGTCCAAAAAGAGCACACATCGTTCAGTAAATTAGATCTTAACTAATATTTTGGGTACGAGAAAGCTATTCACAGATGGGTGCCGCATTTGCTAACATCGGAACAAAACCCCACTCGAGAAAAACTTTCTAAACAATATTTGGCTTGTTTCACAAAGAATAAAACTGATTTTATGCATCGATTTGTAACTATGGATGAGATTTAGGTTTACCAGTAGGAACCTGAGCTGCTACACCAACCGTATAGTAGACTGAGCCCGATTGTTCAGCTCCAGCCAAAATGGTCAAAGTCGTCCAAAAAAATTATAGTAACAGTTTTCTGGGATGCAAAAGGATTTTTTTTAGTTGATTACCTTCAAGCCGGTAAAACAATCTCAGGGGAGTATTATTGCAATCTTTTGGACCAGCTGAATAAGAAAATTCGTGAGAAAAGGCCCGGTTTGCAGAAGAAAAAATCATCTTTTATCATGACATCCACCCTAATCACCAGATCTGGCTGCGTCTGACTTCTATCTGTTCTCAACCTCAAAATGTTTGTACGTGGGAAGTGTTTTTCAATAAATGATGAGGTAATAATATCCGTAGATGGGTATTTTGAAGGTCTTCCAGAAAATCACTTCCGAGATGGGGTAAATGAATTGGAAATAGCTGGAAAAAATGTATCGAGCTTAAGGGATATTATACTGAAAAATAAACGTATATCGACTCATTACTTCAGCTTGTTTCATTTCCGTTGTCAAAACTTATTGACTGACGGTACAGTGCAATATTTCGACATCCGCAGGCTGATCCACATCCTGTTTTACAGTTACAATACAGCATCTTCAGTAAATATTTTAGATTGATTCATCGTTATTGGCACAAAGATAGTAGAAACATACTCCCATCCCTAATTTTCAATAGGAAAATGTCCTTACCTAACCATATTTGTACTTGTAGGTATATTCTTTTCAGATGTTCAAATGCGGCATTAAATGTAGGCACTAAAGACAGCGCAGTTAAACACAGTTTTTTTTGGTGTTAATCGTGCTGTAATTATTTTATCGTCGAGTATGTATTCTTTTGTAACTATATTCTTTAACTCTTTCAAGGAAAACTGACAGTTATCGCTCTCTTTAATATACTTACATATTTGTTCCATAGCTATATCTACCATCAAAATTGAGGATGAATCTTTTTCTCGACATTATGAGCTTGTGCAGAATAGAAAACAGTCTTGCTCCAAGATTTTGTAGATCCATTGTCCTGAAAATTCTATTATAAATTTCTCTACAGAAATTAACTTTTTGCAGGACTACGACATCAAATAAAGTATATTTTAAAGTCGTACCATTAATGTATGTAATTTGTTTTCGCTGGCTTTTATTTTTTTTCTTTTACTTTAACTTGTACACCGTAAACGAAACAATAATTTTCCCTGTCGAAATCCGTCGAAATACTATCTTACAGTTTTTTCCTCGGTGAAAACTGTGCAGAACTTTCTTTTCTCTTATTTTTGTGCATCTCAGTGTAAATAACGACTTTAAAATATACTTTGCATAATGTCGTAGTCCTGCAAAAAGTTTATTTCTTTAGAGAAAGTTATAAAAGAATTTCCAGGACAATGGATCTACAAGGTCTTGGAGCAAAATAGTACACAGAATGTTGTCTATTCTGCACAAGCTTATTGTGTTTTACGCGATGTTCTCGCAAATTATTGACTATAACGGTGGAAAAACGTTTCATAATTTTGTCAATTACAACGCGTATCACAAGTATGTAATACTGTTATTGTATTATTTTTTTAAAAATTTTGCTGAGAATGAAATATATATATATATATATATATATATATATATATTTATATACGAGTATATATATATATATATATATATATATATATATATATTTATATACGAGTATATATATAATATATATATATATATATATATATAACATATATATATATTTATATATATATATATATATATATATATATATATATATATATATATATATATATATATATATATATACATATATATATATATATATATATATATATATATATATATATATATATATATATATATATATATATATATATATATATATATATATTTATATACGAGTATATATATATATATATATATATATATATATATATATATATATATATATATATATATATAACATATATATATATTTATATATATATATATATATATATATATATATATATATATATATATATATACATATATGGTGGGTGGTGGGTCGTACACACGAAATTCTTTTTGTTCCATGTGTAACTCGCAAGCTAATAGACAAACTGTCATGTTCATGAAAATTTTACACGAATCTTGTTGACACTAACTGAAAATCATATGGATTTTTTCTTTGTGTTGCCATCTCTAGGAAAATCTTGGAACTTTTCACCCCATGTTAGTAACTATTGTTCTGTTTCGTTCCCTCTTTCACAAGTATTTCAGTTTCCTTACTACAAGAGGTCCCTTAATTTAAAATATTAAAAACAAGTAAGGTTCTTGATGCTTCAGTTTTTAAATTGTCAAATTTCAAAACCATAACTTTTTGGGTGGAAATATGCTTCATTTGAAAATTAGATGTTCATATTTGCGGGCCCCTTGATGTTTTGAAACGCCCCAGTTACCAATGTATGTTTCAGAACTTGAACAACGTTGACGCATATTACATACTCGACGATATACGAATACATCCAAAAAGCCCTATTTAGGCGGGGAGATGACCGATAAAAAAATTGTACTGTTATATTACATCTTATTTAAATTATGTTTCAGTTTTTAATAAAAAATTTCTTGTTTTACAGAAATATAGGTTTAATTATGCAATATTCACTCAAGGCACCAATCAAGCCCGAATAGGTGCCATTCCATCGGAAGCAGAATTGGACAATTGCACAAAAGTTCTAGATGCAACGTGTCAATTTCCAAATGGAACCTATTATAGCAAATATGATTGGGCTAATTACATGAGAAAAATGGACTATCTTGGCCTGTTTGGTAACGGACATGGAGCGTTCGTTATAACACCTAGCGCGGAATATCTTGGTAATAAATATATAATTTATTTTGGATTAGGATGTAGTTACAGTTATTTAAAAATTTACTTTTTCTTGCAGATGGGTAAACCGCAATTAAATTGGATAGGGGAGTAACTCTTATATACGTATATAACAATAACTGTTCAGGGTTAAATTTTCGCATTTCCCATATCTAAGGAAATAATTTTATTTAATGAGTAGGAACTATAACCAGGTAAAAATAATGTATAAGGTATCCCATAATTATAATACGTTCAAATTTGTTTAGCTTATTGCGCAAATACAATGGGCAAGAGATGTAAGGTGAGGAACCAGAGCAGAAAGCACCAAATAATATCTTTTCTTAATCTTAAAAAGTTAGTACCTACATGCTTATAAAAGACAATATAATTATCCAAAGAGCTCTTCGCTGTTGTCACTTTAAACGAAAAGTCCAAGAAATTTAAGCAATTTGTAACACTTAAATACACAACATATAATAGCAAAAACACATAAAATCAAACAAAATTTTGAAGCCAGCGATACTTGTAATTTCAGATATACTTGTCTGCAAGAATTGCATATATCACTTAAACATATCCAACATTGATAAATTACTTAAGACACTTTTCACATTTTCCATTTGCAATATTTCACGAATTTTTTTCGTAATACTTTTTCACAACGTATTGTCACGAAAGATGTTCCAAAGTTAGACTGAGGCAGATAGCGGTATTTCGGTTCCCATCAACCCGCATTAAATACTTACGCTCTCTCTCAGGTCTGATGAACCTAGCTGTGAGAAGAGCGAGGCAATGATTTTTTTAATTTACCAGTGATTTTATAAATTTCCAACTATTCAAATATATTGGTTGTGTCTCTAATTGACTCCAAGATTCACCGATTTTATTATATTAATCTATTGTTATAACACTCTGTATGTGTACAAAATGTACAAAAATATATATATATATATATATATATATATATATATATATATATATATATATATATAATATATATATATATATGTATATATATATATATATATATATATATATATATATATATATATATATATTATATATATATATATATTTATATATATATATATATATATATATACGTATATACGTATATATATATATATATATATATATATATATATATATATATATATATAATATATATATATACGTATATATATATATATATATATTATATATATATATATATATATATATATATATATATACGTATATATATATATATATATATATATATATATATATATATATATATATATATATATATATATATATATAATATATATTTATATATATATATATATATATATATATATATATATATATATATATATATATATATATATATATATATATTAATATATATATATATACGTGTATATATATATATATATATATATATATATATATATATGTATATATATATATATATATATATATATATATATATATATATATATATGTATATATATATATGTTACTATTTTGATTGTGTTGTGTCAATGTATTGTGTAATGTTTGAAAAATTTACGTGTGTGAATGTTTTACTTGATGAAGACTTTGTAAGAAGTCGAAACGTTTAAATAAATACTTTTTAATCAACCTTCTTCCATAAATAGACCAAATACCAAGAAAATATAAACCCATAGAAATATAAATTACTCAAAGGTCTAAGAAGAGCACATATTTTAAAGAAACTTGGAATATGTACGAAAAAAAAAAAAAACAAAAATATTATATATATATATATATATAATATATATATATACATATATATATATATATATATGTATATATATATATATATATATATATATACGTATATATATATATATATATATATATATATATATATATATATATATATATATACGTATATATATATACGTATATATATATATATATATATATATATATATATATACGTATATATATATATATATATATATATATATATATATATATACGTATATATATATATATATATATATATATATATATATATATATATACGTATATATATATATATATATATATATATATATATATATATATATATATATATATATATATATATACGTATATATATATATATATATATATATATATATATATATATATATATATATAATATATATATATATATATATATATACGTATATATATATACGTATATATATATATATATATATATATATATATAATATATATATATATATATATATATATATATACGTATATATATATATATATATATATATATATATATATATATATATATATATATATATATAATATATATATATACAGTAATACTACCCCGCTTTACGCGAGGGATACGTTCCGAAAAAAATCGCGTTAACTGAAATTCGCGTATATCGAGGTTTATGATTAAACATAGTCAAAATTTAATACAAAAAAATACAAATCATTTTTTAATCAATCACTTTAATTCTAAGAACACTTTATGCAATACATACTCTTATTTTTACGGAAAAATACATCTATTGTCTTTTGGGTAACGTTTTGTTTACGTTCTTGTAAAATACGTTCATAACACCCAACACTGTTTTTAATTGTTTGACACACGGTCAAGACACGGTCATCATTATTGTCTATACTCTGCAATATGTCCAAACCTGAATAAATTTTTGAAAGTGCATTTTGTATTTCCCCTGAAGATAAAACTTTCTCTTCTACTTGTTCTTCCTCATCGTAGATAGGATTATTCTGTAACTCGATCAATCTTCATTGCTAATAGGATCGTCGTGCGTTGCTACAAGTTCTACGAGATCTTCTACCGTGACATCTTCAAGTTCAGACCCCTCAATCATTGCAGCAATGTCTTCAAGCACTTGTCTCTGCATCTGGACAAATTCTTCTAGGTGCTTCCACTACATCTGGCCAAAGATTACGCCACACCCCATTCATACAACTCATTTTAACTTCCTTCCAAGCCTCTTCTATGTTGTGAATAGACTTCATAATGTTGTATGACTTCCACCACTCTCGCATAGACTGTCTTCCTTCCCCGTCAGTTTCATGAATTAGTTGGCTAAAAGTGCGGCGATGGTAATAAGCTTTGAAGTTTGCTATTGCTCCCTGGTCCATAGGTTGTAATATTGACGTAGTGTTTGGTGGAAGGAACTTTACGTACACTTTTAAGTCTCTGGGCGTATCAAGTGAGGTTGGATGTCCTGGGGCATTGTCTAAGAGTAATATAACTTTAGGTTCAAGCCCATTTCTGTCACAGTATGATTTGACTGATGGGCAAAAACTATTAGAATACCATTCTTGAAAAAATTTCCCGTGTAACCCACGCCTTTCTGTTTGATCGCCACACAACTGGTAGACTTGTCTTGTCTGTGCCTCGCATTGCACGGGGTGTTTCTGAATGGTACACTAGTAAAGGTTTCAGTTTGAAATCACCAGTGGCATTACCACCCAGCAGAAGTGTTAGTCGATCTTTCGCAGCTTTGAAACCACTGGCTTGACGTTCTTCCTTAGAAATGAATGTTCGAGATGGCATTTTTTTCCAGTAAAGTGCGGTCTCATCAACATTGAAGATGAGACAAGCAGGAATTTTCTCTCGTCTAACGAAGTCTTGAAACTTGTCTGGAAACTCAGCTGCAGCTTGAATGTCCGCGCTGGCCGCCTCGCCTGTTATGTGGATATTGTGAAGATTAGAACGCTGCTTGAACCGATGGAACCAGCCTCTGCTGGCAGCAAAAGTCGGAGTGGCACTCCCTTCTCCTTCTTTTGTTTTCAGCATCTCATACAAAGATTTTGCTTTTGTGCATATGAGATCTTGACTTAGTGGTATGTTCTTCTTATTCAAATCTTCGATCCAGACTGACAGTAATTTCTCCATTCTTTCTAAGATAGATGATCTCGAACGAGAAAGTTTTGTTGCACTTATAGGTGTTGAACCTTCGCTGGAGATTTTAATTTTTTTCCCGATTTTTATAAATCGTTCTCACAGTCGATTCTGAGAGTCCAAAATCTCTCCCAACAATTGTTGCTTTGCCTCCATTTTCCATTCTTCTTAACACTTTCATCTTCAATTCCAAAGTGACGCTTTTACGCTCTTTTTTCTTTACAGGCGGCATTTTTAACGTAGGGTTAAATTATGTATGTATGTATCTCCAATAAAATATTAAAACAAAACTGCCAGCCGACCGAACTAACATTACGGAACAAATGAACACACGAAACGAACGAGGAAATCTCCATAGAACAAAGTCGAAGGACAGGGAATTCCCAATTCTTCAAAGAGAATATTCAGAGAAAGCGGGGATCCCCCCGCGACCATAGAGAAGTTAATGACTACATGAGCGCGAAATTTGAAATTCGCGTTATAGTGAAACCGCGCGTAACGGGGTCGCGCTAAGCGGGGTATTACTGTATATATATATATATATATATATATACGTATATATATATATATATATATATATATATATATATATATATATACGTATATATATATATATATATATATATATATATATATATATATATATATATACGTATATATATATATATATATATATATATATATATATATATATATATATATATATATATACGTATATATATATAATATATATATATATATATATATATATATATATATATATATATATATATACGTATTCTCTGACTATGCGTGTTTTATAATGTGAAATCGAGACTATTTGATTAGATCCCTCAAAATTGATGTTGTGACCAGTATCAGTAGAGGGTACCAGTAGAGGGTAAGCAGGCTGAAGTGGAGCTGGACGGATCATATCACAAGACTCTCTGATAATCGATGGACCCATAAAGTAATCAACTGAAGGCCCTGAAATGAGAAAAGAAGTAAAGGACGACCGCAAACCCGATGGTATGACGACATTAAAAGACTAGTGGTATACAACTGGATAAACACGTACTTAGGAGAAGCTTATGCCCGACGATGGATTGCATAGCTGATGATGATGATTTACTAAGAAGTATAGTTTTGAAAAAATTATTGACATCAAAATTTTTCTATAAAATAACTCGCTAAACTAGCAAAAAAATAAAAATAAGTTAATGCATCTAAAATTTTAAAGTTAAAAAGTGTACAGTTTTGTTTTTAGATGGTGGTGCTATGAGACAATCTTTAACAGTACAACATGTTTCATTAGTAAACGCAGTTTTAACAAGCGGGAAATTCCAGTTAGATTCATCAATGAACGCCCCTCCTGGTTGGCAACATATTTTTGAGCCATGGTTACTTTACTTCCCCACTGGGGAAAGTAACGACGAAATTATTGATAAAGTTAAGAAACGAGCTAAATTTGAAAAGGAAATATGGCCATATAAGTTTGTTAATGAGCCTGAATATCCTTTAGAAAGGTAGGGTATGTTATTGTAAGTAAGTTAACTAGTGATTTTGTAAGACAATGGCTAATAATATGTTATAATCTTGATACTGTTAGTTAAGGAATTTTGCGGTTGTTAGTAGTAGCAGTACAATGGCCAGATAAAATTTTATTTATTTATTTTATTATTACATATAAAGCAACATATTTTAATGGGTAAACTTTTCAATATCATCATCATTATTTTCATCATCATTAGCTTATTCCATCGATAGTTAGATGTAAGACTGTCTAAATTGTCTCCACTGAGCTCTGTTTTTTTATGTCGTCCGTCCGTCTTATCTGTGGTCTACCTCTGTATCTTTTATGTTCTCTAGGCCTCCATTCAACCATACGACGTGTCCATCTGTTATCATTCATCCTTATGAGACGCCTAGCCCAATTCCACCTTAATATACATATTCGTTGTGTTACATTTGTCACTTTTGATCTTCTTCGTATGTCGATGTTAGGAATACGATCTTGGAGTCTAATATTTAGCATTCTCCTCTCCATTACTCTTCGGGTTACTTGAAGTTTATATATTATACTTTTATTTAAAACCCACATTTGTGCCATATGTTAATACCGATAGTACATATTGATCGAACCCTCTTGCTTTTATTTTATTTGGGATGTCCAATTTACACGTGGATTGTAACTTTCCGAACGAGACTCTTCTATCCAAGTCAACCTTTAAACTATTTTTTGTCCTAAATATATAAATGTTTGTATCTTTCTATTCTCTTATCTTCTATTAACAGTTCCTGGCTATTATCTTCAGTTTCGTTTTTCAAATATTTGGTTTTGATGAAATTTATTAGATCTATTTTTCGAGAGTTGTTATTTAATTCTATCAGCATTTTTTGTAATTCTTCTTTTGTGTTGGCGATCAGAGTGACATCATCTGCGAACCTTAAGTGATTTAATCCTTCACCATCTATTAGTATTCCTTTTTTTCCCACTTTAGTGATTTGAACATGTCTTCTAGACAATAAAACTACTTAATTACTTTATTAACTGTCACTAAATATATTTGTAAAGATTTTACAATTGCGTTATCGCGATTTCGTAGTACAACTACATTGTCAAACGCTTAACTAAAACTAAAACAGATTTTTGGTATTTTATGTTTATATGATGAACAGATGTGGGTCTATTATATGTTAAAAAAGTTTGAACAAAAGAGAATTTGCTACGTCTAATTGACTATTCAGTAAATATATATTAGGGTCCTTTGAATGTCTGTAAATTTCTATAGATTCTAAGAAGTTGAGTTTTGACCCTTTAGGTGCCATATGGAGTATTTGTAAACATTCGATATTGGGAAAAGTATGGCCCGTTTCTAAGAAATGTTTAGCAAAGTGTGATTTTTTATTTTTTAGCCTATAAGAGGCATTGTGTTCTGCGAATCTTGTCTTGAAATTCCGTCCCGTTTGGCCTACGTAACAGCTATTGCACTCTTGACAATTAAGTTTATAAACTCCTGATTTATTGTATTTATTAGTTTCCAACCTAAAATAATTAATACCTTAATAAGCCGTTAACGAAAACAAATCACTTTCAGCTTAATCTACCCCGTAAAAGAATACCGAGAAAAGAAAACATTCATACCTCTGACATATTTTGGTCCCATCTCGGATAAAATATCCCAAGTTCTCACGACCGAAAAAACAAGAATAGCTTTAAAACCCGCTCAAAAATTATCCAATATATTTTTTAATGCCAAAGATAAAACTAATAAATACAATAAATCAGGAGTTTATAAACTTAATTGTCAAGAGTGCAATAGCTGTTACGTAGGCCAAACGGGACGGAATTTCAAGACAAGATTCGCAGAACACAATGCCTCTTATAGGCTAAAAAATGAAAAAATCACACTTTGCTAAACATTTCTTAGAATAGGATACTTTTCCCAATATCGATTGTTTACAAATACTCCATATGGCACCTAAAGGGTCAAAACTCAACTTCTTAGAATCTATAGAAATTTACAGACATTCAAAGGACCATAATATAAATTTACTGAATAGTCAATTAGACGTAGCAAATTCTCTTTTGTTCAAACTTTTTTAATATATAATAGACCCACATCTGTTCATCATATAAACATAAAAACCAAAAATCTGTTTTAGTCTTAGTTAAGCGTTTGACAATGTAGTTGTACTACGAAATCGCGATAACGCAATTGTAAAATCTTTACAAATATATTTAGTGACAGTTAACAAAGTAATTAAGTAGTTTTATTGTTAAAATGTACTGTCACAAAGTAACGGACCAATCAATCATTAGAGTCAATGTGAAGAGCTCTGGGGATATTGAGTCTCCTTGTCTAATTCCTCTTTTGATTTTAATTTTATTTGTTTTTTCTTTAAGCATTATTTGTGATGTGGCATTTTTATATGCGTGAAGGACTGCCGATGTCTATATCGAATCAAATGCTTTTTCGTAGTCAACCATTGCTATACACAAGGTGATCTTATATTCATTTGCTTTTTCCACTAGTAGTCTTATTGTTTGAAGATGGTCTGGTTGTTTAAACCCGCTTGTTCATGTGGTTGATAACTGTCTGATTTATTCGTTAATGTATATGTTATGATTCTAGTGAGGATTTTGTATAGTACCGATAACAGGCTGATGGATCTGTAATTCTCCAATAAATTTTTTTAAAAGTAAGCATAACCAAGGGTCTATTAGTTATTTCGTCGTCCATTGTTCTTTGTTGTGCATATGTTTTATGACGTTCATTATTTCATCTGTTATTATATCGGGAATTTCTTCAGATCCTACATTTCTTACTATTATTTTATTTCTTTCTTCTTTCTCGGGGCACAGTGCGAAATTTATGAAGTTTAGCGAAACTTTATTCAATTTTTGAAATACGCAAAATGCATAAGATTATTCATTATTTTGGTAGGTTAATATCCCACCTCTAAAACCTCATACTCAGTTTGGGGATTAACCCTGCGAAACAACTGCAAAATGCACCTGAAAGTTGCATTACTTATTCAATCATACTTTTTTGCCTACAGAAAGCTATTCGATTTGTTTAAGTTAATAGAGTCGTACATACAAACGGCAAGTCAGTAGGCCATGATTTTTTCTTCATTTATTTTATAAGAAAATTGTCAGTTATTGGCATTTAAATAATTGCAAAATCTTTTCTTACTCGTGTGTGATTTGTTCGTGAAAAAAGTGATTTTTAAGAAGTAAGTAAAATTTACATTTTTAACTTCAGTGGAGACTTTAAAAAGTGATATTACATAATACCAGCTTGAAACGCACAAAATTTTGAAAGGTTTTTTTTTTCCTCTGTTGGAAACACAAAAGATCTTCTGCGATATTTTGCGATCTTCTTTTAAATTAAATATTTTCCAGAATGACTTTGCCAATTTCATATAACTGCATATTCCAAAAGTGGAAGGAAGAACCGACATCGGACGCCATCATTGGTTTTATTATGGAGAAAATAGGCTCACCAATGCTAACATCTGACGCTCTTTGCAGTTTAAAGGCAACTCTTCGTGCGCTGGTTTGTAAAATACAAAAAAGGTGGAGGGAATCCAGTCGAAATTTAGCATCATTTCTGAATAAAAATGCTAGTTGGCTTGAAAATAATGTAAAATTTTCAAATGCTGTAAGGGATGCATTGCCTAGTGGATCGAGGACCAATGCAGGCAGACCTAAAAAAGAATTTAGGGATTGTCATCCTAAAGTGCAAAACAGAAAAGTGCATCATCTTTTGAAGTCCGGTAGTCAAGACGAGTTAGCTAAAGCAACTGCAACAAAGCTATACCAATCTTGAAAACGAAACTCTGCAGCGATTGTCAAGGAACTGGCATCTGGTTCTCCAGAAAGGGGTAGCAAAATCAAGAAGGCTCGCATGTCTTCTTCAAACAGCCCACGAAAATTAACTTCAGACCAGGCTCTGGCGCTACTTATTGATGCAAACTTATCGTCAAATCAGTACAACATTATTCGAGATCAAGCAAAAAATCACCGTTGCACTTTGTATCCACCTTATTATGTTGTAAAAGTTCAGCTGAAGTATCAGTTCAGTCGCTTATAAATCATACCGTAGCAAGACTTTGTACAGGGCTAGAAGGGATTCTTAGAACTTTATCAAACGTTAAAGTGGAGTTGTGATGGGGCAGAACAAGTTAATTATCGACAAAAGTATATGGACAAACATAGCTCTGATGATAGTATGTTTAGTGTATCAATGGTACCAATCCAAATGTGCTCCGTAAATGATAATGGTGATAATCAGTCAGTAATTTGGAAAAACCCTGCTTCTTCTTCCACACGGTACGGTCGCCCCATTAAGTTCGTTTTTGCCAAAGAAACAGTCAGTGTAATTACCTCGGAAGTAAACAAAGTGAAAGAACAAATATCTCAACTTACTCCAACCACTATACTTGTAGATGGCAAGCAATTTCAGGTTACAGCAAATATGATCTTTTGTATGATTGACGGTAAAGTATGCAATGCTGTATCATCCTGTGCATCATCACAAACATGATACTTATGTGGGGCTAAACCTAGTGAAATGAACAACATCTGCGATATACCTCAAAAAAACATAAATGAATCCTTTTTATTCCTTGGACTATCACCCCTCCATGCATGGATAAGGTTTTTGGAATGTATTTTACATATATCGTACAAACTGGATATTAAGGCATGGCAAGCTCGTGGAGCAGAAAATAAAAAAAAAGTTGCAGAGAAGAAAAAATACATTCAACAAAAATTCAAAGAGGAGCTTGGCTTGCTTATAGATATGCCAAAACAGCAGACCGGAAACACAAACGATGGTAATACCGCGAGGAAATTCTTTAGAAATGCCGAAAAGTCTTCCGAAATAACTGGCGTTAATTTAGATTTGATCAAGCGTTTTTCATGTGCTGTTAGAGTGCCTAAATTGTGGTCTTAAAATTAATTCAGAAAAGTTCGGCGAATATGCAAGAGACACTTTGGAATTGTATTTGAAAGAATATTTCTGGTACTCAGTGCCCGTAAGTGTGCATAAAGTCCTTTGTCAAGGAAAGGATATTATAGCCTCTTGCATTCTTCCGATCGGACAATTTTCTGAAGAAGCTCAGGAGGCAAGAAACAAAGACTGCAGAAAATATCGCTAATTTTTTACTAGAAAAACATCCCGAATTGACACAAATACGGATTTATTTAATCGACTGCTTATTTCATCGGATCCGTACATCGCTAGTCTTCGTAAAGCACCCAAAACCAAGCATAGTGAAGTTACGCCAGAAGTTTTAGAGTTGTTAGAAAGATTTGCAGACCCATGTAATGATTGCGAGTCTTCAGACGATTGCAATGAATCTCGTTCTGAATAGATGTTCAAAATGTTGTTACAAAATGTATGTTTTTTTTTAACTGTTCTATAATAAAAAACACAAATAAACTGAAAAACTTTAAATAAAACACATTAATTTTTATTAAAAATTTAAAAAAACCAACAAATAGAACTGTTTTACTGGTTTAAATAATTAAGTTCCGGTAAACTCAAGAAATTTCGCACTGTGCGGGGAGGGGGGGGGGCGATTTTTTCGTGTCATATAGTGTTTGATAATATTTTTTTGTAGCTTCCTTTATCTCTCGGATTTGTGTGATCTCTTGGTTATCCTTATTTATAAGTTTTATTATTTGTTGTCTCCCTTCATTTATTTGTTTGTTAAGTGTTTCAAACTTTTTTCTCTCTTTCAGAGGTTCTTCTATTTTCGAGTTTTTGTACTGCCTGATGGCTTCTCTGATCTTTTTGTTTATTTTTTTGTCTATTTGTGCCAATTCTAATCTATCATTTGTAGGATCATTTCTTAATACTCTGCTCTGTTTCATTAGATTTTGGGACTCTTTACTTAATTTTTGTATTTTTTCTTTTTTCGATGTTGCTATTTGTTTTTGTAGTCATAAGTAGGCTGTTGGTTATTTGTGTGTTTAGTTGATCAAGTTATGTTTGGTAGTTTAGATGTTCTATATGATTTTCCAGTACTTGTCGATATTCGTCTGTGTTTTGTTTTATTATATCTGTGTCTTTATCTTTGTATGTATTATCAATCTACGTCTCTCCTACTTCAGATTTATTCTTATTTTTGCTCTGAGCATTAGATCGCCACTGCTAATGTTTATCGCATTCAGGACTGTCGTGTCGATTACAATATTTTTGTCATTTGATAAAACATAATCAATTTCGTTTCTCCCCATCTGGGCTCTGCCATGTCCATCGTCTATGTTCTGGCTTTTGGAACAATGTGTTCATAATGTACAAGTTATTTTATATTGATGATTGGCAGTTGCCAATGAAGATTAGATGGAGCAAAATATGTAATTGCACTTTTCAAAGTAATCTATTAATGACACTTGCATCCCAGAAAACAACCGCTATGATCTTTTTGGCTCACAGGACTGCTTTCACGATCTTCAAAACAGATTCTCTGCTTGCAACCTACTGTTTCATTTATAGTAATAAATCGTCGTAAGAGTTTGTCCAGATTTCTTTGATATAGCTAAGTGCCTGGCTGACAGAGAGCAATCGCTTTCTCATTTGTTGGTTTTTAGATATTTTGAACTGAGCCATTAGAGATGCATAAAGCCTTAATAATGCCACGCACCTTCAATCTTCTATCGTCTAATATTATGAACGAAGGTGATGATTTCTGGCGTAGTGGTATCATCTGTGATCATATACTCTGCTCAAAATTGCCTAAACCATTTGTAAACCAGCCTAATTGAAGCTGTAAATTTCGGAAAGTACCCATCAAGCTTTGCCGTAGTTTTCTCAACCATTTTTCGATAACAGTTCCATTCAACTTCTATTTGTACCTCCCAGAATACATTTCTTGTCACAATGCCATGGGCTTTCATTAAATCGATTAACTGCAATTGTTTTTCGCGAAGTGGTTATAAATAGAACAGATCATCAATATAATTATTTGATGACATTTCTTCTCTGCTGTTCCTCGTACCCAACTGAAGTTGCCGATTATTATGATATATCTTGTTTGATGGCGTAGCAATACTTTGTTTATATCTTCGTAGAATTGGTCAATTTCTTCTTCCTCGCTGTCTGAGGTCGTTGCATAAACTTGAATGATCCTACATTTGCATCTTCTGTTCATTTGTATGTCATTTTAATATACCTTATGAATAATACAATCCAAAAAGTTATATGAAAATTCATTCAAAGTAATTGGATTTCGAGATTTTTGAATTTTAGCTGCTTGAGGCACTCTACTAATTATTATTTTAGAGGGTCTATCAGTGGCTATATTAAAGGACAAAAAAATGCAACAGTTACTGTATATGATTCCCTAAACGAAGATCACGACAGACAAAGATTGGGCTATTCATTTACTGCTGATACCGATTCGAATGGATACTACTTTATACACAAGGTGCGTCCAGGAACATACCGTGTTATAGTATATCCTTTGGCAGGTCTAGGATGCGATAGTCAAGCGGAAGATCTCGTTAATATTACAGCAGGTAACAAGAAAGTTTTTTTCAGATATAAAAATTCTTTTTTGCGAGTATAGCTCACGAGCGATTTACATCCTAGGTAGTTTCATATATTTTTTTTTAACGTATGGGTACATCATCTAGCCAGGTCTTCAACTATACTTTGTTAAAATTAGCGCGTAAATTAAAAAAATATTGCGTTAAATAAAATTTCGATTTTTTTCTTAAATTGATAAGTAAATCAAGTGTCTTATAAATGGCAGAAGATAATTTAACTACCATTTATAAATCGATCGTGAAAATGCAAGAATGCAGAAAATAAAAGTCATATAGCGACTTTTGCAAAGCTACTAGGTGATTAAGTATAATATAGATAGCAGACCGTGTAGCTTTACATTTACAGTCTGTCAAGTAAGAACGTGTCTGCTATAATTTATTTTTGGTAGATGCGATTCAACAAAAAGTCGGTAGAGGGAGCCTTTTATCTACAACGCATTTTAGTAAAAAAATCAGTCGATTCCGAACTTTCGTCGAAATTATGTATAATCCAAAAAGAGACCTCAAATGACACATTCTACGGCCTCTAATTATATTGAAAAGTCTGTGTCGTTTGTGAAGAAGTGGGTAAATCATTTTAACGAGACGAAAAATGTCGACGACTTATCAAAACGTGGCTCGGTAGCCAAAGTCACTCCGAAAGTCGAAAAATGAATCGTGTCTTTATTTTCATGGGACCGGAAATTGACACTGCGTCAAGGAACGGCAAAATTAGGATATTCGACATCTTCGTGCTCATGATGTCAAATTCCGAAGCACGTTGAAGAAACGTTTGCTGGGCGAAAATCGCGTCGCCAAGTGGCTCGCTTGGGCCTACGATAAGATACTAGAGTGGCCCTCACAATCGCTGGACGTCAGGTTTATCGAAAAACGTTTGGTCCCCTGTAAAGAAAAAGCTCAGGGGAAAGATTCTGACTTTGACTCAGTTGTCTCGCGTGATTCTAAAAATTTGCAGAGTATGCAGAAAATCTCGTCGACAGCATGCCTCGAAGATGCTAGGCAATTATTGATGCAGGAGGCGATTGGAGAACTTACTAAGGCCGTTGTTAACATACTAAAGAATATATTGATGGCAAAAAATGTTCTCGAAACACATTTCTTGAAGAATAGAAGCGGTCACGTTCTTACGTGGCAGGCTGTAACAATTAGATAAATGTAGAATTTTCGCTCTCTATATATCTGTTTTGAGATGTACCAATGCAAGAAACTAGAAACATATCTAAATTTAATAAAATATCGTATTAGTTTTTCGGGAGAAGGGTTTGTAAGATGATAGTAGAACGTGTGAGGCTGAAGCACAAAATAAATAACTAACGGTAGGTTTTCTCTGACTAAAGCTTATCGCACAGAAAACTCGCTATTTATTTTGTTACTATGACTAAACCTTATTCAGGTTTTACAGATCCGGTACGCCGGAAAAACAGCTTAGACTAAGAACCTAGGTAGGTAATGGAATTTTTGTACCTTTTTAGTGTTCCGTACGGAACACTTATAAGATGACTTCGGTGTCTGTCTGTCTGTCCGTCTATCTGTCTGTCACACCCGATTTTCTCCGAAACTATTTGTCATAGAAAGTTGAAATTTGGTGATAAAATAGCAATTGATGGCCTTATTAAAGCCGTGTAGTTTTGAAAGTTAAATTTTGACTTAAGGGGTTGGTTTTGGAGGGTGAAATCGGAAGCGAAAAAAAATTTTTTTACTAGGTCATCGAGTGTGGTGTCAAATGAAAGCTTGTGAAAACACGAGTAAAAAATATATATATGATGTCGTACTTGGACTCACTTTTCTTTGTATTATTTTTAAAAAGTTGCGAAAAATCGCTGTTACCATACCACCCCCCACCTTATCTCGAAAAGTACTGAACAAAAAATTTTGAAAAAATTCTGGAATGCTCTCCACGGGGTGTAGATTGAACGAAAATTATCACGAGTGCATTACCTTTAATAATTTATTTGGTATATAAAAAACAAAAATTTCAAGGTCATCAGTTTTCAGTAAAGATTGGAAACAAACTTTGTGGAAAACTCCTTTGGGGTGTGTTTTGTGAAGTCACTGATCATTTTTATACCACCGGAACAAAATTTTTTATTTTAAAAGCAATCAACGTACGGAACACTAATTGTGCAAGTTCAACTTGCACTTGACCGGTTATTTCTATTTGGTTCATGATGCAAATCGTGGTGTCTAAGTGTGGGGATCTATAGATACCCATTAGCAAATATCATCATCAGCCTGTATCGGTCCATCTCTGGACATAGGCTCCCCTCATTCGTTTCCACTTTTGTCGGTTCTGCGTCTCCTGCAGCAATAATACCCCCGCGGTTTGTTTGATATCATCATCTGGCGGTTTGGTGGTCGACCTCTTGATCTCTGCCCCAGATATAATCTTCACTGTAACATGGTTTTGTTATCATGGCATCTCACAAGATGTTCCGCGAATCTCCATCTTAGTTCGGTAATTGCTTCTCCAACGTCCGTTATTATACTTATTTAGTTCATTTTTCTTTCTTTGTCTTAAGGATACTCCGAGCATCTGCCTCTCAATACCTCTTTGTGTTTGTTGTTATTCAGATTTGACATCCATAAGTCATTACAGGGAGTATATGCTGATTGAACAGATGAGAACGGAGACACATTAAAATATTTTTACTTTTCATGGTGTTTTTCAGCTTTCCGAATGCTGACTGACCATGCTAATCTCCTCCTTTTAATTATCTCTTGTGTTTGATTTTTTTTTTTTTTCCCAAGAATATTGTATGTCCCAAGTAAACAAAGTTTGATACGTTTTCTATGACTTGGTTTCTTATTATTATATGTGGCTCCTCCCTACACATTACTTTAGTTTTTCCTAAATTCATTTGAAGTTCGATTTTTGTTGACTTTTCTTCTTCCTTATTTTAATTTACTATGACAATATTGTCTGCGTATCTCAGATGGTTGAGTCTCCTTCCATTGATATTCCTTTATACTGCTAGTACTATTCCTTTTAACTGCCAGTACGTCTTCGAGTACCAATGTAAACAGTTTTGGCAATAGAGTATCACTTGGCCTTATACCTTTGTCGGATTTGTGATTTTATTGAGTCGTATTATAGAAGTGGCGTTTTGGAATATTATTTCAAAATTTGTGTATAGTGGTTATCTATTCTTGCGTTATGGAGATATTTCATTATTGCCCATTGCTCTACGGTGTCAACCGCTTTTTAAAAATCAACAAATGTCATGCAGACGCCCAAGTTATATTTAATTGCTTTTCTGTTCGAATCCTCATTGTTAAAAGATGAGGTATCTAAAGCCGTTTTGTTCCTTTGGCTGGTACTGATCGAATTTATTGGTATGTTTATTTGTAAGGATTTTTGTAAATAATTTGTACACCTGTGATAGAAGGGAGATCGACAAGTAATTTTCTAAGTGGGTTTTATCCGCTTTCTTCTCTAAGAGTTTCACGAAGGCATTATTCCAGTTATTATGGATTCTGCCTTGATATATGCATTCATTGAATAACTCGCATAGCTTTGTGAATATTTAATATTTCTGTCATATTTAAGCATCCCTGTCAAGACTCGGTGCTTTATCATTTTTCATCCACCAGATCCTGGAATTCTTGAACTGTACAAATTTTCGTAGAATTTTTCTGCTGTTTGTAACATCTCGTTTCTATCTCGAATGTCATTTCCAAATTGGTCCTTCAGACTTATTATCTGTTTACGCTGGTCATTCTTTTTAAGGCTTTCCAAACCTTTCAAGATCTTGTCTTATCTTTTTCCTTGTTTTCTTGGACAGTTTTCTAAATTTAACATATCTTTCCTCCCTGAATACGAGGACCGCATTTTAAGTTTCTACCAACGACCATTAGATGGCTAGATGATTTTTTACGATTTTAGTAAAGGCCTAACTCAAACAGTACTTCGAATCGCTTTGTTCAACCTTTGGTAATGAATCACCATCAGAAAAGACGGTTTAAAATTGGTTTGCAGAATTTCGTCATGGTCGTGCTTCCGTCAGCGATGAATTTCGTGATGGTCGACCAAAATCGGTTGTTCCAAAAAAAATCGATGTTGTGCGCAACAGAATTGAAGAGGATCGGCATGTGATTTACCGTGAGATAGAGGCATCTTTAGGTATATCGAAGACTGCAATACATTCGATTTTACATGAACATTTAGCTGTGAAAAAGATCTGTTGCGGATGGATTCCGCATAATTTGACCGAAACTCAAAAACAGGCCAGCGTCAACTGGTGTAAGGAAATGCTCAAAAATTCGTAATACAACGTAGAGGAGACGAAACTTGGACATATTCATACGAGCCGAAACTATGCAACAATCAACTTTTTGGGTGTTCCAAGATGAACCGAATCCAATAAAAGTGGTTCATATATGTTACAACCATTATTTTAAGGAATCGGAGAACAGTTAATGGGGAATGGTATACAATTTGTTTGCTAGAAGTCATCGATGAAATCAGGTAAAACAACCGATGACATGGCAATGCCAGCACTCACACAGCATGTCAAACAATTGATTATTTGACGGAGAAAAATTTCGAATTAATGTCTCATTGCCTATATTCACCTCATTTATGGCCTAACGACTTTTTTGTGTCTGAATCTCAAAAAACAAAATGCTGCTGAGTCCTTTCCAAACCCCGTTTTTGAGGTACCAATTTCAGAGTGGATAAAATGTTTCGAGAATTGGTTCGAACGCATGCAGAAGTATATACATCTTAAAAGCCAGTATTTTGAGAAACAATAAGATGATTGGTACCAAATTTTTTTTTCTTTCATGGTCTTTGTAAAAACTTAAAAAGTAGCCCTCGTAGCTGAACTTTTTTAGCAAATATACATAACTTGTAAATATTGACTTAAACAACCAATTTATTCACTCATCTTAAACTGAATTTCTCAATTAACTAACATATCAACGTTCCAAAGGATGCCTTCACTGTTACCATATACTAAAAAAAATTTTCTTTTCTTCATCGTTTTTTTCAGTTTGCGGTTCTAACAAAAGGAAGTAAAAGCTATATGTAAAAAAAATTTGTTCCAAAAATAAAGTTTTCAAAATTATTATACGTATTTCAGGAAAAGAAGTACAAATTAATTTTACCCTAACAGAACCAGAAAATATAATTTGGTCATTGGGTGAATGTAATAGAAGGGCAAGTGAATTTAAATACGCAATGGAAGAACGTAACTTCAAGTATCATTTGCTATCACCTCAAAATTTAACTTTTATAATTGGAGAAAGTGATCCTGCAAATGATTGGTAAGTACTAATACTTACTATTTATAGTTGTTTGAATGCAAAATTCGCTAAGTTTATTATTTTTTTTTTATGGGTATACCACATGTGATGCAGGGAAATCCCTAAAGAGATTCACGTTCGTCTTGAATTGCTGTAAATTGTACTCGGTGGGAAACACAGTCCTCGGCTAATCCTTTCAAAGGGATGAGGTTTTCCATATAAAAGACTGCTTGAAAAGGGTTGTACGGTGAGTGACACTCTGTACTTCATACGGATGTGAAGTATTGGAGCGAGATATTTAGGGTTACATCCATCGAACTCTTGCTTTGGAAATATTTGTAGAATAAATTGAAGTCACCAACTGTTCTTCGATGTTCCAATGAATCAAGGTTGCTGGTCAGTTATGGGTATCCAATCAAGCGAACAGCTCTCTTCTGAATAAGATCCAAGATGCGATGTATGTTTGGGAGCAGAGCCCTAAATGTGGGCGTAGTATTAAACCGTTGGTAGAATTTGAGCTTTGTACAGAATTAATAGTTGTGGAGTGTAAAACTTTCTAGTTTGAAATAATATTCCCAGCTTTTGAGACGCTCTCACTTACGAAAGCCCTATTTATGATCGCTAATAATATTGATTCATTGGCAACTAATACAACAGCGCCAACAACTAAAGTCGAAACGTCTCAATGAGAAATACAAATAAAATATAACTTAACAAAAACAATAAACAAAGCTATTACATACGACAAAAAGAAATATATAGTCATGCGAATACATTCACATCAAAATTTCTAACATTAAAAAACGACACTGGGCAAATTTTGGCAGCAAAGCTAGGAGTAATGTCAAATTCTCATGGGAAGTGCAAATAACCATAGCACACAACTGAATGTGGTAAATCTAGAGCCAACAATTCTCAGGAGTGAAGTGGAATAAGCTATGAAAAAACTAATAATAAGTTCGACTGGAGAGACAGGTGTTAACTTAATCCACGAAATATGCAATAACATCTGGATAGCAGTTGAATATCCTAAAGAAGAAGAATGGACACAATCGATATATATATATATATATATATATATATATATATATATATATATATATATATATATATACCTATTCACAAGAAAGGCCCACGAGATGTCTGTGACAATTACCGAACTATCTCTTTTATATGTCATGCAAACAAAATTATCCTCCACATCATCCAAGAACGATTGAAACCAATTCTCTTGCCTTAAATTCCCAAAGAACAGGCAGGTTTTGTACCCGGTAGAGGCTCAAGAGAAAAGCTAATCAATGTAAGACAAATGATAGGAAAGTTCTACGAATATAATATTCCGACCGTATTCTGTTTCCTTTGTTATACAGAGGCCTTCGATACAGTACAGTGGGATCACTTATGGAGAATTCTTCAAGAAATGGGGACACGAGACCACCTAGTCTTAATCCACAAATTATACAGCAAAAATATCAGTTATGTTAGAGTTGAGAAAAACCTGTCTAAGCCATTCTGAGTCGGAAAGGGGGTAAGGCAGGATTGTATCCGGTCTCCACTACTCTTCAGTATATAAGGTGAATGGATTATCCGCAAAGCGATGGAAGAGTGGAATGGAGAGGTATCAGCAGGAGGTAAAAAGTTCTCGAACTTAAGATACGCTGATAATACTACAATAATGGCTAGCTCCGAGGAAGAAATAGTTGCACTGCTGCATCGAATGGAAAAGGTTAGCGTAACTGTCGGTCTTTCACTAAATCGAAAGAAATGTTCTCTTATATTAGATCGGGTTAAAATTCTGCCTCCTCTCAACAAAATCAACGATAAGACAGATATTATATTCTTAGGCGCCAGAATTTCTAACAAGGGGGGCTGCGAAGAAGAAATTAAAATAAAAATAGCGATTGCCAAAACTGCAGTGACAAGCCTAAGCAAAGTATGGAAAGATCACAGAATAAATAAAATGTCTAAGAAAAGGCTTGTCAATTCACTAATATTCCCTATAGCCACATACGGAGCCGAAATATGGACTATTAATACAACATGCCGTAAAATAATAGAGGCTTTCGAAACTACATGCTACAGGCAAATGCTTAGAATTTCCTGGACAGCTCATAGGACAAATGCGTCTGTTCTGAGCAATCTTAACATCCAAAATATTGACCGGCTTTTACCATCGATTCAGAGAAAAATAGCATCATTTTTTGGTTACAGAATAAGGAGGGATAGCATGGAAAAGTTGCTGATCCAGGGGAAAGTCGATGGTAAAAGAAAAAGAGGTAGATTTCCCAACAGATACATCGATTAGATCATGTCTACGATGCACTTGGAGTTAGCGGAGATGACGAGACGTGTGGAAGATAGAGAAGCCTGGAGGGCTGTTGTAAAATCTGTGTAATAATGCAATAGAAGTCACGACGCTCGGAGGCGAGCAACGATGCGAGAGGATTATATTCAATTCTTCGAGATATTTTAATAGATGCTGACCGATAGCGTTTTCCATGAAGTTTCCATAAAAGTAGTGCGACTGGTCGGTAGTTATTTGGCAAGGTCGTCTTGCATTTTTTGAGTATCGGATGAACAGTAGCGCATTTAAAGCAGAAAGTAAATATTCCCTTTCTGTAGGATAGGTTGAAAAGGCGACAAAAAACTGGTGTTAGTTCTCTTGCGCATTTTCTGAGTAGTATGGCGTATGGCGTCAGCGCCAGAAGCTTTTTTGGTGTCAAGATTCATTAAAATACTCTTCTTGCATTGCTAGGGAATAGTTGGTGGTGTTCTTCCTTGAAAATCGACAGTAGAAAGTGGAGCAAAAAGTTCAGGTTAGTTCAGGTTGGCTTTTTCAACTGGTGTTGTTGTAATAGGTGTGAGTGCTGGTATAGTGGACTTAGTAAAATTTTGACTAATGATCTTAGCAACTGACCAAAAGAACCCGGCATTGTTGGGGTAGGGAAGAAGTTTGTTTTGTACCTTTTCGGTTTCGTCAATAATTTCTTGTTATTCCGGGTACGAGCAAAGATGTTTCGATTTATGACGTTAGGATTTTCACGGCATTGTCGGTAAGCAAGACGTTTAGAAGTACCAGCTTCTTGCATTTTTGGTCTAACCAAGGCTTGCCGTTTCTTCGAAAAAGGAATATAAGTTTCCATACCAGCCAAAATGACATCGGAAACGTCTTTAGCGCAATCAGATGGGTGGTCAGATCTAAAATAAACGTCTAACCAAGGGAAAGTTCGAAAATATTCTATGAGTTCTTCCCATTTAGCAGAATTGTAGCGCTAAATTTTTCGAGGTTTAGGACTGTCTCTGTCCTAACCTAAAGATATTTTTATAGATTTTTTTTTAAAGAAAACTACTGTATCAAACGTTTCAAAATGTTGGGTACATTTTAATTATTTGTTTCCAAACACACACAAATTACACCAAAATATTGAAATTTACGGGACTTATGCCCCAGTAACGGGATAGGTGAACAAAAAGTAGCTCCACTGCTGTGATGATTGCCGCCTCCACGTGCCTGGAATAAAAAAAAACAAAAAGATTATTAAAATAGATATAATTTTCCATGGATTTTAAAGAATATTGAAGAAAAGTATAAAATTTTTGCCAAAAAAAATGTTCGTTTTTTGCATGCCAATTGACATTTCTGGTCCAATCAAAAAATCCATGGTTCATGGTACGACAAAACATGTCCTTAACATGCGAAAAAAAAAATTAAGTCGGTATAATAAATTGTTTTCGAGTTACAGCTGCAGCAAATTTAGAAAATGCAGTTTTGAGAAAAACGCGTTTTAAGAATGACTAACGTAATACATAAATAATGATCTCTTGCCACGTATCTACCTTTGTAACTATTTTGAGTTTACTGAAGTATTAAACGTTTAACTTTCACTTATGTAATGACACGTCACGGCGTACCTGCTCCGGTTCACGTTACGTTTTCAAAAACGAGTTTATGGCCCTCCGAGCAGCTGTATCTGGCGACAGCTGTATTTTCAAAAATAAACATAGACCCACTTTGATACTTCGACCCCTTATTCTATACATATAGAATCATCGAAATATGCAAAAAAAAATCGAATTTTTAAAATTATCACACTGGTATAGCCCCTTAACGGCGAATTTACACTGACAGTGTAAATCTCTAGATTGGTGGTTAAACTGATTGAGAATGATTTAGCTTTACGACCTAGATTATATTAATATTATTTATTTGCCTTAAGGTATTATGCTCAAACAAGGACTGGTAGTCGCTGGCAAATCAAATATAACGACACTCACGATGGGAAATCAAGAAAAATTCGGATTGCTTTGGCAGCAATTAGTCAACAACCTCACTTAAGCCTACTCTTTAATGGTCATAGTGTCACACATTGGTCACATGGAAATGACCACTCTATTTACAGATGCGCACTACAAAGTGGAGCTTATGCTTACCACGAGGCAACGATAAAGGCTACTCTGCTTAAAGATGGTGAAAATACCATAGAATTTGTCCTGCCTAAAGGAGAACTAATGTATGATGCTATTAGTCTACAGAGAACTTAGGATAAACATAATTATTTTAATGTAATGAACCTGCTTTGGGTAATTAATAAATAACATATCCTTCTATTTCAAATTAGTTGTGTTTTAGTTTTGTCTAGCCTTACTTGATCTAATCGACCGCGCGGCCTGCCAACTTACCTTTCGGCCGTTTACAAAAGTTTTGCGCTACCTGCGTCGAACATCTGCTATTATTTTTATGATTCTAAGAAAAATAGAAACAGGTAAAAGGAGAGCTTACTATAATGGGTATAATACCTTTTCAGTTTGAGGCAAAACTGTAACTCCAAAGCAAACGGTACGCTGGCCTGTCCAGTTCAAAAATATCGCTCGCAGGGCTAACATCACTCAGTAAACGTCTCGGCTAATATTGTGCAAAATGGATAAAAAAAATTCTAAAAGTTCGAAGCTAGTGTGCAGACCAGGTAAAGGACAGTTTTGTGGTAAATGAAAGGAATTCTAATTTTGCCGATACATCTGCAGAAAAAATTGTAAAAACTTCTGATTTGTGTCCAAGCAGCCACAGAGGCCAGAATCGCACGAAGAGACGAAAGAACATTTGAGAACGAGGCGTATGAGGAGTCGGAAGGAATTTTATATGCAGCACGTATAGCTGATTGAACGTAAGTAGATTTTTTTTGGGAAATTTGTTTGTCAAATCGGCGTGCACGATAACTAAAAACCATTTAACCGATCTGTCTGAAATTTTAATATGTGTTCTTTTATACAGCAATAGCCGCAGTATAAACTAGAATAAAAAAGATTGGTTAATTTTTTTCTCAATTTTTAACGTTTTTTTTTTACGACCCTCCAACTTTGTGAATTTTTGTTCAAACAAAATTATCGTAGTCATACTTTTCCTAAGGATTTTTTTCAGACATTCCAGTGAGCCGCAATCGTGCACGCCAGCAGATCAAAATTTTCAAAATGGCTTCCATGAGGCTGCAAAAAAACCCTATAAAAAATTATTTAAAAAATGATGTAAACATTTTTTTCTTGTATTTGAAGACTTAAAATATATGTAAGAAAAATTATGGACTCAAAAAATGTTTTTTTATTAATTAATCAGTCCCATAAAAATTATTAAAATTTTGGACCGACAAAGTGTTCGCTTAAAAAAATATAAAGAAAGTTTGTGCGAGTATATATGTATATGTAGATATATATATATATATATATATATATATATATATATATATATATATATATATATATATATAATATATATATATATGTATATATATATATATATATATATATATATATATATATATATATATATATATATATATATATATATATATTATTTGTACCATATGTCTAAATTGAACTGTTTTGGAATTATTGTCATTTGAAATTTAAAATAAAAAAAAAAAACAAAAAACTATTAATAAATACTCCAGGTTTTTTTTTAAGGTAACAATTGCTCAAAACATTTACCGTTAACAGCGAGGCAATGACCCAATCTGTCATAAACAGCCTGAACAGAGTTTTGCAGAGAATCCGGGGTAATCTGTGCTATTTCATATTGAATTCTTTGTTGTAAATCTTCTACAGTTTCAGGTCAGTCGACTTGCCTAGACCACAGCATAAGTAAAGGTACCTTAAGTCGTATACTGAATGAAGAAAAATTGCATACATACAAATCCATTCTATTGCAAGTATTATCTGAAGATGACTACGATAGACGCGTTGAATTTTGCGAGGTGATGGAAAGAATCAAAAATCTGACGAGGCCATATTTTGTCTTAACGGAATAGTTAACAGGCATAACTGCCGGTACTGGTCTATTGAGAATCCCCATTGGATGATAGACAGTCATTATGAAGTAGCACAGATCACCCCGATTCTCTGCAAAACTCTGTTCAGGCTGCTTGTGACAGATTGGGTCATTGCCTCGCTGTTAACGGTAACATTTTGAGCAATTGTTACCTTAAAAGTAAACCTAGAGTATTTATTAATAGTTTTTTTGTCTTTGTCTATTTTAAATTTCAAATGATAATAATTCCAAAACAGTTCAATTTAGACATATGGTATGCTCGACAAATAATATCTAGAATTTTTAGTAAGACTCAATAATAAAATAATATATAGGGCTTTCTATTTAAACAAAGTCAAGATGGCGTAATTTCTTCAAACTGACAGTTCAAAACATTTTATGGTCAACGTCAGCAGCGCCGTATAATACCCTACAACTTTAATTTAAACATTTTTTTGATACACTGATTAATAAATGCGGTGGAAACATTATTCCATACGTATGGGGCACCCTGTATATATATATATATATATATATATATATATATATATATATATATATATATATATATATATATATATATATATATATATATATATATATATATATATATATTTATATATATATATATATATATATATATATATATATATATATATATATATATATATATATATATATATATATAGAATAAAGAAAGAAAGCAAAAGATTACTGTATCTACCAAAATTAATAATCATATATAATAGACGATTATCCTCTTTGTTGCTCCCATTATTCTCTCACTCGTTCAGTCTTCAACCAAAATTAGGTTGTGTTTTTCCTATTCTTGGTTCCATACCGGTTTTAGGTCGCTTAATTGGCTATCTCTTTCTTGTTTTAAAGGTCCATACATGCACTTCTCAATCTTGATTGGTTTCCTTCCGGGTGTCGACCCTTTTCTGGTTATTTGAGTTTTCAAAATAAGCTCCTTATCTCTGTTCGGCAGCTGTCTCCTGTCGTTTTTGTCATTTACTTCCTATATGGCGGTGGCCACGGGTGGTTGTCTCAGGTGAAGTAATTAATTAATAATGTTTTCAACATCCAAGGTTCGCAATTACATCTCTGTTTTTAAATCTGTTTTTTGTAATTTTATCTACTGTGTTATAGTGTGTATTTTTATGGAATAACCAACGTTTTTATGTATATGATACCTACGGCCATTCAGCTAACTCAACTTCACACTACTCAAGTGAGGTTTTTTTTACTTTATCATGATTAATATTTTATTCTTATTTTACACTGTTTTTAATAATGATAACAACTTAAATACAACATCATTAAATTTAAAATTGTCCCAAGCTCTATCAGTGTATATATTTTATTCTCCTTTTCAGTTCTTGCCCTGAAGAAGGTCCCAATCTAGGACCGAAATATTGGCTTAATAAAAACTGTGTGATCTCTTATCACGCCCTTATTGCCGAGTTCCCTAACTAAGATTTTATATATATATATATATATATATATATATATATATATATATATATATATATATATATATATATATACATAAGCCCTAAGGATCTCGGGTACATATTCACTTTCTTCATCAAGATCATTTGGATATGAAGTGTTGGGGAATGCTTGGCTGTTACACTGGCCCCAAATTTCCTAACAAATCGCCCTGTTCTTCTGTTTTTTTGATAATATTGTCTTTAAATTCAAGAGTTCACTAATCGCGCGCCTATACTTTTCCTTTTTGTTTTTATCTCTACTGGTTCATCAGCTGCTTCATCACAATAAATACATAACGTTGGGAAATCAAAAGCGTCATTTCTTTTTTTACGAGATGGATTTGATGATGACGAGAGGTTCTTCCTCTTCTTAGCGTCGCTTCGATGTTGTAATAGAATTTTTACTAATGTACACTTTCCGGTATTCCGTAGGCACATTCACAGAAGTTAAAGTATTCACATATTCTAAGTGTCCGTCATTTTTTTTGCAATACTTGCAGCCACACAATATTTACCTTCTCAAGCGGTTCATCCCTTATAAAACATAAATCAGCCATTATGTTTGAAATTGAACGTCGGTCGGTGCCGAGATACAGTTATTGACTGAGAAATATAGACTTCATATAGAGATTGACGCCTTGAAAAATAAACCGGTCTTAACAATGGGACATCTGCACCAACTTACTATAAATAGAAATGGTCGTGTTAGGAGATCCTGTTTCGAGAAATAGTATAAGTAGGTATGTCCAAGCATTTAATCCTACTTAAAATGTAATTATAATAAATAAAAATGTAATTCTCTGAATGAATTGAAACGAATTACTTTGTTATTTGTCACTTATTTTTTTTATTTATCTGTTACTGCAGTTTCGTAGGTTTTCTACATCGTCTAATACTATAAACTAAGGTGGTTTATTTATGATTTATAACAAATTTCCAGGTACAATTTTGAATTACCCATCATTAAATTACCATAAAATTAAATTAAAATTATTTTATTACCAGGGTAAAATGACATTATTGTTTCAAATTTGAAGAAATACTTTTCAATATGTCCTTAAAACTTTTTACAAGAATTCTTTCTTCAAAGATATATATATATATATAAAAAACTTCTAAAATACGCCAAACAGGGTTGAATTCTGAACATCTGTTTGATTATTTAATAGGATTGTATCTTTATTTTTATTGTGCTTGTAGATCTCTAACGCTTCTGAAATATTTAATTTTCTTCCTTTTTGTGCTTTAAGTAATATTTGTAGGTTATTTATGTTTGGAAAAATATTATTTGTTTGATGGAAGTGGATAGCAAAGTTGGAGTTTTCTTTGTTTAATCTAGAAGATGTTTGATGTTCTTTAAATCTAGTATCGAAATTTCTCCCTGTTTGGTCTATATAATAGCTATTACATTCATTACTTGACAGTTTATAAACTCCAGAGTCTTTGTAATGAATGTAATAGCTGTTATATATTATACATGTAATATATATATATATATATATATATATATATATATATATATATATATATATATATATATATATATATACATATATATAATGTATATATGTAATGAATTAACTAAATATTACCATACGGATGTCTTATTTATGAATAATATTTATAAATATCATTTATAAATAAATAAATAATTCTTTACAAATATAATATTTGTAAATAATTAATTTTATAAACTATACTATGCATTTGATTCCACAGTTGACATAGCATTATCCTATATACCAGAGGTTCCCAAACTTTTTTTTCTCGTAGACCATTTTCAAAATTTTACTGGTTTCGGTGGACCTCCTGCTGCTACGTTTCTATCATATTCCCAAAAATCCTCAAAAAATGTGAAGATTAGATCTAACGATGGAAATTTGCGTCATGGCTGAGTTCCAACCCTAAATTCGGAGTGGTAAAAATAAAAAGAAAAATAATATATTTTCTTGTGTTCTATTTATTAAAATAATATGATTACAGACTTAATAGAATTAAAATTAAACATTAATAACGTACCGTAACTTCAACAATGCAAATCAACAATTAAAACAAAATAGTCATAATTTTAATGGGAAGGATGTACTTGATGGATTGACAGCAAATTATCAATATTTGGCTTCAGTTTTGTAAGGAATAACCGGAAATCTCCCCGTTCTGTGATGTTCAATCTGCTCCTTTTTTTGTTAATAGGTTTGTAACGACACTAAAACTTTTTTCGACAAGGTATGACGATGGAAACGCTATCAAAAGTTTTTCTCGCAATTTCCCACAGCCCAGGATATTTTTCGGGTATTTCTGCCTGCAGCCAAAATGTTTGAAGCCTTTTTTAAATTTCACCTTCAGCTCCTCAGTAAGCTCCTCCTCTTGTAATACCACATTCGCCACTTCCATTTCATCAAATGGATTTATGATCCATGGTGGTATTTCCATCGTCAGAATATCTTCAAATCTATTTTTGAAGTCATCAGTATTTAAATGTTGAACGTATGTCTGAATATCCTCATCAAGACATTCTGCCTGTGACAAGTTTGGAAACTGGGAGAATTCGCGCCGACTAATATTTTGCTTCATAAATTTCAGTGTTCCAAGAAAAGCCGAAATTACACCCTTTGTTTTTATTAAATTTAGGCTATCCCCTTGTAACTGCAAGTTAATGTCATTAAATTTTTTGAACAAATCTGTCAAATACGCGATGTTTGCTCTCAATTTGATCAGGTTTTCTTTTAAATCTGGGTCTTTACTTTCCAGAAACTTTAGAACTGATTCAAAAAGTGAGTAAAACCTTGTTAAACATGCACCTTTCAACAACCAGCGTACTTCAGTATGTAAGAGCAATCGTTGGAAGTCTTCATCATTTTCGTCGCACAATTGTGCCTATAAACGGGTATTCAACGCATTGCTTCTTATTTTGTTAACTGCTTTAATCACAAATTGAAGCGATTGGTGCAATCTATCACTCAAATTTTTCGCTACCAGGTGTTGTCGGTGGATGACACAGTGAATTGCAGTTACTCCTGGTATAATTCTTTTAAGATGGCTTATAAATCCACGATATCGCCCGAAGATGGCAGGAGCTCCATGTGCTGCCACCAAAACAATGTTTGTAAATGGAATCGATTTTTCCTTAAACAAATCACTCAGGACATTAGTGTCCATCTCCAAAGTTTTCGCGAATAGCAGCTCTTCATGGATTTCTTCGTCCATAACAAATCGAACATATGCCAATAATAATACTTCATTACCAGGTAAAGTTGACTCGTCCAGTTGAATAGAAAAATGAGTTGTTTGCAGATAATTACACAAGAAGCTTTCAATATCAGAGCTCTTTTCATCAATACGTCTTTGTACAGTGTTGTTACACAAATGGAGGTTTGTGCAGAACAGTTTTTTAAAACCTCTTCAACAGCGGGTAAAATTAACTGTTCTCCGATGGTGTGCGGTTTTCCAGATTTCGCTATAAGCAATGAGATATTGTAGGATGCCCGCAAGCCATCATCGTTACTTTGAGACGTTGAAGCGAACATACTGTGCACGGTGGGTCTCTTTTCATATTTTTCCTTCAATGTTTGAAAATATTTTAAATCTTTACATATTTTATCAGGATGACACCTTCTTAGATGATCTTCGAGCCTCGATGGTTTCATAGAGTCATTGCTCAAAACTTTGTTGCATAAAAGGCATATGGGCAATCGTTTGTCTGCCTTTGATGGAAGAAAACCAAATTTCAAATAATCAACACTGTACTGTCGACATTTCTTCTTAAATTCAGCTATGTTTCGTATCAGTTACCTACCTGTAAAGAAAAAAGTGTTTGTTTTAGTAATCATAAGGCGACTTTAACAGGATATGGATATTTTAACAGAATATAACCGGTCAAGTGCAAGTTGAACTTGCGCGATTAGTGTTCCGTACGTTGATTGCTTTTAAAATAAAAAATGTTGTAACGGAAGTATAAAATGATCAGTGACTTCACAAAATACACCCCAAATGAGTTTTCAACAAAGTTTATTTCCAATCTTTACTGAAAATTGATGACCTTGAAATTTCTGTTTTTTTTTTTTATATACCAGATAAATTATTACAGGTAATGCACCCGTGATAATTTTCGTTCAATCTACACCCCGTGGAAAATATTCCAGAATTTTTTCAAAATTTTTTGATAAGTACTTTTCGAGATAAGGCGGGTGGACAGCGATTTTTCGCGATTTTTTAAAAATAATACAAAGAAAATTGCGCGAAAGTATTACATTATACATATATTTTTTACTCGTGTTTTCACAAGCTTTTATTTGACACCACACTCAATTACCTAGTAAAAAAAAAATTTTTTTTTTCACTTCCGATTTCATCCCCAAAACTAACCCCTTAAGTCAAAATCTAACTTTCAAAACTACATGGCTCTGATGAGGCCATCAATTCCTATATTATTACCAAATTTTAACTTTCTATGGCAAATAGTTTAGGAGAAAATCGGGTGTGACAGACGGACAGACAGACAGACACCGAAGTGATCTTATAAGGGTTCCGTACGGAACACTAAAAATAGGATTAATTAATTATTGCAATGAAAAAACCAAAATGCCGGCGGCAAAACTGATTTTAATTATTAGAAGCAATAAACTGCTAAGACCCATATAGAGGTTTTCACAAAACGGCTGAACCTATTTTAATGTAATATAAAAGTATGAATAACAAATAGGCAGGTACTTACTTTTTCCGGCACTGGCAAACACTGACATCGATTCACTCACACTTTTCTTTTCAAAATTCCGGAAACAAATAAGTAACGTTTGTCCTTGGCATTCGTATTTATATTGGTGAAGATTCAAACAAGTTCATGCAAGATTGCAAGCACAGCACAAGTCGTATTTCGTCCCTTTGCACGTCTGAACGGGTTGCGTTGCGGGCGGGCGGGCGGCGCTTTGCAAGTCTCGACGCGTGTTGTACTGAATATCGAATATGCAAGTTTTTACAAGTAACAGTCGCTGACTTTCTTAAATACACTACTCAAAAAAATTAAGGGAGGTTTTAAAACAAGGAAATTAATGCTAAATAAACAGGCTTTCTGATCCATATGCCGGCCTAACTGAAACAATTTTTTTCAAGCCCGTGGACAAAAAAAAAGCAAAATATTTAAAATTTTTTCGCGCTATCTGTTTTGCATGAAAAAAAAAAATTTTAGCCAAAAAATCTGAAAATTAGAATCTTTCCACCATTTTTCACCGAAATACAGCCTGTCAAAAATCACCGAAAAATTTGGAATTTTTTTTTTTTCCCCAATTTTTTTGAGTAGTTTATGTATTATCTGCCTACATTGATAGGTAAAGCCAAGCCAACATTTTTGTTCTTTACTATCGAAACCAGATAAATTTTCGTGGACCCCCACTTACAACTTGTGAACCCACATTTTTTTTTCACGCCAACGTAGACCCCCGTCGAGTCTCCCGTGGGCCCCTGCGGGTCCACCTGAACCACTTTGGGAATCACTGCTATACACGGATGCGCTTAATCTCGAAAACGATTAATTATATAAAATATTGCTTGAAACCAAATTTGTAGAGAATTTTATGCTCTACAAGTTTTGTAATAACTTCAAGCATCATTTGAAGCGTAGGAAACAAGATATTTGCAAAAAACTGATTTTCGATATCTTAACTTGCTGACACGAAATTCTATGAGACTCTTGAGTTAACTTTTACAGTGTCAAAACAAAGATTTACACAAATTTTCAGCTTTCCAACTTTCATTCCGAGGTTTACCCCTTTTTTTTCACCTTTTATGACTGTACTACTAATACGGTAAGAAACAAATAATGTTTCGCTACCTATTTCATATTTAATTATATGTGTGAAATGTTTTAATGACCTTGGAAATCAAAATCTTTTTGTTTTTTGAGAATTGTATTATTTAAATAGTTTACACTTAACCTAATAATTATCAGTTAAATGTAATACAGACAATATTAAGTGTTATAATGACTATTTAAATTTTATCTAACACATAAAAATATGTAGCGACAATTTTTCAACAGCTTGAAGCGCACTCACCAAAATAGGTTGCTCCTCCAAATAACAAGACAGTATTTAAAATACTTTAAAATATTGTATGCAACTGTGAAAAAGCTTAAGCTTGGCGGCTACTTTCGATGTCATAAACCTATATGATTCTCTATACCAGGGGTTCCCTAACTGTGCGTCGGGACGCCCTGGGGCGTCCCGGCGCTATCCTAGGGGAGGCGTGAGACAATAGGATGAGTTAGTGCGCTGCGCGCATCTCATCAGCGACTCAGTAAGCCCCCCCTTCATTTCCCCCCGCCCTTTCGTTCGTTCATCGTTCGGTCTTTTGTTTCGGCGTTTTATTTATTCGTCGATTACAAGCGTTGATGAATGAAGTCTTTTGATTTCAAGCGTGTTGTATTTAATTTACGCTTGTATTCATTACTTAAAATGGATAACTTTATTCAAATAAATAGAAAACGTGTTGCAGACGCAGGAGAGAGTAGAAAAGTACAGAAAATATTATGACTTATATTTAGATTTTGGATTTACTTACGTTAGCAAAGGAAATATTCCCCAATGTGTTGTTTATCATAAGGTGCTGGCAGCTGAACGTATGCTTCCTAATAAATTGAAACATCATTTAGAAAGAACTCACAGTAATTTACAAGGAAAGCCGCGAGATTTTTTTGCAAGAAAATTACGAGAACTAAAACATCGGTCGACATCCTTGTTTTCCAGAGCATCTATTCCTTCCAAAACACTGCTCGCCTCTTAAGAGGTCGCTCACCGTATTGCCAAATGTAAGAAACCACATACGATTACTGAAGATCTTATTTTGCCTGCGGCGATTGATATGGTATCGGTGATGATTGGAGAATCGGCGGCTAAAGAAATACAAAATATTCCTTTTTCTAACAATACGATTAATCGTCGCATTTATGACATAGCTGACGCCATTAATGAGCAAATTGTGGAAGATCTTTCTGGTTTATTTACCATTCAACTGGATGAAGCGACAGACAGTAATAACGACGCTTACGTGCCGTACATGGAAGAAACAAATGTTTTTGAGGATTTGTTATTTTGCAAAAAAATGACTGATACCGGTAAGGCTAGTGATTTGTGTGTAAGATCATCGATTCATACATGGAAGATAATAACATTCAATGGGAGAAGTATGTCGGTGTATGTTCTGACTTTTTAATAAAGCTGGCGTATCTTTGCGACATATTTGAGAAACTAAATGTTCTTAATAAATCGTTGAAACGAAACGCATATACTACAACTGACCGATAAAATTGCAGCGTTTCAAAAGAAGTTGCTGTTGTGGAAAAGAAAAATAGAAGAGGAGCAAGGAAATACTGGCTGTTTTCTTGTTTTGAAAGGCTTTCTGAAAGAAAAATCTATTCAAAATCTGGAGCCAAGTTTGCAATTGATATTTATCCAACACTTATTTACATTCAGCACCCCTTTTAATGAATATTTTCCATAGAATCTGAATCAATACGACTGGATTAGAAACCCATTCCAATCGACCCCACCACCATCTACACTTTCAACAGTCGAAGAACAGCTGTTAGAACTATCTTATGATAGGAGCCTAAAACTACGATTTGATAAAGACAGACTGTTTCAGTTTTGAAGCAATGCATCCCAAGAATATCCTACTATCAGTATTACGGCTTTAAGGGTTCTTTTACCATTTGCTATGTCGTACTTGTGTGAAACTGGCTTTTCTGCAATTGCAATAATCGAATCGAAGTACAGGTAACAAATAAATTTAGAAGAAGAAATGAGAGTAGCAATTTCAAAACTTCAGTCCCGATTTGAGAAGTTATGCTCAGAAAAGCAGGCTCATCCTTCTCATTAATTGTATTGTTTGTAGTTTTTTATGTGTTCTAATAAATAATAATTACGGCTTTGAGGGTTCTTTTACCATTTGCTACGTCGTACTTGTGTGAAACTGGCTTTTCTGCAATTGCAGTAATCGAATCGAAGTACAGGTCACAAATAAATTTAGAAAAAGAATTGAGAGTAGCAATTTCAAAACTTCAGTCCCGATTTGGGAAGTTATGCTCAGAAAAGCAAGCTCATCCTTCCCATTAATTGTATTGTTTGTAGTTTTTTTTATGTGTTCTAATAAATAATAATTAAGATTCTATATTCTTTGGAGTTTTCTTTGAATAATAAAGTAATTTTATTGTCTGCTAGAGCCACATACTGGTATCTTCTTTTAGAAGGGCGTCGCAAAAAAATTGCAACCTGTAAAGGGAGTCGCAGTAAAAAAAAGATGGGGAACCCTTGCTCTAGACTGTTAACAACCCCATCCAGTTTATATTTCTTTTTTAGTGTTCCGTACGAAACACTTAGAGCCCCCGCAGACTACAGACTTTCTGTCGGCCGATAGTTTGGTCGGGTTGGGCTGCTAGCGCGCACACTCGGCCAACCAAACTTTATATAATACTTGCTATTGATGGTTTTTCCCTTCTCAGCATAGTTGATGAAAATATTCCATGCTTTTCCCAAAATACAGAGGCCAAAACCTTACCAGCCGACTGTTGTATCTTTGGTTGCTTCGGACGGCTTTCACTGGCTTCTGTCCACTTAGCTGACTGCCGATTTGATTCCAGTGTATAGTGGTGGATCCATGTTTCATCCATTGTTACATATGGCACGAAAAAATCCTTTTTATTGCTCTTAAACAGGTCCAAACAGCGCTCAGAATCATCAACATGTTGTTGTTCTGGGTCCACTGTGAGCAAACGCGGTACCCATTTCGAACAGAGCTTCCTCATGTCCAAATGTTCAAGCAAAATATGACCAACACGTTCTTTTGATATCTTTAGAGTGTCGGCTATCTCACGTAATTTCACTTTACGGTCATCCAAAAGAATTTTGTGGATTTTTTTCATGTTTTCCGGAACTACTTGATTTGGGGCGTCCAGAGCGTTCAGCATCATTTGTATCTGTACAACCGCGTTTAGATTCAGCATACCAGTAAATGACGAGTGATTTTCCAGGGGCAGAGTTCCTGTAACACTTATCAAGTCATTGATTTGCTTGAACGGTATTTTTTCCCATCAAAAAACAGTGTTTAATCAACAGACGAAATTGGATTTTTTCCATCGTTTTGAATATATCAAAAGTAGCGTCACTAAAACGACTGTAACTTGCAAACTTATCGTCGAAATGTCATGAAATTTTGACACGTATCGTTTGCAGGTTGGTAGTTCATAAAAATCATATGGGAAGGCTGAAAACTTCGTGTTTATATATATATATATATATATATATATATATATATATATATATATATATATATATATATATATATATATAGATATATACATATATATATATTTATATATATATATATATATATATATATATATATATATATATATATATATATATATTATATAGATATATATATATATATATATATATATATATATATATATATATATATATATATATATATATATATATATATATATATATATATATATATATATATATATATATATATATATATATATATATATATATATATATATATATATATATATATATATATTTATAATTTACATGTTTTTGGAATTAGATCATTAACACTCTCCTTGGATTTGTTATATGTTTATTGACATTTCGACCTTCGGAAGAGGTCTTTTTGAAAATTTGCTTTAAAAGATGACATTAGAAGAATTAAATATAGATAAGTAATTAATATGTTTGTCTTGCATTTCAGGGTTAAAATATTTGTAGCTTTTCGTAGATTTTAATTTAAAACACGTAACTATATAAATTAACGAGGCCCTTACCTTAGAAAGTAGTTCATTGTATTGGGGTATTAATTTTAAATCACTGTCAAAAACACATTTTTACATTCTACAAACAACCACTTAACGTAAAGGACTTTATATGACTCCTAGGTAGATACGGTTTAGGTTATTTACATCTGTTTTTTCGTTTATTGCAGTGGGTGTCATGTATGTGTATAGCTTCCAGTATTTATCTTTTTTTTGTATTTATTTCGGTTTTGATAATTTTGATGTTTTTGAAATCAAAGGTATGACTTTTATTCATTTCATGATTTGTAAGGGCTGTACTTTTTTTGTCGTATTTTTGGCTTTTGATTCTATTTTCTAGGTATTGGCTTGTTTGCCCGACGTATATTCCTTCGCAGTTATTATATTTGATTTCGTAGACTAGTAACATACAGATGTAAATAATCTAAACCGTATCTATCTACCAGTCATAGAAAGTCCTTTACGTTAAGTGGTTGTTTGTAAAATATAAAAATGTGTTTTTGACAGTGATTTAAAATTAATACCCTAATACAATGAACTACTTTCTAAAGTAAGGCTCTCATTAATTTATACTGTTAAGTGTTTTAAATTAAAAACTACGAAAAGCTACAAGTATTTTAACCCTGAAATGCACGACAAACAGATTAATTACGTATCTATATTTAATTCTTCTAATATCATCTTTTAGAGCAAATTTTTGAAGAAGACCTCTTCCGAAGGTCGACACGTCAATAAATATATAACAAATCCAAGAATAGTTGTAATGACCTAATTCCAAAAAAACGTAAATTATTATTATTATATATATATATATATATATATATATATATATATATATATATATATATATATATTTATAATATATATAATAATAATCTACTTTTATTTCATAAAAAAAAGAACGAGACAATTTGTCTTTACATTTTTATTTACATCACTTAATTCATTTGTAAACTGACAGCATCATACATAATTTGTCCCTTACTCGGCCACAACTCCAAACTATTTTCACCATCTTTTATTAATATTTCGTTTATAGACTCCATATGGTAATTGAACACTCCACTTTTGCATCGCGCTTCTGTATATAGCATAATCATTGTCATGATACCAACTTCCAACTTCCTGTCCATTAACTTTTGCTATAAGGTGAGTCTTTTGACTCGTACCAGCTAAAGCTACCCGAAGAGTTCTGGGTTTTTTGTTGTAAGTATCATTCCAGGAAATGAACCAGTGACTGCCACTCTGTGATTGGGCATAATACCTAAAAAAGTAAATAAGATGATTCATTAGTGCAATCATATCCACCTTCTTAGGTTTTGATGTTATTATTTTTAAGTAAATTAGCTATGTTGCAAACGATCGAATGATGTTCAGTTTCGTAATCCAGCCGCTGGTACAAAATGATCACCTTCAACTGGGATCATGTAGTCATGTTGTGACTTGTTACTAAATTACATCGGTTTTTCTCAATACTTACCAATCATTTGCAGGATCGCTTATTCCAATAATAAAGTTAAGTGACTGAGGTGGAAGATGTTCCCATTTGTAGTTTCGTGATTCATTCGAATATTTAAATTCACTTGATCTCCTGTTTACTTCGCCCAGCGACCATATTATGTTTTCTGGTTCTGTGAGTGTAAAATTTACTTGAAGTTCACTGCCTAAAATTTATATAACTAAATTAACGAAAGAAAAACATGATAAAATAGGTCATTGGGAAGATGCTGGCGTAAGGACCTGCAAAAATGGGTCTAAATACTAAGGTCCGAGAATATCGCATATAGACTCGAAAAATGGAAGAGTACCCTTTCTTACTTCAATATGTTTCAATGTTTGTCTTCTATATGTTATATTTTGTATTGTAATTTATTTATATATATATTTATATATATATATATATATATATATATATATATATATATATATATATATATATATATATATGTATATATATATATATATATATATATATATATATATATATATATATATATATATATATATATATATATATATATATATATATATATATATATATATATATATATATATATATATATATATATACGAGGCTGGTTTGAAAAGTCCGTGCAAAGTTCGAGAGATGGCACCACCGGCGCGTATCGAGGTCATGTTTAGTTAGTAGCATCTCTTGAATGAACGCACAAAACGCACACCAAGTTTCAGTCATATTGGTCTATTTCTTTGTGTTTGGCATTCGTGTGAATCAAGGAAGTCGAGTGATTTTCAAGAAATGGACGAAAAAGAATTTCGTGTGGTGATTAAACATTACTTTATGAAAGGCAGAACGCCTCAGGAGACTAAAGAGAAGCTTGATAAACATTATGGTGACTCTGCACCTTCGATTAGAACAGTTTATAAGTGGTTTCAAAATTTTCGGACTGGCCATATGGGCACAAGTGACGCTGAACGTTCTGGACGGCTTGTGGAGGTTACGACTCCAGAAATCATTGATCAAATCCATGATATGGTGATGGATGACAGAAGAGTTAAGGTGCGTGAGATTGCTAGTGCTGTGGGCATCTCGACTGAACGGGTACATAATATTTTGCATAAACATTTGGACATGAGAAAGCTATCCGCAAGATGGGTGCCGCGATTGCTCACGCTTGACCAAAAACGGAATCGTGTGAAGTGTTGCAAGGATGGTTTGCAGCTGTTCCAGAAGAATCCGGAGGACTTTAAGCGTCGTTTCGTCACTGTGGATGTAACATGGATACAATACTATACTCCTGAGACCAAACAACAATGTAAACAATGGGTTACCAAGGGGGAATCTGCACCAAAAAAGGCGAAGACCGTTCCTTCGGCCGGAAAGGTTATGGCGACTGTCTTTTGGGATTCGCAAGGTATAATCCTCATCGACTATCTGGAAAAGGGTAAAACTATTACAGGTGAATATTATTCATCGTTATTGGACCGTTTGAAAACCGAGCTGCAAGAAAAACGCCCGCGATTGGCCCACAAGAAAGTCCTTTTCCATCACGACAACGCACCAGCACACACCTCAGCAGTTGTGGTCGCAAAATTAATGGAAATAGGATTCCAACTCGTTTCACATCCCCCCTATTCTCCAGACTTGGCTCCCTCGGACTACTATTTGTTCCCCAATTTGAAGAAATGGCTGGCGGGACAAAGACTTTATTCAAACGAGGAGGTGATTGCAGACACTAATGGATATTTTGCAGACTTGGACAAATCCTATTATTCGGAAGGGATCAACAAACTAGAACATCGTTGGACGAAGTGTATAAGCCTAAAAGGAGACTATGTCGAAAAATAAAAAAGGTTTACCCCAAACACATAAGTAGTTTTTTATTTTTGCACGGACTTTTCAAGCCAGCCTCGTATATATATATATATATATATATATATATATATATATATGTATTATATATATATATATATATATATATATATATATATATATATATATATATATATATATATATATTTAAGGGTCTGTTACAGCTGACGCTGTCTCCCTTCTCTCAACCTCGCATTTCCATTCTCTTCGATCTTCCCAGTTTCCTTCCTGTAACCCTCTGTTTTCCATGCCTCATCAACGTCATCCCGCCATGACCACCTAGGTCTTCCTCTCTTTCTTCTTCCAATTGGACTCCATTCTGCGTTTTTCTTAATCCACCTTCTGTCGTCGCTTCTTCTTACGTGACCATACCACTTCAATCGTTTTTCTTCTATGGCATGTACTGCGTCTTTTGTTATTCCCATTCGCGCTCTTATTTCCTCGTTCCTAATCCTATCAGTCCGGGTCACCCTACAACACCTTCTCCAACATTCCATCTCTACCGCGTTTATTTTTGATTTATATTTCTTGTTAATGGTCCATGTTTCTGACCCGTATGTCATGATACTTTCAATGATTGTTCTGTATATTCTGACTTTGTTTGCTTTCGTTATGTGCTTATCCCATAATATTGAGTTTAACTGTCTGATGCAGGTTCTCGTTTGTCCCAGTCTCGATTTCATTTCTTCTTCGGATGTTGCTTCTCTTGTTATTATGGTGCCCAGGTATTTAAATTTTCTAGTTCCTTTAATTGTTACGTTCTCTTCAATTTCTAGATCTTCTATTTCTCCTGTTTTAGTTGTTAGGTATTCCGTCTTATTAAAGTTTATGTCTAGCCCAGCTTTGTCATACTGTTCCTTCAGTTTCCTCACCATATAGCTGAGATCTTCTTCGTTCTGTGCCATGACGACTTGGTCATCTGCGAAATTCAAGCTGTATAAGTAGTCGTCTCTTACTGGGACTCCCATACCTTGTCATTTATTCTTCCAGTTTTTTAAAGTCTGTTCCAGGTAGATTTTAAACAGTGTCGGAGAGGTTGTACACCCTTGTAGTAGTCCTTTCGTTGTTCTAATTTTGGCCCCTAACTTATTACCAATTTTTACTCTGTTAATATTATTTCTATATATCGCTTTTACTGTTTTTATTAATACATTATCGATTCCCATGTTTGACATTGCTTTCCAGAGGTGACTTCTAGCTACTGAATCGTAAGATTTTCTTATATCGATGAAAGCTGGGTGGATTTCTCTGTTTTTGGCTATTTTCTTTTCCATCAGTTTGCTTGACTGTGTATATGTGATCAATACAGGATTTCCCAGCCGTAAATCCTGCTTGGTCTTCCCCTATTTTGCCTTTTATATTGTTTTCTATCTTATTCTTAATTACTTTCCCATACAGTCGTCCAATGCTTGAAATGATGCTGATGCCTCTATAGTTTTCACATTTCCTTCGGTCACCTTTTTTAAAAATTGAGACTATGTGCGCTTCGGTCCATTCATTAGGTATTCTTTTCTCCATTTATAGCCCTGTGGAACATGCTTCTTATTATTCGGTGCAGTTTCTCTGATCCGTATTTAATTAATTCATTGTCTCGGTCCAGCTGCTTTCCGGCTTTTCAATGATTTTATGGCCTTCTTTACGTCCTCATATTTTATCTCTACCTCCTCATGTTCGTTTTGTTGTTGTTCGTCATCTTCGTCTCTATTCAAGAACCCTGGTCTGTCTTCTGTTAGTAGTTTTTTATAATAGTTATCCCATTGGCTTCCTTGAATGTATTGTATATGGGATTTTTTTTTGGAGTTTATTTCCATAGCTCTAATCGTTCTCCATGCCTCCCTTCGTACTTCGTGTTCCACCTATATAGTGTTCGATGTTTTCATATGCTTTTGCCCATTTCTCGTTCTTCTCTTTATTTATTAATATTTTCGTTTCTCTAGTTTTCTCTCTATACTCTCTTAAGTCCTCCTCTGACTTGGTGTTCATCCATTTCTCATAGAGTTTCTTCTTTTCCCCGATGACATTTTTTGTTGTTTCATTAATAGTGTCAATGCGTTGTTTGTTTTCCCTGTCGTCTTCTCCTAAGGCTTCGTAGGCGGCTTCCTTAATACTTTCTTTGACGTGGTCGTATGTTTCTTCTAAACTGTCATACTCAAAATCTGTTAGTTTTTCATCTAGTCTGGGCTTGTAGAGATCTCTTATTGTCTCTACCTGCAACAGTTGTATTTTGAATTTCTCTTCTTTCTTAATTACTTCCGTATACTCTAGATCGTCATATTTTACTTTTACTTATTGTTGTTTACGTATTGTAATTTATGTTTTGTTTATTTTATCCATATTTCTTTATTACATTTTGTTTATATTATATTCTTGACAAGAGCTAACACTCTGTGCACATACATGAAATATCTCTCTGTCTCTTTATCTATAGATGAACATGGACAATCTCTAATCCGTACTTAATGATAAGTAGCTATAGGTTCTGCTATTAGCGAGGGAAGAGTAAACCAATGAGACCTCTTTTCCAAAAAAAAAAGATTAATGTGGTATACATTTACTCAAAAATAATACGTAGAAACTTATGCGTACCGCCCATAGCCGGGAACAAAACTACCAACATCCCTGGGTATATACACATCTGTTACTGAGCAGTAATTTAGGTAATCTTCACATTCTGATGGGAAATGATGAGATTGAACCTAACGGGGAGGACCGAATAGTAGAGCCGCTCTCTCTTTCTTTAACTTTGTTACTCTAGTTGGTTCTCGTGCCATGACTAGAGCAATAAAATTAAAACACATTTGATGGTCTAACTATTTCTGGAATAAGGCACACTTGCACCTTAACGACCACGGCTTAAACACATTCTCTTTGAATGCGACAAGTCCAAAATTAGAGTACTAAAAGCCTTTAAATTCCCTTAATAGTAGGAGAGCCCAAGGGGGGATTTCGGGATTTACTCAAGCGCGGCAGATTAACATCAGGGGACATCCTTGTACCCTGTTGAGTACCTCCAGCAAATATTAGCACTTTATCCTGGAACGTGCGTCCAGGATAACCGATCAGATTAGTAAAAAAAAAAATCGATAGGGTAGAAATACTCGAGCGCGTCAGATTAAGGTAATGTAGGTTAATTATAATCAAAAAAGTGTGTATTTCAATAATCTGACGAGTTGAGCGTGACGCAAGAGGGTGGGAGGGTCACAAAGTTGTAAAAAAAACGTAACCTTGACTTACTCGAGCGCGGTCTTGTTTTTTTTTTAATTTGAACGAAATAATTTAAGGATTATGGAAAAAGTATATTCTGACGATTTCCATAAGCCGAAGTATTAAAAATTATTATTAAAGTCGAGCGCGTGTTTGCTGCAGTAAAACATATATTCCCCCCACTCCGCGTCTCTCTTTCCCTTTCACTCTTCCTCTATCTCTCACTCTCTGGCACATACGAGGTCGCAGATACTTCACAGCCCTTCTTGTTGAATGTGCGTAATTATGATGCCTGTTATTTGCCACCATGCCAATCAGAATTGCTGCCGCACTTGTTACGAACAAGATACATTGCATGCTTGTGGAGGAATGCACACAAACGAAACATAATTGACATGTCACCAACCGATTACGGATCGACAAATGTAAACGGGAAATTGGAATTGACCTGGTTCGTTGGTAATCAATTACCAGAAGCTTATGAAGATATTGTCATTACGCCTGATATTCTCTGCGAAACTCCAGACTCAGGTATACTTTTTTTTTCAATGCTTTCATAACACACTTTTCATAAAGTAAATAAGTTCATGTTAAGCATTACGACAATTTATTGTTACAGATGTGCCAGCTGAAAATGAAATTGATGATCAAATCTAGCCAGACTTGCAGGATGACAATAACTCCACGGACGAAGAAGAAGATTAATAAAAAAATTCTTTAGACCATTTTATTTATTTTGAAATTTTGTTATAAAATAAAAAAGAAAATAAATTGATTTTTGTTTTTTATTATTTGCATGCTATTTTACTTGAAACTTTTGTACGCTAATCGATTTATGACAAAAACCATCTTTCAAACTGTTAGATGAAGAAAACCCCTCCAAATAATCGTCAGATTATTGGTCAGCACATCTTACACATCAAGCTGAACCATCTCTATGAAAATCTGACGCGCTCGAGTTTTTCGAAATTTGTTTTTTTTTTTACATTTTTAAAAAGCCGCCAAGAGCTTGCGTCACGTCCGAACCGTCTTAGCAATTGGAGATTCTTTTGGGTTCACTCAACATCCCCTCCAAAATCTGACGCGCTCGAATAAATTTTTTTTTACCCTATTTTCAACCCTTCCGTACGGCCATCCCCATCGTGCAAACCGTCAGATTAACATACCTTTGTTATCAAAGACACGTGGGAGTTATATACTATTAATATCTGACGCGCTCGAGTATTTCAGTTTAACTATTTTTTTTTTACATTTTCGAAAACCTGTAGACGCTTCCCCCACCGCTGAAAAGAAAAAAGTCATATGATATTTTTTTCTCTTTATCACCTAATCTTTAAAATTTACTAGGTCCCCACGACTCTCGAGTAAATCCCCATTTAGCCCCTTGGGCTCCCCTACTATAAAGTGTCACTTTGGATCACGATGTCGACACATGTAATAATCGACCAGTACTTCGATGAGGATGGCAGAGGCTGCACAATATCTGTTAATTTGGAGTGACATGAGGAGACAATTGAGAACTTTGAAGATTATAATCAGAAAATCTGGTTTCAGCAGGTGTTACATTACACATTTCAGACATACTTTGTTGCTCATTCTAGAATTTTTTCCAAATAAATTAATTGAATTTTTTGTTTAGGGATATCTTAAAGTAAAAGTTCATAATAATAACTCTCAATGTCTGGAATAATTAAAAGAAAAAATTCCCTCAGAAGTAGCAGCGATCACGAAAACGACGTATCGGGAAGCGATTAAAAATTTCTCTGCTCGGTTAGAAGAGTGCTGAAAACTCTATACCTTTATATGACATTATTTTTTAGAATTTGTTTTCTTACTATACATTTTTTAAAAGTACCCAACATTTTGGAAATATTCGCAGTTGATCATTTTGGAGTTATTATATTAAGGTATTATTGAGTTTACTTTTTCCCTGTAACCCTAATATTATTCATGGGGGGCAAAATTCACTCAAGGTTATTTTGCAGTCGTAGAGTGTGCTACTCTTCAAATAATATTCTATTAGGATAAGTCATTACCTGCGGTAACATTAATGTAAATTTCTTCTAAATTCTCGCATCCCTGTCCAGCCAACGGATATACAACAACACGATATGGTCCTGGACGAACTTTATTAATGATAAAGTAGCCGTTGGAATCTGTTTCGGTTGTAAATAAATAACCCAGCTGCTGGCTATCATATGTTTCATTTACTGAATCATATACAACTACTGCTGCTTTAGTTTGTCCACTTACATAACCGCTTACTGAGCCTCTAAAAGCAAAGAATTAATATAAATATTTACAAAAAGAGATTGACAAAGACTATTAGCGAAAAGTATTTTTTTTTGCTTTCTGGTCTGGCTGATTACTATTCTTGTTTTTTATTTATATTGTGACTTCAAAAATATCGTTTTTCTTCACCTAAAAATAGTTACTAACTAATACAAGGGATATTCGAAAAATTCACACAAAAATAATTACCAGTTTGTGTTATTAAAACTTTTTTATCTCTACTGGTTTTTCCAGTGTACTTACACCGTTGCGGTAGTACTCTTTGCTAAAATCCGCAAAATAGGGATTCATCTCCGCTATAATTGCCATATTTGACGAAAATTTCTTAGCTCCAAGCCATTTCCTCATGTTCGGAGACAGATGATGTCAAATCTGGCGAATAGCGGGATTGAGGACGAAGTTTATACCTCAGTTTCACCAATTTTGAAGTTACCAATGCAGATCACTGTGCTGGCACGTTGTTATGATAAAAAAGCACAGTTCTGCATTTCTACATCTAAGTGATCTGGCAGAAATGCCTAATAAGGTCGTATGATTGATTTTTCAAGGTAATCTATTACAATAATGTCTCTTGCATTCGCCATGACTTTTCGCACTGACGGGACAGTTTTCGATTTCTTTGAGGAATATTCTCTGCTATCCATCTACAGCGTCAACTATTCCTTGGTGTCCGGTTGACAATATTAAATCCAAGTTTCATCTAAGTAATAATTCATATAAAAAATTGATTAGTAATTCTTTGATACAGCTTTAAATTTGCAGAACAAAATCAGACACGTTCACGTTTCTTTTCAATAGAATGCATTCGCAGCATTCACATTACCGCGCGCTTTCTCATGTGGAGATGTTGATGCAAGATATGTGACCCCGATCATTAGCGATGCCCAAGTTCTTGACGATTTTAGGCACCATGTTTTCTGGCGTACTAACATCAGAAAGAGAATATTTCCTTCCTGCTGGAAATGCGCTACAGTTTGGCCGATACCCAAAAAGGCAAGAAGAGCTAGCCAAACAACTACCGACCAGTAGCACCGCTTTCAATAATATTGAAAGTTATAGAAAAGGCTATCAACCAGCATCTTCTAAAATATCAATATTATTAGCTACCGTCAATATGACTTTTGTAATCAAAGATCAACATCTAACTTATAAAACACATGTTTGGAACAATGCTATGTGGCTGGCCGTGGCTCGGTGGCGTAGTACTTTGTTACTGTGCAGAAGGTCGAGGGTTCAATCCTGCAGGTCGGTATACTTATTTGTTAATTTAGTTAATATATTTGGCTTGGCCACGTACATAGGTAAAAAATGCCAATAACGTCCGTGGCAGTACTACAGCGTTGTTTAAAAGGTGCCGTGAAATACAAAAATGTATGTTTCGGCACTTGGACAACTTTGACGGGTATTACGACATCCTCGCCGATATCCTTGGGATATGGAAAAAGAGTAAAATCCCTACTGAGGAGGGGAGCGATAAAGAAAAACGCAATTGAACACTTTGCAGAATCTCGACCAGTTGCACTTGATATATCTAAGGCATTTGACCGTGTTTGGCATGAGGCATTGTTGGCTAAGCTACGCTTTTATGGTGTGTCTGAGAAGTTTTGTTTATGCCTCTCGTGTTTCCTCAGAGAGCGTTCTTTAGGAGTGGTAGTTGACAGACTTCTTTCTTTCGCCGTCACTATCAACGCTCGTATGCTCCAAGGCTTCATTCTGTTTCCTACTATATTTTTCCTCCCTTTACATTAACGATCTGCACCAAAAATGCAAAGAAGATGTTTCTCTACATCCTACCTACCGAAAATGGCTTGAAAATCCTAACCATCCATAAACAGAAACATCTTTGTTATTACCCGGAACAAATGCAAAGAAATTATTGACGAAATCAAGAAGTTACAGAATCAATGAATTAAAAACAAATTTCTTTCCTGCCTTAACAATTCTGGGCCTTTTTAGTCAGTTGCTAAGGCCATTAGTCAAAATACCATCACTCACACGGCCAGATAATACTATTGCAACAGCACCAGTTGAGAAAGCCAACTGGTTATCTGAACTTTTTGCTTCAGATTCTACTGTCGATTTCCAAGGCGAAACACAAATGCAAGAATGCCTGATATTGTCTTGAAAGAGCGTATCATAAAACGTAGTTTACACCAAAAAAACTACTCAAAAAATGTGCGAGAGAACTAACACCACTTTTCTGTAGACTTTTCAACCTATATTACAGAAAGGCAATATTTTCTTCCTGCTTGAACTGCGCTACAGTTCAGTCGATACCCAATACAAGCCAACAACTACCGACCAGTCGCACTGCTACCAACAATAACGAAAGTCATGGAAAAGGAAGATGCTGACTGATAGCGGCATCTTTTAAAATAATTTGAAGGACTGAATATTATTAGCGACCATCAATAGGACTTTCGTAAGTAAAGATCAGCAGGAGATCTTCTAACTTATGTAACACATATTTGGAATCCAAGGTGTTTGGCATGAAGGATTGTTGGCTAAGCTACGCTCTTATGGTATGTCTGAAAAGTTTTGTTTGTGCTTCTCGTGTTTCTTCAGAGAGTGTTCTTTAGGAGTGGCAGTCGACGGATTTCTTTCTTTTACGTTCACTATCAACGCCTGTGTGCTCCAAGGCTCCATACTGTCTCCTACTATCTTTTTCATCTACATTAACGATCTGTTCGAAAGGACCAGAAATTCAATCCACAGCTTTGCAGATGACAGTGCGCTTATTTCTTTATCCACTTTGAACGCTCGAACATCGGCTTCTCATACGAATATCCACAAAACCTGGAAGAAATTCTATGTTGGGGTGAAAGTAACCAAGGTGAATTTAACTCTACAAAAACCCAGGATGGAGTTTTTCCTAAAAAAGTTTTGATAACCATTATATAATCACAGCGGACCCATTCCATCCATTCCTCTAGCATTGTCGCAATTTTCAGGGTGTTAATTTCGGAGCAAATATTGGCATCAATATATCAAAGAGAGCTCTCTCAAAAGCTGGGAATATTATTTCGAACTAGAAAGCTTTTTACTCCACAATAACGGTTAATTCTGTACAAAGCTCAAATTTAGCGAACTGTTGAACTCATTTGTTGGATTTTTAGAAGAGAGCTGCTCACTTGATTTAAGACCCAGAACTTCCTTGATTTCTTGGGAACATCGAAGAATGGTTGGCGACTTGAATCTATTTTTACAAATATTTTCATAGAAAGTGTTCAATGAATGTAGTCCATTTAATTCCTCTCAGAGCGGTGCATGGTAGGAATATACATCGCGCTAATCCTTCATATCCGTATGAGGAGCAGCTTGTCACTTCTTCTCTAATCCTTATTAAATAATCTTTTATATGGAAAACCTCATCCCTTTAGATTTACCCAGGATTGTGTTTCCCACCGAGTACAATTTATAGCGATTTAAGACTAACGACACACGCGTCGCTCTTGTACGGAGCACGTGTACCATGCTCTCAAAAAAAAGATGGGATTGTTCTTCGTCTTATGTGCTCATATGGCTCGTTTGAAAGGGTCGAAACCCATTAGAAATCATCCTGATCGAAGCTGCAGATTCCTTATAGTAACACGTAGGCTAAAAAGTTTTGGTCTAGCTACTTAGAACACACATTTTTTTTTTGCAAAATTCGACTTTATTCATCAATATAGTCTCGTTCAACGCTTTTTTAACATTTTTATACCTTTCTTGTAGAAGGATTTGTCTTTGCTTCAAAATATGCCTCAGTTTCGGTGATAACTTCTTCACTGGAGCCAAATGAGGTCTGCCAATGGATATTAGTCGCCGGGGGCAAAATCTGGAGAATACAGTTGATGAGGAAGCAATTTGAACTTCAATGCATGCAATTTTGCCATCTTAACCATTGACTTGTGACACGGTGCATTGTCTTGATGAAAGAACACTTTTTTCTTGTAGATTTGGGGTCGTTTCTTTGCGATTTCTGCCTTCAAACGCACCAATAACTTTAAATAATATTCGCTATTGGTGGTTTTTTTCCCTTCTCAGCATAGTTGATAGAAATTATTCCATGTGCATCCCAAAATACAGAGGCAAAAACCTTCCCGACTGTTTTTGGTTGCTTCGGGCGGCCTTCACCGGCTGCTGTCCTCTCAGCTGACTGCCGATTTCATTCCGGTGTGTAGTGGTGGATCCGTGTTTCATTCAGTGTCACATATTGCATGAAAAAGCTCTTCTTATTGCGCTTAAACAGGTCCAAACAACGCTCAGAATCATCAACACGTTGTTGTTTTTGGTCCACTGTTAGCAAGCGCGGTATCCATTTCGAACAGAGCAGTCTCATGCCCAAATGTTCATGGAAAATATGACCAACACGTTCTTTTGATATCTTTAGGGTGTCAGCTATCTCACGCAATTTCACTTTATCGTCATCCAAAACAATTTTGTGGATTTTTTTTATGTTTTCTGGTGTAAAAACCTCATTTGGGCGTCCAGAGCGTTCAATATCATTTGTGTCTGTACGACCGCGTTTAAACTCAGCATACCAGTAAATGATGAGTGATTTTCTAGGGGCAGAGTCTCCGTAACGCTTATCAAGCCATTGCTTTGCTTGAACGGTATTTTTTCCCATCAAAAAACAGTGTTTGATCAACACACGAAATTCGATTTTTTTCCATTGTTTTGAAAATATCAAAAGCGTCATTAAAACCACTGTAACTTGTAAACTAATCGTCGAAATGTCATGAAATATTGACACGTATCGTTTGAAGGTTGGTACTTCCTAAAAATCATGTAGATTTTTTGAAAAGGGTGACATCTGTGTGTGTCAGACCAAAAACTTTTCAGCTTACGTGTTATTTATCCAGCTTTGTTTTCGTTTCCTGAACGGTTTCTTTTTTTAAAAAAAATAACGGCTATTTTGATCAGATGATACAAATTGGGATACTGAATGATCGTTACTTGCTCATTTGTCTGATAAAAGACCTAGATACACTTAGAATACTGTAGTGGTTATAAATTGTGTCACTTTTGCACTGGCTTTTCAAACGGCCCTTGTAATATTACGGTTGTGCTAAGTTAAAAGTTTCTACTAACTCATTAATTCTGCATTATCGTTATGGAAAAACTTTTTTTTTAAATAGGGATTTAATACTATTAGCTGTATACTATACTATAAGGCTATGGCAAGCAAAGTTTGAAAACAAATATTAAATTTATTAGGTAATGAGTTGTAGGGAGCATGTTACCTTTCAAGCGGATATTCAATATCATTAACAAAAGTGTAGGGCCATTTGTCTTTCTCAATGTTCATTTGCTTTTCAACAGCTGGTATAATGTAGTCGTCATCCATGTTGGGAAAGTAAAGTAAAAATGGTCCGTAAATATGTTGCCAACCAGGAGAAGATTGTACGGTGTACAAAAATGACCGCTTGCAAAATAATTAGCAACTAATGCATATTCATGTACTGTTATATCCTGTTTCATGGCACCACCGCCTTGAAGATAAAACAAATTAGTGCTACTCTTTCTGTAACAGGTTTGTATTTAATTATTATTAAACACCAAGCTATCAATAAAAGGGTTACCAAAAATTTTTTACATGTCCTAAAATTACAATATTACCACTTATGATCCTTACGAAGAATATCCTGTACCAACGAACAAAGTGGGTCTGCGATCTGCGGCCAACTAAACTAAAACTACCAATCCCATACTGTTAGCTGTAGATACCTACTCGTCTCCACGAAATATATCTTGTCTTCATTGATGGCCTTTGGTTTCAGTATATTCGGTATGAATAGTAATGATTGACAAGAATGGGTGTGTGTATACAATTATAAATTATACATACATACATATATCCGAAATTAAACTGGATGATACATACAAATGGATCGCGCACAATTAGAAATGCAAGCAAAAATAGGTATATGAAATACAAGTACACATTTTGTCGTTTATGAATATTGAATTGAATATGAATATTTGTTTAATTAACAAATTAATTAGACACAATAATAAATATATAAAGAATAAATTAGGAATTTCAAAAATATTTATTCTCTGGCTTTAGGAACAGTTTTAAATTAAAATAAGAAGATATTTTATTAATATAATACACAAATATAATACAGAAATTTATAAAAATACCCATATACTCCCAATCCTTAAAAATAATGAAGATAAGTAAATGAATATTACAACAAAGATAAACTTTATAGCAACAGGAACTTTTACGCTATTTTTCATTTCTTAACACTCAACAAAAACTGATTACAGTTGAGAAAAATCAGTTTATTTGCATGATTTGATTTGAGTCTGTTACGCCATTCTATAATAATCTGGCCAGTCACCGACTAGTGTAGGTAGGTATATTGGCAACTACGTGACGAGATTGGTACTTTATACCGATGTAACGGGTACTTATTTAAGAAATACTGGTTACCCTAAATACTCGAAAGTACCGATACTTGACATCACTAATGATTAGCCTGTTGAGTCAAGTCATGAAGCTACTCTTGAAAATAATTCACGGAAGAATACACAACAGGTATGAACGATAGATTAGTCCAACCCAGTTTGGTTTTCGGTCCGGATTCGGTACACCTGAGACACTTTTTAGTATAACAGTGCTACTTCGGAAATACCGAGGACAAAGGAAGGATGTATATTTGTGCTTCATTGACTATCAGAAAGCGTTCGACCTAACTAGATAACTGGAAGAGAGGATGGTTGGCAAAATTGTTCTCACTTTAATAAAGAATAATAATCAAACAGCATCGATAAAAATAGGAAACCAAACCACTCAAGCCGTCCCAACAGAGAAAGAAATATGAGAACATTACTAAGTGATGAATGTCTCAAACTGGAGTTATGATATCGCTTCGTTAAATCCTATATATACTCGATATTATGCTACAATGTAGATACCTGGACTCTAAAGCAGACACCATTGGAGGTTTTTGGGATGTGAGTTTTCAGAAAATTCCTCAAAATTCCATGGACCGACTACATAACAAATAATGAGGTGTTGCGACGAATGCGAATAGAAAGAGCAGAACTGCCTATCTTGGCCACATATTCAGACACATTAAGTACAAGTTCCTAAAGCTTATTATGGAGGGAAAAGCGTGCCATTGGAAGGAAAAAGTACTCATGGCTTAAGAGCATAAGGAGCTCAACTGGTCTCGTCGCCCACACACTCTTCGAAACCACTCAAGATAAAGCAACATCCATTGAATGGCCGGCCACTTTAAGAAGAAGACCAAAGCTTACCTAAAATCGAACAAGATTTCTCAAATTTCGGAACTTATTTTTAATCAACTGAATACTCGAAGCTTTATGTACACTGAGCAAATGGTACGGACGCAAAATAGTCACCCTATAATTGCAGGATTATTGTTTTCATAAAACTCAGCGCTCCCTAACAATAAAATTTGCAAGGATCGGAGATACGCTCGGTGCCCCAATTTTCTTCTTCTATTCGTTGTATTTATCTATTTATCGAATATTTTATTTTTTTACAAACTTATTGTTGGTTAGCGTTGTTTAAATTACTTATTTAAATAACCTTGGAATGTTTCTATTCTTAATTATGTAATATATTTTTCTTAATTCTTCGAGTTTTCTTACCTAGGTTTACCTAGGGTTACTTTAAAAAAAACACCATTGTACCTTTATCTATGTCGTATATGATTGCACTTGTTTCTTAATTTCCTATCATTAAATATATGGTTCTAAATTATAATTGAATTGTTTTAATGAATATTTGAGTAAAGTGTGAAGCATATCCTTTATCACTTTAGTTATTAAACAAAAAAATGCAATTTTAGTTCTCGAGTTTAAAATACAAATATACACACCTGGAAATGCTAGATAATATTTATAACTTGTAATAATGATTCTCATTTAAATTTAAAAATAGAAAAATTGTACATGATAGGTTTGAAATTTTTGATTACCGAGCTTGTACCCGTGTTTCGCAGAATATTATTAAAAAACGTCGGTAATTTAGTCCTGAACCTAGGGACATTGGCGCATTTAAGCTTTGTAGAAGAATAAAAGCTGTTTTGGAGTACACAGTTGTCTAGTATAAAATCATGTTACACATTGTTGAGATTTTCTTGTATGCTTGCAATTTTTTTTTATGGGTTAGCACACGTGCTGCAGGGAAGTCCTTAAAGAGCTACAGGAGCGACACGTGTGCGGAAAAAAAGCGATTCACGTTGTTCTTGAATCGCTATAAATTGTACTCGGTGGAAAAATTATTCCAAATGGATGATGTTCTCCATATAAAAGACTGCTTGAAAAGCGTTGTACGAGGAGTAACAAGCTGAACCTCATACGGATGTGAAGTATTAGCGCGACGTGTATTTCTAACATGCACCGCTCTGGGAGGAATTAAGCGGGCTACATCCTTCGAACACTTTCCATGAAAATACTTGGCTCAAGTCGCCAACCGTTCTTCGATGTTCCAGCGAATCAAGGCCGCCGATTAGTTCCGGGTCTCCAATCAGACGAACAGCTCTTCTCTGAATAGAATCCAACAAATGCAATGTATGTTTGGGAACGGAGCCCCAAACATGAGAGCAGTATTCTATAGTTGGTCGAATTTGAGCTTTGTAAAGAATTAATAGTTGTTGTGGAGTGTAAAAAGCTTTCTGGTTCTAAATAATATACCGAACTTTTGAGAAGCTCTCCTTGCTATGCCTGCGACATGTTCATGCTAGGACATATTTGCTCCCAAATTAACGCCCAACAAATTGAGTGACGATGTTAGAGGAATGGAGTGCCCTGCCATAACTATGTCGGGTTCAGCAACGTTAAGTTTTTTTAGAAAAAACTGCCGCCTGGGTTTTTGTAGCATTAAATTCCACTTGGTTACTGTCACCCCAAGATAGAATTTCTTTCAGGTCTTTGTTAAGTTGAATGACTTCCTGCTGTCTGCGGATATTCGTCTGAGTAGCCGATGTCCTAGCGTTCAAAGTGAATGAAGAGATAAGCGGACTGTCATCTGCAAAGCTGTAGATTGTGTTTCCGGTCTTTTCCAGCAGATCGTTAATGTTAATTAGAAGAGAGTATGAGATAGTATGCAGCTTTGGAGCACACCGGCGATGATAGTGAAGGTGTTTGAAAGAAAACCGTCGACTGCCACTCGTAAAGAACGCTCTCTGAAGAAACATGAGAGCCACAAACAGAACTTTTCAAACATACCATAAGAGCGTAGCTTAGCCAACAGTCCAAATGCATTGGATATGTCAAGAGCAACCGCTCGAGATTCTCCAAAGTATTCAATTGCGTTGTTCCAAACATGTGTTACATAAGTCAGAAGATCTCCTGTTGATCTATATTTACGAAAGCCATATTGGGCAATATGATTATGCCAAACTATACTTTCTACCAAATCACGCACAGGTTAAATAATGATGGTGGTGGTGATAACAAAATTAGGGTGTTTGAGTTTTTTAAGTCCTATAGGAATTTTAAACTTCTGTTGAGTAGTGGTCATTTCATTTTCACGTCTAAATCAGTGCATTCTGTGGTGAAGGTGGAACGATAATTTTATTTTATGTTATGTGGTAGGTATTATATTTACAAATTCTACAATAAATGAGAATTTTTATTTTCAATTGTAAGAACTATTGATTATTTTACTTTTCTAAAATTAATATTACCATGATATTCTCTACTGGGTGATATAACAAATGCTCCATATCCATTTCCATAGAATCCTTGGTAATTAGTTTCCCTTATATACACTGCATAGTCGTACTTCGTGTAATATGTTCCATTTTCAAGTTGATACGTTGCATCCTGTACTGATTGACTATGTGAAAGTTCGGTTCCGTTTGGAATTGTGCCAGTACGAAACTGATTATTACCTTGTGTGACGATTGCGTTGTCGAATCTATAGACCTAAAGTAGATTAAACAATTAAATAAATAAGTAACTAAATAGAAAAAATCAATATCTGTAATTTTAAATTGAGGAGACAATGCTAAATTAAATGAAGATTAAATACCAGCATTATTTCTATGTTAATATAATAATATCCCAACTTTTGAGAAGCTCTCATGCTATATTTAAAAAAAAAATGTTTATTATTGGGTGTGTGAATTAATTTTGAGGAATTTTTCGGCAAAAATATCGGTTTATTGTAAAAAACATGGTAACAAATTGAATATTTAAAGTATTGTCCATTGCTAGCGACTATTTTCTCCCACTTTTAAAGCAGCATATGAATACCAGGTTGAACGAATAACTCATCTTTTGAGACTATCCACAAATCGACACATTTTTTGATATTCTTATAAGAATGGAAGCGCTGTTCAGACAGGCCGTACGTTATCGTTATCGATCGGAAAAGTAATAATTAAAAGGAGCAATGTCTGGCGAGTACAGGTTTTGCAACATGTGGAAGAGCGTTGTCATATTACAAAATTATTTGGTCGTGTCTTTTCACATATTGTGGTCTTTTTTCCTTCAATGGTCGGCTCAATTGCATTAATTGTTGTCGGTAACGTTCCCTAGTAATAGTTTCGTTAGATTGGAGCAACTCATAATACACTACATCCAGCTGATCCCACCAGATACACAGCATAAGCTTGGAGCCATGAATATTCGGCTTGGGTGAGGATGTTGAGGGTTCAACGGGTTTCACCTATGATTGGATTATCGTAGCGTATCCATTTTTCATTACCAGTTACGATACGATGCAAACAACTTTTCCGATTATGCCGTTGAAGCAGTTGTTCACAGGTGAAAAATCGCGTCTCTCGGTTTCAATTTGTATGGTACCCACTTTCCTTGCTTTTGAATCATTCTCAATGTATGTAAGCGGTTAGAAATGGTTGTGCGATCAACTCCTAATGATTTTGCAAGTTCTTTTTCCATTTGGCATGGATCCTCATTGAGTAATGCCTCCAATTCTTCATCTTTAAACTTTTTCAGCTGGTCTGGACGTTCTTTATCTTGCATGCCGAAATCACCACTTTTAAAGCGTTGAAACCAGTATTCACACGTTTTTATCGATGGAATATAATCACTATAGGTTTCCGACAGCAATTGATGACTTTCAGCAGCGCTTTTTTTCGAATTACAAAAGAAAAGTAACGCTTCTCGCAAATGATGTTTGGTTGATGCCTAATTCGACATATTCAATGCTCGAAAAAATATGTTGTTTACACTTCGGCAAAATAACATATACTAAAAATTAAAGTTTAATAAGTTTAATGATGATGCTTCAACATGAATATAGCAACAGTATCCCTCAAAATTAATTCACACTCCTTATATGTACAGGGTTATTTTTAAGCCAACGTTTTTTAACGTGTTATACTACTCTTACTCTTTTAAAAGTATTATAAATTTTAATTTCAGTCATATGCAACAAACTTTCGACAATGGCAATAAATAAAAAAAAGTTTGCAAAATCTGTATAAAATACTAACATTGGATTAGAGATATAATTATTGAACAGCTTTGTTAAAACTGATGAAAAGAAACAGATGGGAACAAAACTACCAGACATGATAATAAAGGATAAATCTTCGATAAAAAAGGATCTAGAAATAGCCCTTCAAAACTTAAAAATAGAAAACGTTCACGTTAGGAAGTTATTATTAATATGCTATTCAAATACCTTGGAGAGAGCCTAATTCAACAACTAACAATTTCAGTGAATAAAATTTTTACCCAAAATAAAATTCTAGACAAATAGGGGATTTTAATTAGATCTATACTTATAGACATAGTGAAAATAGTGAACAGAATGTATCAACGAATATCTGAATAAATGAATAGTGGGAATAATCCTAATGGACAGAGCAACAGAAGAGACAAAACTGACAAATTTATGATATAAATGATGATAGAATGACAGAAGAAAAAATGATTAGCTTCAGAAGGAACAAGTCACCAGTATGATCGATCTACGTTCATCGGCGTGAAAACTTTTTCAATATAAGATAGGTGAAGATAGTAAAAAGCAGGCCCATACAAAGGAGAAAGAAGAACTTATAATAGATTTTACAATTACTTCGTCAACAAACTATGTTGCTTAATATATATTTTTGTTTCGAAGATAAAAAATTGCATTTTATTGCACTCTTGGACATTGTTGTGACGATAACAATAACGCAATTCACTGTTTCTTTTTTCTTAATGGGATATTCGTGCCATTCCCCTGCCTATACGAAGATCGTCTTTAGAAACCTTCAACAGTATCACAATTATATGAAGAACATTTTTTGTTGCAACATGTTAGTATACTCACAGATTTGTTACTTTAGACCAAAGATAAAGGAATACTGTCAAGTAACATTGTGATATTTGCAAGCGATTATTTCAACATTAAATTTTTCCAGTCAATTTCCTGTCCTTTGAAATCAACAGACCAACAGAACGAAAGCAATTTCGAAAATTTAATCGAAGGTCGGAATAAATATATTTTTGTTCGTTTTAAAATAGGATTTTAAAACGGATTTTTGGAGCACATTTCTTTAGGTTATTTTTGGAATAATAACTTTATTTGGCGAGTGCTAATACCAATAAAAACACCTGTACACATTGAATTACATATTTAAATGTATTTGTAACAATAATTTTCATTTAAAATAGTAGAGAATAATATAAATCAAACATATTGTGAGATCCATTGCTCTACATTATATAATAGTATGATAAACATTTTCTTTGAAAGATACAACAGTTGAAAGTTTAATGCACGCTTTTTTTCGGTATTGCTTATCCTAACTTAAACGATTCTCCCTAAATTCTGCCCATGGTTGCTCTCCCTATACTGTTTTATAATACATAATGGTTTGCTCAGTAAGTCACTAACGAACGCGAGGCAAAGATGCAACGGTTTAGCAACGTTTTTGAAACTGGTACCTACTCTGATGTACTTATAGTATAGTGTTGTAGTTTGCTAATAATATGTAGTTTACCAACTACTCGAAGGATGCTATGACATTCTACCGTTCAAATACGGTAACAAATGATATAATTCTTCGTGATTTGTGCCTTAATTTTGTTGAATTCATTAAAATCCTGTTAATCGGAACACTAGGTCCAGAAATCGGTATAAGAAAATAACCAAAAATTTTTTTTGAGTTTTGATACTGTTTGTACCGTATTTATTCCTTTGTATATCTTTAGGTTTTATCTGTCTTATTTACCAGTATCCAAAGTTCATTTTTTATTTATTTGAGATTGTTTTTTAAAACAGATGAAAAAGTACAGCATCGGATTGTGTCTGCCTTACGTATTGCATTAAACTACTCTAATTCTAAATCGATGGTTGGACTAAATTTTATATATAATTTTGTATTCTTACTATTCGGGTTTCTCCTAAATAAATAATGACATCCTGATTATTGCTATACTTGACGTAAGAGTAAATACCACTCAGTCCATCTTCCATGATGTAATGTAGTTCCATATCAAGAAAATTAGTTCTGTTTTCTTGCAACCAATAAAAATGCACTCTAGAATTTGTTTCTTCCACTATGTAAATATCATTAGGGGCAAATACATATTGGCCGCCTGAAAAATATCATTCTTTAATTATCTCTGGTGAGGAGACTATAACGCGAAAACTATAAATTGTAATACAAAAAAAAACTAAAATTAAATGGCCAAATTGCTATTCTCGGCACCAAAATGTTTAAAGTTTTACTATAGTTATTTTTACTTATTTTCGTTCTAGTTCTTTAGTATCTATGTATGATTAAATAGAACGAATATATATATATATATATATATATATATATATATATATATATATATATATATATATATATATATATATATATGATTTATATATATATATATATATATATATATATATATATATATATATATATATATATATATATATATATATGTATGTATAGAAATAGATTTCTTGAACTTTTGTGTATATGAATCTTTTAATTTTAATCTTGGGTGTAGGTCTGATTAATTAACACTCTTGAGTTTTTTTATTTTAATTTTTTTTTTATTTGACGTTTTGCCCCTGAATTTGAGTATTTTTAAAAAGTTTTCTTTTGTGTAATTTTCATTTTTCGAAAAGAAGCGAACCTCATCAATACATTTCCGTCTATGGCCTTAGACCGAAATGTATTGGTCACGTTTGCTTCTTTCGAGAAATGAAAATTACACAAAAGAAAAATTTTTGAAAATTTTCAAATCTAGGGGCGAAACGTCAAATAAAAAAGAAATTAAAACAAAAAACTCAAGTCAAATTAAAAGATTTATATGTATATATGTATATATATATATATATATATATATATATATATATATATATATATATATATATATATATATATATATATATATATATATTATATATATATATATATATATATATATATATATATATATATATATATATATATATATATATATATATATATATATATATATATATATATATATATATATATATATATATATATATATATATATACATATATATATATATATATATATATATATATATATATATATATATATATATATATAAATATATATATATATATATATATATATATATATATATATATATATATATATATATATATATATATTGTAACATTCATTTTTTCCTAGATTTTGGGATCATGTTATGTCACTGTTTTTCTCCCTATAATTTATATTTTTTTCCATTTTTATATTTATTGCAGTGTTTACTAACTTTTAAGCAGTGTAGTTCACTCGAATTTTTGAGCCGTTTATATTACAGTGTGCATTGCGGGTTATCTACTGGATTTATTTAATTCGTTTCGAATGCGTCAATTGGCTAGATATTTGTATCCGGGAAGTAGCCATCTTGAAGACGTGATTTATACGGAAGGGAGAAAGATATTTAAGGGTCCGGATGGCATGGATCTAGGTCTTTTTTCCCAGCCGAGATGAAGTAGGGCATATATTTTGTGAAGCCAAAGTAAGGGCTTTTTCTTCAGAAAGCCGCCCAGTAGGCAAGTTGCCGTACTGATATATTAGTGATGTAGTAGTACAAAAACGGTTTTAGTGTTCAAGTTCAAGGCCTTTTTCCTTGAAATATCCTGTTTATTCCCAGACCTTTAGGGGCCAAGAAAAGTTTAGTAGCCCAAAGGGAACTGGGGTAGCCAAGGTGGAGACATCAGTGTTATGAATATCTCACCAGGACAGGCCAAAAACTCATAGAAAAACCGTAAGTCATCAGTATATCAATTCGTAGACCTAGTTTCCCGTTGACAAGTGCATTTTACATCGTATCGAACTGGTAACTCGTGAAGTGAAGCTCACGAACCTTCAACATCGTGTGTAACAAAGTCTTAATTAAAAATCCTGATTTAAAGACTCTATTTAATAATACCACCTATTAGACTAAGGGTTTTTTTTAGTAATAAGAGTAATAGTAGAGTAGCAAAGTTAGAACTTTTAATTTTGTCATTAATAAACTTTTTTTCCTTATTTAAGGCTAGTGTTTCACTGAATCACCTATTTTACTTTTCAGGACAAAACGGTTGTACCATATCAAAATGATTCTTAACAACTACATAACCCTTCAGTATTTTTTAATTTTTTTAGCTGAAGTTAGATCCTTTTTATTTCAAAATTAATGGTGCCCAAAATCTGTACAACCAAAAATTTTAAACAACTATAGAGACTATTTTCAAAAGACGTACAAAAATTATCTCTTACCCATATTACTCTACCAAGAAAAACTGAGCTAGTGTATGTTTAATTTCTTTAGTTCTTTTAATATTAATATCCACTCAATCCATTCTCAGAAATTATAAGAAAAAAAAGAAAGAAAGGTTGAGGCCACAATATATATATATATATATATATATATATATATATATATATATATATATATATATATATATATATATATAGTGAAGTCTGCTTATAAAGAACCCGTTTATAGCGAATTTCCGGTTATAACGAACTTCCGGATAAAGCGAACCAAATTTGGATGTTTTGTGTCCGTTTATAACGAACTTGCCACTCCCTGTGCTGAATGTCGCGCGACGTGATCTAGGGAATTCACCGAAACTCGCTGGGAACCCCTATTTTACTTGTTTCCGTCGCGGCGCTAGTTTGAGCAGTATTATTTTCAATTCATTTGTTGTGTTATTTGATGAAAGTAGCAAAGTAAATGTTTAAGTTTTTATTTTAAAATGGATACACAAAAACTTAAAGCGTTTTCTGTCAAAGACAAACACGATATTATAAAAAAATAGAAAATGTTATAGAGCTGCAACAAACACAGAGACAACACAACAAAGAATGGAGTCATTCGAGATGTGGTGCTATGGCCGAATGCTGCGTGTTCCTTGGACAGCGCATAACACAAACGTGGAAATCCTTGATCGGATGGGAGAAGAACGAGAGTTGATTCCAGCTGTTAAAGAAAGAAAAAGCACTTACTTTGGCCATATTATGAGAAGCCAAAAGTATGAGCCCCTGCAACTTATAATTGAAAGAAAAATAATCGGTAGGCGAGGACCAGGAAGGCTCCGCAACCCCTGGTTGAAAAACTTACGACAGTGGTCAAACATGACATCTACTGAACTGTTTAGAGCCGCAATAGATAAAGTCAGATGGGTAAATGTGATTGACAACGTCCTTAGAAGATAAGGCACACTAAGAAAAAGAAGAAATCTTCTAAATGATTAACGACGTCAAATGGTAGATACTAATATTGTTTATTGTTTAATTTAATACTATTCATTTTATCTATTTTTTTTTCTTTTCAATTACATTCTCTTTTTAGGCGAGTAAAAACTCACTTTCATTGCTTATTTTCACTACCCAGAATGAATTTTGATAAAACTTTTTGCATCCTGTTTATTTTATCCTATAGTTTAAAGTTAGACAACTAAAAATAGGGGCGGAAGGGCGCCCCACTAAACCTCCCTTGGGGGCGTGTAGCGTAACAATGAGTACGTTTAATATTTTTAAAAAAATAAATAAGGGTAAGGGGTTTTCGGGGTCGCTGATTACGAATTTGATGTGAAAAAAAATGAAAATCCAAAATGGCGCCGGAAAAAATTGACCTTTTTTTAGGAAAAAATGGTGTTCTTTGATAATTCTTGTAAATGCTTAAACATTTTTGGTCTAAATAATTGGTATATGTTTATATATTGCTTTAAATCATAAGTTATGGAAAAAGAGACGCAGAGAAAGTGGGAAAAGTCAAAGTGGTGACTAAGAATTGGCGCCTTTTTTTAAATACACTGCATCTATAATTTTCAAAAACTTGATATAAATAGTTAGTACGTTTATTTATTCCGAAAATTTATAAAAATAATTGGTTTATGTTTTTAAATTACACGCTACTCTTTAATATTGTGGCTTTACGTATACGTCTTATATCAAAGCACCGTACTTTAATATAACGTTAAATTCTCTTTACAATACATTTACTTGCTATTAATATATTGAGGTAATATTGTCTTCAACTAAATGGGGTTATTGCATACTTTTTTTATATTTATGAAAAAACACCGAAAAAGAGGACACGATATTTAGTTAGCATGTCAACTTATAAATGTGAAAACGATATTAAATAAAAATCAAGATCAAAATGCGAGTCAAAAAGTTAAAATGTTTTTTTTTTATGAGTCTAGCACACGTGCTACAGGGAAGTCCCTAAAGCGATCAAAGAGCGGCATATGTGCGGAAAAAGCGATTCACGTTGTTCTTGAATTGCTGTAAATTGTACTCGGTGGGAAATACAGCCTTGGGCAAATTATTCCAAAGGGATGATGTTCTCCATATAAAAGACTACTTGAAAAGCGTTGTAAGCGGAGTAACAAGCTTAACCTAATACGGATGTGAAGTATTAGCGGGACGTGTATTTCTAACATGCACCAGCTGTGAGCGAATCAAGACCGCCGATCAGTTCCGGGTCTCCAATCAGACGAACAGCTCTTCTCTGAACAGAAACCAACAAATACAGTGTGTGTTGTGGAGCGGAGCCCCAAACATGGGAGCAGTATTCCATGGTTGGTCGAATTTGAGCGGATATTCGCCTAAGTAGCGGATGTCCGAGCGTTCAAAGTGAATGAAGGGATAAGCGTAGCTGTAGATTGGATTCCCGGTCTTTTCCAACAGATCGGTAATGTAAATGAGACAGAGAGTAGGAGACAGTACGGAGCCTTGGGGTACACCGGCGTTGATAGTGAAGGTTTAGAAAGAAATCCATCGACCGCCCCTCGTAAAGAACGCTGTCTGAAGAAACATGAGAGCCATAAATATGATACGCTGTCTGAAGACAACATCGGGCATCCTTGACTGCAATATGGGAATAGTAGGTGGTGTTTTTCCTTAGAAATTGACAGTAGAATGTGAAGCAAGGAGTTCAGCCAACAAGTTCGCTTTCTGAACAGGTGTAACAACCTAACAAAAGTAACATGTTGAAAATGCTATTCCCTTTATTTTTAACATTTCGGATTTAATTAAATAACTAAAAAAATTTTCAATATAAACTAAAACCTTAACGATAATTTTTTTTTTCTTTATTCTTTAAAAATTTATTAATAAAGCAAAGCTTTCAATACGCTAAGCAAATGCTTTAACGTGCGCCTTTTTGTGACGGTTTTATAAAAATATATTCTCTGCTACACTAACACTTAACGCTATATATATTCGAAATACAATTCAGACTGCTATTTATAAATTTCACCTATCCACGTTCGTGCGCTTGCATCATTATTGAGAAATTCAAAATGGCGGATCCAACATGACGGACCTCAAAATCGACCAGATTTTCTCTGATTCTCATAGAACTTGATATATTACGTATTCTTGAGGCCTCTAGGGTGCGATTATAAACAAGACATCTCTTAAAAAGGCTGATCTAATATGGCGGCTGCAAATGAAGTAAGTGTTAACTCTTTTTCAGGTTGAGTAATTTTGATATGAAATTGTTTGAGGTTCAAATGTTGCCGATAGTTACTCATCACGAATCTAAAGCCAGATTTTAAAAATTTAATATGTCTGATTCAATATGGCAGACATCGATCCAAAAAATTAAAAATTTTGAAATAAAATATAATCGTATTTTACATGAAATTTGCAAAAAAGTTTTCTGGTAATTTTTCATTAAATACATAGATTTCAAGAAAAAAATCCCTAAACTATCTGGAATTTCATATTTTGGTTACTGAAGGTCCTTGTTTATAAACATGTTTTCGAAAGAAGCACTCTGCGTTTAACAAGGTTGAGACTGTCTTTAACTGTAGTTTTAAGTCTCCATCACTTCAAAATAAATAGTTTCGAGGAAAATGCAAAAGAAAAATCGCATCAGCGTCTTATAATCGACGCTCACTTCAAATTGATATAACTCAGGTAATATTCAGACTATTGGCATGTTTGAACTCTTAAAATATTCTTAAAGGTATAATTGATAATTCTAAGTAAAAAAATTGATTTTTTGAAAATCTCAAGGTTGTGCAATCCCGCAAAATAGATAAAAAAAAATTAAAGAATTAAAAAAAAAACTAAAAATAAATAGAAACAATTGAAAAAAAAGTAATTGTATTTGAAGACAGTCTTAACCCTATTAAACACAGAAAACTTTTTTCTTTTCGAAAACATCTTTATAAATGTATATATAGTTTAGGGATTTTTTTCTGGGAATCAATGCATTTTAATAAAAAATTACCGCAGATCTTTTTTATTGCAAATTTCATGTAGAATACGATGATATTTGTTTTATTTCAAAGTTTTTCATTTTTTGAATCGATGTCTGCCATATTGGATTCGACTTCTTGAATTTTTAAAATCTGACTTTATCGTGATCAGTAGCCATCGGCAACCCTTGAACTACAAACAATTCCATATCAGAATTACTCAAAATCTCCAACCTGAAAAAGGGTTAACGCTTACCTCACTTGTAGCCGTCATATTGGATCAGCCTGTTTAGGAGATGATGTGTTACCCTTCAGAAGTTAAACATATTTTAAAAATATAAGTTTATAATCGTACTTTAGAGGCCTCAAGAACACGTAATATATCAAATTCTATGAAAATCTGATCGATTTTGAGGTCCGCCATGTTGGGTCCGCCATTTTAAATATCTCAATAGTGATGCAAACGCACGAAGGTGGATGGGTAAAATTTATAAAAAGCAATCTGAATGCTTTTTCGAATATTTTGTAGTTTTAATAACTTTTTTGGACGGATACCTTACTTGTAGCCGCCATATTGGACCCGCCATTTTGAGTGATCATGTTTTATCACTCAGCATTTAAAAGTGCTTTGAATTCCGAATAATTTGAGCAGTCAACCATAGTTTTCCGTCGCCTACAATTTTAAGCAGAGCTTTGTCCCGGTTGACGTCAAATGTCCCATATATATACTATATATACATATACATATATATATATATATATATATATATATATATATATATATATATATATATATATATATATATATATATATATATATATATATATATATATATATATATATATATATATATATATATATATATATATATATATATATATATATATATATATATATATATACATTTTTTTTTTTTTTTTTTTTTTTTTTTTTTTCTTGGGATTATAGGGTTATATTTTACTTAAACAACTTATTCCTCAGACGTTTCGGTTAGGCATGGCTGGCTTTTTCAAAGATTTTTCTTTTTGTTTTATTTTGGTTTCTTAACTAACCAATATCAATACTAAGTTGGGAATGTGGAATCTTTGGCACAATGATACTACTCAGTATATATCACCACTACACCAAACACTTTATTTTTTGCACTCGACGCGCGTTTCGCTAACCATGTTAGCTTCATCAGGAGCGATGATTGACAGTCAATCATTGCTCCTGATGAAGCTAACATGGTTAGCGAAACGCGCGTCGAGTGCAAAAATAAAGTGTTTGGTGTAGTGGTGATATATACTGAGTAATATCAATACATTTAAAATTATTTTTCAACATAGGACACCACATCTGTATATAACGATTAAACTATTGTTAAGACCCATAAACACCTGGTTTAAATTTCATAATATATAAAATAAAATTATTATAATTATTACAATTACATGCCTCAATGTGCACCTTTGACACACTATTAGAAATTATTTTTATTGTTTTGTTATCAGTACCCGATATTTTTATTTTTTAAATACAGTATGTTTAATTCGTTTTTGGGTCACAATTGTACTATGGTAATAATTTAATGATAGTAATTAATTAATTAATTGGTGGTAAATTCGACTTAAGTTATTTACGTCTTGGTTGTCATTACATGCGTGTTTTTCTTTTTTAATGTGTATCATTTCTTTGATAAGAAGTTTGTGATAGCTCCTTTCCTGGGTGATTATTTTGGTGTTTCGGAAATCAAATTCGTGTTTTTCAGTACTTTCATGTTTATGTAGGGCAGTAGACGCGTTTTTTTGTGTATTTGTGCCCATTTAGTCTATTGTCAAGGTATTGTGTTGTCATTCCTATATATTTTTTGGGGCAATTAAGACATGGGATGGAATATACTACGTTTGATCTTTTGTTAGACGGTGTTTTAGCTTTCAGTGGTGTGAACAGCGATGAAAGACGGTGTTGAGTTTTGTGACAGACACAGATATCGTGTTTTTTCATTATGTATTTAATTTTTTCTGACAGTTGTGGTGTGTATGCCCTACTACGTCTACTGCCCTACATAAACATGAAAGTACTGAAAAACACGACTTTGATTTCCGAAACACCAAAATAATCACCCAGAAAAGGAACTATCACAAACTTCTTATCAAAGAAATGATACACATTAAAAAAGAAAAACACGCATGTAATGACAAATAAGACGTAAATAACTTAAGTCGAATTTACCACCAATTAATTAATTAATTACTGTCATTAAATTATTATCATAGTACAATTGTGACCCAAAAACGAATTAAACATACTATATTTAAAAAATAAAAATATCGGGTACTGATAAAAAACAATAAAAATAGTTTCTAATAGTGTGTCAAAGGTGCATATCGAGGTATGTAATTGTAATAATTATAATAATTTTATTTTATATATTATGAATTTTAAACTAGGTGTTTATGGGTCTTAACAATAGTTTAATCGTTATATATAATAAAAATAATTTTTTTAAATGTATTGATATTGGTTAGTTAAGAAAACCTGGTTTAATTGTAGATGCACCTGCAACCAAGTAAAACAAAAAGAAGAATTACTGAAAAAGCCAGCCATGCCGAAACGTTTGAGGAATAAGTTGTTTAATTAAAATATAACCCTATAATCCCAAAAAAAAAAAGAAAAATAAATTATAAGAAAAACTTAAACATATATATATATATATATATATATATATATATATATATATATATATATATATATATATATCTATATATGTATATATATATATATATATATATATACTTACTTATATATATATATATATATATATATATATATATATATATATATATATATATATATATATAAATATATATGTATATAAATATATATGTATATATATATATATATATATATATATATATATATATATATATATATATATATATATATATATATATATATGTGTATATGTATACACAGGGATATTTTTCAGGAGCAGATGAGAATCGTCCAGAGAGTCCTTTCTTAAAAACATCTGCTCATATTGCATAAATGTCCGTTGATCATTCAAACAAAAAAAAAACAACTAACTTTTACCAAAAATTTTATAAAATTCATGTAGAAAAAAAAGCACAAAAAGAAGCTTTTTTATACAATGACAATTTTTCGTCACCATGTTGGTTTTTCCGATATCTCAAATCAATGCCTGTTAATATATGTGAACACAAAATTTCGGTTAAATTATAGGAAAATAACTTTGTTTTTAAAGAGCCTATTTCCTGTCGCCATTTTGCTTTTCCACATTTCCCGTTTTTCTTTTTTTTCCAAAATATATGTTTAGAAAGAATAAATAAACGTATACTAACTATTTATATCTAGTTTTTTAAAAATTATAGATAGAGTATATTTAAAAAAAAGCGCAACTTCTTCGTCGCCATTTTGGCTTTTCTCACTTCCCCTACGTCTCTTTTTCCGTAACTTATGATTTAAAACAATATATAAACCAGCCTAAAAGCATCTAACACAATTTTCAAAAAATATCATTTTTTTCTAAAGAAAAGATTGTCACTTTTTTTCACATCATATTCATAATCAGCGACCCGAAAATCCCTTACCATTATTATTTTTTTTTTAATATTAAACATACTCGCTGTTACGTTGTACAGTTGGTTTACTGTGGCGGGAGGGCTTTAGCCTTTATTTTTAGTTATCCATCTTTGAACTACAGGATGCAAAAGGTTTCATCAAAATTAATGCTGGTTCGTGGAAATAAGCAAAAAATAGGAATTTTCGCTTCATATTACTCGCCTATTTGGAAAAAGTATCACATACCTGCATTCCAATCCAAATAAAAGGATCTTTGGCCATCATGATTTTTAATATCTTTACCATTGACATTAACGGCTGATGCCTGTGCATACTCATTGAATTTCAATTCCACCAAATCATTTTTTATAGTAACTGCAAGACCGTTAACAGTTATATTAACTGCAGCATATGTCAAGGAAATAAATGACAGATACGCCACTAAATAAATAATTTTAGCCATTTTGAAACTATTATAAAATATGAATATATAAATGACTAAATTATAGTGTGCACAGATCCTTTTATAAGGCGATAGGTTCAATTATCTTTTTTTACAATTATTCAATTCATTTATCTTTATAGTTTTTTTGTTTTTAAATTCTAATGTTCAAGTGCATTTAATGAAGTAATTATGATTTATATAACGTGTTTTCTAGGTTGGGATATTTTTATTTTATTATTGTACTCGTGAAGAAATCACTCTCCTTGCTTTTTTAGATTTTTTGATATTTTAGGTCTTTAAAACATCAAAATTATGATTTTAATTTTTGCTAGTCTTTTCGTCCGTTAATTTTGTACCACTATAATTATTATATTATAATTTATTTTAATGTATTGTCAATTTTCAAGGTTCTAGGGTAGATAAACTTGCAAACTGCGCTACTTTTTAACTGTTTTCAATTAACAGAAATAACATGGACAGGATGCTGGGATATGAATACCAGACTAACTTCAATAGCGTTCATGACGTTATCTCGGTGTGATTTTAATTTTTTTTTTCAAAAAATTGCGAAAAGCTTTTAAAAAGACGAATTCAAAAATATATATAATGTAACACTTGAGCACACTTCTCTTTGAATGATTTTTAAAAAATTGCAAAAAATCGACCCTTATCTCGAAAATTACAGATAAAAAATTCTGGAATATTCTCCATAGCGTATAGATTGAACGAAAATTATCACCTTTAATAATTTATCTGGTATATAAGAAAAAAACAAAAATTTCAAGGTCATCAGTTTTCAACAAAGATCCGAAAAAGACTTTGGAGTGTGTTTTGTGAAGTCATTGATCATTTTAGATCTTCGTAGCAAAAATTTTTATTTCAAAAGCAATCAACGTACGGAATATTAATTACTCAAGTCCGACTTGCACTTGGCCGGTTATTTAAGCATTCTGAGAGAAGAACTTCTAGAAAATCAAGTTGAGGTTAAAAATTAGAAATTTAGTGGTCCCGATTTTATTGTACTATTTATAGTGAATTTTGGAAGAAGATTTAATCGACATTTTAATTGACAATCTGCTAAAGAAATTTAGTACGACATGTTTCATACGTGGAAGAAATAATGTCCTTCCTAAGTCACTATCAAAAATTGGGAAGCCAGAGAGAAATAATCTGTGAACGAAATTATTTGGGAGAATCGACGAATTTGACTGAAACGTATAGTGGAAATTCTTAACAGTTCATAAGAACACTTTTTTTTTTGTTTATTCTAATTTGGATATGAAAAAATTATCAGCAAAATGGATTCCTAAATGTTTCAACGCGGGTCTCGTTCGAAAACGACTGAGAGTCACAACATCCAAGTTGACTTGGATGTGTGAGTTTTGAAGAAGATTCAACTTCTTGGATGCAATGTTAACTATGAATGAAACGTGGATGAACCATTACAATTTAAACACTAAGAAACAGTTGATGGTGTGGAAACATGTTGGCTCACCTCGTCCCAAGAAGTTTCGCTTATAGAAAGCAGCAAGAAAACTATTTGCTTCCGTTTTTTGGGCCAAGGATGGGATACTTCTTTCGGATTACTTGGCACACGACGAAACAGTGGTTTATTAACAAAAATTCGGTAAAAAATTGTATAAAAACGTCGAGGAAAAGTGTCTAAAAGGGTAATGATTTATAAGACAATGCGCCTGTTCTTCCGGATTACTTGGCACACGACGAAATAGTGGTTTATTATCTAAAATTCGGTAAAAAATTGCAAAAAAAGTCGAGGAAAAGTGTCTAAAAGGGTAATGATTTGTAAGACAATGCGCCTGTTCACAAAGCAATGTTAATTTTTCAAAAAATAAAGGAATTAGGCTCTGAATTGATTGATCATCCCTCACATTCCCATAATTTAGTTCCCCCGAACTATGACCAAAACTGAAAAAGTATTTCAAAGGACATAAATTTAATTTAAATGAACAAGTAATAAATGTTATCGAGACCTGGTTTGAAAATCAAGACGATGATTTTTTATTTGAAATGTCTTCCACTAAGTGTATAGGCGGGCGTATACCATGGGGTAAAAAAGCTTGAGACTTTTCAAGAAAAAACAATGTTTTTGCCAGAAAAACATAGTTTCCTTCAAGAGCTTATTCCAGTGATCTTTCAACATTTAGATACCTTTCATATAGTCCGATTTGTCAAGCTCTCTAAAATAATCTTCATGTGAGCCAACTTTCTTACCCTGGAGCCACCCTTTGAAATTTGGAAAGAGGTAATAATCGGGCAGATCTGGTAAATACGGAGAATAAGGAAGCAATTCATAACCCAGTTGGTCCAATTTCACCATCGATTTTATGGAGTTGTGAGGTGGTGCATTATTTTGGTTAAACATCACTTTTTTCTTTGCTAAATGCGGCCTTTTTTTCTTGATTTCACCATTTAAATGGTCCTAAAAAATACTTCCAGCTTTTTGGTTGTTTATATTTTTGGACATTTCGGTCGGCTTTCATGCGGTTTCAGCCACTCTGCGGACTGTCTGTTGGACTCAGGCGTGTAGTGGTGGATCCACGTTTCGTCCATTGTTACGACCCGACGCAAAAACTCCGTTGGGTTACGTCAAAACAGTGTTAAACACTGAAATCAAACTATTAAATACTTGCGTGTTTGCAAAGGAGGTGCTGAATAAATTATTTTAGCATTATTTTTGTTAAAATTAAGTTTTTACAAAGTTTCGGAACTGACTCTAAAACGAATATCTTTCTATAAAATCAACATCATATACATATATATTTTGAGGTCTGCGAATAGATAATAGTCGCTGGGGGCCAAATCTGGAGAATACGGTGGATGAGGAAGCAATTCGAACTTCAATTCATGCAATTTTGCCATCGTAACCATTGACTTGTGACACGAGTCTTGATAAAAGAGCACTTTTTTCTTTTCCACTTGGGGCCGTTTCCTTGCGATTTCTGCCTTCAAACGCACCAATATTTTTATATAATATTCGTTATTGATAGTTTTTCCCTTCTAAACATAGTCGATGAAAATTATTCCATGCGCATCCCAAAATACAGAGGCCAAAACCTTCCTAGCCGACTATTGTGTCTTTGATCGTTTCGGGCGGCTTTCTCCGGCTGCTGTCCATTCAGCTGATTGCCGATTTGATTCCGGTGTGTAGTGCTGGATCCATATTTCATCCATTGTCACGTATCGCATGAAAAAAATTCTTTTGATTGTGCTTAAACAGGTCCAAACAGCGTTCAAAATCATCAACACGTTGTTGTTTTTGATCCACTGTGACCAGACGCGGTACCTATTTCGAACAGAGGTTTCTCATGCCAAAATGTTCATGCAAAATATGACCAACACGATGGTTTTTGCCTTCTCAGCACAGTCGATGAAAATTATTCCATACGCAACCCAAAATACAGAGGAAAAAAACCTTCCCAGCCGACTGTTGTGTCTTTGGTCATTTCGGGCGGCTTTCACCGGCTGCTGTCTACTCAACTGACTGCCAATTTGATGTTTCTTCCATTGTCACATATTGCATCAAAAAATCCTTTTTATTGAGCTTAAACAGGTCCAAACAGCGCTAAAAATTATCAACACGCGATACCCATTTCGAACAGAGCTTTCTCATGCCCAAATGTTTATGCAAAATATAACCAACATGTTCTTTTGACATCTTTAGGGTGTCAGCTATCTCACGCAATTTCACTTTACGGTCATCCAAAACAATTTTGTGGATTTTTTGTTGTTTTCCGGTGTAACCACCTCGTTTGGGCGTCCAGAGCATTCAGCATCATTTATGTCTGTACGACCGCGTTTAAATTCAGTATACCAGTAAATGATGAGTGATTTTCCAAGGACAGAGTCTACGTAACACTTATCAAACCATTGCTTTGCTTGAACGGTATTTTTTACCATCAAAACACAGTGTTTAATCAACACACGAAATTCGATTTTTTCAATTGTTTTGAAAATATCAAAAGTAGCGCCACTAAAACCACTGTAACTTGTAAACTAATATTCGAAAAGTCATGAAATTGGGTATGGTTTAAAGGTTGGTACTTCCTAAAAATCATATGGGTTTTTTGAAAAGGGCTACATCTATGTGTCAACCAAACACAAGTGTAACGAGAATAATATCAGAATTCTAGAGTACATTGTTCTGTATGAATTCTGAGTATTTCTAACATTTTGCAAGAAAAAAAACAGGGGATAAAAGAACAGGCCTAGATGGCTTCATGTGCACGAACACTCGGTTCACAATCGTCTACTTTCTGATAGTTGGCACAGATTGAATAGTTCCTCATCTACACTCAACAACTCATTATCACCTAAACTAAAAAATTAAATTTTTGTTAAAAATTTCTATAATTTTGTCCAGTTAGTACCATAAGTACACAATATACCATATGTAAATAATTGACTGATTACGGTATCTATTTACGTCCGGAATTTAGCTTTCAAAATTACCGTTAGAGAAGCATATGTCCTTTAAATAAACGGTTCGTTATGAATGTGCCCATTCTTCTTCTTTATATTGGTTTGTATGTCGTTTTTCAAAGATTAAAGAACCATTTTTTTCGATAAACTAAACTGTGTATGTATATAAAACTGGAATTTGTCGAATCATGATGTCCTATCATTATACTAGAGACTCAATATGACCAACTAATTTGAATCTTGTTCACGTTGCTGTTTTTGATCAGTCCTGAGAGTGCGCGGCACCCATCGGGAACATAACCTTTTCCTATGCAAATTTTCATGCAAAATATGCCTCACGCGTTCTGCTGATATTTTCATAATGTCAGCTATTTGATTAAATCAATTAAAAAGGATGACGTCTTATATGCAGACATATAGGACACAACTGGTCTGATTGGGTGGTCACATAAAGCAAGTAGCCGTTAACAACGCTTATTCAGTTACTTTAATCGATAACATCGTTAGGAAAAAACCTAGAAATAAGGTTCTCTCGGAAATATACCCATGTTTTAAGGACAGAAAAACCACATTTAATTGCTTAAGCTATTTTGACAAACCAAGAGAAAAACTGGGAAAATTTTTAAATCAATAAAATATCAACATAGCTTACAAGACTAACAATACTATAGGGAAATATCTCAAAAACTACAAACCACAAATTAATAAAGACAATAAATCAGGGGTATATCAATTAACATGTGGATCCTGTCCTAAAACATACATAGGACAAACCGGACGTACATTTCTACAAAGAATTACCGAACACGAAAAAAGTTTTATCCATAGAAAGTCTAATTCAACATACGCTAATCTTCTTTTAACAGAGAATCACACATTTAATAAGAATTTCAAAATTTTACATACCCAACAAAACTAAACCTTTTAGAGACAATGCAAATAAATCGATTAAGGACTACAGGTACTTTATTCAACGACCAGGTAGATTTAAACAATTCACCATTATTGAATTTATTTTCCTCTCTTCATGTCTGTGTGGGTTTTCCAATACTATCAATATATTTTAATTAGGTGTAATATTATAATTAAGAAATTATTTAAAATTGTAAACATTAAACCTAACTGGACAGTGTAAAATGTAGATCTGAAGAAGCTGCATCAACAGCGAAACGCGTCATCGCAATTGTAAATAAACTAGTGGAAATTGACTAAAAACAGTGTTTTATTATATATTTAGAAAATGATTATTATTAGCATTTTTCAGGATACCTCACAATTCGTACGTTTAAGGACATTTATTTACCTAAACAAGCTTAACTTTTTGCAACAACATGATATTATGATCATTTGATTTGTGGTCAGGACTTCTTCTTCGTTACAGACTAGCATTCTCATCCCGTTGCCTGTTGTTATAAATTTCTGTGGATGATGTTTTTCAACTTTCGAACCATCAGTTGGGTGGTCTGCTTCGTGGTCACCTTCTGTTAGGTCTTTGGGTCTTTCTTATTCTGATCAATCAGTCTTCATCCCTCCTTTCTCTTCTTTAAATACTTCATCACGTCTTCTACCTGACATCTTTTCTCACCTCTCATTGATTGTAATACCCTCATCTCAGTTGTTCGCATTTTCTGTTTAGTTACCATTGTTTCAGCTCGTGTATCGTTAGCATATGTCAGTACTGATCTGACCATTGTCTTATATATTCTCGCTTTGCTCTCGATACTCATGTACTTGTTATTTCATACCATTTCTCTCAGCGCCGCTTTTATTATCTGTCGCTGTGCCTCTGCTTTCAACTGTCTGTCACTGGAAATGTCTACTCCGAGGTAGTTGAAATTCATAATTTGCTCAATCAGTTTCCCTTTCAGTTCCAGTTTACACCTTATCGGTTCTGTTGCTATAACAATACATTTCGTTTTACCGGAAGAAATTTCCATGTTCTTGCTGCTATATTGAAATTGTGCACTAGTATCTGTAGATCGTCCTCATTATGAGCGACCAGGACCGCATTGTCCGCGTAACAAATCACGTTAATATTCCCATGTCCCGTTTTGTATGCCCTCTTATTTTTAGTATTCCGTACGGAACATTTATAAGATCACTTCGGTATCTGTCTGTTGGTCTGTCTGTCACACCCGATTTTCTGCGAAACTATTTGACATAGAAAGTTGAAATTTGGTACTAATATAGGAATTGATTGTTCCATCAGAACCGTGTTGTTTTGAAAGTTAAATTTTGACTTAAAGGGTTAGTGTTGGGGGTGAAATCCGAAGCGAGAAAAAAGATTTACCAGGTCATTAAATGGTGTGTCAAATGAAAACGTGTGAAAACACGAGTTCAAAAATATATACAGTGAAATTCCCCTTCGCAGACACTCTTCTTATACGGACACTTCCCTTGAACGGACAGTTTCCCATGGTCTCGACCGACTCTCATATAATTGGCATTGTGTTAACTCCCTCTTAGACGGACATTCTCTTGAACGGAGAACAAAAACAATGTTCTCTTAACCGGACAAAAAAACAATAAAAAATAAAAGCCTTGTCTCATTTTTCTGTGGCGAGTATCGCTGTTGCGTTTCCCAGTCGTGTCGCACGCCAACGTCGCTGCCTGCCTTCACTGAGGGACTTCCCCGAGTAAACTGGGGATTTACCGATCTCAATTTTTCGATACACGCGAGGATTTAATATTAGTCTGACACCTATGCGAAAAAGAGACACAGTGGGCGACATATTCATTGTAGAAATGGCTCCAAATAGAAAAATTCACACGCTTAAACAAAAAATTGAGATTACTGAAGTTCACAATAAGGAAAAGTTAAGTATAAGGGACTTATCCAAGCGCTTTAATATCGGAAAAATACAGGCTGCTGATATAATTAAACATAAAGAAATTCCTTCTAAACAAGTGGATGTCGAACAGTAATTTGAATGAAAAAAAAAAGCTTTTTGACTGGTGATGGATACCAAAATTGACAAGTTGTGTTATAACTGGTTTATAGGAGCTCGCCAGAAGGGGATTCCTTTAACAGGTATGCACATGAATTTTTTTTTTAGATAAAGTTTTCTGGAATTAGTGCGTTGATTTTCTTTTCATATCAATTCAAAGAATGGATAACAGGGTAGAATATCAGTTGTCGTGACAAAAACGCAAAAAACTCATTGTTAATGTTTTTTTCAGGCCCGTCAATACGATACAAAGCAAAAGAAATAGCCATTCAGTGCTTCTTCTGATTAGCTTAATAAATTTAGAATCCTCCACAACATAAGTTTTAAAGCGATTTCAGGAGAAGGGGCTTCGGTTATTGCTGAAGATGTTTCATCATTCTGAGAGATATCTATAATGCCGATGAGACAGGCCTGTATTTTAGGGCTCTACCAACAAAACGCTAACCTTAAAAACAGAAAAATGTGTTGGTGGTAAATATCCCAAAGAGAAGTTTACAATTTTACATTGTGCAAATATGGCGGGAGAAAAAGAAAAACTCTTGGTCATTGGTAAGGTAGCTAAACCCAGAGCATTTAAAAATATGAACATAAACAACCTGCCTGTAACTTGGAAATATAATAAGAAAGGTTCGATGACAGGGAGAAATTATGACAGAGTGGTTGCAAGATCTTGACTGGAAAATGGCAAAAGAAAAATGAAACATTTTGTTATTTTTAGACAATGCAGGATCTCATCCAAAAGACGCCCGCTAAAAAAATATAAAAATCTAGTTTCTGTCCCCTAACTGTACATCAGCTTGTCAACCACCTGACCAGGGAATTATAAAAAATTTTAAAATTTATTACCGAAGTCTAATACTAAACCACCTGATAGTAAACATTGAAACTGCTGGTCCAGCTTTTGAGTTAATTAAGAAAATTACGCCATTGGATGCAGTTTACTTTGCAAAAACCGCTTGGGAACAAATAACCAAGGAAACAGTTAAAAATTGCTTCCGTAACGCGGGACTTAAGCATGAAAACGTGTAAAGTGAAGACCAGTATTTGCTGGTATCCTTAAAAATAAGAATTTGTTGGAGTTGACTGATAATGAAAACCTTAATGATTTTTCGAACATAGATGAAAACTTGTATGTTAAAAATCCAGATGCAGAACACAAGAAATTGAAAATCTAGTTGAAATCAAAGGACTTTCGAAGATTCTGATGTCGATGAGGTTCCAGTACCAACAGACGCTATCCCAAATTGTGATAAAGCTATTGCCCTAACCAAACAACTTTAAAGTTTTGCCGAAGATCACGGAGATGCAGAATCTTTAGAGCTTCTTTCCAAATTAGAAATACGATTTGTGGACGCCCTTTTAAAGAAAAAGAGGAGACAAACAACAGTATATGAATTTTTGCGTCATTAAAGTGACCTTTCATTTCGTATGTATAACTCTATCCTATTATATTGTTTTTTCCTTTGTTTTTTTGAATTTTAAGTTTTTTGTTTATTTTAAAAATATGTACATACATAAGTATACGTTTTAAATGTCTCAAATTCTTTAATTACAGTTTTCATTAAAAAAACGATTTTTTTGTATTTCTTTTAAGCGGACACCCCTCTTGAACGAACATTTTCGGTCGGTCCCGTTGGTGTCCGCCCAAGGGAGATTTCACTATATATATAAAGGGTGATTCATTTAGAAGTACTTTTTTTTAAATAAAAAAAAAATGAATAAAAACAATTTTATTTTATAATCTTTATTATCATATAAAAGAACCATTCTTTACAATTATTTCTTAAAGATAATTTCTTTCAAATGTTGTCCGCGACTACGGTTAACAACGTCCATTCTGAAGTTCCAATTTTCAATGACGCGTGTGAGTATTTCGAGTGGTATTTGGCCAATGACTCGAGTAATATTGGCCTCCAATGCCTCAATTGTAGCTGGCTTATCCATGTAGACTTTGGACTTTACATAGCCCCAAAGGAAAAAGTAAAGTCAATTTTTTCTCGAAAACAGTGGATCTTCTGCAAGCTTGTCAAGAGCCCAACGACTAAAACGGAAACGATTCGGAAGGTCGGTCGGCTTCAGTTGTTGCACTAGTTGAATTTTGTATGCTTTTAAAGAAAGATCCTTACGTAAAATACGCCAAGTTGTTGAATATGACAGGCCAAGCTGTTGAGAACGGCGACGAATCGACACTTCACGGTCTTCGCGTACACTCTCCGCTACCGCCCCTATATTTTCTTCACTACGTGCTGGATGTGGTCTATTCGGTCGAGCATTATCCAATAATGAAAATTGAGTCTCAAACTAATTGATGGTGGAGCGAATTGTGCGTTCGGTAGGCCGATTATGTGGACCATAAGTTGCTCTAAGCGCCCGATACACATTCCTCGTAGAACGCCCATTTTCGTAATAAAGTTGAACAATTTGTAGACGCTGTGCCGGGCTAAGTCTTTCCATTATGAATTGTCAAACACTACTGAACAGGAATGCCACTTCAGTTGACACTACTCATGCGCAATCTGCAATTAAATCCCATCACAAAAAGTACCTCTAAATGAATCACCCTTTATATATATATATATATATATATATATATATATATATATATATATATATATATATATATATATATATATATTGTATTATATGGGAGGAACATTTCAAGCACCTCTTAAACGAACAAATACAGGAAGAAAACATAACCGAAGAAAACGAGCAAGAAGAAAATGAAATGGACATGATTCTAGAACCAACAAAAGATGAAATAAAAGAAATAATACTAAGAAGTAAGAACTGAAAAAAGCCAGGCAAAGACGGGATAAACATGGAATTGTTCAAATACGACGGAGAGCTCTGTGAAAGCATGTACGTACTAATTAAACAGATATGGAAAGAAGAACGCATGCTACATGATTGGAAAGGAGGTGAAATTGTAATAATACACAAGAAAGGCGACCAACGAGTATGCGAAAATTATCGAGGAATTAGCCTGCTCAACACCGCCTACAAGATTTTGACAACGATGATACACGAAAAACTAAAATATGTAATAAAAAATGTAATAGGACAATACCATTGCGGATTTACACAAGCAAAATCTACGGTAGATGCAATACATATGGTCAAACAAGCATTGGAAAGAGCACAACAACATGCACTAAACTTGGAATTGTTGTTCATTGACTTTAAGCAAACATTTGACTCGGTTAAGAGAACTGGATTAAATACAGTGCTAAAAGAACTGGAGTACCGAGCAAGATAAGATGACTATGTATGATGACGCTGAAAGAGACATTCGCCAGTGTCAAAAACATAGAAAGAAAAAACACAAGATTTCGAAATTAACAAAGGAGTTAGACAGGGAGATGCATTATCGGCAACGTTATTCAACCTACCACTACAATATGTACTAAGGAATATAAATCAGGGTTCAATACGAACAAGAGGCAGCCAGGTAGTGGCATATGCGGACGATGTAGTAATTATTGCAAAGAACCAGAAAATAATGAAGGAAATGGTGAGAGAAATAAGCGTAGAAGGAGCAAAATGGGGGTTGAAGATAAATGAAGAGAAAACCAAAATAATGAAAAACGGAAAACAAAATGTTCAGGAAATGGAAAAGATTAGAATAAACGAATATATCTTCGAAAGAGTAGAGAAGATTAAATATTTGGGAATAACGCTGTATTGGGATGGGAACAAGGAAATGGGAGTAAAGGAAAGATTAATAATAGCAAACAAGTTGTTCCATAGCAATAAGAAATTGTTAAGTAGTAAGATAATAGGAAGACACAGTAAGATGAGGATATACAAGACAATAATACTCCCAAAACTAATGTATGCTACCGAAGTTATAAGCATGACAAAGAAAACAAGAGGAAGACATGAGAAGAATTCCACGAAAGATATTAAGAGCGATCCTAGGGCCAATAAGAACATGTGAAGGAGTCTACGGAAGGCGGAATAATCAAGAAATTTTGGAAGAAGTGGAGGAGGACATAGTCAAAAAAATAAAATAGAAGAGATTTAATTGGCTAGGGCACACATGGAGAGCAGGCCCAGGAGCACCAATATATGAAATACTTCAATGGGAACCGGGACGTAGAAGGAGAGGTAGACCGAGAATAGGAAGGCTGCAGCAAGTCAAGGAAGACATGGAGGCGGCAGGGATTACGAACTGGAAGGGAAAGACGTTTAACAGAAAACTTTGAAAACATCTAAGCAGAGAAATATAACAACAAGGAAAACGGGTCTGATCAACCCATAAACTAGATCTAGAGAACCCAAAGGGTGGCCCTACCCCAAGAGGAGTGTTTCCAGGCCATTTATTTATTTATTTATTATATATACTCGTATATATATATATATATATATATATATATATATATATATATATATATATATATATATATATATAATCTGTTTCACACACTTCACACTTTTCTTTGTATTAATTTAAAAAAAATGCGAAAAATCGCTGTAACTTTTTTTACTAGGTCATCGAGTGTGGTGTCAAATGAAAGCTTGTGAAAACACGAGTAAAAAAATATATATATGATGTCGTACTTGGACTCACTTTTCTTTGTATTAAAAAAAGTTGCGAAAAATCGCTGTTACCCCCACCTTATCTCGAAAAGTACCTATCAAAAAATTTTGAAAAAGTTCTGGAATATTCTCCACAGGGTGTAAATTGAACGAAAATTATGACGAGTGTATTACCTTTAATAATTTATCTGGTATATATAAAAAAAAAAAAAAAATTTCAAGGTCATCAGTGATGACCAGCAAACAAAGAACCCAACCTATTAACGCCAAATCAGGAATAAGACAAGGAGACTCATTCAGCCCCGTGACGTTTAATTTGATAATGAACAATCTCATTGGAGACCTAAATAACTGGCCAAGTGCAGGTCGGACTTGGGCAATTAGTGCTCCGTACGTTGATTCCGTTGAGTTTTCAACAAAGTTTTTTCCGATCTTTGTTGAAAAGTGATGAGTCATCACTTTTCTGAATGAGTCTCCTTGTCTTATTCCTGATTTGGTGTTAATAGGTTGGGTTCTTTATTTGCTGGTTAATATCCTGCTTGTATTGTTTGTGTTTATGTCATTGATTAAGTATTTGTAGAATAATTTTGTACTCGTTTAGTATTTTCCATATGTCCGTTTTTCCGACTTCTTCAAATTTAGTTAGATCTACCAAGCGCATGTACATAGAATTGTCATATTCTATGAATTTTTCAACCAGCTCACTAATTATGAATATTCCATCGATTGTGCTTCTATTTTTCTTAAAGGTCTGTTGTTCTTCGTTTATAGGGATTTGTTGTTCTATGTGGTTTTCTAAAATTGAAGTTAGTAGTTTTAATTGTGCGTTGAGTAATGCGATATCCAACTTATAGAAAAAGTTTTAGAAATACAAACGGTTAAATTGGCCGAAACTTACTTGTCTCTGGCACAGTAAGTAAATTATTATTTTTACATTCCTTGCTAAAAGGGAAAAAATTACGCCCTGCAATTTTTGCTTTTCTTTCTTTACGTTTTAGTATTCTTAGATTGCAAAAAATATATATTCCTATTTCCATCAGTCTGTCTATCTGGCTGTCAGGCTGTCAAGTCTACCAGTCTGTTGGTATCATAATACTCAGTACTTATTTTAGAACTACATGTTGGCACAGAAAGTACTGGGTAAATCACTTTACCGATTTTTTTTATTTGTAAATGTCTGTCTATATTTTCTATCTCTTCACTCTTTTTGTTTAATAAGAATATAACCTTTTATATACAATCCAATTTTGCGTTTGATGAAATGGTATTATTTATATGATATTAAAACATTTTTAATCTTCTTTCTTTTTCTTTTTATAAGCCACTGCTTTTCCACTGCGGGAAATAGGCATCTTCAAGTTTTCATCAGTTGTCTCTATCCTGTGCAAGAAGGAGCCATCTACTGCCTGCTATCAACCTGATATCATCAGTCCATCTTTTCATTGGCTCCTGACCCTTCGTCTGCTCTCTTAAGGTCTCCATTTAAGTAATTTTGGTGTCCATCTACCATCATTCGTTCTAGCCACATGCCCCGCCCAACGCCACTTTAATTTTGCCACTCTGTCACTGATATCTGTAATTCTTGTTGTTCGTCTGATATCCTTGCTTTTAATGTGTTCTCGTAAACTAACACCTAACATCTCTCTTTCCATGGCTCGTTGAGTACGTTGGAGTCGACAAAGACTATTTTTTGTAAGGGTCATGATTTCCAGCCCATACGTACTTACTGGAAGTATGCAGCTCTCGTACACTTTTCTTTTTAAGGTTATGGGGATATGTCTGTTTTTTGAATGAATCCCAGTTTTTGAAATGCAGCCCAGCTGAGACCAATTCGCTTTGGTATTTTCGCTGTTTGATTGTCCTTATCCAATCTAATCTTATGTCCCAAATATATATACTCTTCCACTTTCTCGATCTCTTCCGTGCCGATCTTAATTAATGTATTTTGTGGGCGTAGAAGTTTTGTTTTCTTGATGTTCATCTGGAGTCCAACTTTCTGTGAAGCTTAATTAAGTTGTTTTATCACAGTTCCTCTAGATCTTCGCTAATCAATACTACATCATCTGCGACTCGCAAGTGCTGTAAATATATGCCATCGATTTTAATTTCCTTCTCTTCCCGCTCAAGACTTTTAAATACATCCTCCAAGGCCAGGGTAAACAATTTTGGTAAAATCGTGTTGCCCTGCCTAACATCTATCTTGATCTTTATGGATTCTGTTTTTCGATCTTCATCTAATTTAACAGTTAATGTCGCATTTTCATATACGAATTTTAGGAGTTCGGTTCCAGGGAGTTGAAAGCCTTCTTATAATCAATGAAAGCTAGGTGTAGCTTAATATTATATTCGGTTTATTTTTTCTATTAAAAGGCGAAAGCTCGCCTGTTTGACTGGTTGGTAGTAATCGAACTTAGTTGTTAGACGGACAAGCTGATGGGGCGATAGTTCTCAAGGTTTTCTTGATCGCTTTTCTTGAATAAAATCATGTCCTCACTGCCAACATTTCTAATATACTACTCAGTATATATTACCACTACACCAAACACTTTATTTTTGCACTCGACGCGCGTTTCGCTAACCATGTTAGCTTCATCAGGAGCGATGATTGATCATCGCTCCTGATGAAGCTAACATGGTTAGCGAAACGCGCGTCGAGTGCAAAAATAAAGTGTTTGGTGTAGTGGTGATATATACTGAGTAGTGTCATTGTGCCCAAGATTCCACATTCCCAACTTAATTTCTAATATAGTTTTTAAATAAATATTTTTTAACTTAATTGCATCTGCCTTGCTTTTAAAATTCATTTTAACTGACAGAATCTATGGGTAGTCCGTGTATTATTAGCGTTGACGTTTCATTTTGGATATTTTCAATAAATCGGTGTAATAGATACCTAATAACACAAGTCTAAGGTAAAGGTCAAGGAGTCGTGATTATTAATATTTTCCAGTTTTAATTACGTAGCATCCTGGAAAAACCGGCATAAAAATAAATTGAATAATGAACAATATTTAACAAAACAACTTTGCTGACAATAGAGTAAATTCTTTATATTTTTAAAATCTTTAAAGCACCTCTCAAAAATTGAATGGTGTTTAAAATTATTAATAATTCTAAAAAAGATATTTAAGATGCAGCTGAAGTGAACAAGACCACGTTTTGCGTCACAAAAAAAACATATTTAAAAGTTATTTCCCTGGTACGTTGTCAGCGAAAATAAATGGTAAAAGCAATTATTTTAGACACTCTGTAATCATATATCGGCCTTTCTTGTGTACTATTTCTGTTGTTAAAAACATTAAATTTAACACAGTAACTTATTGCGGCATCCCCAGCTACAAAGTTTCGAAATATTTAGAAAATATTGGATTAAACGAAGTCTTCAAAACAAACAATTCTTTAGGTAAAATAATTAAAAACAACAAAACTAAAACTAAAAAAACATAATAAATCCGGGGTTTATAAATTAAAATGTGGCTCCTGCCCCAAAGTTTACATAGGTCGAACGGGTAGAAGATTCAAACAGATTATAAAAGAATATAAAAAAGCATCTATAATATATATAAAATGCAACGTCTCTCTCTCTGTCTGTCCATTAGTGCGCTTATCATTCGAAAATCACTTGTCCGATATACGTGCTTTTTTAGTGTTCCGTACGGAACACTTATAAGATCACTTCGGTGTCTGTCCGTCTGTCTGTCCGTCTGTCCGTCTGTCACACCCGATTTTCTCCGAAACTATTTGTCGTAGAAAGTTGAATTTTGGTAGTAATATAGGAATTGATGGCTTCATCAGAGCCATGTAGTTTTGAAAGTTAAATTTTGACTTAAGGGGTTAGTTTTGGGGGGTGAAATCGGAAGTGAAAAAAAAATTTTTTTACTAAGTAATCGAGTGTGGTGTCAAATGAAAGCTTGTGAAAACACAAGTAAAATATATATATAATGTAATACTTGCGCGCACTTTTCTTTGTATTATTTTTAAAAAATCGCGAAAAATCGCTGTCCACCCGCCTTATCTCGGAAAGTACTTATCAAAAAATTTTGCAAAAATTCTGGAATAATCTCCACGGGGTGTAGATTGAACGAAAATTATCACGAGTGCATTACCTGTAATAATTTATCTGGTATATAAAAAACAAAAATTTCAAGGTCATCAATTTTCAGTAAAGATTGGAAATAAACTTTGTTGAAAACTTATTTGGGGTGTGTTTTGTAAAGTCACTGATCATTTTATATCACCGTAACATAAATTTTGACTTAAGGGATTCGTTTTGAGGGGTGAAATCGGAAGTGAAAAAAAATTTTTTTTACTAGGTCATCGAGTGTGGTGTTAAATGAAAGCTTGTGAAAACATGAGTAAAAAAATATATATATAATGTAATACTTGCGCACACTTTTCTTCGTATTACTTTTAAAAAATCGTGAAAAATCGCTATCCCCTACCTTATCTCGAAAAGTACTGATCAAAAAATTCTGAAAAAATCCTGGACTATTGTCCACGGGGTATAGATTGAACGAAAATTATCATTACCTTTAATAAGTTATCTGGTATTGAAAAAAACCAATATTTCAAGGTCACCAGTTTTCAGTAAAGATTGAAAACAAACTTTGTTGAAAACTAATTTGGGGTGTGTTTTGTAAAGTTACTGATCATTTTATACCACCCTAACAAAATTTTTTATTTTAAAAACAATCAACGTACGGAACACTAATTGACCGGTTTTTTTTTATTTAAACCTACATATGTTCTCTTGTCAGGTTATAGGATATATTTTATTACGTTAGATAACATAAGGAATAAGCAATGACGATAATAGTGAATCAAGTCGAAAAAAAGTTTGCCACTAGCGCGTTTTCTTGCAATACACTGCCTAAACCATTAAATATGGAACAATATCATGTAGCAAAGAATATATATATATATATATATATATATATATATATATATATATATATATATATATATAATGTAACGTCTCTTTGTCTGTCTGTCCGTTAGGGCGCTTATGACTTGAGAATCACTTATCCGATTTACATGTTTTTTTCGACAGGCTATCTATAATCTTCTATAATATATATAAAAAGCAATGTCTCTTTGTCTGTGTATCTCTTTGTCCGTTAGTGCTCTTATCACTCGAAAACTACTTATCCGATTTAAGTTTTTTTAAGTTTTAATTCATACGTTTGTTCTCTGGCCAGGTTATCTATAATCTTCTATAATATATATAAAATGCAACGTTTCTCTCGGTCTGTCTATCTGTCCGTTAGTGCGCTTATCACTCGAGAACCACTTATCCGATTTACGTGCTTTTATTTTTTAAACGTACATATGTTCTCTGGCCTAAACCATTAAATATGGAACAATATGATGTAGCAAAGAATATAACATATATATATAAAATGAAACGTCTCTCTGTCTGTCCGTCCGTTAATGCTTTATGACTTGAGAACCACTTATCCGATTTACATGTTTTTTTTTTAATTCATACATTTGTTCTCTAGCCAGGTAATCTATAAACGTCTATAATATATATAAAATGCAACGTTTCTCTGTATGTATGTCCGTTAGTGCACTTATCACTCGAGAACCACTTATCCGATTTACATGTTTATTTTTTTAATTCATACCTTTGTTCTCTGGCCAGGTTATCTATAATATATATATATATATATATATATATATATATATATATATATATATATATATATATATATATATATATATATGCTCAGAATTGATAAGCAAGCGTAAAGACTTGTTGGCCAGTCAAGCAGAAGTTCGTAAGAGATGGGAATGAGATACCAGAAATGAGACCATCTAAAACACCCATAGGCGGACCTAAACCTAAATACATCACCTCAAATTAAGCAAGAGTGACTTAAAGATGGTGACAGGAATCTTTACAGATCATCGTCACCAATATTATCAACTAGCGCTCATTGGTTTCAAAGGTGATCCTGAACTGAACACTAGGAGAATAGGGAAACAATTATTCATTTAGAAAATTAAAAGACGAACTGTTTTTCAGATTTCCACTATATTTTATTTATCAAAATGATATAAATAAAATAATAACTTCAGCCTTGCCATGTTTCGCTACACAATACCTTTCTCAAACGGTAGTCGGGCTTCTATTATTTTGCTAATAACTAATTTAGGTACAATTATTTAAACTCTATCTTAATTATACGGAATTTCCTAAAGGTGTTATAAATAAATTGACCGCTAACAAAATTATTATTTTTGAAGGGATTTAACATAGTACAATAGGAAGATAATTATATAAACTTAAGATTTAACAAAGGAGTGTTATATGAATTTAGTTAATTATTTAGCAATACCTCGGAATCCTTTAATTTGTTAATTTCCAATGACTCAAGCAAATTCAACTTTTTATTTTTGTTATCGATATGTAATATGTCGAAGTTTTCCTTAAAACTATGATTTTCAGAATATAAATGAGAGAGACATAATGTAAAGTCTTATTCTCAAACAAGCCGAGCCCGCTCGCGTGGACTTGATTCACTATTATCGTCACTGTTTATTCCTTATGTTACTTAACGTAATAAAATATATCCTATAACCTGGCCAGAGAACATATGCATTTTATAAAAAAACACACGTAAATCGGATAAGTGGTTCTTGAGTGCTAAGCGCACTAACGGACAGACAGAGAGACGTTACGTTTTATATATATTAAAGATTTTTTATGATAAAGATTAAATTAAAAATTAAAAAAAAAAACAACACATAAATCGGATAAGTAATTCTCGAATGTTAAGCACACTAACGGGGCAGACAGAGAGACGTTGCGTTTTATATATATTATGTAGATTATTATTATTATTATTATATAACCCGGCCAGAAAACATATGTATGAATTAAAAAAAAAGCATGTAAATCAGATAAGTGGTTCTCAAGTGATAAGCGCACTAACGGACACACAGACAGACAGAGAGACGTTGCATTTTATATACATTGTATTCTTTGTTACATGATATTGTTCCATATTCAACGGTTTAGGCAGCGTATTGCAAGAGAGTGCGCTAGAGGTAAACTTTTTTTCGACTTGATTCACTATCATCCTCACTGCTTATTTCTTATATTACCTAACGTAATAAAATATATCCTATAACCTGGCCAGAAAACATATGTATAAATCTAAAAAAAAAACACGAACTAACGGACAGACAGACAGACAGAGAGACGTTGCATTTTATATATATTATTGATTATTATTATTACCTAACATAATAAAATATATCCTATAACCTGACCAGGAAACATATGTATGTTTAAAAAAAAGCACGTAAATCGGATAAGTGGTTCTCGAGTGATAAGCGTATTAATAGACAGACAAACAGGGAGAAGTTGCATTATATATATATATATATATATATATATATATATATATATATATATATATATATATATATAGAGAGAGAGAGAGAGAGAGAGAGAGAGAGAGAACACTACAGGAAATATACCAACTGTAGGAGGAATTAGACAAGGAGTCAGTCTCAGTCCGTTTTTATTCAAATTTTTAATGGACAAAATAATAGAAGACTTAGAGTCACACACAAAATGGGAAATAACAGAATTAGTCCGTTTTGTTACGCAGACGACGGCGATGCAGCGCTGTGTGTGAAGACGACCTACAGAGACAACTTTCTAAATTTTATCAAGCCTGTCGACAACTTAATATGAGCATATCTTCTGAAACTGCTAAAAGCATCATTATTGCCAAAGATCCCATCAGGTACAAACTCATAGTGGAAGATAAACCCATAGAACAGTTAACCAAGTTCTAATAATTTGGCGTAGACCTATTAAGCTATTACGACCCAGTCAGTGACCTTAGAGGATTAGTTAATAAAGCAGCATTCATACCAGGCTGCTTAAGAGATGTTGTATGGACCAATTAATACATGCGAACAGACAGCACCGTTAAAATACACAACACTTGTAGCAGACCCATAATGACCTACGGTATAGAATCACAAGAAGATACCAATAAAGCAGAAAGTATGCTACGTACTGCCGAAATGAAAACCCTAAGAACAATAATAGGTAAAACAAGGAAGGATACGATACGGAAGACTGACATCAGGGAACAATCTGGCTTGCAAGACGTGGTAAGATGGGATAAATAAAAAAGAAAAGATTGACATAATCATGTAAAAAGAATGGAGGAAGACTATTAAGGATCGCTCTGGAACACCAGCTGGCAAACGTCCACTGGGGAGACCACCAAAAAGATGGAGAGATAGCTAACATCTACCTCTCAAGAAATCCCCCAATCTCGGAATTAACATATCACCAGTTTTATAACAAGAAGAAGACCTCTCACAACCCTAAAATAAGGCAAGTGTACAATAGATAGATGCATAAAAGCTGTACGCATTCAAATGAATGTTCAGCTGCCTATCTATCTGTACATATTTTTTATAATATTTAATAATTACCTAAGAAAAAGTAAAACAAAAATATTATTTAGGTTGTGTTCTAAAAAAATTTCTTCCGTTGGCAATATTACATATAAAAAAATATATGTCTTGCGCTCAAAACTAATATGGTAATACATAGGAACAAGTCCTTTTTAGAATTTTAAATAACTTTGACTATATTGTAAATTTATTGCATGAGTTTTTTGTTTCGAACTCGGAGAACTTATTTTTTTTTTTAAACATACAAGTTCAAAAATACAACTTAAATCTTAAAATTAAAATAAATGTTAGAACATCTGTGTATATACTAACGGAGAAAAGTACTTAAATTTTTAATTTCTATCTTATCTCTAGTTGTAATAATTATTGTTGGAAACACCTGAGAAAACACTCTAGGTTGAACTGTAGACTTCCCGTACCACTGCATCAAATTTTTCAACCACGATGTTTTCCTTCTCCTTAGACCACGTCTACCTGGAATCTTTCCCCCTATAATCAGATGGAAGATTTCTTATTTTTTTCTGGACGTCTCATAATGTGGCCAAAATATTCTAATTTGCGTCGCTTGATGGTCGTGACTACCTCCAAGTCCTTACCCATGCGAATGAGAACGCTGTTGTTACTAATTCTGTCGATCTAACTGATCTTAAACAGCCGTTGATACACCCACATCTGCAATGCTCCCAGGCGTTTCAGCATTGTTTCAGTGAGCATCCACGCTTCCTTGCCGTGCAAGAGAATCAAAAAGAAATAGCAGTGTAACATTTTCTTCCGTAGTTTCAATGATAGGTCGTGACTAATTAAGATTTTTTTCTTCTTCATAAATGTGGCTCGGATCTTCTCTATTCAAATTTTGACTTCCACAGTCGGGTCCCAATGGTCGTTGATATTACTACTGAGATACATCAATTTATTAACTCTCTCTGTCTTTGTGCCACTTACTGCACGACCACCCTCTTCAATATTTGATTCTTTGCTTATAATCATGTATTTTGTTTTATTTGCATTGAGTCAAACCAAACTTTGTCGTTGGTATGTAAAACTGTATGACGGCAATTGATATTGTCGGTATGTAGAGGTTCCATAACTCATGACAGAATAAATAATGTCATTACATAATTATTTCAATTATAGTTGGCAGTTTCTTCAATGACCTTTTCATTTAATTAGGCTAGTTTGAAGTTGTAATGGGGAATTTATTGTCGACACTTGAGCAGACGCAGTTTTAAGTTTTTACCTTTCATTTACATATATACGTAACCTTCTGTATGTCTATGTTTATTCGTAAGGCAAAAATTAATTAAACCCTGTGACGCCGAAGGCTAACGATATGTAACACGACAATATGTAGTTTTTCTAGGAATGATCTACGGTTCCGTTATGATGTTAATTTATGTTGATCTGAGAAAACGACAACAAACAGCAGGTTTATTTATTTATTATTCGAAGTAATAGCTGATGCAGTTTCTCAGTTTCCTTTTATTTAAGTTCTTCTCATTCTTTTGCCTACATACAGACATTTCGTTTATTTATACCATTCCTATTCTGTAGCACCTTCCAATATTGACACATTTTTTTCCAAAATACTTTAAAAAGGGTGACGAAAGGTTGTATTCATGTCTAAACGCTTTAGTTACTATGAAGTTTATAGTATTTTTCAAGATCTAAGAAAGTGATTTGGCAAATTGATGCAATAAACATTACACGACCGTTAGGATCTTCGCACGTACCTGACCGTAACATGGTCGTAATTGATATATACATATATATGTATATGTATATATATATATATATATATATATATATATATATATATATGTTATATATATTTATATATATATATATATATATATATATATATATATATATATATATATATATATATATATATATATATGTATATATATATATATATATATATATATATATATATATATATATATATATATATATATATATACACCTCTCTTTCAATCTAACATTTTATTGGCTACTTCGTGTTTATAAATATAAAGAATATTCTTCATTTTATCTGCAGTATTATACTGAAATAGTGTGTATTATAAAGTTCAATAGTGTCTTAAAATGACCGAAGCCCTTTCCATCAGAAGCCGCAAATGTTTGCCCGTTGAGGCAAAAGTGATAGTTAAAAGTGTTTATTTAAAGTTAGTGGAACGAGGCCACGAAAAGTACTTTTCATTGATGGAGACATCAGTTATAATAAGCATCCCTGAAAGTACAGTTTGGAAAATTATAAATAATCTTTAGCGCTAAAAAAACACGAAAAGACAAAGGTGTATCCACATCCAGTTTTACTAACAGCACACGTGCGATCATGTAGGTTTTTAGCCGCGCGGTACGGACGCGGGAAACTGTAATTTCTTTCCATAAGACGGGGTTGGAACTATAGCCAGTGTTTTCTACTTGTCCTCACCGCACTCATTGAAGTTTCTTATGGATCATTGATCTGGCGGGAAACGATGTTCTGAATGACATACTCTGTCTCTTCTTTTTTGTATTTGAGAGTCCTATGCCACGGAACTGAAAAATGATGACAGTGGCGCATTACCCTTTGGTGGATATCGCTTCCTCTAATCAATTTATCCTATAAGTATTTAGGTTTTGTCGATATAGATATTTAATTAATGTTTTTTTTTTTTTTATGGGTCTAGCACACGTGCTACAGGGAAGTCCCTAAAGCGCTACAGGAGCGACACGTGTGCGGAGAAGGCGATTCACGTTGTTCTTGAATCGCTGTAGATTGTACTCGGTGGGAAACACTGTCCTGGGCAAATTATTCCAAAGGGATGATGTTCTCCATATAAAAGACTGCTTGAAAAGTGTTGTACGGGGAGTAACAAGCTGAACCTCATACGGATGTGAAGAATTAGCGCGACGTGTACTTCTAACATGCACCGCTCTGGGAGTAATTAAGCGGGCCACATCCTTCGAACACTTTCCATGAAAGTACTTGTAGAATAGGCTCAAGTCGCCAACCGTTCTTCGATGTTCCAGCGAATCAAGGCCGACGGTCAGTTCCGGGTCTCCAATCAGACGAACAGGTCTTCTCTGAATAGAATCCAACAAATGCAGTGTATGTTTGGGAGCGGAGCTCCAAACATGGGAGCAGTATTCCATAGTTGGTCGAATTTAAGTTTTGTAAAGAATTAACAGTTGTTGTGGAGTGTAAAGCTTTCTGGTTCGAAATAATATTCCCAACTTTTAAGAAGCTCTGCTTGCTATGCCTGCAACATGTTCATGCCAGGACATATTTGCTCTCAAATTAACGCCCAACAAATTGAGTGACGATGTTAGAGGAATGGAGTGCCCCGACATAGCTATGTCGGGTTCAGCAACGTTAACTTTTTTAGAAAAAACTGCCGCCTGGGTTTTCGTAGCGTTAAATTCCACTTGGTTACTGTCACCCCAAGATAGAATTTCTTTCAGGTCTTTGTTAAGTTGAACGACTTCCTGCTGTCTGCGGATATTCGTCTGAGTAGCCGATGTCCGAGCGTTCAAAGTGAATGAAGAGATAAGTGTACTGTCATCTGCAAAGCTGTAGATTGGATTCTCGGTCTTTTCCAGCAGATCGTTAATGTAAATGAGAAAAAGAGTAGGAGACAGTATGAAGCCTTGAGGTACACCGGCGTTGATAGTGAAGGTGTTAGAAAGAAATCCGTCGACTGCCACTCGTAAAGAACGCTCTCTGAGGAAACATGAGAGCCACAAACAGAACTTTTCCGACATACCATAAGAACGTAGCTTAGCCAACAGCCCATCGTGCCAAACACGGTCGAATGCCTTGGATATGTCCAGAGCAACCGCTCGAGATTCTCCAAAGTGTTCAATTGCATTGTTCCAAACATGTGTTACATAAGTCAGAAGATCTCCTGCTGATCTATTTTTACGAAAGACATATTGGTGATCGCTAATAATGTTGAATCCTTCAAGATATTTTAGAAGATGCTGATTGATAGCCTTTTCCATGACTTTCGATATTATTGAAAGCAGTGCGATTGGTCGATAGTTATTTGGCAAGGTCTTCTTGCCTTTTTTAGGTATCGACTGAACTGTAGCGCATTTCCAGCAGGAAGGAAATATTCCCTTTCTGTAGGATAGGTTGAAAAGTCTACAGAAAACTGGTGTTAGTTCCCTCGCACAGATTTTAAGAACTATGGCAGGTATTCCGTCAGCGCCAGAAGCCTTTTTGGTGTCTAGCTTCATCAGAATACGCTTTATAATACGCTGTCTGAAGACAACATCGGGCATCCTCGACTGCACTATGGGAATAGTAGGTGGTGTTTTTCCTTGGAAATCGACAGTAGAATGTGAAGCAAAGAGTTCAGCCAACAAGTTCGCTTTCTCAACAGGTGTCGTTGCAATAGAATTATCTGGCCGTGTGAGTGGTGGTATGGTGGATTTGGTGAAATTTTGACTAACTGCCTTAGCGACCGACCAAAAGGACCTTGAAATGCCGGGACAGGCGAGAAGTTTGTTTCTAATCCGTTGATTGTGTACCTCCTTGGTTTCGTCGATAATTCCTTTGCATCTGTTCCTGGCACGAACAAATGTGTTTACGATTTATGGTGTTAGGATTTTCGGGCCATTGTCGGTATGCAAGATGTTTGGAAGCAACAGCTTCTTTGCATTTTCGGTCAAACCGAGGCTTGCCGTTGGAAGGGCATTTCTTCGAAAAAGGGATGTAAGCCTCCATACCGGCCAAAATAACATCGGAAACCTCCCTGGCGCAGTCAGATGGGTCGTCGGATCGAAAACAAACGTCCAACCAAGGGAAAGTTCGAAAATATTCCATGAGATCTTCCCATTTAGCAGACTTGTAGTGCCAAATCTTGCGCGGTTTAGGCGCCTCTCTGTCATTGATTGGTAGAATACTCAATGTCGAAAGTAGTTTATGGTCGGAAGAACCTAACGGCGGATTTACGCTGACTGTGTAAATCTCCGGATTGGTGGTTAAAAAGAGATCAAGAAGACTGGCAAACTCTCCGTCTCGATCAGGGATCCGTGTTGGTTCGTCAATAAGCTGAGTTAAGCCACAACTGATTGAAAATGATTCTGCTTCACGACCTTGTTCATCGGTAGTATTTGAATATTTAAGCCAGTTGATGTTGTGGACATTAAAGTCGCCCAGGATGGCAATTTCGGCATTTGGATAGTTAATTTGTAAATGATCGATGGTGTCTGCAAGGGAAGCGAAAAGTGTTCTAAAGTTAGTATCACTTGGTGGTCGATAGAGGATACAGATGAACCTTGTGGTTGGTTGAGTCGTTATTTTTAACCACATAACATCAAAGTTTGGGGGCTCCAGAGTCTCTTCTCGTTGGCAAGAGAGGTCGCTTCTGACATAAAGACAGATTCCAAAGTTACGCCTAAATCGGGAATAGAAGTCGTACCCAGAATAAAGATTGTTTACTGTGCTGGTCGATGAACTGACCTTAGTTTCACAGAGAGCGAGTACATGAGGTTTATTTGATTGCAGGTGTTGGTGCACTGAATTTATGTTCGTGTTTAAACCTCGTATGTTGCAAAAATCCATTAAGAAATTCTGATCTCTGCATGTCGACGCCCCTGAACCAGCCCCCACCCGGAGATCCGAACGGGGGGCTATTTTACCTCCGGAATTTTTTGTATCCAGGTGCCTCATCATGCTATCTGGTCCCACAGTCCGGGACATCGGCACAGCCACGAAACGTTAAGCAACTTCACGCAGCCTAGCCGATGCGATGGTATTACACCGGGCGATGCTGGTGGGATCTGGGCATCTACCATCTAGGTTGTTCTTTAAGTCGCCTCCTACGACAGGCAGAACATACCGGGGAGATATTCTATCCCGCTCCCCCACGGGTGTTGCTAGATCCTCAGAAAATGTGTGTTTAAGTTACAACCAAGGGGAATTTGGAAGCTGGAGTTACGTGATGGAGTTTACGCATTCCTGAAAGTACAGTTTGGAAAATTATAAATAATTCGATAGCGCCTAAAAAAACACGAAAAGACAAAGGTGTGTCGAAATGTATTGATTTCTGTCAAGAAGATTTAATCCGCCGCAAAATTTATGAAATGTATGCAGAACAAAAAGTTTCTACGTTATTGTCACTTTCACGGAGGCTGTCCGAGGATAGTTGTGACATAAAATGTCACTATTACAACTTTATGGCGTATTCTACGTCGTTTGGGGTTTTTGTTCAAAAAAATCGACAAAAGGCAAGTTATAATGGAATCACGGTGCTTACAACTCAGAATGGAATATCTTGAAAAAATAAATACAGCTAGATCGGAAAATCGAACGATAATCTACCTAGATGAGACTTGATATGACACACCCGAGATACCCAGTAAAGGATGGATTGATAAATCCAAAAAATGCCACACCAAAGCTCCATCAAATAAAGGTAAAAGAATAACTATTTTACATGCGATGTCAGAAGGAGACTGGATACCAGAATGTCTATTTCTAGCAGCCAAGAATATTTCAGATTCCAGCTTGGTTTATCATTGTGATACAATCGCTGAAGTTTTTGACGATTAGCTTCAAAACAAATTAATGCAGAATATACCACTGAATAGCTGTACTGCGATGGATAATGCACACTATCATAGTCGCCAAATGAATAAGATACCAAGTTCCACCAGTAGAAAAAGAGAAATACAAGCCTTTTTGTGCGAACGTGATATATATTTCCATGAAAGTTATACAGTTAAACAATTGTTAGAAGTTTTAAAAAGTTACAATTTTTCAAAGGAATATGTTTGTGATAAAATTGTAAAGGAAGCAGGACCCGAAATAACTCGGCTTCCACTATATTATTGTATCTTTAATGCGATCGAGTTGATATGGCATAAAATAAAGTCTAATATACGTGTTCACAATAATATACCCACTTTAAACAGTAGTGAGAAAGTCAAAAATGTAACCGTTGAAAACTGGAGAAACGTCAAAAAAATTGAAAACTCATATAGACGTATGTACATAAATATAAATAGTTTAAAACCTGTAAAAAAACTTATTATTGATTTGCAAGATAGTAGCGATAGCGAAATTGAACTGGATATTAATTAAAATTATATAAAAACAACACTATGTTTTAAATTTGCAATATATTTAAAATGACTTGACAATTGTTTCACATACAATGGCTTGTTCAGAAGTGAATTCACTTCTGATTTTAAATATATTGGAAATTTAAAACATAGTGTTGTTTTTATATAATTTTATTATGAATTTCCAACAAGTATGGACTGACACAATCAAAGTAGATATTAATTAATAATTAAAATTGTAACAAATGTACGCGAGGACACTGTACACTGTTTTAATATATTTGTGTAATTACTATATTGTGTATTATTCAGTACATAAAACATTAAAATTCAACTGTCTTATCACCACAAAATTATTTTAAACCCAACAATTATACATTCAGGTATAGTGCGGCCCTGCACGATGCCTTGTCATGAAACAGCCATAAATTAATCACTTTCGAATCTTATTGAATTTTGAATTTTGAGTATAGGTAGCTAAGTCACTTTCTTAGATCATGAAAAATACTATACCTGCTCGGTAAATTTATTCTTGATCATATGATGATGACGACTGTCCAGTCTGTCAAGTAAGAACGTGACATGAACGTATTCTTGAAAAAATGTGTTTCGAGAAAATTTTTTGCCATTAATGTATTCTTTGGTGTGCTAACAACGCTACAATTACCTTAGTAAATTGTCCAATCGCCTCCTGCATCAATAATCGCCTGGCATCTTCGATGCATGCTGTCGACGAGATTTTCTGCATACTCTACAAATTTTTCGAATCTCGCTAGACAATTGAGACAAAGTCCTCAGAGTTTTTCCTCTGAGCTTTCTCTTTACAAGGGACCAAACGTTTTCAATAGGATTGACGTCCGGTGATTATGAGGACCACCCTAATATCTTATCACAATTATTATTCTTTGGAGGGACTACGGTAGATCAAATAATATATAAGAAATACATGAATATTTAAATAATAAAAAAATAAATAAGTCTTTATTTTATATCATACAAATGCAGAGAATACCAAGATACAATGGTGGCGAGATCTAACATGGCTAATCTAACTAACCACCCTTATAAAATAAATAGTAAAATTAATAACAGGAAAAAATAAAATAAATATAGAATTGAATGAATTAATAAAAGTGCCAGGAAGAGATGCAAAGAAATTATCGACGAAACCAAGGAGGCGCACAATTAGCGAATTAGAAACAAACTTCTCGCTTGTCCCAACAATTCCAGGTCCTTTTGGTCAGTCGCTGAGGCAGTTGGTCAAAATTTCACCAGATCCACCATACCATCACTCACACGGCTAGATAGTTCTATTGCAACGACACCTGTTGAGAAAGCAAACTTGTTGGCCGAAATGTTTGCTTCATATTCTACTGCCAATTTCCAAGGAAAAACACCACCTACTATTCCCATAGTGCAGCAAGGATGCCCGATGTTGTCTTCAGACAGCGTATCATAAAATGTATTTTAATGAAGTTAGACACCAAAAAAGCTTCTGGCGCTGACGGAATACCTGCCATAGTTCTCAAAAACTGTGCAAGGGAACTAACACCAGTTTTTTGTAGACTTTTCAACCTATCCTACAGAAAGGGAATATTTCCTTCCTGCTGGAAATGTGCCACAGTTTAGCCGATACCTAAAAAAGGCAAGAAGACCTTGCCAAACAACTACCGACCAGTCGCATTGCTTTCAATAATATTGAAAGTCATGGAAAAAGCGGTCAATCAGCATCTTCTAAAATACCTTGAAGGATCCAACATTATTAGCGATCACCAATATGGCTTTCGTAAACATAGATCAACAGGAGATCTTCTGACTTATGTAACACATGTTTGGAACAACGCAATTGAACACTTCGGAGAATCTCGAGCGGTTGCTCTTGACATATCTAAGGCATTCGACCGTGTTTGGCACGATGGACTGTTGGCTAAGCTACGCTCTTATGGTATGTCTAAAAAGTTTTGTTTGTGGCTCTCATGTTTCCTCAGAGAGCGTTCTTTACGAGTGGCGGTCGACGGATTTCTTTCTAACACCTTCACTATTAACGCCGGTGTCCCCAAGGCTCCATACTGTCTCCTACTCTCTTTCTCATTTACATTAACGATCTGCTGGAAAAGACCGGGAATCCAATCTACAGCCTTGCAGATGACAGTACGCTTAGCTCTTCATTCCCTTTGAACGCTCGGACATCGGCTGCTCAGGCGAATATCCGCAGACAGCAGGAAGTCATTCAACTTAACAAAGACCTGGAAGAAATTCTACCTTGGGGTGACAGTAACCAAGTGGAATTTAACGCTACAAAAACTCAGGCGGCAGTTTTTTCTAAAAAAGTTAACGTTGCTGAACCCGACATAGTTATGTCAGGGTACTCCATTCCCCTAACATCATCACTCAATTTGTTGGGCGTTAATTTGGGAGCAAATATGTCCAGGCATGTACATGTTGCAGGCATAGCAAGGAGAGCTTCTCAAAAGTTGGGAATATTATTTCGTACCAGAAAACTTTACACTCCACAACAACTGTTAATTCTTTACAAAGCTCAAATTCGACGAACTATGAAATACTGCTCCCATGTTTGGGGCTCTGCTCCCATGTTTGGGGCACCGCTCCCAAACATACACTGCATTTGTTGGATTCTGTTCAGAGAAGGGCTGTTCGCCTGATTGGAGACCCAGAACTGACCGGTGGCCTTGATTAGCTGGAAGATCGAAGAACGGTTGGCGACTTGAGTCTATTCTACAAGTATTTTCATGTGTGTTCGAAGGATGTAGCCCGCTTAATTCCTCTCAAAGCGGTGCATGTTAGAAGTACACGTCGCGCTGATATTTCACATCCGTTTGAGGTTCAGCTTGTTACTCCTCGTACAACGCTTTTCAAGCAGTCTTTTATATGGAGAACATCATCCCTTTGGAATGGCTTACCCAGGACTGTGTTTCCCACCGAGTACAATTTACAGCGATTCAAGAACAACGTGAATCGCTTTTTCCTCACACGTGTCGTTCCTGTAGCGCTTTAGGGACTTCCCTGCAGCACGTGTGCTAGACCCACAAAAAAGAAAAAAAAATGAAGACCAAAAATTCAACAAAACTGCAAGAAATTATTTACAATTTTATTGGAATTTATCTATGTATTGGTTTCTCCCACGTTTATTTCCTTGCCTCCTTGACTGACTAACTAACTTAATGTCATCTGGTAGTCCATTAATTTTTTTTTACTGCATTTTATGTAAAAGAACGTTGGAAGCTTGCTGTCTCCGGCTGTTTACGTTACGAACGTGGTTCAAGATTAACA
>CM032449.1:40460691-40591434 GCA_019049505.1 Pachyrhynchus sulphureomaculatus
ACTGTTGTGTCTTGTCTTTGGTGGCTTTCGGGCGGCTTTCACCGGCTGCTGTCCACTCAACTGAGTGCCGATTTGATTCCGGTGTATAGTGGTGGATCCATATTTCATCCATTGTAACATATCGCATGAAAAAATTCTTTTTATTACGCTTAAACAGATCCAAACAGCGCTCAGAATCATCAACACGTTGTTGTTTTTGGTCCACTGTGAGCAAACGCGGTACCCATTTCGAACAGAGCTTTCCTATGCCCAAATGCTCATGCCAAAATATGATCAACACGTTTTTTTGATATCTTTAAGGTGTCAGCTATCTCACGCAATTTCACTTTATGGTCATCGAAAATAATTTTGTAAATTTTTTTGATGTTTTCCGGTGTAACCACCTCATTTGGGCGTCCAGAGCGTTCAGCATCATTTGTGTCTGTACGACCGCGTTTTTAAATTCAGCATACCAGCAAATGATGATGGATTTTTTCCATTGTTTTGAAAATATCAAAAAGTAGCACCACTGTAACTTGTAAACCAATCGTCGAAATGTCATAAAAGTTTGACACGTATCGTTCCTAAAATCATATGAATTTTTTGAAAAGGGCGACATCTATATGTCAGACCAAAAACTTTTCAGTCTACGTGTTAGTTCTGTTTTTTATTATTATATTTTTATGAATATTACGTAAAGAATTTAATTTCTTCTAAATCATCCTTTTAAAGTGTTGTCATAATGCTTCTACTGTGAGTGATCAAAATTATAAATCGTTTATGGCTATCTTGAACTGACTTTAAAGTTCTTGTGAATTGCAATATTGTTGATGGAAAGGGTTGGTGAAAATACATAAAATTTGAAAACCTTTCATCGAGCTGTTTTTATTATAGCGCGAAATTTAAAAAAAAAACTTGTTTTTCGAATTTAATTGATTATTGGGATCCTACCTGTGGGCGCAACCTACTATAATTATTATTAAGATGGCCGAAATATGGGTGCAGATTTAAATTTGCATAGAGAGTGTGACAGTATTTTTCAGAAATATTACACAGGTCAACAAAAAAAATATTTGTAAAACCTTTTTAAACCAGTACATTTAAGTGTTATGTATTTTTGGGTGCTGACACCGTATCTGGTATGACATCGATTAAATTTCAAAATAGGGATCATGGCAGTATACCAAATCCTCTTCCTGCTTGAAAAACTGCGCAAACTGTTGATTTCCTGTTCTGTAATGATAAATAGATGTTCCAGATTCTAATAAATGTTTTTTTTTTCAGCCTAGAACCAAGCAATTCTGCTTTTTCCTTAGTCAAACCCAAATCTCTCACTAACTCAGCTTGTGTAAATAACTGTGGTTTTAAATTTTCTAGAGAACATTGAGACTCATCATCATCCGGTCGAATTTCATTAAATTCGGGACTGGACCGTAAAACGTCATCAATAGACTGAGGTGGCTCAGGGACAGGAAGTCCCGGTCCATGTCCTACCGGCCGATTAGCTGAAGTAAAGTTAGGATAGACAATTACTTTCTTATTTTTGAAGTTATATCCAAAACCATTATCGCTGCAAAAATAACAATCATTTGAATGATTTTCTGCAAATCTAAAAGCTTTCTTTTCTTTCTTATACCATTTACTAAGATCCGCGACACAACCATAACATATTTTGTAAGGAGCCCAACATTTTTCTTGATTACCGATTTCTACACCAAAATATGCAAAGTATACTTTTTTTTACAAAGTCAGTAATGTTTCTTTGATGTTTTTTAACTACAAACTCACCACATATATAACAAAAAGTGTTGGGAGAGTTTTTACAACCACGATTAGCCATACTTTGAGTGTGAATTAAAGCACATGGGTTAAACACTGCAATGTGAGGTTATATTAACTGGAAGAAAACAAGCAGCTGTGACGTTTATTGTAACTGCCAACCTAATAGCATTAGATTTGACTGCCAACCTTATAAAATTCTGATTTTATTGCCAACCTAATAACATTCGAATGATAAAAAATAATTTTTTCACATTTTGAATATTAAAATGTGAAAAATTGGTGGGTGATACGACTTTTTTATTATTATTTTCGGACTCGGTATACCAAAAAACTTAGGAATCAGATAAAATTATTAAAAAAAAGTTTTTTCATCGTTGGCCTGTGTTATTAACCAATGCAAATGGGCCGGTATAAATCCTGCCCAAAGGAATTTCGCATTCGATGAAAAACTTTTAAAAATTCCTCAGGTTACCGATGACAAAACTGTCGTGCCCAACATAACGAAAATTCAAGCAGCATATATATATACGGCCCAATTACGAACCGTAGTGTTTGAGATAAATTGCACATTCAACAGTAGAATAGGGGAAATTTTATGTATGAAATGCTCTTGTAAAGCCGCTGAAGATCATGCAAACATATCCTCGCAACTTTTTTGTATTGTTACCGGTAAGATTCTAACCTATAAATGTCTAATAGTTACATTTCAATTTTTGTATGAAATGATTGTAGTAACGAGCTAAGTGTTTTAACCTTCTCTGATATCAAGCGTCAAGGGGTAGTGGAAACATTCGAACCGGAAAAATTTTAACTGGTTTCAATCAAATGCCAATTCACTTCGGAGGTTAATATTTATTACCTATTTATGACTTTAAATGAATACAAAATAATTGAGACAGTATTTTATCAAAATAAAATCTGAAAGATGTTATCTAACAACAAAGTTTTTTGACACACGCACATAAATTACCAAAAAACAAATGACTGTTCAAGAATAAATAATTTTTCTTACCTGGAAGAATATAATCTATTTAAAAATATTCAGAAAAAATGTTAGCATCAATTGGGAGTTTTCGTTCAATTTGGAGAACTTTTTTCCCCACTTTCAGTCTGTCCACTCTTTCAAATGCATTAATAGTATTTACATAACCCTCATTCGCTTTTGGAAATGCATGAAAAACTGCATTTAAATCCTTTTGCAGGCGACTTTTACAACTATAAAACACGGCATAAAAGTCTTTTTATTGATTTTTCTCGAAAAGCAAAAATCTCGGTGTTCATTTTTAAGAAAATTTGTGATATTAATTTACACAGACGCTTATGACGGATTTAAAAATGCACCTCAAGTTTAATTCTTGGAAAAGCCACGAGATGTCGTATTAAATAGGTAAGATCCCAATCTTGAACTGATTTTAATTTAAAGTTCTTGTCTGTTGCAATATTTTTGATGGAAAAGCTTTGTGAAAATATTTTGAAATCTTTCATCGAGCTATGTTTGATATAGCGCGAATTAAAAAAAAGTGTTTTTTTCGAATTTAATTGATTATATTAACTGTTTAAGATAAAATAATGCGTGTGTACGTGCTTACGTGCGTGTGTCGTGCATTATTCTATGTAGTGTGTGCGTGGGCACGTGTGTTTAGATGTGTATATGTGCGCATGCGCGTACAAGGGTATTGGAGAATGCAAAGTACTATTTAAGTGTTTAATAAAGCTTAAAATGAGTAAAACCGCAATTTAATAATGTTTAGATGAGATTGTTGATATTGTGTGTTTGTTTTCTCTTTTCGTTTACTTTTAGCTCAGTGGATAAACTCATTTAGGTTATTCAGAATTAATATTACTTCGTCAGTTCTTGAGTTCGGTATAAAATATCTCGCGCTATTAAAAGTAATAAATATAATGGTGAAAAAAAAATTCGTCGTGTTAACCTTTCCTTTTCATATTCAGAAAACAGGAATAAAATTTGTTTATTTTGCTTTAAGAAAACAAAGATAATGATTAAAATCCAAGGTGCATTACAAAAAAATTTGATAAGTTATTAAAGTGTGATATAAATTTTTATATAAATGACGCTTGCAGTTCTGTTTTCCTCATGCAATAGAAATGTATACTTATTTCGCTTTATCGAAACGTAATAATCCAAACACATTTTTTCAAGTGTCACTTATGTGACATAGCAAGATTTTCAAAATTCAATTTAGTAAAGTAAATCCCCAAGATATAAGATCCTGCCTTTTTACTTTTTCAATGGGGCAATAAACGACCCTATTAAGGTTTTGTGCATAGTTGCCAGGTATTAGGATAAACGTATTTTTATTTTACCTGCTTTGTATACCGCCCTCACTTGCACCTACAATCATATTGGATCTATTTTTACATATATATTTACTACCTGGCAATCCGGTTTCGAGCCCTTTAAGTAATTGATAATATAGGCCTAATTAAGATTCGAAAGATACTTTTTATTATTTTTATTTTTGGTTTTACTTACAACTTACAACGTAACGGTTCTATTTTAATTACGTGGCGTCCGTGGGAAAATTGCAATAGTGGCTATCGCAAGAGAAAAACATTTTATCACTTGACGCTAAAGAAATAGTGAAAAATGTTTATGACAGTTTGGTAAAAAGAAATTTGAATAAATAAAGTGCTTTGCAAGAAACCAGTGAACTAACAAAAACCACAATTTCTACTCACTCACTCACTTCATCACTCAGCAACAGGAAAAAACGGAAAGATTTTCAAATGCATCATGTAGACAATTGTGAAAAAGACGCCATCAAGAGAAAAATAGATTCTATGTATGAAGAGGAGTTGGTGCCGACACTAGACAAAATAAAATTAAGACTGGTGCAGGACGGGACCAATATATGTTGTGACCGATCAACCCTTCACAAAATTCTCTTAAGAATGGGATTCACGTTCCGAAAAATCAACAAAAGGCAAGTAGTGATGGAGTCACAATGATTACGAATCTTGCGACATACTTATTTACAAGAAATTAAAAAGTATCGATTAGAGAATTGGCCAATAAATTACCTTGACGAAACATGGTTCGATACCCATGATACTCTGCAAAAAGGGTGAGTTGACAGCAGTACAAAATGTCACACTAATGCACCTTCAAATAAAGGTAAACAAATAATCATTTTGCATGCTGGATCTGAAAAGGGCTGGGTTTCAAATTGTCTACTATTATCTGCAAAAAAAATACAAGATTCTAGTTTGGACTATCACGAAGACACGACCGCAGAACTTTTTGAAAATTGGTTTCAAAATTCCCTTTTGCCAAAAGTTCCCAAACAGAGTGTTATAGTTATGGACAATGCAAGTTACCATAGTAGCCTACTAAGTAAGGTTCCTAATGCAGCCAACATCAAATCGGAAATACAGGAATATATGTTAGAAAATGACATTTATTTTGACTTTAGTTATAAAAAAGTGATCTTTTGGAAGTTTTGAAAGACTATAAATTGAAAAAGAAATATGCTTGTGATAGTATGACTGAGAAAATGGGACACACTGTTTTGCGGCTTCCGCCGTATTATTGTGTTACTCAGTATATATCACCACTACACCGAACACTTTATTTTTGCACTCGACGCGCGTTTCACTAACAATGTTAGCTTCATCAGGAGCGATGATTGACTAAAGCTAAACTACAAATCTACCCTATTTATACTTAGCCTAACCCTTGAATTACTCAAGCGGAACTAATGACATAGGCAAGGCCGTCAGTTCCGGTCAAGTAACCAGTAGAGAGGACTATACTCTGTCTTTATTTAAACTACTTTTACATTTTATGATTTCCATACTTTCGTATGCATTCAACAATCTCCTATCAGATACATTTTTTATTAATCTTAGATTATCTAATGTGACAGTATGATCAGCTTCAAGGGCATGTTCGGCAATGCTAGACTTTTCTATTCTACTCTATTTTAAGTGTGCTAAATGTTCTTTAAATCGTGTTTTAATTGACCTTTTAGTTTGCCCAACATACTTTTTGTCACAATCATTACAACTAATTTCATAAATTCCACTTTTCTCACAATTAGGAGTCTTATCTTTGGGGATTTCCTAAGATATTCCTCAGATTGTCTGATGACTTGTAGACTAAGGTGAGGCCTACCTTATTAAATACCTTATTGAGTCCCTTGCTATATTTCGGATTATATGGTATGGCGACATACTTGGTGTTATTTTCTTCGCGTGTAAAAAAGGTGGAATTCTGAATATTGAACCTAAACTTATGTCTATTTATTAGCTTATTTACTAAGTCATCGTCATAATCATTAACTCTAGTTATATTTCTAATACGATTCCTTTCTTTATTAAAGTTTACTCTATTCAGAGGGAAAGTGACCAAACGATGAACTAAACAATGTAATGAAGCTAATTTATGATGTTTGCATGATTTATTGCAATGATTCATTTCACTGGAAGAATTCCATTCAGCAGTTAAAGTTGAACATTCATATATTTATAGAAATAATATAAAAACCACTGATGACAGTGAAACCGAATTAGGCTTAAGTTAAAATATATTTTTATTTATACAATATGTCCCCTCTTGTAAACCCCATTCATTCAAACTGTATATTTGTACTTCTTATCCGTTTGTTTTTACATGCATCTATGAATAAACATCTCCAAAACATGCATTAATGAATAAAATTGTTAAGTCCATCTCTGCGACCTATCATAAACAAAAGGTCAGAATCTTTATATTGCCCACTTAAAACGGCAAAAATCAGGATCTTATATTTTGGTACAGGCTATAAATCGTTCCACATCAGTAGCGTTACTAACATTAGGTAAGAAATAACCGGTTAAGTACAAGTTGGACTGATGATCTTAAAATTTTTTTTTATATACCAGATAAATTATTGAAGGTAATGCACTTGTGATAATTTTCGTGCAATCTATACCCTGTAGAGAATATTCCAGAATTTTTTCAAAATTTTTGATCAGTACTTTTCGAGATAAGTGATTTTTCTCACTTTTTTAAAAATAATACAAAGCGAACTGTGCGCAAGTTTTTAAACTCGCCTTTTTATAATCTTTCATTTGACACCTAACTCGACGACCTGGTAAAAAAAATATTTTTTCACTTCTGATTTCAGTCGCTAAAACTAACTCCTTAAGTCAAAATTTAACTTTCAAAACTACACGGCTTTGATGAGGCCATCAGTTTCTATATTAGTGCCAAATTTCAACTTTCTAAGTCAAATAGTTTCGGAGAAAAATCAGATGTGACAGACAAACAGACAGTCTGACCGACAGGCAGACAGGCAAACGGTCGGACACCGAGGTGATTTTATAAGTATACGGAAGACTAAAAAAACTAGTACTAAACTTTGTGTAAAATGTTTTAATGAAATGAAAAAAAAAGGAATAACACACTTCAGGATTAAATTACAAAGTTGACTTTAAAATAAAAGAGCAATTGACGTCTAGTTTAGTACAAGTTATAAAAAAAAATCTGAAACTGATTACAATAATAGTAACAATACCTTGGAACCAATGTAACTTACGTAAACAAATAGAGAAAACTCAGGTTTTTTGTTTATGATTTTGTGAGGTCAAGAAACCCGATTCTTTTTATTACATTTTTTTTATTATTATAATTTTATTATTATAATTATTATAACTAGTGTTTCATACGGAACACTTATAAGATCACTTCGGTGTCTGTCTGTCTGTCAGTCCGTCTATTACACCCGATTTTCTCCAAAATTATTTGACGTAGAAAGTTGAAATTTGGTACGAATACAGAAATTGATGGCCTCATCAGAGTCGTGTAGTTTTGAAAGTTCAATGATGACTTAAGGGGTTAGTTTTGGGGGGTGAAATCGGAAGTGAAAAAAAATTTTTTTACTAGGTCATCGAGTGGGGTGTCAAATGAGAGCTTGTAAAAACACGAGTTCAAAAATATATATAATGTCTTACATGCGCACACTTTTCTTTTTATTATTTTGAAAAAATCGAGAAAATCGCTGTCCCCCGCCTCTATCTCGAAAAGTACTTATCAAAAAATCTTGAAAAAATTCTAGAAGATTCTCCACGGAGTGTAGATTGAACGAAAATTATTACGAGTGCATTACTTTTAATAATTTATCTGGTATATAAAAAAAAATTTCAAGGTCATCAGTTTTTAGTAAAGATTGGAAACAAACTTTGTTGAAAACTCATTTGGGGTGTGTTTTGTGAAGTCACTGTCATCATTTTATACCTCCCTAACAAAAATTTTTATTTCAGAAGTAATCAACGTACAGAACAGTAATTGCGCAAGTTCAATTTGTACTTGACTGTTTTATTATATTTATATGTAATAAGCGATATCATTTATTACATATAAATGAATGAATTCGCAGAATTTTTCCAAAATAATATCTACGTTTAAATTCTATATGTATAAGTATACGGTAGGGCAAGTTACTGTGAGAAATTGCAGAAGTGGGGCATTTTAGGTTAGAATATATATATATATATATATATATATATATATATATATATATATATATATATATATATATATATATATATATATATATATATATATAACATACACAAATATACAAGCTCATCTAAACATTATAAATTTTTGTTTTTACTCATTTTAAGTTTATTAAATACTTAAATAGTATTTTGCATTCTCCGATATACTTGTACCCGCAAGCGTACATATACAGACATATGAACACACGTGCCCACGCACACATTACATAGAATAATACACGACGCACGCACATAAGCACGTACACACGCATTATTTTATTTTAAATGGTTAATATGATATATTAAATTCGAAAAAAACATGTTTTTTTTTTTTAAATTTCGCGTTATATCAAAAATAATTGGATAACATTTCAACTTTTTTTTTATTTTATATACTTTCATAAACTCTTTCCACCAATAATATTGCAATTGACAAGAACTTTACATTAAAGTTAGTTCAAGGTAGCCGTGCGTTACCAAAGTTATTAAATTGTTTGATGACGGTAAAATTTTTGAACTAATTTTCAGCCTACTATGTAAATTAGGAAATTAGCACGGTAGAGATCAGGCAGGTTGAGTTCATTCATTGAACCTAACTTAACATGTTTGGACGTGAATGTTTCATTTCAGTACTGTATTAATTGTATTATTTTCAGAGACCGTAACCATCACGACCACAGAGACTCTGAGCGTAACCTGAGAGAAATCCTGTTCCGACATCAATTAAAAACCAGAGGTAGTATCGACGGTATGCTCGCCAGATATGTCTTGAGCTCATCATCTGCTAGCCTTATTCTCGTTACATTGTTCGATGGTCTCAACGTATTCGGGAGTAGAAATAGCTGAGACGCTCGCTCCTTTCAACAGTGGGGGCAGAAGGGGTAATCAAAAATTTACTAGTGCTACTTTCGAAGGGGGCATAAAAAATATAATCAGAATATTTCAGGGTCGAATTTTAGTAATCGTAAGTATGATGATTAGTGTATTAAAAAAGAAAATTGGGCTTTATATAATTGTTTATGTATCAATTTCAGAAAGTGGTACATTGCAGTATGAGTAAGTTGAATCCTGCTGCAACACTACTTTTTTTTTTTATAAGATGCGTAAAAATGTTGATAAATATTAAATTAATGAAAATAATTAGAAGTATGATGATTTGCTTGTGAAAATTTATGTTACGGATAGGAAATGACAAAATACTTTTTTATTTTGGTATACAGTCTTCTGTTTAAAAATTTTACAAAGTGATAAAAAGCTTTTAAAATTTACCTACAAAAAGATAAGATGTTAATTAATACAAGTGTGTTTAGGGAAATCTTATTCTAACCATACAATAACACATAACATTCGTTGACACTAAAAAAGCCGAGCGCTCCAAAGGGCAGACGCCGCACAGTGGGACAAAGCCGCACTGTGGAATTAAAATTATCCTACAAGTCTTAATTTTGAAATAATCGGAAATAATTTTTCTTCTAATTATTCGGTTTTTCATGACCAATCGATCTGTCGTGCTAGATTTTTAGGTTTTTTTTTTTGTGCTACAGTTTTCCGGAATTTTAAGATGGAGTATTAATTTTTATGAAAAAACGGCGTTTTTTTTTCCGGAAAAAAAAGAGCTAATTATTCGATAGATCGTAATTTTCACTTAATCACGACATGTTTTTTTTTAAATATTCGTTTTTTTTTATTGCGAGTGGATCAGTTGGGCTGGATTTTTGATTTTTCTCCCATGTTTTTCACAAATTTGAGGAAAAATTTGTATTTCCATGGAAGTACGGGTTTTCCGCAAATAGCTATTCATAGATGATTTTCCTTCCATAACAAGGACAGATGTCTCTCAAAATTAATTCTTTTGATGGACAATCAATCTATCGACCTCGGATAACTATTGCTGCCCAAAGTTTTTCAAAAATTGCAGATATCTTTGGCGTTACCCAGGATACACCACATAGAGGTAGTGTCTGCTGGTATCACTTTGTGTGTGTGAGTGTGTGTGTGTGTATGTGTGTGTCTGTATGTGTCTATGTGTGTCTGTTCGTGTGTATGTGCTGTGTGTGTGTGTGTATGAAAAATTTTGTAGTAACGAATTTTAGGATATATTTTATTTTTTTCCGAGATTACTGGAAAAGTATAAACAATGAAGACGAAATTTGATAGAAATTAAAACGTCCTAATCTTGCGAAATCAGCAAAGAACTGCAACGAATTTTGTGGTATGGAAAATTTTAAAATCTGGGTAAAAATTATAAAATTTAATGTATATAATATATACACGTATCTTTTTTTCATTTCAGACACAGTAATTACTAAATCCGTAAAACGTATTGAAATTAAGAAATTATGTAAAATATTAATATAAATAAAGTTATTCCATATTGACTCTACAAAAAAAATTTATGATTTTTTTTGAATAACACAAAAATTAAAAAAAATTATAAAATAATCTTGAATTAAATTAGCAGGATTTGGAACTTTGTTTAAATTAGTAGCTATTAGCAACAATCAGCAAATATTCTACCAAATTTACCTAAAATTTGTCCAAATTTAATAGAAACTACTTGAATTTGCTCAGTTGTGTGGAAAATTTTTCTAAAAAATTCAAGAAAATTTATTTAATAAGTTATTTTTCCGACTCAATAATAATGAAATCATTTAGATTTAACAGGATTCTTCTGCGTTAGAACTGTCTTGCAATAAATTGGCGGTAATTTTCGCTGATATAATACCCAGGATAATTCTAAATTATTATTTCTCGACATCTTGACAATGAATAGTGTCCTAAAATTTGAAAAATTCGCATGCGTTCTTTTAAATTCTAAAATTAAATAACCGGTCAAGTGCAAGTTGAACTTGCGCAATTAGTGTTCGGTACGTTGATTGCTTTAAAAAAAAAAAATTGTTACGGAGGTATAAAATGATCAGTGACTTCACAAAACACACCCCAAATGAGTTTTCAACAAAGTTTGTTTCGAATCTTTACTAAAAACTGATGACCTTGAAATTTTTGTTTTTTTTTATATACCAGATAAATTATTAAAGGTAATGCACTCGAGATAATAAACTAACCCCTTAAGTTAAAATTTAACTTTCAAAACTACATGGCTCTGATGAGGCCATCAATTCCTATATTATTACCAAATTTCAAGTTTCTACGACAAATAGTTTCGGAGAAAATCGGGTGTGACAGACAGACGGACAGACAGACACCGAAGTCATTTTATAAGTCTTCCGTACGGAATACTAAAAACAGCAGTATTCTTTGTAGGTACTTGAGTTATCCTAGGCAATACATACACAGACACACACACATACACAAAGGGATACCAGCAGATACTACCCCCATGTGGTGTATCCTGGGTAACGCCAAAAATGCTGGCAATTTTTAAAAAACCTGAGGCAAAAATGATAATCCGAGGTCGGTAGATTGATTATCCATGAAAAGAATTTATTTTTGAGAAAAATCTGTCCTGAATATGGAAGGAAAAACTATCTATGAATACCTATTTGCGAAAAAAATCGTACTTTCATTGAAATACAAATTTTTTCCCAAATTTTTGAAAAAACTCGAGGAGAAAAAAACAAAAATCCAGCCCGACTGATCGATTGGCAATAAAAAAAAACGAATATTTTTAAAAAAAATGTGTCATAATTAAGTAAAAATTACGATCTATAGAGTGATTTTCCCCGCGAAAAACGCAATTTTTTCATAAAAATTAATACCTCTTCTGAAAATTCCGGAAAAAAAAAAAAAAACCTAAAATCCAGCTCGATAGATCGATTGGTCATGAAAAAAAAAACGAATAATTAAAAAAAATCTTTCCGATTACTTCAAAATTAAGACCTGTAGGGTAATTTGAGTGGCACACTGGGGTTTCGTCCCACTTTGGGCCGCTAACACCGGATCCAGCTTTAGGGCCCAAAAACCATATAAAATCAATAAATTTAGTTTGTTTCTTGATAAAATAAGAGAGAACCTGGCAGACGTCGCCAATACCGGAGGATGAAGCTGGACTCGCTTTTTCCAGCCAAGAACGGTCATTTTCGAGTTTTTGAGCGGGTGCAGCTTCCCTTTTATTTTATTAAGAACAAATTAAATTTATTGATTTTATATGGTTTAAATGTCAGTCCATTTTTGGATTGACGTTTTTTGGGCCCTAAAACTGAGTCTGGTCTCGGTGGCGTCTGCCCTTTGGGGCGCTCGCCCTTTTTAGTAAGTATCAACAAATGTTATGGTACTTGATTCAAGTGGTTAAACGACAGTCCATTTCTGGATATAGCATTTTGGGCCTTATCTGGGCATGGGGACCGCAAAATTAACATTAAAGGCTTTTATTCGAATCGTCCGATAGAATGAACAACTAGGCAGACAGTTAGTCGACAGGTCAAAATTTCGGGTCGTCCTCTTGGTCTAATAGAGTGGATTACGTGACTTGATAAGCTCGCGGTAATGACTTGAACCGTGCGAGCATTAAAGACCCTGTAATTGTCGTATACAAGGAAAGTTTCAATTCTTAACAAATTTGGACGTGTTTCTCTAAAGGCGCAATTCCGTTTTGTAGATCGTTTTTCTGTAAACTTCTCCATTATTTGTGGATCCTTTTTTCGTGTTTTTAATAAGAAATTTTTTTCTCAGTTGCAAAAAATTTTCATCAACTTCCGAGAAATTTTCGACTTCTTTGGAGGCATTGCATCGACTCTTACTTCTTAGGAAGATCCTAATAGAACTACCAAATCTCGTTGCTATAACAATTTGCGAAAAATAACCCTCATCGTTTCCTAAAGCGGCTTGAGAAATTGCTTTTCTAGACAGTTTCTGCTATGGTCTAAGGAGTTTAGTAACCCACAATCTTAAAAATTGTAGTTTCAAATATTCCAGGTTCTTAAGCAAGTAGTGAAATATTTACTCGTCGATCTGACGATCCTCAATAAGCCCGATGGTTTCAGCACTTCTTGTCTTAACCGGTCTACTTGCTGAATTGAGTCGTCTCGCTCGCATCGGAACTGTTTAGGCCACAATTTTACTTGAAATTAAGATCGGTGCCGTGCACCTGGAACAATCTTTCGTGGATATCTTTTAGTGTAATTCCCTCTTTAGTAAGAAGCTTTATTGCTGATCGATGTTCCAAATTACTATCACTCATTTTCTGCGGGAAAACTTTTGTGAGAAGCGCAAAACGCAACGAACGAACAAAATTTGGTCGAAATACTTAGAACAGTGACAGTAGTTTGACGAACAAATATTTTTTTGTATGTCATTTTCATGGTTCACTAAATAACTTAAAAAAGGCATTTATACTTGTATTTACTTATTATCATATAATAGGTTATAAGCTTATTGCAATATACAATATTTAAATTCGACCATAAATTCAGCGTACTTGCAATCAAATAAATCTTACTCGCTCTATACGAAACTAATGTCAGTTCAACTTCCTCTATTCTGGGTACGACTTCTATTCCCGACTAAGACACTACTAGGGAATTTCTTTTGCTAGAAGCGATCTCTCTTGGCAATGGAAAGATGATCTGGAATCCGGGACATTGATGCTAGGTGTTTTAACATTAACTCAAAAAACCACAAGGTTCATCTGTCTTCTGTCGACTACCAAGTACTACTAACTGTAAAATACTTTTCACTTCTCTTACAGACACCATCGATTACACAACTCTACAAAAATTTTTTTTGTTTTTTGTCCTAAAATTTATTTTATGATTTTTCTATTCATTATGCTCCAAAATAAAGGAAAAGTACCCATATTCCATATAAAGTTTTCTTTTGTGGTAGTTATGATAATAATACGTTTTTTGAGTTATCGTAGAAATATTAAATAGTTCTGGTATATTTAAAAATACCACGAAAAAATAAACGGGTCGTAACTTTCACACAGTGTCTACAGATGTCACCTAAGTGATAAACAACAATTGACTGTTTTGTAGAAGACTTAAAGAGGTTTAAATGTCATCGAGAAAGTATAAATATGATGCTGATGCATTTTGTTATATATGTGGTATATTTATTAAAGTACGAGATATAAAATTTTATTTAAACGCATGTGAAAAGCTTTGTGAAGCCTACAAAGCCTATTTCAACTGCCCTGTTCGGAATCTAGACAAGCCCTGGGCTCTCCACATGTCGCTTGTTAGTAACTGAGTAACTGCAAAAGATGTTTAGAAGGTAAACAATTTTTAGTAAAAAAATATATAAATATGTTTATTTTTATCTTTATTTATTTCAGGTTGGTATCGAGGTGAGAAACGGAGTATGAAATTCGCAGTACCGAAAATTTTGCGAGAGCCAAGAAACCACGTTAATGACTGTTATTTTTGCGTAGTAAATCTAGCTAAAAGACGTAGAGGCAAAAACGCGAAACCTATCGAATATCCTGACCTTGCTTCATTTTCTGCTCCAATCTCACATAGCCCACAACTTCCAGTACCTGAACCTCCTAAAAAATTGTCTCAGTCAAGCTCATCTCAGAGTTCAAATAAAAATATTAAAGATGAAGAATTTCTACTGTCACAGGAACCATCGTAACCCCATTTTCTTACCTCAGAAGACTTTAATGACTTAATAAGAGATTTGAATTTGCCGAAGAGAGTAAGGCAGAGCTTTTGGGTTTTCGTTTGAAGCAATGGAATTTGCTTATTGATGTCAAAATAACAGATCAACGAAGTCGGCATGAGACATTTGCTACGTTCTTCACCAAAGAAGATGGACTTTGTTATTGTAACGATATAAGAGGTTTGTTTGAAGCAATTGGGATGCCCTGTGTTCCCAGTGAATGGTGTTTATTTATTGGCAGCTCGACGTAAAGCTTGAAAGCCGTTTTATTACATAACGGAAATAAATTTCCATCTCTTCCAGTCGCTCATTCTGTACATCTAAAAGAAAACTATGAGTGTTAAAATTTTACTCGAAGCTTTAAAATATCAATAGTATAAGTGGAAGTTCATTCGAGATTTTAAGATGGTAGGATTTTTAATGGGACTACAGGGTGGATATAGAAAATATCCGTGTTATCTCTGTTTGTGGGATAGTAGAGCAGATACTCAACACTATGTTCAACGATCATGACCACTGTAACATTCATTTTTTCCTAGATTTTAAGACCATGTAATGTTACTGATTTTTCACTTCAAATTGTACTTATTTTCATTTTTGTATCGAACGGTATATTAATAAGGGATTCCAAGCCGTTCGGTGTATTAGTGTGCTGTGCGGGTTTCTGACCAAATCTATCGGCACGCCGATTGGTTGAAAATGTGTATCCAGATTTTTGGTTCCGGCGTCGCGAGATGACCGAGAGAAGGCGAGGACTTATTTAAGGGTCCGAGGAACTACTGTGAGGGCTGAGTACCATCAAGCCGCAGCCAAGCGAATTTTCATCGAAGCCGCCAAAGAGCTTCCTTCGAGTGAGCTGCAGTAAAGGCTCATTACAACAAACATGAGAGCTAAATAATGCACCAGTTTTATAACGAAAAGCCGTAGTGGGCTCTCTAAGTGTTTACGAGAAAAGTGTGAAATCGGTCGTGTTCCATCGAGGCCGAAAATAAAAACAGTAAGTTACCAAAACATCCTCCCATAGACTTATCCCTGAGTAGTGCCTTGACAGCAATATGAACTGACTAAAAAGTGAAGTGAAAAAGCACTATTTTTCGTCTTCGGGAGTAGTCAGAGTTTAGAATTTAAATGTCATAACTACCAGTTAGGCTAAAAATTTTTTTTAATCCTGTAAACTTGCAAAGGTTAGAACTTTTTATCTTTAAAAACTTGAATAAATTTTCTTTTTGTTGATTAAAGCTAGTGTCTCACTGAATACCTATCTTACTTTTCAGGATAAGAACGGCTGTACCAAACTGATTTTTTATTTACCAACAGTACACCCTTTCAGTATTTTTTCATTTTTTTTAGCTGAAGTTAGATCCTTTCTATTTTAAAATGAATGGTGCCCAAAAAGTCGTACAGCTGAGGTTTCCTTAAAAATAGAATATAATTCCAAAAAACCGGTCAAGTGCAAGTTGAACTTGCACAATTAGTGTTCCGTACGTTGATTGTTTTTAAAATAAAAATTTTTGTTAGGGTGGCATAAAATGATCAGTGACTTCACAAAACACACCCCAAATGAATTTTCAACAAAGTTTGTTTCCAATCTTTACTGAAAACTGGTGACCTTGAAATTTTGTTTTTTTTATATACCAAATAAATTATTACAAGTATTACATTATATATAAATATATATATATATATATATATATATATATATATATATATATATATATATATATATATATATATATATATATATATATATATATATTTACTCGTGTTTTCACAAGCTTTCATTTGACACCACACTCGATGACCTAGTAAAAAAAAATTTTTTTTCACTTCCGATTTCACCCCTCAAAACGAACCTCTTAAGTCAAAATTTATGTTACGGTGGTATAAAATGATCAGTGACTTCATAAAACACACCTCAAATGAGTTTTCAACAAAGTTTGTTTCCAATCTTTACTGAAATCTGATGACCTTGAAATTTTTGTTTTTTTTGTATACCGTATAAATTATTAAAGGTAATGCACTCGTGATAATTTTCATTCAATCTACACCCCGTGGAGAATATTCCAGAATTTTTTCCAAATTTTTTGATAAGTACTTTTCGAGATAAGGCCCGGGACAGCGATTTTACGCGAATTTTTAAAAATAATACAAAGAAAAGTGCGCGCAAGTATAATATTATATATATATTTTTTACTTGTGTTTTCACAAGCTTTCATTTGACACCACACTCGATGACCTAGTAAAAAAATTTTTTTTTCACTTCCGACTTCACCCCCCAAAACTAACCCCTTAAGTCAAAATTTAGTTCTCAAAACTACATGGTTCTGATGAGGCCATCAATTCCTATATTATTACCAAATTTCACCTTTCTATGTCAAATAGTTTCCGAGAAAATCGGGTATGACATACAGACAGACAGACAGACAGACAGACAGACAGACAGACAGACACCGAAGTGATCTTATAAGTGTTCCGTACGGAACACTAAAAAGACGTACAAAAATTATCTCTTACCCATATCTCTCTACCAAAGAAAACTGAGCTAGTGTGTGTTTAATTTCTTTAGTTCTTTTAAAATCAGGATTCACTCGATTCATTATCAGAAATTAAAGCGGGGCTGCAAGAAAATTGTGCTCAAGCTTGGGGCATCCAATATTCAAACGGTACAAAATTGCGCTCAAGCGTGGGACAAACAACTTCTCACAGGGTACAAAAAGAAAAAAAAGATGCCTCAAACAGAGGACAATTTAGAAGGTTACAAAAGTAGCGCTGACAACGCGGGGGGCTTTTGGAATTTTATTTTTTAAAGGGTTCAGTGTACTAGCTTTCGAACAAAGTAAAAGCTCTAACTTTGCAGATATTTTTATTTCATAATATTTAGTAAACGAAACTACATTAAAGCAGTAAGACAAAAGCAGGAAATTTGTAGAATTTTTTATTTCAATTTATCTGATGGTGGTATAGATATTTGAATTTTGTTAATAGACTCTAAGATAAGTGATCCTGTTTTTTTCTTAAAAGCTAGCTTTATAGTTCAGATTAGCAGATGTGCTGGTTTACTTTAATTTTTTGCAGTGTTAGATTTATTTTGCGGTTAACTGAACAAAAAACTGTTCTTTCTTTTCACCGATGTTTTGCATGAATATTAAAAATACTTAGCTGATACGAAACGATATCTGGAGATTTTTTTTGTTGAAAATTCTTAACATATTTGGTAAAAGAATTTTAATACAAGGCGATACTTGGAAATTTTTTTGAAATTGTCGAAGATTTTTTAAATGTTTGGTAAAGAAGTTTACATATTTTAAGTGCCTTTACATATTTTTTTATTTTTTTTGACTATTGGGAGCACAGGAGAAATATTTTCAAGACTTTTTAAACAGTTCTTTTAAATTTTATTCATTTATCATGGAAGCCTTCAATTTTAAAGTCAATCACCTACTGGAATATGAGTTAGACTATGAACTGAAAATCCGTCGTACTTTCTGAGAACGTCCGGTCGCGGATAAAAGAAAGATTCTAACGAGGATCTTAAGTAAAGAAATTAATGAGCCCGGAAAAACGATAAAAATAGGGGATGACACTCTGTCTTTTAAAGAAGAAACGGCTGGTATCGAAAAGAGTTTAAACTCTATCCAAAACTTAATCGATAGTTATGACGGAGATCCAAATGATTCACTTGTACACCGGGTTAAGTCACGTTTATCGCATGTAGCGGGTCGCGTACAAAGAATTCCCATACCGGATGACGAAGAGGAAGCGTCGAAGTTTTCCAGATATGTTCAAGAAACAATAGCTACGTGTGTACTCATGGAAGCAAATCTTGCAGAAAAGATAGCTCCTGGTCATGAGTTACCACAGTTGCCTATTACAACCCCAGTCATAAACGTACCAGCTCCAATCGTGAATTGCGCAGCCAGAAATATTCCTGTCAGCGAATGGCAATTGAAATTTAATGGAGACTCAAAGAGACTCTATCAATAGCTCAAGCTAGGAAAGTATCGGAAGATGAACTTTTCAGCTCTGCTGTTGAATTTTTCACTGGCGATGCCTTCATTTGGTTTAGAAGCATAAAATCAAGTGTCAGCAACTGGCATTCCTTGGTAGATAGGCTAAAGAAGGACTTCTTGCACTGTGATGATGATGAAGAATTGTGGTCGGAAATAAAGAGGAGGCGACAAAAGAAGAATGAGTCCACTGTGATTTTTATTGCCCACATGGAATCTTTATTTGGTAGGTTATCCACCAAGCCTTTGGAAAGTACCAAAGTTAAATTTATACGTAGGAATATTCTGCCTAGCTTCGTCAATCGGTTAGCTCTACTAGATATTAATTCGGTAGCCGAACTCGCCGGGTTATGTAGAAAACTTGAAGAGTCCGATTATTTGTTGGAAAAGAGCAGACCAAAAGGCGAAACTAATATACTTGTACATCAAGTAGAGTATCATCCAAATGGCCGAAGTGGAGTCTCGACAAATAAGGTTGGGAATGTAAATCGGAACCCTAGGAGTAACCAGAAAACGGGCAAAAGAAAAGATAATGACTCTAAAATTGGCGACTCTGCAGCTAAAGTGAACGACAAGCCGGTTTCACCTAAGGCAATTTTCACGTGTTGGAATTGCACAGGTCCGAATCACACTTACCAAAATTGTACAGCACCGAAGAGGGTATTTTGTTTCAAATGTGGAACAACTGGTGTGAGACTAACATCATGCCCCAAATGTACAAAAAAAACGAGTAAGGACGGTATATTACCGAGGCGGATACCCTAAGTCCAACAAAAAAGCCTCTAAACATTCGGCTAAGTTACAAGCTCACGTTAGCAGTATAGCCCCTAATCCAAAACGTTCTAGAAACACGGACGAACAAAAATACTCCAGTAGATCAGATTGGACTAAATGGTTACAAAAAAGTTTCTGATTTTTTAAAGTCTAATAAAAATTCTCCTTCTCAAATTAAAACTCCTGCTTCTCCAAATGGTCACATGTCTCCTTTATTCGTGCATAAATATTTAGATAACAGACCGCATATCAAGATAAATCTATTAGGTGTCCATTTCTCGGCTTTATTTGACTCTGGTGCAAATGCCTCCGTTGTAGGTCAGAATGGTATTAAAATTTTAAGTCGTTTAAGTATAAAAATATGCCATGTCAAAAAATAGAAGTGTTACCACTGCAGATGGCAGCTGTCTAAAAGTTTTAGGTACGGTTGAGTTGCCGCTAGTCTGCAATGGTCATTGTTTAGTAATCTCTGCTCTAGTAGTACCTTCTCTATCACATACTTTGGTTTTAGGATGTGATTTTGCACAAAAATTCGGAATTTTAGTAAATTTTAAAAATAATTCGTGGTATCCACAGTCCCTAGAAGTCAATTCTCATACAAGTTTTAAAGACTGTTATTCAGAAAGTTCTATAGAAAACCTTTTCTCGCGTCTATGTACCCTAGATGATCTCTCGCGGACGGAACGCTTAAAAGCAGAAAAAGTAATAAGCTCTTTTAATGAAATAAGTAGTAAAGATAGGTTAGGCCGAACGAATAAAATCACCATGTCTATAGATACGGCTGATGTCAGTCCTGTAAAGCCAAGGCCCTTCGCCATGTCTCCGTATATGTCAAAAGTATTAAATAAGGAGTTAGACGAAATGTTGAAACTCGGAGTGATCGAAGAATCAAACAGTCCTTGGTGTTCTCCAATCTTATTGGTGAAAAAGGCCGATGGACAGTATCGTCTATGCTTTGACGGAAGAAAGCTCAACGAGGTCAGCAAATTTGATAACTATCCATTACCGAACATCGATAGAATTTTGACATCACTCAGGAATGCTAAGTCTGTATCCTCGATAGATCTTAGAAAGGCATTCTGGCAAATTCCTTTGGACAAATCCTCTAAGGAAAAGACCGCTTTTGCAGTAGTAGGCCGAGGTCTATTTCAGTTCGTCACTATGCCGTTTGGTCTAAAGAACGCTGCTCAAACTCAGCAACGTTTAGTGGACGCTATATTTGGTCCGAAATATGAGCCACATATTTTTACCTATCTAGATGATATTTTAGTAACATCGGAAGACTTCGAATCGCATATACGCTTACTTAAAGAAGTAAAAGATAAATTGGAAGAGGCCAGACTGACGATAAATTTGAGCAAATGTGATTTTTTCAAAACTTCTCTAAAGTTTTTAGGCTATATTGTAGGCTCAAATTCCTTGCGTACCGATCCGGATAAAGTAGCAATCATGGTTAATTATGCGAGACCTACTAATACTACGGAAGTTAAGCGCTTCGTAGGAATGTGTTCATGGTACAGACGTTTTATCGAGAATTTTTCTACCTTGTTGTCGCCTATTAATGATCTTTTGAAAGGACGAAAAAAAGGACAATCGATAGATTGGACAAAGGCAGCCGAAGAATCTTTTATAAAGATTAAAGAGCTATTGGTTTCAGCTCCCATTTTATCCCAACCAGACTTTTCCCAACAGTTTTATATTTCTAGTGATGCTTCTAATACCGGTTTAGGGGGCGTCCTAACACAGAAAATCAATGGTGAGGAGAAAGTGATAGCGTATGCCAGTAGAACTTTATCAAAGGCTGAACGTAACTATTCGGTTGTTGAAAAAGAATGTTTAGCAGTAATCTTTAACATCGAAAAGTTTCGACCTTACATAGAAGGTGTTCCTTTCACGGTCATAACAGATCATTATAGTTTATTGTGGCTTAATTCTATTAAAAACCCTAGTGGCAAACTAGCGCGTTGGGCGATTAGGTTGAGACAACATACGTTTAATTTAATTCATAGAAAAGGAGTCCACAATGTTATTCCTGACGCTTTGTCAAGAATCCCAGATCATACAGTGGACGAAAACAGTCTTAATGCACAAATTGACGTAAGAATAGATACAGTTGATATAGATCGCATTGATCCATGGTACGATAATTTGCGGCAGCAAATTAAAGAATTTCCTCAAAATTTTCCGCAGTGGAAGGTGGAAAATGATTTCGTGTACAAATTTATCCCAAACCAGTTGCCTTTAAAAGTTAATGTACCCGAGTGGAAAATACTAGTTCCTAAACCGCAGAGAGGGGAAATTATAGACATGTGTCACACTCCTCCTACTTCTGGTCATTTTGGTTTTTATAAAACTCTTCACAGGGTTCAGGAACAGTATTATTGGCCAAAAATGCGTTTTGATATCTTAAAGTTTGTGAGGACTTGTGAAGTATGTGGAGCGCAAAAATCTCCAAATGCACTACCTATGGGACTGATGGGAAAAGAGAAAACGGTTAATTACCCTTTTCAAGTCATAGCAGCTGATCTAGTAGGCCCATTCCCACGTTCAACAAAGGGAAATAAATGGCTTCTCGTGGTTTCTTGCTGGTTTACAAAGTATACCATGCTATTTTCTTTGAAAAGCTCTAAAGCTGGACATATAGAGAGAATTTTGGAAAATAATGTCTTTCTAATCCACGGTGTTCCATCGCTCTTAATATGCGATAACGGTACTCAGTTTACCTCTAAGAGTTTTAAGAGCCTAAGTGAAACCTATAGTTTTAATATCCGTTTTAATCCCGTGTACTCTCCACAATGTAATTTTGTCGAACGTAATAACCGAACAATCGGGACCGCTTTAAGAAGTTACGTTGATTCACATGACACTTGGGATGGCAATATTTCCAAAATTCAACAAGCAATAAATACCGCAAGACACGAAGTAACAGGGTTCACGCCGTCTTTCTTAGTTTACGGCAGACATATACCTCTATCTGGATCGTACTATAAAAACTTAGATTTGGATGTCAATGTTGACAGCGAAATAATTCCGGGTAACAGGGGTGCGTACGCCGAAAATTTAAAGGGTTTAAAGGATATTTTCACCGACGTGCGTAGTAAGATACATAAGGCTTATGAACGGAACAGTAAGTCTTACAACCTTAGAAAAAGGGATTTTTCCTTTAAAATAGGTGATCACGTTTGGCGAAAAAAATAAAATTCTTTCCAGTGCAGCAGATAAATTCACATCTAAGTTAGTACCTAAGTATGTGCATTGCGTGATAAGAGAAAAGATTTCAGACTTAGTTTATGGTTTAGTTAATTTAGATGGGACTAAACTAGGACGATGGCATATTAAAGACTTAAAACCATTCAATGGACCTAACCCTAGTGAAAGTTTGTCAGAAGAAGAATAATTTATATTTACATTATCTTAATTGCTTAACTTTATTTTTTTTGATGTTGCTCTGTAGAGGTGACGACCTCGTTTTTTTTGACTGTTATAAAAGTTGAGCAGAGAATAGCTTACTTTTATTGTTTAATGCTAAGGTTTTGGGTATTGGCCATATCCCAAACTTAGGTTGATTGTGGTTGATGTTTAGCATCGGCTCAGTTTTGCGAGTTTGCGAAGGAGTCACACTCAGGATATATCATAAGACTGGTATGTCGGTGGTCGCGGGATTTGATTTGCTTATGACCCCAAATAATATCCAGTTCTTGACACTTGGAAGCGAAATTTTGATTAGAGGCAATCCAAGGTGATCTTGAGTTAGGACAAGCGCAAGATGTAGCTCGCGTGGTATGATGTAGAGTCAAAATTTTTTTTTAAGAGCAATTTCAAAGTTTGTTACCCGAGTGGGTGTATTTCTATTACCTTAGTGGTATATGTTGGGTGCAATTAAGAGTAAATTGAGTTTGGTTTATCCAATAAGTCTAAGACTTGGATTATTTTGATTTAGATCTTCTTCTGAATTGACAAACTGAGGGTATTTTCTATTTTTTTTTCAGAGCCGTTTAAACGTTACCTTTGAGTCACTAATTTTTTTAAATTTTTTTGCATGGACTCATAGGCTTATGTTGAGTTTTTTTCGGTTTACTATCAGATTGATAGAAAATTGAAGTTCTGCAGGAGAACTAAAGGCTGATCATTTACAAGAGATGAGAGCAGACTAAGACAGTCGTTTCACAAAGAAATGATCAAAATCTGATACCGAGATGAGAACCTTGTCAAGAGAGGCTAAGCGCAGTGAAGGAAGATTCCTAACCGAATTTTTAGATTTCCAAGAGGTAATCTAGGAGTTTGGGCTGACAGAAAACGGTTATGCCTGATACCTGTAGCAGTTTCTTCTAGAGGCCATTGTCTAGGAAGACGATTAACACCATGATCGAATATTTTAGCTGTCAACGATGTTTTCTTCTTGTTTCTGATTAAGCTGGAAAAGCTCTTGTCGTCTTCAACAGTTTTGTTGCGTTGCCACCGAAAAATAGAGAAATTTTTGCTTCATGTAGCTTTTTAAGCTCATTTTTCGTTTTTTGGAAATTTCCGTTAGAAGCTTGGTTAAGTCAACCTTGTAAACCTTTTAGGTTGTATCCCATGAGTTATCTGTTTTTACAGGCTGTGATGCACCGGGTGCTAACAGATGCCGTTACGACGTTTGGCAGGAAGTTAGTCTTCCTGAGGAACAGACTGATTGGAAGGGTAGTCTATGGGGGGTGAACGTTTGACCTTTGGGACCTTTAGGGGTTTTGTTACCCAATGGTTATTTCTATTTGAACCAAAGGAGAGCCTAGCTACTGTAGTCGACCTCAGCTCCAATTAGCCTATTAGTGGTGACAGGCTGTTGGCAGTAGTGTGTTTCGGAACACCCTATTGATTAATTTTTTTTTTGACTTATGGTGGTGTGGTAGACACCGTTTCAGTTTAGTGGATGCTATAATCTACTCCCTTTTGTTGGTGGACACCAGGGTCACCAATTCAGTATTTTATTGTCTCCACCATTCAGTATATCGTGGTGAGGTGTTTGTCTCCTGTTATGTGGGATGGATTGAATGTTTTTCGTTGTTGTTCTAGGGCGAGACCAGTACACGAGGGTTCTTCATGCAACTTGGAGAAGCGCAAAGTTTTATATATCTCTGTGTAGCCACCCTGAAGAATGACGGAGGGCGTTTTTTCCCGGCTCATGTTTCTAGGCAGATTTGTCACTTTGGTGCGATGTGCCGAAGATTGGATTAGCTTTTGCTAAGAGCTTTCACCAAGCTCAGTATGGAGTTATCATAACCAAGAGTTTGGGATTTGAACTCCTGTATGTATTTCTGTATATATTTCTGTACATATTTCTGTATATATTTCGGTGTATGTTGGTTGCATGAGGGCATGTGCTCAAAATGCGAGATTTTGAGTCGTTTTGCTTATGGACTCCTATATTTAGGATTATGACTTTAGGGAGGTCCTATTTCGAGACTTGCTGTCTCATATAGTTATGTTGGGAATGTTTCCTTGAATGTTAGTTGTGCGCAGACTAATCATTCTGTTCTTAGTGAACATTGCTTTGTGAAGCAGGATCATTCAGTTTGGTGAATTTTAGCTTTTATAGCTATTCACTGTGTTTAGGGTGAATTTTAGCTTTTATAGCTATTCACTGTGCCTATAGTGGTATTGTTAGCTTTTATAGCTGCTCACTATGTTAATGGCGAGATTGTTCTTTTAGAACGCCGGCTTTGTGTAGTCGAGGACTATTTACCGAGTGTTTTCTTGGCGAGGAGCCGAGTTTTTTTCTGGCGATATACCAGAGTGTTTTGTTGGCGATGAGCTGACGTGTTTTCTGGCGATCAACCAGAGCGTTTTCCCTAGCGATTTTAGCATGTCTAGATGTCTTAGGACGTCGACATTGCGCGATAGAGTGCGATTATTTTCCGAGTGCGACTAGTAGTGATACTAGATTTAGAATGTTCTCTTAGCGATGAGCTAGAGCATGGATGGCGACTTTTCCCGAGCGTTTGTCTGGATATTTATCCAGATATTTTTTTTTTTGGCCTAGTGCTAAATGGTCTGACAAGACTTTTTCTTTTTAGTGTAAGTGTTTGCACTAGAATCATTTTTTTATTTTTTTTTCTTTATTTAAGAATTTTTATAAATTTCTTTTGCTGAAATAGAAAATTTTCAGACAATCCTTAAAATATTTTAAGGGGGGTATTCATATTTTATTTCAGTTCACTTTTTTGATTTAGACAAAAGTCTAGACAAGGTTATATTTTTTTTTGTTTTGGTAACAATAATAGAGCCGATTCTTTTATATAAGAAGACCGCGATTGTTACTTTGAACAGGTATTTCTTATGTTCATGCAAGGATTTTTATTTGCTTTTTGATGTACTTAACCTTAGTGTCTAATTAAGTTAAGTCTAGTTATAAGATTCTTGTGATCATGCAAAGATTTTCATTTGGTTTTCATTGTACTTAATATTAGTGCTTAATTGAATTAAGTCTAGTAGTAAGGTCCGAAGTTTGTACTTTTGTTTTAAGTTCTGACCTTAGTATTAAGTGATAGTGTACCACTTTGTACCTCTTCATAAGTAGCCTTAGTTTAATAGACTAGTGTAGTCTATTTCTTTTTGGAAGGGGGTAAATGTAACATTCATTTTTTCCTAGATTTTAAGACCATGTAATGTTACTGATTTTTCACTTCAAATTGTACTTATTTTCATTTTTGTATCGAACGGTATATTAATAAGGGATTCCAAGCCGTTCGGTGTATTAGTGTGCTGTGCGGGTTTCTGACCAAATCTATCGGCACGCCGATTGGTTGAAAATGTGTATCCGGATTTTTGGTTCCGGCGTCGCGAGATGACCGAGAGAAGGCGAGGACTTATTTAAGGGTCCGAGGAACTACTGTGAGGGCTGAGTACCATCAAGCCGCAGCCAAGCGAATTTTCATCGAAGCCGCCAAAGAGCTTCCTTCGAGTGAGCTGCAGTAAAGGCTCATTACAACAAACATGAGAGCTAAATAATGCACCAGTTTTTATAACGAAAAGCCGTAGTGGGCTCTCTAAGTGTTTACGAGAAAAGTGTGAAATCGGTCGTGTTCCATCGAGGCCGAAAATAAAAACAGTAAGTTACCAAAGCATCCTCCCATAGGCTTATCCCTGAGTAGTGCCTTGACAGCAATATGAACTGACTAAAAAGTGAAGTGAAAAGCACTATTTTTTGTCTTCGGGAGTAGTCAGAGTTTAGAATTTAAATGTCATAACTACCAGTTAGGCTAAAAATTTTTTTTAATCCTGTAAACTTGCAAAGGTTAGAACTTTTTATCTTTAAAAACTTGAATAAATTTTCTTTTCGTTGATTAAAGCTAGTGTCTCACTGAATACCTATCTTACTTTTCAGGATAAGAACGGCTGTACCAAACTGATTTTTTATTTACCAACAGTACACCCTTTCAGTATTTTTTCATTTTTTTAGCTGAAGTTAGATCCTTTCTATTTTAAAATGAATGGTGCCCAAAAAGTCGTACAGCTGAGGTTTCCTTAAAATAGAATATAATTCCAAAAAAGACGTACAAAAATTATCTCTTACCCATATCTCTCTACCAAAGAAAACTGAGCTAGTGTGTGTTTAATTTCTTTAGTTCTTTTAAAATCAGGATTCACTCGATTCATTATCAGAAATTAAAGCGGGGCTGCAAGAAAATTGTGCTCAAGCTTGGGGCATCCAATATTCAAACGGTACAAAATTGCGCTCAAGCGTGGGACAAACAACTTCTCACAGGGTACAAAAAGAAAAAAAGATGCCTCAAACAGAGGACAATTTAGAAGGTTACACCACTAAGAATGGAATTTTGTGTTGGAAAACAAAACGTTAAATGTGAACCTATTGCTGAACACATCAAGTTAGGGCTTATGAAACAATTCGTAAAAAAGCTAGATGAAAAACTTTTTTCCAAAGTTGTCAGAAGCAAAGGTTAAAGCTGGAATTTTTGTTGATCCACAAATTAAAAAAATTTTTGCCAGTAAAGAATTTCTAAAATTACTCAAAAAAAAAGTTGGAATAGTTTTAAAGCAGAAGTCTCTGGATTTTTAGGGAATAACAAAATTGAAAATTATCAAGAGCTAGTTGAAAACATGTTAGAAAACTTTAAAACCATGGGTTGCCGAATGTCTCTAAAACTACATATGCTGCATGCTCATTTAGATAAATTTAAAAACAGCATGGGGGCGTACTCAGAAGAACAAGGAGAACGTTTTCGTCAAGATATTATGAACTTCGAACAACGTTATCAGGGCCAATACAACGAAAATATGATGGGGGACTACATTTGGGGTTTAATGAGAGAAAGTACTTATGAACATGAAAGAAAAAGTAATAGGTTTCCACTATTTTGTAATTTGATATGATAGTAAAAGTTGATAAAAATCATATATAAATATATTTGTTTCGATTTATCAATGGATTTTCTAAAATACTGTTCAACCGTTCCCCTGGGTACAAAAGCAAACTTTTTCAGGCCATATATATTTTTTTCGTCTAACTGTCGATAAATCTATCGAAATTTCATACCCTCTTATCAAAGTCAAAATTCATGTTGACCTGTGTTATTTATAGATTAATCGTCCAAGTGCTGATCTATGTTTCTATCTGGGCAAAGGGCTGAACCCTGACCTGTCATATTCAACTGTTGTAAGTTTAAAAATATTCAGATTGAGAATTTTCTTACATAATAATATTGCTTTTGGTTAGTTTTATGTTTTTTTTTTTGGGGGGGGGGGCTCACAAAACACAAAGACTAAGCGCATTGAGAGAAGATTCCTAGCTGAGGTATTAGGGGCTTCCATACCCTACTAGGATTTTGTTGGTATAGTCCAGGAACCTTCAGTCTGACAGAAACGGTTATACTCAACCGGCTGTAGCAGTTTTTTGACGAGCTTTAAGCGAGGGAGCTTTAGAGGTTAATAGAGCCAAGGAATTAAAAAGAGTTATATTTCAAATCTATTTTCCTCTGTAAAGGTTGTCCCTGTTAATAAGGGTGCCAATAGTACTTTAAAAACAATTAAAATAGTAAGATATAAAGTTATACACCATGTTGTGAGTGTATATACATATAAGATATAAAGTTATACACCATGTTGTGAGTGTATATACATACTTTTAAACCTTATTATTACGTCGTGTAACTAAGATACCCTAAAAATAATGAAGTAATTAAATTTGCACGTGTGCCTTTTGAGACTGCCTAAAAATATTTTAGTAACTTTCTACAACTACCTTTACCAGTTTTTCTACTTTTTACTTTCTACTTTCAACAGTTTTTCTTTTTTATTTACATTACGCTATGAGGTTTTTAGGGAATACTTATAAGATCACTTTCGTGTCTGTCCGTCTGTCACACCCGATTTCTTCGAAACTATTTGACATAGAAAGTTGAAATTTGGTACTAATGTAGGAATTGATGGCCCCATCGGAGCCGTGTTATTTTGAAAGTTTAATTTTGACTTAAAGGGTTAGTTTTGGAGGGAGAAATCGGAAGTGAAAAAAAATTTACCAGGTCATCGATTGGGATGTCAAATGAAACCTTGTGAAAACACGAGTTCAAAAATATATATAATGTAATACTTTTATTTGCATTATTTATTAAAACACTCCAGAAATCGCTGTCTCGTTATATCGAAAAGTACTGATCGAAACATTTTGAAAAAAATCTGGAATATTCTCCACAGGGGTATCACGAGTGCAAAAATCGGAAACAGACTTTGCCGGAATCTCATTTGGGGTGTGTTTTGTGAAGTCATTGATCATTGTATACCTCCATAACAAAAATTTTCATTTTAAAAGTAATCAGGGTACGAAACACTAATTGCGTAAGTCCGACTTGCACTTGGCCGGATATTTTTACCAGGATATCACAAAAGTTGGGCAACAGCATGGCTATCACAACTTAGTTAGATTTTCATAGAAATGTTTCTACCCGAAAGGACTCGTTTTTCTTATCTTGAGTACTTTTTGGAATTTCCTTATATTAATAATATTATGTAGTGGGGAGTAAAATTTTCTTTTGGTAGTCTAGAATAAAGTCGGTACATCTGTTTGGTTATAATTTCTATTTTTCTGTTTCTGTTCTATTTTTCAATGGCTCTATAGGATATATCCTCGTAAACGTTAGAACCAGCAGGAAGGGTTTTTGGTAGGTCGGTGGAAGCACGGGATTGGTTGTCAGTATAAACTATCGATTAATAAGTGTTTACCTTAATTCTATTCGCTTGTCTTTCTTTAAGACGCTGCAACTCAAAATAGAAATTTTCTCTGTCGTTTTGGGTGAGAAAACTCTCCTATGGGCAAGTTTTTGTTCCATTTTTTTTTGTTACTATTTCGTTCCTGTTCGGCCTACTCTGAAATTCCCAGTAAAAAAGACCGTTGTTTTACAAAAAGCGGGCCAACTCCATTTGCAGTACCACATTCCTCCCAAATACCTTTGACCACATCCTAAAAAATTGATAAGGTAAAGAGAGAAGCCGGAGATCTTTTTATAGGTAGTACATTTTTTTTCTTTACAGGATTTTACTGCTGTTTTTTAAACAATTTTTAAAACCAATTCCTTTTCCGGCTACAGTTTTCGCTATCAAGAGATTTTTAATATCTGTTGCTACTAATTTCTTGGTCTTTCCGATTTACCTGTTTTTAGTCCGATTTACCTGTTTTTCTAATTTCTCTACTAGCCCTTTTTGGAAGTCTATTACCAAGACTTCAACTTATCGGCATAAACAGAAGAGTTACTTCAATACAGAAGAAAGATTTTATGAAGCCCAAAACCTTTTTTTTTGTAAAAAACGCAAATAGTAGTTTAACTGTATATATAGTATCCTTTAATTTTAAATCACAAAGTTCATACTTTAGTATTTTTTTAGCACTATACAGTATTACAAGTTTAATAAATAAATATGTAGACATAAACTTATGTTTTACTTTATTTTAATTTCTTTGTTTTATTACCTAGCACAGTGACACCTCAGTTCTGCTCATTTTAACAATGCTTATAGGACCTTACAATTCATATTTCTATGCTAGGTAAACACAGTTACTGAATAAAAATAGGTGGTGTCCAAAATAAATAAAAAAGACATATTTAGTCCCGTCTTTATAGCTGGAACCCATTCTCTACGACATAAGAGCAGTAGTTTAGCACAAGTAAGTTTCTGTAGAAAGAAGCTGAGATAACGTCTAGTTCCGGTTAAAAAAGTGGTTGTGTTCAGATTACTACCAGTATTTAGTTAGAATATGTTTGTACTATTCTAATAAAAAAATCTGTGATATTAAATAAAATAAATAATATAAGAAGCTTGAAGTCAGGTTAGATTAAGGGTGGAAAAAACTTACTATTGTGAATTATTGTATTATTAGTGGCTAAGATATATGTGTAATCGACACTATAATGAATAATAGGTAATAAATATAATAGCTGTTTTAATCAAATATATACGTTATTTTACTTCCCTTATTTCCCTACAGATGGAAAATCATATACGTCTTAAAACTATTAACGTATACAAGAAAGTTAGGGAATAGGTTAGTTGTACCTAGCCAACTGATGTGACAAGGTGCGGTGTTAGCAGTAGCTTAAAGCATAGTGTCGAAAGAGGTCAATGTCATCTCGTTCTGGTCCCCAATTTAACAGTACATATAAAAATCCCCATAAGAAGGTGCCTGGGAACGTGTAGAATTAGACTACTTGCATCCTTCTACATTTGAAAGCTATTGTGTAACCGACATGTATGAAAAAATTATTTGTAGACTTAAAGAGCTCAGTCAAATCACTAAAAAAGGATACAATATAAACTCTTTTAAATGAAAACAAGACATTCCAAAGGAAGCCGGAGCAGTTTTAGCGTTAAATAGTTGAGCTGGAAAGGTCTTTCACCCTTTTCAGGGTGGTGGTAGTTGAGCCACTGCCTTGTTATTCTCGAGGCGTTCGAACATAGCGGACGTCTACGACGATATGCTACGTAGTCTCGTAACCTTTGGCTCGAGAAGTTTTGATAAACTGTTTTAAATAAGAACAATACCTTCCAAAGAGAGCCGGACCAGCTTAAGTGTTAAATAGTTGAGCTGGAAAGGTCTTTTTACCCTTTTCAGGGTGGTGGTAGTTGAGCCACTGCCTTGTTATTCTCGAGGCGTTCGAACATAGCGGACGTCTACGAAGATATGCTACGTAGTCTCGTAACCTTTGGCTCGAGAAGTTTTAATAAACTCTTTTAAATGAGAAAAATACATTCCAAAGAGAGCCAGACCAGCTTAAGTGTTAAATAGTTGAGCTGGAAAGGTCTTTTACCCTTTTCAGGGTGGTGGTAGTTGAGCCATTGCCTTGTTATTTTCGAGGCGTTCGAACATAGCGGACATCTACGAAGATATGCTATGTAGTCTCGTAACCTTTGGCTCGAGAAGTTTTGAGAAACTCTTTTAAATGAGAAAAATACATTCCAAAGAGAGGCGGACTAGCTTAAGTGTTAAATAGTTGAGCTGGAAAGCTTTTTTACCCTTTTCAGGGTGGTGGTAGTTGAGCCACTACCTTGTTATTCTCGAGGCGTTCGAACATAGCGGACATCTACGTAGATATGCTACGTAATCTTGTAATCTTTAGCTCGACATGTTTCGATGCTTAGTTTTTAGTGTTCCGTACGGAACACTTATAAGATCACTTCGGTGTCTGTCTGTCTATCTGTCACACCCGATTTTCTCCAAAACTATTTGACATAGAAAGGTGAAATGTGGTAATAATATAGGAATTGATGGCCTCATCAGAGCCATGTAGTTTTGAGAATTAAATTTTGACTTAAGGGGTTAGTTTTAGGGGGTGAAGTCGTAAGTGAAAAAAAAATTTTTTTACTAAGTCATCGAGTGTGGTGTCAAATGAAAGCTTGTGAAAAAACGAGTAAAAAATATATATATATATATTACACTTGCGCGCACTTTTCTTTGTATTATTTTTAAAAATTCGCGAAAAATCGCTATCCCGGGCCTTATCTCGAAAAGTACCTATCAAAAAATTTCGAAAAAATTCTGGAATATTCTCCACGGGGTGTAGATTGAACGAAAATTATCACGAGTGCATTACCTTTAATAATTTATATGGTATATAAAAAAAAACAAAAATTTCAAGGTCATCAGATTTCAGTAAAGATTGGAAACAAACTTTGTTGAAAACTCATTTGGGGTGTATTTTGTAAAGTCACTGATCATTTTATACCTCTGTGACAAAATTTTTTTATTTTAAAAGCAATCAACGTACGGAACACTAATTGCGCAAGTTCAACTTGCACTTGACCGGTTTTTTAGTTTTAGAAATCGCTAATATAGATTTTGCCTGCCAGATTCATCAAAACAATTTAATTTTCAAACCGGTCTAATTTGACGGTCAGGGGTTAAAATGACTAGAAGACCAATAAGCTAACTAACGTTATAAAGATGAACAGTGCTAGAAAATTCCTTTTTATTTACACTCAGTCGATAAAAAAAAAATTGATGGTAGGATACAACGAATTGTACCTGTAGCCTCGAACGTCAAAATGCGAAATCGGTAGAGTTGCCCAGTAATACCAGTATATTTGCACCCAAAATCGGTATATGAAAAAAAAAAATATCAATCCAATTTGTTTATTTTAAACTTTGTAAAATAACAGAAACTTACAGAATATACTAAGTATAGTATACAATTAAAACTAATAAGAGTAATTATCTTTTTAAAATATTTTATATATGAGTGAATAAACACTAGTGAATACTAGTAAAACATAATCAAATCGACATAATAAAAACATAACATACTAAGTAATTTGTAATTCGTTTATTACTAAAGATATCTAACATCAAATAAGTAGATAAACTTAAATCTAATTAATTTTTACGATTTTTAGGATCATACAATATTCTTTGGCCATAGCCGCAGTCATTTTTGAACTAATTTCAAAGTCATAACAATTAGCGTCATTAAATAGTCGTCTTATATGTATTAGACCAGTGATTGACTCAGTAGACAGCTTATTTCGTTGTTTTGTTTTCATAAGATTAATATGCGAGAATATGCGCTTAACATTAGCAGATAGTAAAGATGAAAGTAGACAACAAAGGAAACATTTGGGTGTCATCGCCATATTTTAGTAAACTGACATTATCCTAAAATAGTTCTGTGTCATCAGGAACAAAACGTGTTTCACCCATATTGAAATCTAGCAAAAATAGTTATTTTTAGTGTTCCGTATGGAACACTTATAAGATCCCTTCGTATCTGTCCGTCTGTCACATCCGATTTTCTCCGAAACTATTTGACGTAGAAAATTGAAATTTGGTAATAATATAGGAATTGATGGCCTCATCAGAGCCGTGTAGTTTCGAAAGTTAAATTTTTACTTAAGGGGTTAGTTTTGGGGGGTAAAATCGAAAGTGATTTTTTTTTTACTGGGCCATCGAGTGGGGTGTCAAATGAAAGCTTGTAAAAACAGGAGTTCAAAAATATATATAATGTAATACTTGCGCACACTTTTTTTTGTATTATTTTTAAAAATCGCGAAAAATCGCTGTCTCCCCCCCCCTTTATCTGGAAAAGTACTGATCAAAAAATTTTGAAAAAATTCTAGAATATTCTCCACGGATTGTAGTTTGAACAAATATTATCATGAGTGGATTAATCTATCTGGTATATAAAAAAAACAAAAATTTCGAGGTCATCAGTTTTCAGTAAAGATCGGAAACAAACTTTGCTGAAAACTCATTTGAGGTGTGTTTTGTGAAGTCACTGATCATTTTATACTTCTTTAACAAAAATGTTTATAATAAAAGCAATCATCGTACGGAACACTAATTGCACACAACTTGCACTTGACCGGTTATTTTTTTTATAATTTTAGTTATTTTTAGTTTATATATAGGGTAAGTCCAGGGTAGTTGGCCATAATTTTTTTTAAAACGCTGTTAAAAAGAAACTTACACATTACTATAAAAATCTTTATTTGTAATTAAACTTTAAACAATCAACTTTAGGATATAAAACAAAATGGTAACAATTTCTACTGAGATCGTCCTTAAAAAAATGTTTTTTTTAAATCACAATTGGTCATCTCTCCCGAGGTGTCCGGGTGTGATGGCCATAACATTAGAGGAAAGATGGCCATAACTTAATTCTAGCTTTAACATAATTTTTTGGTTTTATTTTCTATTTTTTTTAACTCTGTTTCTTGACCACATTTGGAATACATGTCATCAAATTCTGTACAATTTTCATGTACCCAAAACTGGCACATTGTACATTTAAGCCAGTCTTCGATGAGAATTGTTTCGTAGTAGTTTTCTCCACACCCGCGACAGTTGTCCTTTTCGTTTCGCTTTTTTTTCTTATATTTAACCGCTAACGTTATTAATGGAACATCGTCACTACTATCAGGTAGTCTTCGGATAGCTTTTCTTTTGTTTGCACATCGAACAGTACTTTTTTTTGGCTCTTCTTCTTTTCTCTTCTTTGATTTTTCGGCTTTTTTTATATTCTCCTTTTTTACACTTTTTTCTGCAGCAAATTTTCTGGCTTTGATGTGTTCTTCAGATGTTAATAGTGTGCCAACTTGCTTTGCTCGTTTACGAACTTCAATAAGTTTTTGTGGAATAGGAGATATTTTCTGTAGAATCCGCGAGGGGTGTAATCTGGAACGTTATTGGATGGAAGTTCTTTCGGAATGCTTGGTTCTGAAACATTAGACACAGTGGCAGTGTTCAATGAGGTTTTCGATTTTTTGGGAACGATTTCCGGGCTATAATCTGTATCTCTTCTTTGCTCAATAGGAGTATTAGACGAGATACCTACGGATTCTTGAATAAACACGGCACCGCTTTTGGATTGAAAGGATACACTCCGGATGCTTTAAAGCCAGAAATAGCATTTTCCGCTGTCGCTGCTTTTCCCCAAGCCTTGTTAAGTAAATCTCCGAAAGAAAGTGTTGATATACGATGTCCTGGGTTTTGTTTTAACCAAAGTCTACACTGTTCAGAGAAGTGAGTTTTTAATGATTTAAATACTGCACGATCTAAGGGCTGGAGATAATGAGATGTGTGACTCGGCATTGATATCAAAATAATGTCGTTCTGATTAGCGTATTCTAACATTTCTACTGAATTTCAATGTGTTGAGTGGCCGTCGAGCAGAAGAACAACATTTCCGGCTGGTTTTCTTGGAACAAAGTGTGTTTTTAACCATTCTAAGAATATCTCTGAAGTTATGTAAGCTGATTTTTGAGACATAAACAGTTTTGTTCTTGGAGGGATCCCATCTTCAAACTCGGGCTTTTTATTTTTTCCCTTCATGATACAAGCAGGTGGCAAAAAAGCGCCTTCAGCATTGCAGCAGGCTATAATGGTTATCGTCTCCCCTTTTTCAGTTGATGTTACTGTGGAAACCGCTTTAGAACCTTTTTGAGCGAGCACGTGACCTGGACAACTGTTTAACTGCAAACCTGACTCATCCATGTTAAATACGCAATTTGGTGCTCAAACCTCATTGTCTTGCATAAGGACGCTTTCAAGAAGTTGAAAATATGCATTTACTTCTGATTTATTCATGGCATTGACTCTAGCCAAGGAGACACCTTCTGACTTTCTTAGTCTAATATCTGTGTTTCTGCTTAAGAACATTTGCAATCAGTCATATCCTGCTTTCTGAGTTTCTGTGTTAAATCTATGTTTTAATTTTAACTGCTCTGCAAAATCGTAAGCTATTCTTCGGACAGCATCCGTTGTCAAAGGAAAACCTTTGGCAGCCAACTTCTTCTCATTTTGATTTGTTCACAATTTCTTAAAATACGCCACTCTGTATCAATATGTTGGAAATCATTGTTCAGAACAATATTGGGAAAGAATCTACTAACAGGAATTATCGAAGCAGTTTTGCCATTTTAAGATTCGTTGGTTCAATTATGTCTAAACCTTTTATTGGATCCTTTTTACTGGAAACCGCGCAGTTATTTACCTGCAAGCTTCGATATAAAAATTTAGAGATCTACGTTTAAACAAATTTACTTGATCTGGGCTTAATTCTGAATTACTAAATAGTGCATTAGAAGCCGCAGCGCCATAGTATACGGCATCGATATCCATAAAATGTCTAGGCTTTTTAAAATCAAAATTTTTCATTGGAGTATTTGTTAAATATTCTCTTTTTAAAAAGTAATCAAAAAAGTTCTTAATGTTTGACTTATTTTTTTTTTCATATAAAATATGAATTTTTTCGGGTGTTCTGCCCGCATTTCTTTGTTTAAATCGTTAAATAATGGTAACACAAAATCTAAAAATTCCAAAAATAGCAATGTAGTGGGATCTTGAAGCTTCTGTAATATATTTTCTGCAGCTAAAAGATGATCATTATTAGATACTTGGTCTATGAAAAATAGTTTTAGAGCAGAAAGTTGTTCCAATGCTCTTTTTACTGCTGCATGTACTGATAACCAGCGTGTCTGAGAGGGGTGAAGTATTTTATGTACTTTCAAGTCACAAAAAGTCTTTAAACTCTGCAACTCTTTTTGGACTAGAAGAAAAGTAATTGTAAATGTCCCTTATAAGATCCTCTATAAAGCGTGGCAGTTTGGTACAAGCATATGACGCGCAAAGATGAAACGAATGGCATGTGCACTTAAGGATAAAAATATTGGGAATTTCGTTTTGCGGCAATGTCACAACAGAATTATTACGCCCCATTATTACGTTTGCCCCATCAGATGCAAAACCTATTAGATTATTTTTATATGAAATATCCGCGCTTGTAAAAAAGTTTACAATAAGTTCAAATAAGGATACTGCATTAGCAGCTTCTAATGGAATAAGAGCTAAAAAACAATCATCAATGCGATGCTCTTTCGCATATTGGACGGCTAAGCACAAGTGTTTAGTTGTGCTAAGATCAGTGGACTCGTCAATAATAAATGAAAACTTAGTTTGCCGCAGATCATCACATAAATTATCAAAACTTTCTTATGATCAATTGTGGCGTGAGTTTTCGTCGTCGAACATTTTAGTTCTTCTGCAATTTTTGAATCGGGACAAACGGAGTGTATCAGTTTCGGTAGGTGCTCCATAATGTCACAGTAATGATGATATCTTTGGTTGTGATGTTATATTCTTTGATGATACCGAGTGTGCTTATGAAGAACTGTGTTTCCTAAGAGCGTTTTTCCGTGATGTAATATTAATATCTCCATTACAACTTTTACAATAGGCATAGTTTGCGCTTTTACGACTTTCTTTCAGCCAGCCTGAAAATTCTTCTTCCCATTCTTTTCTATAAAATTATAGGTATTTTTTTCTTTTTTTGCACTTGGGCTTGTACTCGGTTCTTCATCTGACGACATTTTGACTTGGTATTATAATAATATTTCTGGTAGATACTACTAGTAGACGTTTTTAGTAACTCGGAGAAAAAACGTCGAGTTACTAGTTGTAGGACATAAGGGTATTCCCCAAAAGATATCGGGAACATTCTGCAATAACTACTTATTATACAATGGGGAAATCCACGTAAAAACATAAACGAAAAGGGTTGCCTACTTGGAAATGTAAAATCGGGAGAATTTCCTTGTATTCTTAGAAATCGTGGAAAAATTGTCAAATATCGGTATTTCGGTAGGACAGACCCCATATTGGTAGAAATACCGAAAAATCGGTAGGTTCGAGACCACTGCTAAGTACGCATACCTAATTCTCCATCTAACGCTGACGCAGTAGCTTTCAAACCGACAGAATAATTAAGGCTTACAAGCAGGAAGCGCTTTTTGAGGGATCTTCCTCAGGTATATGTGGTTAATGTAAAATAATTGAAAACGGACAAGGCCCATTTTTCAGCAGCTTACCCACTGTTCTTTTATTCGTCAAATCTATCCCGAGACGCGCTTCGCCGTATTACGGCTTGTCAGTCGGGCTAGGATTGACAAACAAGAGAACAGAATTTACGGGTACTTATCCAAGTAGTTACGGGTCACGATAGTAGGATACAACGAATTGTACTAAGTACGAATACTGGAAACTGTTTTTAGTTATTTTACATTAATCATATATGCCTGAGGAGGATCCCTCAAAAAGCGCTGCCTGTTTTTAAATGTTGACCGTGTCAATCACTCTGTCGGCTTGAAAACTGCTGTGTCAGCTTTCGATGAAGTATTAGGTATACTTTATTCCACTTCTAAGAATTATTCAAAAAATTTCAAGAAAATTCCATCCCATTACAAAGTCATAGCATTAAATGTGACCTGGCGTTGGATTGGAACCGCTACCTGTCTTTAGACACTGCCTGCAATATTACTCAGTCAATTTTTAATAATTTTTAAATTTTTTTGTGTTTTATGGCTCTGGTAAACACCAAATGGCCAGCTGAAATTTTTGTTATATATATATATATATATATATATATATATATATATATATATATATATATATATATATATATATACTAGCCGGGCCCGCGGCTCCGCTCGCGTGGACTTGATTCACTACTATCGTCACTGCTTATTGCGTATGTTACCCAACGCAATAAAATATCTCCCATTATTTCTCCTTATCTCCCATTATCTCACCTTATTTCCCATTATCTAGGCTTATCTCGATTTATCTCCCATTATTGCTCCTTATCTCCCATTATTTCTCCTTATCTCCCATTATCTCACCTTATTTCCCATTATCTAGGCTTATCTCGATTTATCTGCCATTATTTCTCCTTATCTCCCATTATTTCTCTTTATCTCCCATTATCTCACCATAACTCCCATTATCTAGACTTATCTCTGCTTATCTCCCATTATCTCTCCTTATCTCCCATTATTTATACTTATCTCCCATTATCTCCTATTATCGAGGCTTATCTCGACTTATCTCCCATTATTTCTCCTTATCTCTCATTATCTCACCTTATCTCCCATTATCTAGGCTTATATCGAATTATATAGAACATATGTATAAATTTATAAAAACACGTAAATCGGATAAGTGGTTCTCGAGTGATAAGCGCACTAACGGACAGACAGACAGAGAGACGTTGCATTTTATATATATATTGTATTCTTTACTACATGATATTGTTCCATATTTAATACTTTAGGAAGTGTATTGCAAGAGAACGCGCTAGCGGCAAACTTGTCTCCGACTTGATTTAGTATTATCGTCACTGCTTATTCCTTATGTCACCTAATAAAATATATCCTATAACCTGGCCAGAGAACATACGTATGTTTAAAAAAAAGCACGTAAATCGGATAAGTGGTTCTCCAGTGATAATGACACTAACAGACGGACAGACAGACAGACAGACAGACGGACAGAGAGACATTGCATTTTATATATATTATAGATATTCTCTGCTACATAATATTGTTCCATATTTAATGGTTTGGACTGTGTATTGCAAGAGAACGCGCTAGCGGCAAACTTTCTCCGACTTCATTTACTATTATTGTCACTGCTCATTCCTTATGCTACCTATCGTAATAAAATATAGCCTATAACCTGGCCGGAGAACATGTATGTTTTAAAAAAAGTACGAAAATCGGATAAGTGGTTCTCCAGTGATAAGCGCACTAACGGCCAGAGAGGCAGACAGAGATACGTTGCATTTTATATATATTATAGATGTAATAAAATATATACCTATAACCTGATCAAAGAACATATGTATGAATTTAAAAAATCACGTAGATCGGATAAGTGGTTCTCGAGGGATAAGCGCATTAACGGACAGACAGACAGACAGAGAAACATTGCATTTTATATATATTATAGATATAGATTATTATTATTATTATTATTATTATTATTATATAACCTGGCCAAAGAATATATGTATGAATTTAAAAAAAGACAGGTAAATCGGATAAGTGGTTCCCGCGTGATAAACGCACTAATGGACAGACAGACAGACAGAGAGACATTGCATTTTATATATATTATAGATTATAGATATTCTTTGCTACATAATATTGTTCCATATTTGATGGTTTAAGCTGTGTATTGCAAAGGCACGCGCTAGAGGCAAACTTATTTCCGACATCATTCACTATTTTACGTCACTGCTCATTCCTTATGCTACCTATCGTAATAAAATATAGCCTATAACCTGGCCAGAGAACATATGTATGTTTTAAAAAAAAAGTTCGTAAATCGGATAAGTGGTTCTTCAGTGATAGGCGCACTAACGGACAGACAGACAGACAGACAGAGAAACGTTGCATTTTATATATATTGTAGATATATATATATATATATATATATATATATATATATATATATATATATATATATATATATATATATATATAAATATGCAACAATTCACACACACACCCCCAGCCGATTGACTGAATCGAGCCGTCGACCACCTGGCAGGCTCCTTAGCCCACTACGCCATCGAGGCCGGCTTTAAAATCTTAATAATTACTTTTTCTACAAATGTCGAGAAGTTTTTTTTTTTATTTTTGAAAAAAACCCTTGGACAATTTTTAACTACTACACTGTTTCACAAGATTAATTTTCATTTTCGCAGATTGGATTGAATTTCGCAGATTAGATGAAATTATCCTGCAGACAAGGAGGCATCATAGTTTTCATCAGTGGTCCATTTAACCCATAAAAGGCATATTTTAAAAAAAAATTCTTATAATTTAAAGTACAATAAAAATATATAAACGCCATTCTTTTGCATTATTCACTTAACCTTTAAATTTTTTTTGTATGTACAGGGCGAGTTTACGATAGAGTAAAGTTCATTATCTCATTTGTTTCGGGAATGACGAAAAATACTAAATATAATAGTTTTAGGGAATGTTAAAGTTCACACTTTAAAATTATTTTTGAGTATACAGGGTACTTCAAAAAAGTGTGGCCGATAGAACCTGTTTTTTTAAATGGCACATCCTATTTTCTAATTTATTTTTAAATTCTGCGTAAAATTTTATAACTTTTTTTATTAATAATGTTATATACCTAAACCTAGTAGTTTTTCTAATATTTCAATTTTTTTAAAAAAAGACTAGTTTTTAGTTTGTTTCTGGTAAGAGCGTTCTATGAAGATGAAAAAAAAGATATACTCATATGTAAAGAAATTTGAGTTAGATGCTACAGGGTGTTCAAAATAAATTTATACATTTCGACTATTTTAAATTGAAAAATATCAAATTTTTCGATGGAGCTTCTGCTCATTACCACAGGAAGGTTCGGGAATTTTTAAACGATAGTTATCCACAAAAATGGATCGGTAGGGATGGAGTCATTCAGTGGCCCCCTCGATCATGCGACTTTACACGTTTAGACTTCTGTTTGTGGGGCTACATTAAAGATCGTGTTTATGTGAATCCCCCAACAACACCAGTAGATATGGAAAATAGGATACGGGATGCGTGCAGGACAATAACATCCTTTATGCTAAGGAAAGTGAAGGAAAATATAGTAAACGACTAAACATGTGTATTCAAGTAGACGGGCATATTTTCGAAGTTAAACTATATTAAAATTATTATTAATTATTTGTTTATGTTTTCACAATAGCGTATGTGTATTAAAAACAAGGGTAGAAATGAAAAAATTCAAAATAAGTCGAAAACTATTAGAAATAGGTATATGACATTCTTAATAAAAGTTGGAGGGTTTTGTAAAATCTATCAGAAAAAATAATGATATACAGGGTGTGCCATTTAAAAAATTTGAGATTTTTCAATTTTAAATATTCGAAATGTATAAATTTATTTTGAACATCCTGTAGCATCTAACTCAAATTTCTTTACATATATCTTTTTTTTTCCTCTCTATAAAACACTCATACCAATTATGAGTATTCCACCTTCAGAAACAATGGCGCTACTCGCAATTTTTTACAAAACTGAAAACTAATATTTTTTTAAAAAAATTGAAATATTAGAAAAACTACTAGGTTTAGGTATATAACATTATTAATAAAAAAGTTATAAAATTCTACGCAGAATTTAAAAATAAATTAGAAAATAGGATGTTCCATTTAAAAAAGCATCTGTTATATCGGCCACACTTTTTTGAAGTACCCTGTATACTTAAAAATAATTTTAAACTGTGCACCTTAATATTCTCTAAAAACTATAGTATTTAACATTTTTTCGTCATTCCCGAAACAAATAAGATAATGAACTTTACTCTAACGTTTACTCACCCTGTATGTAACCCCTTAAGTGAGGTCTTTCCTGGGAAATATTGGGATAAGAGGAAATAAAAAAGATTTTAAATTTACCATATATAACTTGTATATTTTTAACTGCATTAAGTTTTAATGTTTATTACATTTATTATAATCCTAACCCAAACCTATACTGTGGATGAAATAAATAGATAAATAAACTTACAAATTTTAAATTAAAAATAATAAAAATAATTGTTAGTATTAGGATTATAATGACGATTGTTATTATGATTATAATAAATAATTTAATACAAAGTTCTCAATCTCTTATAGTTATATTTTTTCTACAGTAACTACTTTGACCAGCCAATGTTACTTTTAATTTTTCTGAAAAATTATGCACATACAAGTTGTTTTTTCACTCAGTCTATGACTGGATAAACTTAAATTATTAATGACTTTTCTCAGAATATTCAATCAAATTCAATCTTCAGTCCTAAGTTGAAGACGGAAATATTGTGGATTATTATTTTGAGAAAAAAAAACAAAAAACTGTTGTTTGCACATCAACCCTTATATCTAAAAGCCAAAAAGTCATTTGAAAATTAAGAATTATCCAGCATTGTATTTCATGTTTTTACAAGTCACTTAAATTGGTTTAGTGTGGGTATATTAAAAGTATTTTCTAAAAATACCGACAGCGGTTGTTGCATTCTTCAGTCTTTTTTGATAAAAAGAAATATATCTAAACTGCTCTAAGGGAATCATCTAAAAATTGCTGTGCTTTAAATCGATTTGGCGAATAGTTTTACAAAAATCGCATTAAACACTGAATAACTTAATGCTTTTAAGTAGACGGTTTAAACATAATAAATGTCGATATTGATGATTGTTATTTATAAATAAAGGGTACAGGCATGTACGGGTAAAGATATCAGTGAGTTTTTTCCCGAAGTTATAATGTAATTATTTAGTATATTTCTCAGTTTCTAAATCTGGCGTCACGGATAACCTTTTAAGAGTTGTTCAAATTTGTGTTTTCATATAATTAAGGTATTTGATTAATTTTATTCTGCTCTTAAAATAAAAAATTTCTAACGTGTATAAATCTTTAAAACCCTGTACCCTTCAAATAGTTTTAGCATCCGACACCGCTAGCCTTATTTATTAGAGAATTTATAATTGAATTTTCACTTGGATATAAATTCTGAGATATAGTAGTTCCTACATTTACTCCTGCTTTCGAAATTATTTTATTGTTGAGTATAGTGAATGCAGGAGAAATAATAGGACAACCTAAAATGGCCGGAAGCAAACCTTGAAGTAGTAATACTAGTAGAAGCCCAACTAGAGATAATAATGTACCAAGTAAAAGGTTTAAACATAGAAGATCTATATTAAGTATTACAACTCCAGTAATATTAATAAATAAACCACGACCCGGAACCGTATTCAGTAAGGATAGAATTATTCTCACCAAAGTTAAATAGTAGAGTTTAACAGTTAAAGTTGTTGTGGTATAGACAGTTATTTTTACCACAACATCGATGAGTAAATCTAGAACTGTTGTAATGATACCTCCACCAAGTTTTGTGATTATTACAGAAACATCTATGCCAGAAACCAAACAATTGCCATTAATTATGCTATCGAGAAAACCGTTAAGAATGGTCAATCCGGTAATACTGGCTATTATACTTTTAATGAGTTGACATGATACGTTAATATTTAAAATTACAGTATTGCGTACACCACATACGGATACAATAATCGATAGTACCTCGTCAAGTTGTAAAGATCCAAGCGTTAAAGCTACACAAGCGTGTATTACCAGAATTATTCCATTTTCGTTAGATTTTACGCTTCCTCCTAATCGACCACATACTCTCAAGAAGATTTCGATGTTTGTTATTACAACATTCAGTAATATTACTAAATTGAATTGTACTGTAAGTATGCCGCAGATATATGAGAAACGAGCGAAACCATCTACTCTCACGAGAATTTCAACTATTTCCAGACAAATCCCTGAAAGAAAAAAATCATTGTCATCGTCAAATTTGTAAAAACTATGGTATACAGTCTGTCCCAAAGGTAACGAGAAATACTTTTTGGAACTAACCAGTTAGTGACGCGGTTTTCGGTGGGGTAGTTGGTTGGGGGTCTCTGGTAAAGAATACAACCTGGCTCAATCGCCTGTGAGCCGTTGCAGAGTGAGAATTATTATCGAAGTGAGGGTCTGTTCGGTCAACGAGTCAGAAAAAAGGATGCAGCATTTATTGGAGCAACGTTACGCAATTAAATTTTGCGTAAAACTTGGAAAATCGGGTGGTCAGACCTTAACGATGATTAAGGAGGAGGAAGCCATGACCCAGGCGATGGTTTACAAATGAAACAAGATGTTTCGGGGAGGCCAAGCAGACGCCGAAGACGATCTGCTGCATGGCCGACAACCTCACAAACAGACTATATCGTGAAAAAGTCAAGGACTTCCTGAACTCCTGAAACCATCGGGCATCGAATTTTGATCGCTGACACCTGGATGCGGTACCACGATAACGCGTTATGCCACAACTCGCTTCTCGTAAGGCAGTTCCTCGGCAAGTATAAAATAGCAACGCTGCCTCAGCCATCGTACAGCCTTGATGTGGCATCGCCGGATTTTTTTTTATTTCCACGAATCAAGAGGAGCTTGAAAGGGTACCAGTTTAGCGCACTGGAGAGGGCCAAAGAGGCCTCGACGAACTGCGTTAAGAAGGTTCCTGTTGCCGACTTCCAGAGGATGCACTAGGAGAGTCAGGAACAAGGTGCTATTTTGAAAAAATGTTAGACGTTTGTTCTTTTATCTGCAATAAATCTTTCTTTATGAATTTTTTCTCATTACTTTTGGGAACGAAAAGTCAATAAATATATCAGTAGAAAATTATTTTTCGTCAGGGATTACAATTGTAAATAAATACTTCTTATTAACTATACGTTCAAGTGATGTATCGTCGACTTTAAGCAATCATTCCTCACTGTAACAAAAATCTGATAAAATTTTGATAAGATGTTAAATTATCTTTTAAAAACTTATCCAATTATTATAGCATCTTTCTTCTGGAAAAATCCAAGTGACGATTTTCTTTCGGGATTTTCTTTGTTTCGGTATCAGAAATATTGTGTCAAAAGTCCATTGCGAAACCGTATCGGCAAAAAAAGTTATCGAAGGTCAAAGGTCGCGAAAAGCAGTTTTTCTCAAATATCTCGTGAACTATTGGTTTTACGTGAATTTGTTCATCATGAAAATCTGCATAAAAAAGGTCCTATACAGAATTTATGTGGGACTAATAGTTCTCGAGATATTATGCTGAGAAATTTTGGGGAAAGGCGCATACTCTACTATACGTTCACGTATAACGTATTTATGCGTGGAAAAGTCGTTTAATACACACACACACACACACATCCATCATTCTTCCTCTGTGAGGTGTCTTTAAAGTGGACCCTTCTTCATAATAATGATAGTAATGACCTTAAGTTGCAATTGTCTAGAATTCCATTGTAATCTTATGGGTCGATGTACATATAACTGAAAATATTTGACGAGTTCGGATGTTTTATTCACATCTAAACATTCTGTTAATCTATTACAATGGCCGATAACACTTGTTTTATTTGTAATAAAATTTTGTCGAGTGGCGCGATCGTGACTGTTGTTCGCGTTTTAGAAACAATTAGAAATGCGGGTGTTGAAAGGGGTGATGAACATATCGATTATTTACAAAGCGTAAATACTATGACTGTGTATGTTGAGTGTTGTAAAAACTATACCAAGAAATTCAACATTAAATCATAGAAGAAACGTCGTATGAGTGGTTCTCCTTCAATGCACTCCTCGTAAGCATAGATCAGTCTCATTTGACTTTGATACGTTGTTTATTTTTTGTAATGAACTAGCCAGTCAGAAAGTAAAATGAATAAACCGGTCAAGTGCAAGTTGAAATTGCGCAATTAGTGTTCCGTACGTTGATTGCTTCTGAAATAAAAATTTTTCTTGCGGAGGTAAAAATGATCAGTGACTTCACAAAACACACCCCAAATGAGTTTTTAATAAAGTTTGTTTCCGATTTTTGCTGAAAACTGATGACCTTGATTTTTTTTTTTATATACCAGATAAATTATTAAAGGTAATGCAATCGTGATAATTTTCGTTCAATCTACACCCTGTGGAGAATATTCAAGAATTTTTTCAAAATCTTTGGAGCAGTACTTTTCGAGATAGAGGAGGGGGACCGCGATTTTTTCAAAATAATACAAAGAAAAGTGTACGCATATAAGACATGATATATATTTTTGAACTCGTGTTTTTACAAGCTTTCATTTGACACCCCACTCCGATTTCACTCCTCAAAACTAACCCCTTAAGTCAAAATTTAACTTTCAAAACTACACGGCTCTGATGAGGCCATCAATTTCTATATTAGTACCAAATTTCAACTTTCTACGTCAAATAGTTTCGGAGAAAATTGGGTGTGACAGACGGACAGACAGACACACAGACACCGAAGTGATCTTATAAGTGTTCCCTACGGAACACTAAAAAGGATAAAAAATATCGACGAAGTATCCGACATGTAAGAAGATTATCATTCAAGGGTACTGTAATACGAGCAGCAGATGCACGCAACGATATGGGAGAGCTGTAAAGAATCGTATCCGTACGGAACACTTATAAGATCACTTCGGCGTCTGTCTGTCCTTCTGTCATATCCGAGTTTCCCCGAAACTATTTGACGTAGAAAGTTGAAATTTGATACTAATATAGAAATTGATGGCCTCATCAGAGCCGTGTAGTTTTGAAAGTTAAATTTTAACTTAAGGGGTTAGTTTTAAGGGGTGAAATCGGAAGTAAAAAAAAAAATTTTTTACTAGGTCATCGAGAGGGATGTCAAACGAAAGCTTGTAAAAACACGAGTTCAAAAATATATATAATGTTATACGTGCGCACAATATTCTTTGTATTATTTTGAAAAAAATCGCGAAAAAATCGCTGCCCCCCCCTCTATATCGAAAAGTACTGATCCAAAAATTTTGAAAAAATTCTGAAATATTCTCCATGGGGTGTAGATTAAACGAAAATTATAACGAGTGCATTACCTTTCATAATTTATTTGGCATATATATAAAAAAAAATCAAGGTCATCAGTTTTCAGTAAAGATCGGAAACAAACTTTGTTGAAAACTCATTTGAAGTGTGTTTCGTGAAGTCACTGATCATTTTATACCTCCGTAACAAAAATTTTTATTTCAGAAGAAATCAACGTACGGAACACTAATTGCGCAAGTTCAGCTTGCACTTGACCGGTTACTAATTCGACTTGGTTGCTGCTAATGCTATCTACCATAATACATGTTTTGATCATTTTATTTTGCCAACTTCTGGTCGGAAGAAAGGTCGTCCAGCAGACGATGATATTTACAATGCAATGAATGAAATTTTTTATTATATAAAAAATAATGATGAATGTCAATTCACTCTAGGAGAGCTAAAAGATATACTTAAAAGTCATGTTCCAACTGATAATCCGACCCATAATCAATAAAATATTGCAATGGTCTGTAACCCATGGATTAGGCCTACAGGTGACACCATGTAAAAAATGCGCCTTGCATTATACTTCAAAGGTAGTGCGGAAACGAATGTATCATAAAGCCCAAGTATTCCTAGCTTCATATCTCGAGAAATATTAGTTCCACATAAATTTTTTATAGAACCTTTTTTATGCAGATTTTGATGATAAATAAATTTTATAATAACCAAAATTCACGTAAAATCAACAGTTTACGAGATATTTGAGCGCGACTTTCGATAACTTTTTTTGCCGACAATATTTCTAATACTAAAACAAAGAAAATTTTAAAGAAAAATCTTCACTTTGACTTTTTCAGAAAATTGGTAATTTTTTTGTATAAAGTGACTGGACTAAACTATATGTTATATATTTCCTCTTTAGGAGTCAAGTATCTCACTCTAGATGGATTTAATGATAAAATTTCGTGTTAATTCCATGTTTTTTTTTTTCCGAAAGACCTTTATTATAAAACTAAGATAGCATTTTACAAGGTAAATTTTCCACCCTCAGTTAACTTTTGTTCTAGTCAATAATTAAAGACTATACTCGAAACAAACATAATTATGAAATATTCACTATCTATCAGCTGTTTACCATTTAACAAAGAGCAGGAGGAAATCCTGTTTTGAAGTAACACTAACCAAGTTTCATCTAAAAAATTTACATTTCAGAGCTGGTCATAACGACATTATTCCCTTACACTCACATTTTTGAGCGTTGGTTTGGAAGCAGATTTGTCTTGGCTTAGGCGTGTCCCAAGCATAATAAAAAAAAAACGTTGCGAAATCTTACACATGTATTACTAGAAAGCTGCATACGCCGTAACAGTTTTTAATCTTAGATCAAACTCAAATTTAACCCATGATATTACGAGTACTTCCAAAATAACCTGCTTTTGCTAAATTATATTCAGAAAAGAGTTATTAGCCTGATTGGGAAGGTCAGACTTAGTAACAACCTCGATTCACATTTAGTGACTTCAACCTCTGTTATAAATACTTTCATGGGAGATGGTGTCGTCTTTTTTTTTTTTTTTTTTTTTTATTGGTCTAGCACACGTGCTGCAGGGAAGTCCCTAAAGCGCTCCAGGAGCGGCACGAGTGCGGAAAAAGCGATTCACGTTGTTCTTGAATCGCTGTAAATTGTACTCGGTGGGAAACACAGCGCTGGGCAAATTATTCCAAAGGGATGACGTTCTCCATATAAAAGATTGCTTGAAAAGCGTCGTACGCGGAGTAACAAGCTGAACCTCATACGGATGCGAAGCACCAGCGCGACGTGTATTTCTAACATGCACCGCTTTGGGAGGAATTAAGCGGGCTACATCCTTCGAACACTTTCCATGAAAATACTTGTAGAACAGACTCAAGTCGCCAACCGTTCTTCGATGTTCCAGCGAATCAAGGCCGCCGGTCAATTCCGGGTCCCCAATCAGACGGACCGCTCTTCTCTGTACAGAATCCAACAAATGCAGTGCATATTTGGGAGCGGAGCCCCAAACGTGGGAGCAGTATTCCATAGTTGGTCGAATTTGGGCTTTGTAAAGAATTAACAATTGCTGTGGGGTGTAAAGCTTTCTGGTTCTAAATAATATTCCCAATTTTTGAGAAGCTCTCCTTGCTATGCCTGCAACATGTTCATGCCAAGACATATTTGCTCCCAAACTAACGCCCAACTAATTGAGCGACGATGCTAGGGGAATGGAGTGACCCGACATAACTATGTCGGGTTCAGCAACGTTAACTTTTTTAGAAAAAACTGCCGCTTGGGTTTTTGTAGCGTTAAATTCCACTTGGTTACTGTCACCCCAAGATAGAATTTCTTCCAGGTCTTTGTTAAGTTGAACGACCTCCTGCTGTCTGCGGATATTCGCCTGAGCAGCCGATGTCCGAGCGTTCAAGGTGAATGAAGAGACAAGCGTACTGTCATCTGCAAAGCTATAGATTGGATTCCCGGTCTTTTCCAGCAGATCGTTAATGTAAATGAGAAAGAGAGTTGGAGACAGTATGGAGCCCTGGGGCACACCGGCGTTGATAGTGAGGGTGTTAGAAAGAAATCCGTCGACCGCCACTCGTAAAGAACGCTCTCTGAGGAAACATGAGAGCCACAAACAGAACCTTTCAGACATACCATAAGAGCGTAACTTAGCCAACAGTCCATCGTGCCAAACACGGTCGAATGCCTTGGATATGTCAAGAGCAACCGCTCGAGATTCTCCAAAGTGTTCAATTGCGTTGTTCCAAACATGTGTTACATAAGTCTGCTTGATTCCTCCCAAAACGGTAAGTATTCTTCACTCTATATATAATATTTATTGAGGTGCAATTTATCATTCACGTTTCACACTCTTTTATAATGAAAAAATAGTCTATTTGGAACGAAGTGTCCAAGACTGTGCTGCCCACCGAGTAAAACCTCTGTAGTCAATCGCTACTTCCGTACATATGTTTTCTCTGTATCGATGTGGAAATTTCCTCGTCACCCAGACTAGCTGATGAGCTTAGTTTGGTGTTTCATAGATGGCACGCCCGTAGTAGGGTAATCCACAGCTTTAGACGCTCGTACTACACTAAGGCCGATATACATCCATAACTCTATCTTTATGCCTGTTTCAAGTACTTAATTTTTTCGTTAGTAGAGCTGTGTGTTCCCAGGAAGGCAAGGAAGCAAGTCACAGATGGGACTACCACGTTGTAAAAATCTAATATGAGATTTTAATCGCAGGATGTAAAAAACAATCTGTTGATTGTTGTTAATACCCGATAGTAAAATATCTACAGGCGAGAGGTATCTAAAAAGATTTATTTTTAAACATATATATACCTTGGTGAGTAAAAAATCGATTCAAACGATTTTGCTTCATTTATCACCGATCGTTGAATTCAATTTTCAAATAGTGGTTTTATTTTTGATATTATTAGAATGCTGATTTTCTACCCTTTCCAATAATATCAAAAACATTTGGATTTCCAAAAAGTTTTACTGATTAAAATGGTTTTTGCTCTCACGGCAACGTAATCGTTGCGCGCTATTCATCCCTATAACACTTGCAACTGCATTTTCCTATCATTCCTTTATCGGAACATCTTTGCTATACATGCTCACTAAGTACGTCATCGGAAAATGGATACCACCCCGGAAGAAATGGCACGAGTCATTGTCCTATTGCAAGAAGGGCATAGCCAACGTGAAGTCGCTGAACAACTGCACCTGAGCCAGTCAACTGTCTCCAGAGTCTACAGACGTTACCAAGAGACTGGTGCCTTTACACGGAGACCGGGATCAGGAAGAAGAAGATGTACCTCGGAGCGAACCGACCGTTTTATTGTTAACACAATTCTAAGAAATCGTCACTTGACCGGCGTTGAGGTCCAGCAGGAGCTCCGACAAGTTCGTGGTCGTTGGTCATTGGACAGTCAGAAGAAGACTTAAAGAAGCTAACCTAACTCCGAAGGACCCAAATTTACATCGACAAGCGCCACTCAAATTTACTCGAGAACATGTCGACTGGACCTTAGATCAATGACGCTCCGTTTTATTCTCCAACGAGTCTCGAATGAGCTTACGTGGCAATGGTGGAAGAACACGAGTCTATAGGAGCCCTGGGGAGTGCTATGCAATTTCGTTTTCGTGACTGATGAGATTCATAGCGGTGGATTAAGTGCTCACGGCTACATCGAGGAATCCAAATTATTGATTTTGGTTTACAATACAACTTAAAATCTGTTTAATTTTTTCTTTCTCCTACCCCTATTTTCAATCCTTGTTCTCGTTGTTTCCCGTTTCCATCATTTTATTTAGTAAAAAGCATGAGGTATGCTACGGAATTTGGTATCATTAGAAAGACAATAGAACAGGCATTCAAATGATACTAAAATTCGTAAAAATATATGAACACAGATTCTAGGATTCGTGTTAAATAAAGCTATATAGCTTAAGTCGATTTTTTTGCTCACCAGGGTACTTCCACATTTTTTCGATTGCTGTCTTGTACATAACAATAGATCTACTATAATGACATTAACGGGCAAAATTAAATTTTAATGTGTAGACAAAATACCGTTTTAACACTCCAGAAAGGTGTCTCTCCAAAAATTTAACCTTTGGAATTTTAAAAAAAGTGTACTTTAGTAGAGAGTTTTATTGGGTCAATATTCTTAGGGAATATTACTTTTTTCCTAGTAATGTTTTTCCTTACAAAAAAAAAAAATAATAAAAAGAAAATATACTGATTTCTCAAATATCAAAAGATGGGGTTTTCATAGCAGTAATTGTACCGAGATCTCATGATCATATTTACCTATAATAAAGTTGATGAAAAAAGAAATACCATTAATAACGAAGCGGCTTGCGATGCAAAAAGATAAAAAATTTAAGTAACTTACCATTGGTGACAAGAACAACTACATCGATAACTGCCAAAGTAATAATGTCGACTAATGATCTGAGGATTTCTAATAAACCGTTCAAATCTCCCAAAATAATAATAGGTGCTGTACAACATAAGTTAACAAGACCTCCACATGTTACGTAGATTGTGGATATTTCTACGCAAATCGAAATAAATAAAGTGAAGCACCCATTAGCACTAACTCTGAGCTAAAATATTAAAGAAATATTATATTAATAATTAAAATTAATTTTGAGCTGAAATATTTAAAATAATAATAAATAATATAATTAATACAATACAATAATTTTTACTCGTGTGTCTCTATATGGTTGCCTAAAGTGAATCCGATAATATATTTCTGTGAAAAATGAATCCGTTTATTAAATTCTTCTGTCGGTTTTTGTCGGAGATTTTTGCGATTGAAATTGCAAAAACACTGTTTCGAGGATAGTGTAAGTTGATTTTAGTTTTAAAATAAAGTAAGAAAGTCACCATTTTATGCAAATAACTTTCTTAATAAAAACAACTTCAAGTAATAACAAGAAACAATTAACGAATTTAATACTATGTATTTCTACAAATACTTATTCCCACTTTTAGCAGCTGTGCATACGCTTGGCGATGCGCTTCTACTCTTCGCATCAAGAGTGTAGTCTCGCGTTTCGCTCGTAAGAAGAGTTTTATGAATCTTTCAAATATATTTTAATTGGGTTATGACATTTTAATAAATATTCGTTCAGCTCATATTTTTATAATTTTTTTAAAATGTTTTTAACTAGTGGAATTGTCTGCAACTATACAAGAATGTACTTAGAAATTTATAAATAATTTAGAATATTTAATTAATAAATAAATTTGAATATTATCATATACGTATAAGTACTTAACTTACTCTTGACTGACTTTTTGAGTGTGTGCTCTCGATATACCAGTAAAATTGAACTTAGTAATTATAGAAGCATACAGTATGGAATTCATTAATTTCTCCTTAAAATTGAATGTTTCATCGCTAATTTGCGTATTAAATCGGGTATCTCACCTTATTTTAAACCTTTATCGTAATTGTACAAATTACTCTCAAAATAGTGTTTTTAGTGTTCCTTACGGAACACTTATGGGATCACTTCGGTGTCCATCTATCTGTCCGGCTGTCACACCCGATTTTCTCCGAAACTAGTTAGAAAGTTAAAATTTTGTAATATCCTAAATGAGTCACTTATTTGCGGTCTAAAATGACGCTTTCCGCGGCCGCTAAATATATTAAAAAGTCGATGTCGTTTGTAAAGAAGTGGGTAAATCATTTTAACGAGGCGAAAAATGACGACGATTTGCCAAAACGTGGATGGGTAGGCAAAAACTACCGACCAGTCGCATAACTACTGACCAGTCGCACTACTTTCAATAATATCGAAAGTCATGGAAAAGGCTATCAATCAGCATCTTCTAAAATATCTTGAAGGATTCAACATTATTAGCGATCACTAATATGGCTTTCGTAATCATAGATCAACAGGAGATCTTCTGACTTATGTAACACAAGTTTGGAACAACGCAATTGAACACTTTGGGGAATCTCGAGCGTTTGTTCCTAACATATCCAAGGCATTCGACCGTGTTTGGCACGATGGACTGTTGGCTAGGCTACGCTCTTATGGTATTTCTGAAAAGTTCTGTTAGTGGCTCTCATGTTTCCTCAGAGAGTGTTCTTTACGAGTGGCAGTCGACGGATTTCTTTCTAACACCTTCACTATCAACGCCGTTATGCCCCAAGGCTCCATACTATCTCCTACTCTCTTTCTCATTTACATTAACGATCTGCTGGAAAAGACCGGAAACCCAATCTACAGCTTTGCAGATGACAGTACGCTTATCTCTTCATTCACTTTGAACGCTCGAGCATCGGCTAGTAACCAAGTGGAATTTAACGCTACGAAAAACCAGGCGGCAGTTTTTTCTAAAAAAGTTAACGTTGTTGAACCCGACATAGTTAGGGCGGGGCACTCAATTCCTCTAACATCGTCACTCAATTTGCTGGGTGTTAATTTTGGAGTAAATATATCCTGGCACGAACATGTCGCAGGCATAGCAAGGAGAGCTTCTCAAAAGTTGGGAATATTATTTCGAACCAGAAAGCTTTACACTCCACAACAACTGTTCATTCTTTACAAAGCTTAAATTCGACCAACTATGGAATACTGCTCCCATGTTTAGGGCTCCGCTCCCAAACATACATTGCATTTGTTTGATTCTATTCAGAGAAGAGCTGTTCGTCTGATTGGAGACCCGGAACTGACCGGCGGCTTTGATTCGCTGGAACATCGAAGAACGGTTGGCGACTTGAGCCTATTCTACAAGTATTTTCATGGAAAGTGTTCGAAGGATGTAGCCCGCTTAATTCCTCCCAGAGCAGTGCATGTTAGAAATAGACATCGCGCTACTGCTTCACATCCGTATGAAGTTCAGCTTGTTACTCCTCGTACACCGCTTTTCAAGCAGTCTTTTATATGGAGAACATCATCCCTTTGGAATAATTTGCCCAGGACTGTGTTTCCCACCGAGTACAATTTACAGCGATTCAAGAGCAACGTGAATCGCTTTTTCCGCACGCGTGTCGCTCCTGTAGCGCTTTAGGGACTTCCCTGCAGCACGTGTGCTAGACCCATAACAAAAAAAATTTTCTTCGGAGTTCCGCAATAATTCACAAATTGGAAACTTAGATGTATAATAGAAAATATTAAAACATATAAGTAGTTAAAAAGGCAAGGGACATATATGTCATGTTACATGTCCTTTTAAGACTTCTTAGATTAGAGGAATTTAAAAATTTTATTATATTTTCGCTATATTCTAACAGGAGGTATTGAAAATGACGAGTTGTATAGTTTCATTAGTATAATGAGAATTTTTCAGATTTTTGGTTCAAATAAAGGATAAATTTTAAGCATAAATATTTGGAGTAAATTATAAAAAGGGTCAGAGAGGACATAAATCTTGCCACATTTAATTTGGCTATCTGTTGTCTTATTGTAGATAATCGTCGATAGCCCCGTCGCACAGTGGGGAAAAACGAAAAATCGTGTTTTAAAATTGTCTAGAGCCTTCAATTTTGGTTCGATTTAGACGATTTTTTTTTTAAATTGAAGCTTATTAAATTCCGAACAAAGTTGTCGGAGCCGATTTTTCAATTAAACTTTTGTTTCAAAATGGCGGACGTTGGTTTCTGATTAAATAGCGACTGAGACACAGAAAACGCTTACAGTTTCAAACCAAGTTGTGCTAAAATGCGTGTATGTATGTTTTTTATGTCGCAGATAATATATCTAATATCACAATTACAAGATTAATAATAATGAAGCCAAAATGGCTGCCATGAACAATAAAAGTATTATAAATATGAATAAACGTACCATTATTATTTTATATCCATAACATTTGCATAAATAATTTCTTTAAGGTTGTTAATTATAAATATGTTTCAACAATTGACTTAAAATGACAAATCAAATATGGCGGATGCCAAAATTGAATCGAGCAAGAAAGTTTCTCTGTGGCATTTAGACTGTGGCAGTCAGATCATTCAAGTTATTCAAGTTTAGTTGCGGGATTTAAATTTTCATGCAGTTATTGCTAGAATATTGCTGCTGTAAATTTTAAGTATCGTAGACAATTTTCTAGCAGATACAAAAAACAGCGATACACGCAGAAAAGGACAGCTCACACAGCTAGAAAATGGCTACAACAGCTAAAAACGTTTTGTTAAAATAGGGACAGCTAAATATTTTGCTGCACTAGCCACATTGTTTGCTGTTGTAGCAAAAAAGTGGCTGCTGTTGCTAAACAGCGGCTAATGCAGCAAAATATTTAACTGTCCCTATTTTAGCATTTCTTTGCGTGTATTTTGTAAGAGTAATAATAATCTTTATTAACGAGAAAACCCTTTAGTACATATACAGAACTACTGAATTATAGGAATAGACTAGAAAAATAAGAAAATAAATATGTCTAACCTTAACTTACTCTTACATAAAATATTTAGCTGTCCCTATTTTAACAAAACGTTTTAGCTGTTGTAGCTATTTTCTAGCTGTGTGAGCTGTCCTTTTCTACGTGTATCGCTGTTTTTTGTATCTGCTAGAAAATTGTCTACGATACTTAAAATTTACAGCAGCAATATTCTAGCAATAACTGCATGAAAATTTAAATCCCGCAACTAAACTTGAATAACTTGAATGATCTGACTGCCACAGTCTAAATTCCACAGAGAAACTTTCTTGCTCGATTCAATTTTGGCATCCGCCATACTTGATTTGTCATTTTAAGTCAATTGTTGAAACATATTTATAATTAACAACCTTAAAGAAATTATTTATGCAAATGTTATGGATATAAAATAATAATGGTACGTTTATTCATATTTATAATACTTTTATTGTTCATGGCAGCCATTTTGGGTTCATTATTATTAATCTTGTAACTGTGATATTAGATATATTATCTGCGACATAAAAAAACATACATACACGCATTTTAGCACAACTTGGTTTGAAACTGTAAGCGTTTTCTGTGTCTCAGTCGCTATATAATCAGAAACCGCCATTTTGAAGATGTCCGCCATTTTGAAACAAAAGTTTAATTGCAAAATCAGCTCCGACAACTTTGTTCGGAATTTAATAAGCTTCAATTTAAAAAAAAAAATCGTCCAAATCGAACCAAAATTGAAGGCTCTAGATAATCTTGAAACACGATTTTTCGTTTTTCCCCACTGTGCGTCGTACCGGATGCTTAAAGTACTGAACAGTAATCTAACATGGAAAGGAAGTTTTCGCTACTTTGGTCAGATGCGAATTTATAGTTCTCCCACACATCTCGTAGGTTCTTTCCAGTGAGCGCTGAAGACACAGAGTTAACGCGGTTTAATCCGAACAACTTACCAATTTTTTTTATTTACGTTGTCACGCTCCTGAAAATCAGCACATTTGTCAAGAACTGTTATGTCTAAATATATTGTATACTTACTTTAAACAAAATGTCATCATCCAAAGCTCCACAAACACGTATACAAAAATCGACATCTGTTTGGAGAGGATTTGATGTATTAATTTGTCTGTTATTTGGATTGTTTTTATAAGTCGAAGTATTGCAACCTGGAAAAATAACAAATTAACTCATTCGGTGGCCGGATTAAAACATTTATAACAATAAAAAAGTAGTTATGTAACAAATGGTATCGAATAGCCGGAAGGTCTTTAAGCGGATACATCAGCACTATGCACTTCACTGCTATAGTTCTTAAAAACTGTGCAAGAGAACTAACACCAGTTTTCTGTAGACTTTTTAACCTATCCTACAGAAAGGGAATATTTCCGTCCTGCTGGAAATGTGCCACGGTTCAGCCGATACCTAAAAAAGGCAAGAAGACTTTGCAAAATAACTACCGACCAGTCGCACTGCCTTCAATAATATCGAAAGTAATGGAAAAAGTTACCAATGAGCATCTTCTAAAATATCTTGTACGATTCAATATTATTAGCGATCACCAATATGGTTTTCGTAAACATAGATCAACAGGAGATCTTCTGACTTATGTAACACGTTTGGAACAACGCAATTGAACACTTTGGAGAACCTCGAGCGGTTGCTCTTGACATATCCAAGGCATTCGACCGTGTTTGGCACGATGGACTGTTGGCTAAGTTAAGTGGCAGTCGACGGATTTCTTTCTAACACTTTCACTATCAACGCCGGTGTGCCCCAGGGCTCAATACTGTCTCTTACTCTCTCTCTCTCATTTACATTAACGATCTGCTGGAAAAGACCGGGAATCCAATCTACAGCTTTGCAGATGACAGTACGCTTGTCTCTTCATTCACCTTGAACGCTCGGACATCGGCTGCTCAGGCGAATATCCGCAGACAGCAGGAGGTCGTTCAACTTAACAAAGACCTGGAAGAAATTCTATCTTGGGGTGACAGTAACCAAGTGGAATTTAACGCTACAAAAACCCAGGCGGCAGTTTTTTCTAAAAAAGTTAACGTTGCTAAACCCGACATAGTTATGTCGGGGCACTCCATTCCCCCAGCATCGTCGCTCAATTTGTTGGGCGTTAGTTTGGGAGCAAATATGTCCTGGCATGAACATGTTGCAGGCATAACAAGGAGAGCTTCTCAAATGTTGGGAATATTATTTCGAACCAGAAAGCTTTACACTCCACAACAACTGTTAATTCTTTACAAAGCTCAAATTCGACCAACTATGGAACACTGCTCCCACGTTTGGGGCTCCGCTCCCAAACATACACTGCATTTGTTGGATTCTGTTCAGAGAAGAGTGGTCCGTCTGATTGGGGACCCGGAATTGACTGGCGGCCTTAATTCGCTGGAACATCGAAGAACGGTTGGCGACTGTGGTGCATGTTAGAAATACACGTCGCGCTGGTGCTTCAGATCCGTATGAGGTTCAGCTTGTTACTTCGCGTACAACGCTTTTCAAGCAGTTCAATTTGCCTAGCGCTGTGTTTCCCACCGAGTACAATTTACAGCGATTCAAGAACAACGTGAATCGCTTTTTCCGCACACATGCCGCTCCTGGAGCGCTTTAGGGACTTCCCTGTAGCACGTGTGCTAGACCCATAAAAAAAAACTATAAATCTGCTAAATGCGAAGAACTCACGACATATTTTTGAACTTTTCCTTAGTTGGACGTTTTCAGATCCGACAACCTGCCCGCCTGTGTGAAAATCCTAGCGTCATAAATCGTAACATCGTTGGTCGTAACCGGAGTAGATGCGACGAAACCAAGGACGCGAACAATTAAACAATCCAAAATAAATTTTGTGCCTGTCCCATTAATTCCACCCACTATTCCTAATATGCAGTCAGAGATGCTCGATATTGTTTCCAGACGGCGTGTTGCGTTTAATGAAGTTCGATATCAAAAAAACTTCTAACGCTGATGGAATAACTGCCATAGTTTTCAAAAAAAACGCGAGAGAACTAACATCGATCTTTTACAGAGTTTTCAACCTAGATTAAGATTACACCTACACGTAAATCACATACTACAAAAGGCTTTCGTAGCAACGCAAAATTGATATGCGCTTATAGCACCTAACTCACACATGGATCTAAGAAATAAATTGATGATTTACAAACAAATAATAAGAGCAGTACTAATGTATGCCGCACCAATATGGTATATCCGTCACACAAACAGAGCGACTCCAACGCACACAAAACCGCATACTAAGATGCGCTACATCCACTGGACGATACATAAGAATTAACGAACTATACGAGTACAATATGACTAACATGCAAATAAATAAGACAATGTACAGAAGATATATCGAATAAATTCTACAAATATAAACCGCAAATATCCACTCTAATAAGTAACATCACACAAACTAGAAAACTTAATGAACCAAAACATAAACCATTATATTTCAGATTACCAATTTATTTCGAGGATCCATAATCCCAATAAAATTTGACCAATATACTTGGAATCATAAAAAAATACAGTAAAGGAAACAAAACCATAAACAGGAAAAGAAAAGTATTAGCGGGTCAGCAGGTAACACCAGATTAACAGCTTATTAAGGTATAACTAGACTTACCATAAACGTAAATATTGTTAATTTAAACTAATTGTTAAGTATTTAAAGTAAAATAATAGCGAAGTGTACAGTATACAGTGAATTTAATATAAATAATGAGTGTAAATATAAGATAAACATTGTAATATACTGTGGGTAAATAAACAACAAATGATTGACTGGTTGTACAGGGTGAGTCAACGATAGAGTAAAGTTCATTATCTCATTGGTTTCGGGAATGACGAAAAAATGTTAAATACAATAGTTTTAGGGAATATTAAGGTGCACAGTTTAAAATTCAAAAAGGTGTGACCGATATAACATATGTTTTTTTTTAAATGAAACATGCTATTTTCTAATTTATTTTTAAATTCTGCGTAAAATTTTATAACTTTTTTTTTATTAATAATGTTATACACCTAAACCTAGTAGTTTTTCTAATACTTCAATTTTTTTTAAAAAATACTAGTTTTTAGTTTTGCAAAAAATTGCCAGTAGCGCCATTGTTTCTGAAGGTGGAATACTCATATTTGGTATGAGCGTTCTGTAGAGATGAAGAAAAGATATATGTAAAGAAATTTGAGTTAATGCTACAGGGTGTTCAAAATAAATTTATACATTATACGACTATTTTGAATTGAAAGATCATAAATTTTTTAAATGGCACGCCCTGTATATTATTATTTTTTCTGATAGATTTTACAAAACCCTCCAACTTTTACTGAATATGTCATATACCTATTTCTAATAGTTTTCGATTTATTTTGAATTTTTCAATTTTTACCCTTGTTTTTAATACACTTACGCTATTGTGAAAACATAAACAAATAGTTAATAATAATTTTAATATAGTTTAACTTATCTAATGATTAATTATTATGATGTAATAAATGTCCAAAAATATGCCCGTCTACTTGAATACACATGTTTATTCGTTTTACTATATTTTCCTTCACTTTCCTTAGCATAAAGGGCGTTATTGTCCTGCACGCACTCCGTATTCTATTTTCCATATCTACTGGTGTTGTAGGAGGATTCACAAAGAGAAGTCTAAAGGTGTTAAGTCACATGATCGAGGGGGCCACTGAATAAATTCATCCCTACCGATCCACTTTTGTGGCTAACGATCGTTTAAAAATTCCCGAACTTCCGGTGGTAATGAGCAGGAGCTCCGTCTTGTTGAATCCACATTTGTTTCCTTTTAAAGTTATTAACTTCTTCACGCTGCTGGGGTAATTCGTTTGGCAAAAAATTTAGATATCTAGGCCCGTTAAGCGGTTCGCGGAAAAAATATGGATCAATAAGTCAAAAATTTAATATTCCACACCATACATTAAGCGACCAATGGTTTTGAACTTCCCGGACCCAAGATGGATTAACTGTTGAATAATAATGCATGCTAAGGCTGTTAACTGCTCCATTACTGCGAAAAGAAGCTTCATCAGAAAACATTATTTTGGATAAAAAATTTGGATCGGCCTCTATTGCTCCATTCATGGTGGTAAAAAGGTTTACTTGTCGTTCAAAATCACGGTTTTAAAGTTCTTGGTGTAGTTCCACAGAAAAGGGATGATACTTGTACTTTCTCGTGGTGCGATTAGCCGTAGATTGGGATTTGTCAGATAAGTCAGCTAGTTGACGTCTGCTGACCTGGGGATTATCTTCAACATGAAGTAAAATCTCCATTTCTTTTTCCTCATTGGTAGCATTCTGGTTTACTACTTTCCGTTTCGTATACTCAACGCTACCATCACCATCAAACCGTCCCATTAAGCTCTGAAAAGATTTTCTAGATGGTTTACGTCTATTAGGGTATTTCGCTCCGTAAAGCCTTACTGTCAAAAGACAATTTTTTCCCGCCTCGCCCAGTATATAAACCATATCAATTAATTCATTTTTCGGAAAATCCACAACTATTACCTTTATACGTACGGAAAAAAAGTTTAAATGAACGTGGATTCGGAAATGCCTTTTTTTTGAATTATCGGATGCTAAAATTTTAATTCATTTTTTTGGTTAATCTGGTTTATTTTAAATTATAATTCATCCATATTTGATACATAACATACTTTATGAGGTACCTAATAAATTACCTTTATTATCATTCTAAATAATATACAGGGTGATTTTTTGCTATTATGACGAGGTTACGATACGCTTTATTTAATTTACGAGTACGAATATTTTACGAAATTAATGACTTTATTTTTCTTTTGATTTCAGATTTTGTAATTTAACTTTTTTGACTTACATTTTTTTAAAACATATGAAAATAAATGTTAAAACAGAGAATTTAAGGATTAAAGGGTGAGCATGGACAAGTGAGCTTCATAAAATATCGAGAATGACCGCCATTTTCAACGACTTTGTTAGTTACAAACTTCAGATCAATATATTGAGCAACTAATTTTACATTAGCATGATCTTATCCTCGGATGTGTTACATGAAACGTCATCTGGTATAATTTTTTTTCTTCTTCACGATAGTCAATAGAAACTAGGATGGGGATATTGCCGAAAATACACGACGTATAATTCGAACGGAGTTCTCGTTAATACCATTAACGACCTCTCGTTTTCGTCTGTGAGCTATTTAGTATTCCTGTATGGTTTTTTTTTTCAGTTTTTGTAATAAAATAGATCTTTTTGTTTTGTAAATTCATGGGACACGTTTGCATATTTTCAAGCTTCGACTTTAATTCCGTTAATAAAAAAGTAAGGTTTTTTCGAAAAAGAAATGTAAGCTTCAATACCAGCCAAATAACATCCACAACAGCGACAGCCAAAATAACATCGGAAGTTGGCTAGTCGGGGTCGTTTTTCTCAATTGGTTTGATTACTACATCACGAACCTCATTCCTTTTATTACGGGACTGGACTTGAAGAGTTTTGCTAAAACATGTTTTCACTTACCACCAATATTCTTTATTAGTGAATAATCCACAAAATCATTTTTATTTGAACAGTGATAACTATCATAATAGTCAAGTACCGGAAACACTTCGACAAAAGTCGAAGAACGAGAATCATGGATCTCATTACTGGAAACAGAGGAGTCGCATGTTGCTGGACTCACTATCTCTGGGTTTGGTACGGATTTTTCGTTCTTACGACAGAATCTCCTCCGTATTTTTAAAACTTTAACTAGAACGTCGCATCACAAAAGAGAAAAAAAGAGTAGTAAATAAACGAGGTCAGGGTCAGGCAGTAACAGATGGCCTGGTAGCAAGTATACACGAGTCATAGAAAAAGTTATCCCTTGGAATAGTTGGATATAGTCATTGTAAAAACATAATAGATACTTTTTCTACTATTCTGAACTCTATACGAGAACAGAGAACTAGGAAACGAGCAGGAAATCGAGAGTTCTTGAAAAATCGCTCGTCCTGAAAAGTCATGTTTTGTGGGACACAATGTTCTTTTTCTCAGCTATCGTAGGAGATACCTATAGTTACGATTTTTTTAGTTTTAAAGTTGTAACTTACCATTAAGAAAAGTTTGGAAACTGACTGCGGCATTCCAACCATCTTGACAATAGTAAGCTTTTGGACTACTGACAGAAATGTCTATTACTACACATACCTGAAGGGTACCATCACATAAAAGGCACACATTGATTTCGAGGTCAATAATAAGGGCACATTTGTCTATATCGCAATATATTCCTAAAAAAAATAATAATTATAGTGAGAATTACAGGATTTATTAGCAGATTCTCCCTATATGCAAATACCAAGGAAACAGTTTATTTCGAGCCAATTCGTTCTAATTTAGTATATTTTCCCATAATTTGGGCCAAAGAAATCAAACTGATTCACCGATAGTATAAGAATCTCAAAATAAAGTCATTGTTAATTCTTGTTATGACACTCAACGTAGTGAAATAATATTTCAATAACATCGAATTCTTAAAATTGCAGTTGCAATATTAGAGCAGTCATATACTCCTAGTTAATAGAAATGCAAGACGAGAAGTTCTAGTAACTTCAACTTTGGTAAAACGAATATGTAAAAAGCTAATCTTAAATTTTTAAGTTGAATAAGAAACCACTTAAAACTAAACAAAAAAGATCATCGGAAAAATATATTGTTCAGAAAAGAAACTTTTATTTGGGACGGAAAAACGTAAATAAAACTAAATATTTCATAATAACGAATACAAACCTATAATATTTCTACCCTGTGGGCAGTAGTATCTTATTGGCTTGGTACCGCCTCCAGTTCTGGTTTGTATGAGTTCATTTTGTAGTTCGAGATCGGCAGGATTTCTTGGAAGATCTTTCAAACCTCCTAGAGCCTTAGAATCTTTAAATCTACCGAGTAGATTTGATCTTGATTCTAGAATGGACGCTTGAACTCGTAACCAATCTGTAAATAATTAAAAATAAACATCTGTTGTGTTAAAAGGTTCCATTCTACCTCGTGACTTTTTTGTTTTCTCGTTTTTTTTTGCATAATTTAATGCTTCTAAGTGTGTAAAATGTTGTGTTAAAATTTCAAAATTATATAAGGAGTGTGAATTAATTTTGAGGGATTTCTAAGAGATGGCGTAACTTGTATTATATCGCATCAGGGCATATTGTTGCTATATTCATGGTGAAGTACCGTCATTAGACTTCAATTTTTAGTATATGTTATTTTGCTGAAGCGTAACCAACATATTTTTTTGAGCAGTGAATATGTCGAATTACGTCCAACAAAACACCATTTGCGGAAAGCGTTACTTTTCTTGTTTAATTCGAAGAAAAGCGTTGCTAAAAGTTATCGATTGCTGTCGGAAACCTATGGTGATTATATTTCAACGATAAAAACGTGTGAGTACTGGTTTCGACGCCTTAAAAGTGGTGATTTCGATACGGGAGACAAATATGAAGAATTGGAGGCATTACTCGATGAAGACCAGTGCCAAATGAAAAAAGAACTTGCAGAATCATTAGGAGTTGATGGCACAACTATTTCCAAGCACTCACATGCCCTGGGAATTATTCAAAAGCAGGGAAATTGGGTACCGTACGAATTGAAACCGAGAAACGTTGAAAACCGATTTTTCACCTGTGAATAACTGCTTCAAAGGTACAATCGGAAAGGTTTTTTTATTGTATCGTACTGGTGATGAAAAATGGATACGCTACGATAATCCAAAGCGCAAAAAATCATGTGTGAAGTCCGGTGAATCATCAACATCCTCGCCAAAGCCGAATGGCTCTAAGCTTATGCTGTAAATCTGGTGAGATCAGCTGAGTGTAGTGTATTATGAGCTGCTCCAACCCATTAAAACTGTTACTGGGGAACATTACCGACAACAATTGATGCAACTGAGCGAAGCGTTGAAGGAACAACGACCGTAATATGCCAAAAGACACGAAAAAGTGATTTTTCAACATGACAATGACAATGTTGCAAAACCCGTCAAGGAAACAGGAAAAGCGCTTGGACAGGATGTCCTACCTCAGTGGCCGTACTCACCAGATATTGCTCCTGATTATTACTTGCTCCGATCAATGACGCACGACCTGTCTGAACAGCGCTTCCATCCTTATGAGGATACCAAAAAATGGGTCGATTCGTCGCTGGCCTCAAAAGATGAGTAGTTCTGTCAACGTGGTATTTATATGCTAACGCAAAGATGGGAGAAAGTAGGGCTAGCGATGGACAATACTTGATTTGTAACCACTTTTTACAACAAAGCGATATTTTTACCAAAAAATCACTCAAAATTAATTCACACCATTTATTTTAAATAATCATCATCATCATCATATATCAGCCCTTAGCGTCCATTGCTGGACATAGGCCTCCCTTAATCTTTCCTAGTTAAATCGGTCTTAGGCTTTTTGGATCCAGTTGCCCGCTACTCTTCTCAGATCATCTGTCCATCCAGTAGGAGGTCTTCCTCTATTCCTACACGCTTCTTGTCTAGGTCGCCATTCCAACACCTTTCTAGTCCATCTGTTATCTTGCGTTCTGTCTAGATGACAGGCCCAATTCCATTTCAAAGATAGAACTTTCTCAACTGCATCTATCACTCTCGTTCGGTTCCTAATTTCTTTATTTGGGACTTTACCTCGAAGAGATAAACCCAACATTGACTACTCCATTGCCGCTTGAGTTACCCTTTTTTTTTTATGGGTCTAGCACACGTGCTATAGGGAAATCCCTAAAGCGCTTCAGGAGCGGCATATGTGAGGAAAAAGTGATTCACGCTGTTCTTGAATCGCTACAAATTGTACTCGGTGGGAAACAGCCTTGGGCTTTAGTCAATCATCGCTCCTGATGAAGCTAACATGGTTAGCGAAACGCGCGTCGAGTGCAAAAATAAAGTGTTTGGTGTAGTGGTGATATATAATGAGTAGTGGCAGTGTGCTAAAGATTCCACATTCCCAACTTAGTTGATAAAATACTGTTTAAATTTTTTTGTATTCATTCGAATTCATAAATAGTTAATAAATATTAATCTCCAAAGTGAATTGGCATTTGATTTCATTTCCTTTTCCAGGTACATTTGATATTAGTGTATATTAAAACATTTAGCTCATTACTGCAATTATTGTAAAAATTTAATTTTCATTCATAGGTTAGAATCTTACCGGTAACAATACAAAAAGGGTTGCGAGGATATGTTTGCATTTTTCATCTTCACCGGCTTTACAAGAGCATGTGCCATTTATCTCAAACACTACTGTTCGCAATTGGGCCGTGGATATACATGCTGCTTGAATTTTCGTTAAGTTGGGCGCGACACTTCATCGATTATTTCACACCACCACATATTGCCAATTGTTAATAATATTTTTGAAAAATACTATCACACTCCCTATGCTTCACACGTTACAAATTTAAATCTGCACCCAGATTTCAACCATCTTCATAATAAGCATAGTAGGCTCCACCCACAGGTAAGATCCCAATTAAAACGCGTATTATAGTAAAACGGTTTCCGTATTTGTGTCGTTCATGCTCTACCCGAGAAAAATGAAATGATAAATGTCACATTTAATAGTCGTGTCGATGTGTCAAATTCGGAAAGTGGTGGGAAAATGTTACACACTGCTAAAACATTACAAGTTTATGAACGTATCGGTTATGGAAAATTTTATGCATTCGTATAGATTAATATAAAAAATATTAAATAAGTATTTATTTATTTGTCAAATTTTGCATGCTAGACAAGAATCAATGACATATCTCCTGGCTTGCCAATAGGCAAAACGTAAGTTTTGGACAACAACTAGAAAGTAATAATTTTCCAGATGAATCCACAAAAAATACGTCTTAAAGGAAGATGGAAGTCGCATTTTCTTGTATATTTTTACTCTGGAATGTTTTGTTGATTACATCCTTAGTAAAAATGATAAAACTAATTTAATAAATTCTTGAAAAAAATTGATCTTACCATGTGCCATACTGCTACAGCATAACGCCAAAAAGAACCATCCGACTAGTTGAGTTTTCATTTTGAATTGTGGATAGTTGTTCTACTTGATTGGGAACGAGAAATGATACCTGTACCTCACTAAATGACGGCTTATATACTACTTTTTAAGACGTTAAAGACCTTTTATTTCTCTTATTAATGTACGTCAGTATATTTTGTCCATAGAAAAGACGGAAGTTTTTATTCTATTGTTAGCAAAAAGTACAAAAATTATTTTAAATATTTATTTCTTTTGTTTAAAAAGTAAATATATCTAATTGTCGTAAGGAGATTCCACTCAACCTATTTTTATTGTCTTTTTGAAATTATGTATTCTTATAGGTCAAGTGGCATAGTGGATAAGGAAACCTCCCTTCTCCAGCCAATATTTTTCAACAATACGAAATTTTGGAAGACTAACTTAGTGAATCCACTGCTCTCGGTAATGGATTGATTGTGCGAGCCTTGAGAAGTTCGTGATTGTCGTATAGCAAGAAAGTTGTGGTTCTACACGAATTCGGATGATTCTCTAAAGGCCTGATACCGCTTTTTAGATCGTTCTTCCATAAACTTCTCCATTATTTGTGGATACTTTTTTATATATTCAAGAATCAAAACTTCTTCCCAGTTGCAAAAAACGGTCGTCATCAACTTTGTAGAAGATGACTGAATTTTCGCCTTCTTTGGAGATTGTGAACCCATTGCATCGACATCTACTTCGTAGAATTCTGATATAACACTCATAATTAGTTTCCTGTGACAATTCGCGAAAAATAACTCTCATTGTTCTCTAAAGTAGCCAAACGTTCAGGAAAAATTGCTTTTCTCGCAAGTTTCTGCTCTTGTCTAAGGAGTTTGGGAATCTATAGGGCAGAAACTTTTTTTATCCCTAAATTTTCCTGTAGTATCTTCAAATTTGTAATTGCGAATACTGCAGTTTCTTTAGCAAGCCCTGGACTCATGGTTCGGCGATCTGATAGAAGCAAATCCTTAATAAGCCCGATGATTTTCGCAGTTCTTGCTTTAACCAGTTTTTTTGATCTGGGGTTATACTGAAGTGAGTCTCGGCCTCATAGAAATTGTTTAGCCAGAGGTGTCAAACTCAATTTTGCAGAGGGCCATATATTAAATTTAGAATGTGTAGGCGGGCCAGATTCAAATAAAAAAAATGTACTGAATTATTTAATTATATAGTATATAATATACGGCTCTAAAAAACATGATTCTTCTTTCTGTGACACATTGCGATCGCGGGCCTTACTGATACGTCCCGGGGGCCGGATGCGGCCCGCGGGCCGTATCTTTGACATCCCTGATAGACCAAAGTTTTATTTCAAATTAAGATGGGTTGTGAACGCAATATAACTGGCACATTTTTTCGTGAATAACTTTTAGTCAAATTCCCTCTATAGTGAGAAACTTTATCATTGAACCATGTTCCCGATTACTTCTCTCATTTTTCGCAATAATTCTTAAAAATCATAAAACGCAAGTTTTGGTCAAAGTACTTAGAACAGCGATAGTAATTTATTTCTTTTGTTTAAAAAGTAAATATATATAATTGTTGTAAAGGAGATTCCACTCAACCTATTTTTATTGTATTTTTTTGAAATTATGTATTTTTATAGGCCAATATTCTTAGCTGTTAAATCTTAAAAATAAAGTTCAGTTCAATATTGACAAAAAGGTGCAGTACTGTGGCTGAAATCACGGTCAAGGGCTTGAAGAAGCTCCGTCTCAGGAACATTGTGTTATATATATATATATATATATATATATATATATATATATATATATATATATATATATATATATATATTTATATATATATATATATATATATATATATATATATATATATATATATATATATATATATATATATACACATTGGGAATTTGGCTAGGTAGATAAGGCATTCTGAATCCAGTCACTGAATCTAACTCAAGGTTTGGAGGTGTATGTTTCATTTTAGTACATTAACTGTATTATTTTCAGAGACCGTAGCCCCCATAACAGAGATTCCGACCGTAACTAGCGGAATCCCCAGTTCCGACATCAAATAAAGGCCAGAGGCGGGATCGACGATATGGTCGCAAGTTTAAGTCTTGAGCTTATTGCTCGGTCCCCTTACTCTCGCTACATCGTTCGACAGTCTCAATGGATTCGGGAGTAGAAAGAGTAGGGACGCACCTTTCAGCATGTTTCAGGGTCCAATTTTAGTAATCGTAAGTATTATGATTGTATTGAGAATTAAAAAAGAAAATTGGGCTTTATATAGTTGTTTATGTATCAACTTCAGAAAGTGGTAATTTGCAGTACGAGTAAGTTGAGTCCTGCTGCAACACTACGTTTTTTTTTTGAATGAGACGCATAAAAATTTTGAATATTAAATTAATGAAAATAATTAGAAGTATGCAATTTGCAAATCAAGTTTATAGATGAAAAATAATTCTTGAAGAGCTATTCCTGAATTGTATAATGATCTACTTTTTTCAGTGTTCCGTACGGAACACTTATAAGATCACTTCGGTGTCTGTCCGTCTCTCTGTCCGTCTGTTACATCCGATTTTCTCCAAAAGTATTTGGCATAGAAAGTTAAAATTTGGCACTAATATAGAAATTGATAGCCTCACCAGAGCCGTGTAGTTTTACAAGTTAAATTTTGACTTAAGGGGTTAATTTTGGGGGATGAAATCGAAAGTGGAAAAAAAAATTACCAGGTCATCGAGTGAGGTCTCAAATGAAACCTTGTAAAAACACGAGTTCAAAAATATATATAATGTAATACTTGCGTACACTTTTCTTTGTATTATTTTTAAAAAATTGCGAAAAATTGCTGCCCCTCCTTATCTCGAAAAGCACTGATTAATAAATTTTGAAAAAATTCTGGAATATTCTCCACAGGGTGTAGATTGAATGAAAATTATCACGAGTGCATTACCTTTAATCATTTATCTGGTAAACAAAAACACAACAATTTCAAGATCATCAGTTTTCAGTGACGATTGGAAACAAACTTTGTTGAAAACTCATTTGGGTTGTGTTTTATGAAGTCATTTTGTATAAAAATAGTCCCTTTTTCAACTGCCTAAAATTACTAAGGTTACTAATTTTATAACGAAGGCTAAACTCTTACAGGAAGTAGTGTTTTGGACAATTATAGTTTCACAGTTTTCGTTTAGTATAGTACTATATATGATGATGCAGTCGCATATATAAATACCGGGGCCGCCAAAAATTATAAATTTTGAAAATCCCTCGACAAGATTCGACAAAACTTGTAAGTATCTAATCAAATTTTAAAAGCTCTTTTCTGACATCTAAAAACTCGATTTAAATATGGCAGTTAACTTCAAAAATAGGAAACTTCTATAATAAATTATTCGAGCAACATCGTAACTTACATACAATAGTGTTTTCTAGTTATCTCCTCGACTATGAAAGAAAACTTGAAGAGCTCCAAAATATATATTTTTTCGCATAACTACTGATACATTTGGTGCAGAAAAAGAGTCGAGCGGCGCTAAATCAGGGCTATAGAGTGGATGATGAAACTACTATCTCGAATATTCCAACAATAAGAAATTGGAGAGAATTGGAAGACTAACTTGGAGAATCTACGGCTCTCGGTTATGGATTGACTGTGCGAGCCTTGAAAAGTTCATAATTATCGTAGAGCAAGAAAGTTGTAGTTCTACACGAATTCAGATGTTTCTCTAAGGTCCTGATTCTGTTTTTTAGATCGTTCTTCCGTAAACTTCTCCGTTATTTGAGGATACTTTTTTATATACTCAATAAACAAACTACTAGCTGCAAAAAACGGTCATCATCAACTTTTCAGAAGATGACTGCGTTTTCGCCTTTTTGAAGGTTAGGAACCCATTGTATCGACCTTTGCTTCGTAGGGGAATTCTAATAGAACACCCATGTTTAGTTGCCCGTGACAATTCGCGAAAAACATCTCTCATCATTCCCTAAAGTAGCCTAACGTTCAGGAGAAATTGCTTTTCTCGCCAGTTTCTGCTCTAGTCTAAGGAGTTGGGGAATCTATAGTGCAGAAACTTTTTTCATCCCTAAATTTTCATGCAGCATGTTAAAACTTACAATTGCAAATACTCCAGTTTCTTTAGCAAGCACTGGACTCTTCGTTCGTCGATTTGGTAGAAGCAAATCCTTAATAAGCGCGTTGGTTTTCGCAGTTCTTGCCTTAACCAGTCTTTTTGATCCGAGGCCTCATAAAACTGTTTAGACCAAAATTTTATTTCAAATTATAAATGGGTTGTGAGTGCAGTATAACTGGAACATTTTTTCGTGAATAACTTTTGGTCAAATTCCCTCTTCAGTGAGAAACTTTACCATTGAACGATGTTCCCAATTACTTTTACTCATTTTTCGCAATAAAACGCAACCAATTCGTACAAGTTTTGGTCAAAGTACTTAGAACAGCGACAGTAATTTATTTCTTTTGTTTAAAAAGTAAATATATATAATTGTCGTAAAGGAGATTCCACTATTCTTATTGTATTTTTAAAATTATGTATTTTTATAGGCCAATTATTCTTAGCTGTTAAATCTTAAAAATAAAGTTCAGTTTAATATTGACAAAAAGGTGCAGTACTGTGGCTGAAATGACGGTCAATGGCTTGAAGAAGCTCCGTCTCAGTAACATTGTGTTAAAGAATACAAAATGAAACACACTACTTATGTGCCAACTTTATACAAGGATAGTAAGATTTCTCATGTTTCTAGTTACTTCAGAGAGTTTCATACATATATAGTTCAGGTTAGTTCAGGTTAGTCTAAAATTACTAATGCATTTCATATTAAAAGATGTAGTGTTTTCGACAACTACAGTCTGACTGTTTACTTCTAGAATTGTAAGTATGGTTTCTCTTTGCAGATGATGCTGTTGTATATGTAAATACCGGGGACCTCCAAAAATTACAAATTTTGAAAATCCCTCGACAAGACTTGACAAAACTGGTATCTAATAGAATTTTAAGAGCCCATTAAAAACTCGATTTAAATTTGGCAGTTAACTCCCAAAATAGGAGATTCCTGTAATAAATCATTCGAGCAACGTTGTAACTTACATACAATAGTTATCTCCCTGGCTGTGAAGGAAAACTGAAAAAGCTTCAAAATATTTATTTTTTCACATAACTACTGATACACCCTACCTCCCCACTCCCTCCAATATTTCAACAATAAGAAATTTTGGTAAATTCACAGCTCTCGGTAATGGTGCGAGTCTTGAAAAGTTCGTAATTGTCGTACAGCAAGAAAGTTGTGGTTCTACACGAATTGGGATGTTTCTCTAAAGGCCCCATTGCGTTTTTTTAGATCGTTATTCCGTAAACTTCTCCATTATTTGAGGATCTTTTTTATATGTATTCAATAAACAAAGCTTCTTCCCAGTTGCAAAAAAACGGTCATCATCAACTTTTCAGAAAATGACTGAATTTTCCGCCTTCTTTGGAGGTTGTGAATCCATTGCATCGACCTCTGCTTCGTACGAGAATTTTAAAAAAAAACCCATATTTCATTGCCTGTGACAATTAGAGAAAAATAACTATCATCGTTCCCTAAAGTAGCCAAACGTTCCGGAGAAATTGCTATTCTCGTCAGTTTCTGTCCTGGTCTAAGGAGTTTGCGAATCTATCCTGCAGAAACATTTTTCATTCCTAAAATTTCGTGCAGTATCTTAAAAATTGTAATTGCGATACTCCAGTTTCTTTAGCAACCACTAGACTCTTCGTTCGTCGATCTGATCGAAGCAAATCCATAATAAGCCCGATGGTTTCCGCAGTTCTTGCCTCAACTAGTCTTTTTGATCTGGGGTATCCTGAATTGGGTCTCGGCCTCATAGAAACTGTTTAGACTAAACTTTTATTTCAAATTAAAATGAATTGTGAGTGCAGTATAACTGGAACATAATTTGTAAAAATCGTAAAACGCAACGATATCGTACAAGGTTTGGTCAAAGTACTTAGAACAGTAATTTATTTCTTTTCTTTAAAAAGTAAATATATCTAATTGTCATAAAGGAGATTTCATTCAACCTATCTTTATTGTATTTTTGAAATTATGTATTTTTATAGGCCAATATTCTTAGCTGTTAAATCTTAAACAGAAAATTCAGTTCAATATTGACCAAAAAGTACAGTACTGCCAATGACATTACTCTTATTTCGTCATTTATCTTGAACCCTCTGTATCAGCTACCAATGCAAATATTCGAAGGCAGCAGGACATTGTTCAATTTAATAAAGACCTGGATGAAATTTTATTTTGTAACAAGTAGCAAATTTAACTTTACAAAAACTCAGGCAGCAGTTTTTTCTAAAAAAAAGCCACTAGCATCGTCACTTGGCTTGCTGAGAGTTGTCTTGGCACGATCATATTACATAGCAACGACAGCTTCTCAAAAGCTGCTCAGATTCATTCGCCAGCAAGCCCGATTCCCTAAAAACATCGAAGAACGGTTGAGCTTAGTCGATAAGTATCCTCATGGGAATTGTTAGATGGATGTAGGTTGCTTGATTCCATTCAGGGCGGTGCATGCTAGAAAAAATATCGCGTTAATACATCACATCTGTATCATATTCAGCTTGCCACTTCTTGTATTAGTGTTTTCAAGAATACTTTTATATGGAGAACCACAACCCTTTGGAACGAATTGCTCGGGACTGTTTCCCACCGAGTAAAATACGGAGCGGCTCAAGACCAACGTGAATAGCTTTTTTCGTACAGGTGTCGCTCTTATAGCGCTTTAGAGATTTCCCTGCAGTAAATGTGCCATGTCTATTAAAAAATATTGAGAGTGTATAAAACGTACACACTAACCTTATCTTCAATTCTGCACTGATATCAACGCTACAGAATGGTGCCCTCGTACCCCGTTACTGCAAAAATACCTAGTATCCGGCTTAAAGTTCTGCAGTTATTTCTTAAATTTCAGTTAATCCTTAAATGCAAAAAAGTAGGAGATTGACTTAATAATCATCTATTATCGAAAATAAAATAAACATTTATGATTACATTTCAAAATGTATTTAATATCTCTGGGTTTTTAATTACATATATAACACACAAAATTCACCTGAGACGTTATTGTTAAAATATTATTTAATTAAAAAATTCAGTTACTTCCTGTAACTCTCTCTCTCTAGCTTGTTCATGCGCCCATCTGTTTTCCGCCATCTTGTCGCTGATCGACCACAAAAAGGTACCAATTTTACTTCCGCACTTTGAACATTTTTTATTTCCGAACGGTGGTTGTTTCATGTATGTTAGGAGACAACCTTGGTGAAATAAGTGTCCACAAAAGACTCGCTCGATATGGTTCGGTGAATTTTCATCCATTTCTAGCTGCTAAAAATTAAAATTTATAAGTTATACTTAAATAAATATAGATATATATATATATATATATATATATATATATATATATATATATATATATATATATATATATATATATATATATATATATATACATATATATACATATATATATATATATATATATATATATATATATATATATATATACATATATATATATATATATATATATATATATATATATATATATATATATATATATATATATATATATATATATATATATACAGCTTGATCAAAAATATTAGGCACCCTACAATTTACTTCATTTCTTGTGTTTCAGGGTAAAAAATTAAATTCGTATGTTTTGTAAAATCGTATATTGAGGTAAAATTATTAAATAAATTAATATTTGGTGTGTCCGCCCTTAGCTTTAATTACAGCAGCAATTCTTTGGGGCATGCTGCCTACAAGCCTAGTACATTCAGTTGTACTTATGGCATCCCACTTATCCATCAAAGTGCTTTTTAGCGCTGCTTTTGATGGTTTGCTATGCTCCCGTATCTTGCGCTTCAGAATACCCCAAAGATGCTCGATAGGGTTTAGATCTGGAGACCGCGCTGGCCAATCCAATAAGACAATGTTATTGCCCTTCCAAAGACAAGCCTTGGTTTGACCGAAAATGCAAAGAAGCTGTTGCTTCTAAACACCATAAATGGTAACATCTTTGTTCGAGCCAGGAACAGATGCAAAGAAATTATCGACGAAACCAAGGAGGTACACAATCAACGAATTAAAAACAAACTACTTGATTGTCTCAACAATTCCAGGTCCTTTTGGTCAGTTGCTAAGGCAGTTAGTCAAAATTTCACCAAATCCACCATACCACTACTCACACGGCCAGATAATTCTATTGCAACGACACCTGTTGTGAAAGCTTGAACTTGTTGGCTGAACTCTGCTTCACATTCTACTGTCGATTTCCAAGGAAAAACACCACCTACTATTACCATTGTGCAGTTAAGGATTGACTGCACGATATTGTCTTCAGACAGCGTATCATAAAGCATATTTTAATGAAGCTAGACACCCAAAAATCTTCTGGCGCTGAAGGGAATACCTGCCATAGTTCTCAAAAACTGTGCGAGGGAACTAACACCAGTTTTCTGTAGACTTTTCAGCCTATCCTACAGAAAGGGAATATTTCCTTCCTGCTGGAAATGTGCCACAGTCCAGCCGATACCTAAAAAGGGCAAGAAGACCTTGCTAAATAACTACCGACCAATCGCACTGTTTTCAATAATATCGAAAGTCATGGAAAAAGCTATCAATCAGCATCTTCTAAAATATCTTGAAGGATTCAACATTATTAGCGATCATCAATATGGCTTTCGTAAAAATAGATCAAGAGGAGATCTTCTGACTTATATAACACACGTTTGGAACAACGCAATTGAACACTTTGGAGAATCTCGAGCGGTTGCTCTTGACATATCCAAGGCATTCGACCGTGTTTGGCACGATGGGCTGTTGGCTAAGCTACGCTCTTATGGTATGTCTGAAAGGTTCTGTTTGTGGCCCTCATGTTTCCTCAGAGAGCGTTCTTTACGAGTGGCAGTCAACGGATTTCCTTCTAACACCTTCACTATCAACGCCGGTGTACCTCAAGGCTCCATACTGTCTCCTACTATCTTTCTCATTTACATTAACGATTTGCTGGAAAAGACCGAGAATCCAATCTACAGCTTTGCAGATGACAGTACGCTTATCTCTTCATTCACTTTGAACGCTCGGACATCGGCTATTCAGACGAATATCCGCAGACAGCAGGAAGTCATTCAACTTAACAAAGACTTGGAAGAAATTCTATCTTGGGGTGACAGTAACCAAGTGGAATTTAACGCTACAAAAACCCAGGCGGCAGTTTTTCTAAAAAAGTTAACGTTGCTGAACCCGACATAGTTATGTCGGGACACTCCATTTCTCTAACATCGTCACTCAATTTGTTGGGCGTTAATTTGGGAGCAAATATGTCCTGGCATGAACATGTTGCAGGCATAGCAAGAAGAGTTTTTCTCAAAAGTTGGAAATATTATTTCGAACCAGAAAGTTTTACACTCCACAACAACTGTTAATTCTTTACAAAGCTCAAATTCGACCAACTATGGAATAATGCTCCCATGTTTGGGGCTCCGCTCTCAAACATACACTGCATGTGTTGGATTCTATTCAGAGAAAAGCTGTTCGTCTGATTGGAGGCCCGGAACTGACCAGCGGCCTTGATTCGCTGGGACATGGAAGAACGGTTGGCTACTTGAGCCTATTCTATAAGCATTTTCATGGAAAGTGTCCGAAGGATGTGGTTCGCTTAATTCCTCCCAGAGCGGTGCATGTTAGAAGTACACGTCGCGCTAATACTTCACATCCGTATGAGGTTCAGCTTGTTACTTCTTGTACAACGCTTTTCAAGCAGTCTTTTATATGGAGAACATCAATTTACAGCGATTCAAGAACAACGTGAATCGCTTTCTCCGCACACGTGTCGTTCCTGTAGCGCTTTAGGGACACTCTCCTGCAGCACATGTGCTAGACCCATAAAAAAAAAGTCTCGAACCGACGAAGTCACAGAACAAACTAAACGAGGTGGAAAGTTGAAACTGGTCAGGTAGTGTTGTTAGGGATGTACTTACCGCCATCTATCAGCGCGTGTCGATACTATTTCGCGTTCTTGCTATATAGCTTTAGTTTAGGAACTTTTGGATTGCACCACGTACACAGTACTGCTATAACCAGTATTGGACAAAAAAGAATTATGTTTAAAGAAACTCCACTAGACTGCTCTCAACACTGATCAGGGAACGTTATGTGACGGCAGCTGTCATTTCATCCAGTAACCAATCATGTTATGACATGACTAAACTGAAACCATTTACAATTATAACCTACCTTAGGATCTTTAGGAAAACATATTTTGCCACAAAACTGACAGTCCTCTGTTGCCATCCGTTTAACAAAATCAATGAAGAAATGAGCAATTTTTTCCAGTGATGGACCAGGTACAAAGGGTGGATCTTTAGGCTTTTTTTTTAGTGGCGGTTCAATACATCTTCTTGCAATTTCTTTTGCTTGTGCCACCATGTGCCGGTAGAATGCGGATGTAAAGTTTGTGTCTACTTCCTGCATACTAAAGAAAAAAAAAATCTAAGTTAAAGAAACGGTAAAGTAGAACTTCCTCTGTAAATCCGGGCTATAATTTGAATCAACATTTATGTTTCTTTACCTATAAATAACTACTTTAATTAAAAATGGAAATGTTGAAAACCTGACATGGTTGCTAATTATGGTATACAACATGATACGTTTGAAACTACCCACTACTAGCACTTCTTTTGAGCCTGGTACAGACTATATGTATGATACAAATTTTCAGTTTCACAATAGAAACGAGATAAAAATCAAATCATGCTAACTACAAAATATACTCCTACCCATTCCATTCCCTTCCCTTTAAACAATATCGCTCAAAAATTATAGATTTCTCAGTTATCTTTAGTACTTTATGCACACGATGTTTGAAATCAATCTCTTTTTTGTTCGAGAATTACAGAGCATATACGGCGAAAATCGAAAACTATTTGTTTATAATGAATTGAAAAAAAAATATATCCACATACTACTTGACATAAACTGTCTTATATTATCGATAAATTATCGAGTCGCCTCCATTATTAATAATTGCATGACATCTCTGAGGCATACTTTCTATTAATTTATAGCATAATCTCAATATAAAGGTGACCACATAAAGAGAATCTGCCGAAAAATCGTCTAGATTTTCTTCCTTCGGAGGTTTGCACCCTAGGATTGGCATTTGCCATAGCCGTACAGTACATGAAAATAATTTTCTTGCTTCCACGCAGTTTTGGGTCATTGGCCTCGTACAGTAGCCAGTTTTTTCCTCTAAATTATCTTTTGGCAGATAGTAATAAAATCCTCTGATATATTTTGATCATTCTGACAGCGTTTAAATTCTCTTTGAAGATTAGCAAAATGCCACATCTTACCTGCTGGATGAGTTTATTGACCGGGATAGGTCAAGTATAAGTTATGGAAGAAGATGCCCAAAAGAAGCTTTACCCGAAAAAAATTAACTTGCCTAATCACGTTGCAAATTTTCTTCCATTAAAGTTTGGACTTGTTTTTCGGGCAGGAGGAGTTTCTTTACTTTGCTTCGAAATTTAGCTTCGCGAGTCAGCAAAAATCTTCTTGATGTATCACATGATTAATATAGACCCTTTTTACGTAAAACTGATTGCCTGCTACGCTATAATTAGCGAGGATCTTTCTCAAACACCTAAATTACTTTGTTCTCTTTTTACATCATTTTTGCATACAGTGACAATCTAACAAGTCACTGACGTCTTTTTTTTATGTTGGAATAGAGTTTCATGCATTTATAAATACTGGATTCTTTCAGAGGCAAATACGGCTTCGCAACATGATGCGTGCGCAACAGTCATGGTGAAGTATGCCATTTTGTGACCAACGTCTAATGACAATTGAGAAATTCTATATTTTAGGGGAAAAAGTTTTCGCCGTGCACGTTCGGGTCAAACATAAGAAATTTGAAAATTTTAGGTGTTTATTTTACCTAAAACACAGACAAAATACCTTAGCTTGATAAAGTCACATTTTACACATATTTCACATATGACACTTATTTCTTATACACTAATGTTTGATTGCACAAGGTTTGCACCTTCAAATTTGAAATATTTTACTATGATTTTCAGCATTTCAGCATTATTTTCTTTGGAAAGGGTATACCCAACATTAAGTAAAGTTGAATTTAAACTGCTTTTGTACAATTCAAGTATAATAACAAACCTAAAAATTGGCACAATTATTTAGTCAGGACTTCCTCATAAATATCAATTCTGATTACACAGTACATAACATATCTGAAGCTACAGTGAGACCAGGACTAACATGTATAGAATACTTCGCTCATTTTTGTGTGTAAAGATTGTTGTAATAGAATAAGATTTTGCGCGTGGCCTTTATAGCAAAATAATATAATAAAAATTATACTGGATCAATTTTATTTTCTGACGAGGTAATATTTGATAGAAATAGAGGAAACAATTTTCAAAAGACTCACATGTGTAGTGGAAAATCCCCATATTACTCGTTGATCAAATTTTTAATGCTTAGTTAACACACAAAAAGAACATGAACACATAGAAAACATTGGAAATTTTGGGTTTTGAGTATATCAAAATAGTGGCAAATTTTAACATTTTTTTAAAAATATATTTGGCGAAATTTTTTATTTAATAATAATATATAAAATTATTATTATTATATTACTATAATCTAGTAAAATAATGTCCTTACTTAAAAACACGAAAGTTGCTGATATTACGCTTATTTTATAGTTTCAAAAGAAAAACTTTTCAAAATATTCTAGTTTCTAGTGTTCCGTACGGAACAGACTTCGGTGTCTGTCTGTCACACCCGATTTTCTCCGAAACTATTTGTCACAGAAAGTTGAATTTTGGTAATAATATAGGAATTGATGGTCTCATCAAAGCCGTTTAGTTTTGAAAGTCAAATTTTGACTTAAGGGGTTAGTTTTGGGGGGTGAAATCGGAAGTGAAAAAATATTTTTTTAGTAGGTCATCGAGTGTGGTCAAATGAAAGCTTGTGAAAATACGAGTAAAAAATATATATAATGTAATACTTGCGCACACATTTCTTTGTATTATTTTTAAAAAATCGCGAAAAATCGCTGTCCCCCCACCTATCTCGAAAAGAACTGAACAAAAAATTTTGAAAAAATTCTGGAATATTTTCCACGGGGAGTAGATTGAACGAAAATTATCACGAGTGCATTACCTTTAATAATTTATCTGGTATATAAAAAAAAATTAATTCATCAGTTTTCAGTAAAGATTGGAAACAAACTTTGTTGAAAACTCATTTGGGGTGTGTTTTTGTGAAGTCACTGATCATTTTATACCACTGTAACAACATTTTTTATTTTAAAAGCAATCAACGTACGGCACACTAATTGTGTAAGTTCAACTTGCACTTGACCGGTTATTTTTATAATATTCATAGTTCTACCTCCTGAACTAACCTGAAACGTTTATTTCATTCTTCATAAAAGTAGAGACTGCACACATTCATACAAGATCCTTTATGTATGTTCATGATACAAAATTAAGCTTAACACAATAACAAACTATGGATAAATGAAATCAAGATTAATATTTTAATGAAATAATTTTAGCATTCCAAATCTGGACAATTTTTGCATTATATTATTTGCAATCAGAGCTATCGGTAATTCAATTAAAGTAACTGAGTTACTTTTGGTAATTCAATTGAGATGTTTATAAAGGGTGATTGTAACTTGTTTTCCGACGACTTAGATTTAAATAATTGGTAATTTCTCTAGCTAATTGAAATATTTTTAGAATAATTAAATAACTACGATTTGTAATGGCATTGTCGGCCATAAAACCGAGAGAGAAGGTGCCTAACTACTGTACCTGCTTTTACTCGTATGCTAAGAATGGCAAGTCCCACCCAATTATCTGCCAGTGTTCTACCTTTGTCTATTACGCCCCGGAATCATACACTCGACAGAGATAGCACCAATTAGCCGCTAATGACAGGAGTTTCCACTATAAAACAGGGTCGCATTTGAATTTGTTTGTTATTTGTGATTATTTGTCGATAAAGATATTACAAATAAAAATTCGAAATACCACGAGAAGTATTGAATGGTCAAAGTCGGAAGTTAGTACTAAATGTTCTTGATTATTTCCAAAATAAAAAAGAAAACTCATTGACAAGTTTGTCTGTGATTAAGTGTGCATCCGAGGCACTAAAACTAAGTTTGAGAACGGTGCCAGAATAAAACAAGAAGGTATTGATGGTGCTAAAAAAGAGCATACGAGGATAAGAAGAGCTCCAAAGACCAGAGTCTTGAGAGAGTCCGAGAAAAGTGAGGTCCGAAAAGTTATTCATGACCTAATTGTAGAAGGAAAACATGTTATTTTGGATATGATACGTAAACAGCTAGAATCAAAACAAATTTTAAGCTGCAGCAGATCGACACTTGATTTAATTATGAAACAATTAGGATTCAAAGACAAAATTGACAATGAAAGAAGACACATCATGGAGAAACCAGAAAATCCTCGATCTGTATGGAACAAAAAAGCAGCTGGTGGAAAAAGATACATCATCGTTCACGCTGGTAATAGCGACGGATTTATAGATGGGAGTGAGCTTGTCTTTTCCACAAAAAACAAGAGTTATGACTATCACGATAATATAAACGCAGAACTCTTTGAAAAATGGCTGAGAGAAAAACTGCCGCCGAAGCTCGAAAGGCCGTCTTTAATCATTATGGATAATGCACGATATCATTCCAGACTTAGTGAAAGTGTACCAAATGAATCGACAAGAAAAGGAGAAATCATCAATTGGCTGCGAAGTAAGTAGATTAATTTCCCAGAAAACGGTCTAAAATGTGAGTTGTTAAAAATTATCAAAAATTACAAAACAAACTTGCCGTATGCTACAGACGAACTAATTACTGAAATGGGTCATCAAGTTTTAAAATTGCCTCCCTACCAGTGTATATTTAATGCCATAGAATTGGTGTGGGCTCAGTGCAAAGGATTTTTTAATGAAAACATTGTAAGTGAGACGAGGCACGATGATAATGCAGTAATATCTGTTTGGAAGGCAGCTCTCCAGACAGTTACCAACGAAAACTGGATCAGTTGTATAACACATACAGAAAATATAATTAAAGAATACTGGCAAAAAGAGAACATACTTGATGTAACGGTGCCACCAATTGTTATTAATGTAGACGAAGGATCATTTTCTGATTGTAGCTGTTCCAATTTTGACGCTGATGATGATGTTTAATCCTAATACAATCTAAATATGATTTATTTGTATATTTATTTTTCAAAAAAAATATGTTGCCAAAACGCAGGTACCTACTTCTTGGCAAATTATATCATACCAACATATTTACCTACCTGTTATTTTAGGGACTTTACCTATATCAATTTTCTATTGTTAAATTTGCACCTGCAACATTTAGGTTAGCTTTAATTTTTTTATTACAATGAAATTATTATATTAAATAAACATTCTGAAACTTTCACCTAAAGTAGTTTATAATTCTGACTGTATTATTTTAGAACTGTGATAATTTATGTAAATATCTTTTGATAGAAATATGCTATAACTTCATCTTTATAACTAATAAAGCCTTGCAATTATTAGAAATATGAGTGAATGTTTAATATCCTCTCCTATTTTCCGCTTCTTATAGTCCATTATAAAAAGACAAACTCTGTATGTCCAAAACTCATAATCATAATACAGCCTAATACTTATAATACAGATTTACCTGAATCCATCTCTGAGTATGGGTGTACTCGTTAAATTAATAAATGACACGTACAATTGAGTCTATCTTTCTTACTCCCAAATAATATAATCGAGATCGTTAATGACGGCTGTCTTACATTGATCACATCGATATTTAAGACGAAACAATATCTGTTGAAGTATAAGTGGAAGTAAGATGCACAATATCTTTTATTCTGTCTAGCATTTCATTGCCGATTATGTCATTACAAATCGTACGGACTTTAATTGGATTACAATGAAAGTAGTAACTAAATTACTATAAAAGTAGTTGAAATACTATAAAAGTAATTGCGTTACTATAAATAGTAATTAAATTATGTGAGTAATGGTAATTAAATTACTTTTTTGAAATTGCCTGTAACCGATGGATATTTTTCAATTACCTCTTGGGATTAATTGAAATGCTTATTAAAGTAACTGGTTACAGCTCTGTTTATGACAAAGATTTAGTGCTATTTTAAGGGGTAAGGCTACACCAGAATTTTAAAAAATCGAATTTTCTTCAAAGGCCAATTGTATGGTGCAGGCGTTGCCAATTAAAGGTATAACAACATTTTCTACTCAAAATTTTCAAATGTGTCTTTCTCAAAACTGTATTTTTAAAATTGTGCAAAATGACAGCTGCTACAAATCTTTATCAATTTGCTTGAAACTTTGAGACTCACTTTATAAATACATTAACCTTTTTTATAAACAATTTTTTATGAAACCTTTGGGTGAAAAATGAACAAATTGTGCATCCTTTTTCAAAAAAAACCATATATTCTAATTTTCGTACGTTATCCAATAGGTTTTGACATATATTAATGAAAATCTTTTGGCTTTTTCTTCTAGGTTGAAATCTACGGGAGCAATTATTTCGCACATTTCAGGCTTCGCATAAAAGATGCCTTGTCGTCTAGGATTCTGAAGTGGAATTAAAAAGATTAAAAAAATACTTTTGTACACTTAAATACTTGTTTTATAAAGTACTTCAAATAAATTTTCAACTGCTTTTATTACAGTTTTGAAAAAAATTCCCGAAATTCGCCATTAGCCTTTTTTCCTGAGACTTGGAGTGGCCTTATCTCTTAATATCCCTGCTTGACATTGGAAATATTTATTATCCTCACTTACAGTTGATATTATTCCTCTATGAATCAACTTACATTACTGTTGACAAAGGATAGTCCTCTGGTACCTGAATTTTACTAATCAGGTAATACTCTCCATTATAAACTTTTAAAACCAAACTGGAAGTTTTCTGTTTTAATTTCAACTCATCTTTTCCAGATAAATATTTTTTAAGGGAATTGATCTCACCATGGCAACATATAAGAGGATTTTCATCAATAAATTTACGTATAAATTTTATAAGATGCAAAACTTGAGGTTTTCCTAGAATTAAAAAAAAGTGTCACTATCAAAAATAGATGAAGTCAAACCCAAACAAACTGTTCATTTATATTTAAATATTTACAGGAGTATACAGGCACAATATATTTTTTTTAATGATATTTTATGTATAACAAATACCAATATGGCAACAAAATATGTACAGAAGAGTTTGACTTCTTGTTGGATAAGATAGTATATGAATAAGAAGACAATCTAAGCATTTGGTGTTTGTGTAGTTATTTAAAATTTTGTAAGTAAAACAAACATCATAGTACTTTCTTTATAAGCAAAAGTCTATTGGCATAAAATTAGAGCTATGTTTCAGCCAATTTAATTTATTTATTTATTCATTCATAGGACACTATAAAACAGTTCCAAATAGTACACAATTCTTAGAGTATATGTATATATATATATATATATATATATATATATATATATATATATATATATATATATATACACTACCATCAGAAAGTATTTGCCCACCTAGAAATTTCAATGTAACTGCCAAAATTTAATACCTAATTAAACCCTTTTATTATATTAGGTAAATTTAATTGTTCTTAACAAGTGTCCATCATAAAATTGTTTAGATAAACCTTTTTGGTGAAATCATAAATTAAAAACCAATTAGAACAAGTTTCCAAGTTTTGCATGATAATCGTTTTGAGGCGATTTCTGAGAATTCCAGTTGAAGTAAGAACTCATTTCAAGTTTCTAGGGATTATGGAAATTTCTAGTGACATTTTATGATAAAAACTATGCTATAAATATCATTGCCCTTTTGGAAATTAACCATTAGCAAACAGTACTTTGTCATTGATTCAGGCTCAATTGTTTTGTGAAAATGCTAAAAACGAAAGAAGTTTCCGTTGAAAATAGGGCTCTGATAATTGCGAGACATCAAAATGGTCACTCGAGTCGACAAATCGCGATCGATCTGCGAATGCCAAGGAGAATGGTGAACTACATCGTAAAAAAATTGTAAAAATAATTTCTGCGGGACATGGAATTCCCAACTAAAAACATTCCGACAGGCCTTGAAATACAACTCCCGCTGCAGAGAGAGCTAGAACAATGTCCAGCAGATGTAATTGCCGCCTAACTGCACCAGAAATCACGGCTCAAGTAAACCTGGAGCGGGCCATCCCCATCAGCGTGACAACCGTGAAGAACAGGTTAGTAGAAGGTGGACTACACGAGGAGTTGCAGTGAGGAAACCACTTCTTAGGCAAGTGAATAGAGGGAAACAAATAGAATGGGCCCGAGAACATGAAAACTGGACATTAGAACAACGGAATTCCATCCGTTGGAGTGATGAATCTAAATTCGAAATTTTCGGTACAAATCGACGAGTTTACGTGCGGCGGTCAGCTGGAAAGAGGATGTTGGAAGCTTGTCAGTTGCCTACAGTAAAACATGGAAGGAATCATACTAAAAGAACAGTAGTACAGAAATTTTGCCAACTCAAATGCTTCCTTCTGGAAGAGATATTTTTCAGGGGAAATTTATTTTTCAGCATGACAACGACCCTAAATATTCTGCTAAACAAATTAGAGGACTTTTGGACCAATGGAAATCCGATGACGTCCTGGAAGTGATGACTTGGCCTCCACAAACACTCGACTTGAACCCCATCGAATTGCTGTGGGACCATTTGGACAGGTGTGTTCGAAAACTCAATCCAACTTAAGAAAATTACTCGTGGAAACTTTTACAAGCAGAATGGGATAAAATAACCGAAGAAACTCTGAAGAAACTACTGGACAGAATACCAAAACTCTGGAAAGCGATAATAAAAAATAAAGCGATATAGCCATAATTCAAATGCCTCAAGTGTCTTAGAGGTGGCTTCAGTCAACATCCAAGATTCCATACAGTAAAGAAGGACACTGAAGACATAACATCTTAGGAATTTTAGCAGGAACCTGAGACTTGCTGATTACTATGTACTTTGTTTTGCTGATATTAAGTTTGAGGCTGTATCAATTACCGACTTCATTTATTTTTGTCATAAGATGTTGTAGACCCTTGAAGTTATCAGCTATAACTGTCGTATTGTCAGCATAACAAATATTATTTATTCGCTTCCCATTAAGCAGTATTCCTTCATTAACCTCTTCCAGTGCCTCTCTGAAGATTTGCTCAGAGTATATATCAAACAATAATGGACACAAGACACAACCCTGCCTTACTCCACGCTCAATCAATATTGTTTTTGAGCACTTAAAAACGCCATATGGTTCCAGTAGAGGTTGTCAATAATCCACATATCTTTTCCATCTAGCCCAAGGTCTTTCAGAATTCCGACCTTTTTGTGATGTTGGATTCCATCAAAGGCCTTTTGATAGTCATAGGCACAAATATACGTCACAACTGATGTCTCTATATCACTGAATCAAAATCTGCATAGAAAACAAGGCCTCTCTGATTCCCATGGCATCACGAAAACCGAATTGTGTAGTTGACATGTTTTCTTCATACAACTTGTATATTCTTCTGTGAAAGATTTTCAGAAAAGTTTTTAAAAGATGGGTTATGAGGCTAATTGTTCGATATTCTCTGCATTTTTTAGCACCTGCATTTTTTTGGGATCATTATAAACTCAAATTCAACCAGCTTTCTAGTATTCTGCCTAAATTATAGATTTTATTGTAGATCACTGTAAGCTACTTAATCCCATTCTCATCTAAGAGCTTAAGAAACTCCCCATGGAATTCATTGGGACCAGTGGCTGTTCCATTTTTTAGTTGATTTATTGCAATGCGCACGGTGGTAATATGCAGTATTAGTTGGCTTTAATTCTTACATTTCCTGTTTTTTCTCAATGTGCAGATATAAATCTTTACAAAGAATGTATTGCAATGAACTCCTGGGCAGATTTATTTATAGACTTAATTGTCTGCATATCTCACATTGGTATTTTATGTGTTGGTTTGTTTTGGTCAAGCTTAACTTAAAGTCAAACCAGACTCTTCAACTTCTGCATCCCCGTCTTAATTTGGGAGGTTTATTTGTGCTGTGTAAATAGTATTGAATCTAATATTGAAATTTTTCCTGGGTGATGGTCTTAGGCCGATTGTTTTTTGTCAAATTCACTCCCACTTTATAGCCACTAAACTTCTAAGGTATCAGGTTACATTCTATCCCGTCAACTTTCCTTCTCACCAATTTTTTCAAGCAATCACCAATTAGATTTGAACTGATTTATAAGAGACTCTGTGTAAATGAAAAGCTTGTACCTAGAATATTTCATAAATTTCTATATTTTGAAGTCAGAAACTAATAATAATCTTTATTATTAGCAAAGCTAAACAAGTACAATTACAATATATATAATTACAAACTAACTTAAATGCTATGGTTATCTATTATGTAGCTTCTTAACAATTTTTTAAAGTTTACAAAGTTTGCATTTTTCAAATTTATTGGAAGATTGTTAAATTCTATAAGTCCTCGATGGAATAAGCAATTTTCAGCATATGATGAATTCACAGTGGGAACATAAAAGTCCAATCTATTTCTAGTGTTATATGCGTGAATGTCATTGACATATTGTAATTTTTCTAAAATATGTTCAGGGTACATTCTATTTTTAATTTTAAAAACAACTATCATTGTATTTAAAAAGATATTTTGTTTTACACTTCATAAGTCTGTTGTTTTCAACATATCTTTTATTCTTGAATACCTATTACAACCTATTATACATCTTAATGCCCAGTTTTGCTTTTTCTGGAGATTGTCTATATCTCTTTTGTTGAACATATAGAGAATTGTGGAACAATAATTGAGGTGGGGCATTATTATCGACTTATATATTAGCAATTTAGCCCAAGTACTTAAATTTTTACCTATTCTACATAAAAAATAATTTTTTTTTGATACTTTTTTTGTAATATAAGTGGCGTGACTAGAAAATGATAGATTTTCATCAATAACTACACCCAAATATTTACATTCTTTAACTTGTTCAATTCTGTCATTGTCTATCACAATGCCATTATGAGTAGTGTTATCTAGGGTATTATTTTTGCCTTTTAGTATCATAAATTTGGTTTTTTTTAACATTGACACTAAGACTATTACAACACAGCCACTTGTGTAACCTATCTAAGTCTTCATTTATTGTTTGCACTAGATCTGTTATGTTATCACTTTCATAATAGAGGATTGTGTCATCTGCAAATAGCTGTAATTCACATTTTTTTATGACTTTCACTATATCATTTATATATAATATGAATAAGTCAGGTCCTAGCACTGTGCCCTGTGGAACACCATGACTATTGATCCTAATAGAAGATAACGCTCCATTATATTTTGTTTGTTGTGTTTCTGCTGTCCAGATATTCACAGAACCATTTTAACACATTTCCCTCAAAACCATATTTTTTCCAATTTCTGAACCAACAACTTTCTGTTTATAGTTTCAAAAGCCCTTTGAAAGTCAAGTAGAAGTACACCAACCAATTTTTTCTCACCTATAGAAGACTTCCACTTGGAAATAACAGTCTGTAGTGCACTTTCACAAGAATGATTTTTCCTAAAACCAGCCTGACAATATGTAAGCAACTTGTTTTCCTCTACGTATTTTCTCATTTGTTTGCTTACAATAGTTTCAAGAAGTTTTTCATATGTAGCTACCATATTAATTGGTCGATATTCTTCACATCTATTAGTGTTAGTTACTTTCTCAATAGGAATAATCGTTGTCATTTTCCATTCTTGGGGGAATCTTCCTCTTACTAGGCTAGTGTTAATTAGTTTCAGAAAGCAATCACCTATTACTTCAAATGCTAGTTTTAAAATTCTGACATTAATGCCATCAACACTACTTGTCTTATTTTTTAAATTTTTTACAGTTTTTCTAAGGTCAGCTAGTTCTAATGTATCAAAATTATTAAACTTATTTATTGGGGTTTCGATATTGTTTAGAACTTCCTGGGTTTCAATTTCCCCCATGTCTTTTGTTATGGCACTAATACTTTGCAAAAAGTAGTCATTAAATTTTTCTGCTGTTATTTTGTTATCCTTTTCCATCTTTCCCTTGAAAAAAATGCCTTCTTGTCGTTTACTGTTTTTACTAGAAATGATTAGACCCTTCAGAGTCCTCCACATTTCTTTAGAATCTCCTTTACCTTCATCTATTTTTCTATTATAATATGCTTGCTTTTTTTCTTTAATAAGCTGAACCACTCTGTTTCTATTCTGTTTATAGCTTATCCAGTCATCTTCAAGTCTAGTTATCATTGCTCTTCTGTACAATCTGTCTCTATTAGAAATTGCATCTTTAATTCCGAGCGTCCACCATTTTTTTGTTTCCCCATTTGCACATTGCCTCTCTTTCTACTATTGGAGCATGCTTGTTTAATTTCTCAGTTATAATTTGTACCAGATAGTTTGCAATCTCGTTTGTGGACTTCAAGGTTATAGGCCATACACAGCTCATAATGTCCAATTGAAACTGAAGTTCATTAAAGTTTTTCGTATCTCTGACACTTGTTTTTGCTTAACTCTTTTAAAAGAAGGAAATTCTGTAGTTATAATGGAGTGATCCGCTATTTTGGGTGAGTGGTGAATTTGATATTCAATACTTTTTTCATTAGTTATTATAAGATCAATCATTGTTGCTGTATTCTGTGTAATTCTTGTAAAGTTTTGAACGATTTGATACATACCATTACTTTTTTAATATCTTTAAGTTTCTTGGAATAATATGAATCTTTTGCAACATTGATGTTGAAATCCCCTGTTAAAATAAACCCGTCAGGTTTTACAGCATATTCTCCTATTATTTCTTCTAATTTATCCAAGAATACAATATCACTGGCATTAGGAGAATGGTAGACATTAAGAACATTGTATTTTTTGCCATTAACACATAGGTTTATACCAACCAACCATAAATTCCCATCTATTACTATATTTATAGTTGACCTGTAATGAAGTTCTTCTTTCACATATATAGAAGCTCCTCCTGTATGCCTACTTGTTGAAAGTGCATGAACTGCTTTATAGCCATTAATGTTTATTTCGCTGTCTTCTAAGTCTTTGGCAATATGTGTTTCTACCAAACAAATTACTGTAGGCTTCCACTGAGTAACTGTCCATTCAAGTTCTGTTTTATTTGCGGTTAAACTATTTATATTAAGATACATCATATTTTGTTTTTTTAATTGCTACTTTGTTGATTTCTTAAATGCATCTGGATAATTAACTCTTAATTGTAATTGTTCGAATAATCTTTTGAATGCTTCACATTTTCTATTGTAAGCTGAATGGTGGTAATCTATATTTGCAATTTTCAGTACCTCCTTTGCATGTTTGCAGTTAGTACAGATTTCAACTTCACTTGTACATTCCTCTTTTTTATGATTCTGACTACATTTAGGACAGACTAACTCTCTGCTTGTACACTTTTGTGCTATGTGCCCAAATTTCCAACACTTAAAGCATTGAATGATGTTAACATGGTCAAAATACCTACATCTTCTCCATCCTATATGCAAGACATCTCTTCTGCTTATCTGACCATATGTTACATCATCAACTTCTAATATTGCTACATTTGATTTTCGTCGTCTGTCCTCATATGTGTTCAGAACCTTCATCACTCTTTTTTCTTCTTCTGTTGTTATCCCATTTTGTAAAATAATGCTTTCAGTTAGTGTATCATAATTCTGCACTAATTTTTTTTCAATATTTGTTATCTTTAATCGTGGATTTTTCTTTTCAGGTACCTTAATTTCATAGTCTCTGCTCATTTTGTCTTTAATACTGCTGGAGATGTTTCTTATATCGTCCTTCTTCGTGCAACTTATAGCAATGCCCCCCTCTCGAACAAACTTGATTCTGGATACCTCTGCACCAATAGATTTGGGATCTATTTGTTCTTCAATTGCCTTCTTAGTAGATGAACTATCTTGGTTTTTATCTTTTGGTTTTATTACTATAACTTCTTGTTTTTTCTTAATAACTTCATTGTATTTTTGAACAGGTACTGGGCATTGTGAATTTGAACTATTCATATTTACTAGGTGATGTTTTACATCCTCTAGAAGTGTCAACATTGTTGGAATTTTTTTCAGCACTTCCTTACAGCTATCACAAGAAAAGATTAATTAAGATTAAGCCTTCTTTGTAGAGGCATACATTTCACCTCTGAAGCTGATAAGTTTGAACATCCCATATGAATTTTCTCATGACAAATATCGCATTGGTAGTACTCTCCTTCGATTTTATTTTTACATTTCAAACAATGTTGCTTTTCATTTCCAACCATCATTCATAATCTTACTCCTGCCTCATTTAATGTAGTAATCTTTATAGCCTCCTTATTTAATCTTTGACTATGCAATAATACTCTATTGTACGCTATGCTAAAACTCCCCAGACGCGTTATTTACATTTAAAATATGTCTCGATTTAGGCAGCACAAAAAAAAGACAAAAGATAACATTCCAACAGTTTTCTTTTTTGTATGGATTTGCCTGCTTTTGTTCAGAATATTTTCCTATTTTTCACAGTTGCTGTGGAAATTCTCGAGCTGAGATGGAAACCGACAAAATCACCTGAATTTTCACGACACGTAGATACCAAACACTTGTATTAAAACCAACTTAAACCGACAAAAATCACGAAACTTCGAGAGCTCAAACAAACCGCAATGTTTATATGAAATACATCATACTATAATAAAAAAAACTCCAGTTTAGACGCTACAAGGGATGTATGTACAATTTTTAGAGCCTTTACATTTTTAAAGTCTTTTTCGTAGACCTAAATTTTGTTAGTCATCACAGCCATAAAATTTTCTGTAAACATTAATTTTGTGTCCAAATAAGCACAAATATGTATGACCATAAAAGCATCAATCAGAACAATAGTTTTCATGAAATACTGAAATGGAAAAACATTTTTCAATATATTAAATTTTATAAAACAAAATTTATATATTTAAAAACATATCATATATAAAACATAGCAGCTCAAGTCTGAGAGCTTAGTGCCTGGTCCAGGGAGTGGAACTTTGAGGATGATGCATCAGAAATACACAATCCATTAGAAATAAAATGTTGGAAATCGAATGTTTTCTGGAGGGATTGGAGTTAAAAACCACATGCTCTGTTATTTACTGAGCACTGGCTGGAACAAGGTGAAGCGGATTTTGTGAAAATCAATGGATATAGACTGCTTTCGTGCATTTGCAGGAGTACTTTGAAGCATGGGGGTGCATGTGTTTACTGTGTTTGTGATAGTGATTTTACAGATGAGAAGGCCATCTGTGCTCTTAGCATTGAGGGTGAAATAGAACTCGCTTCGGTCTATAGTCAAGCTTACAAGGTACTCATACTGTGTGTGTGTATCGCAGAGGACTTGGAACTTACGAAATATTTTTAGAAAGGCTTGAACAGGTGTTGGAGTATGTTTGTGATAGATATTCAAAGCATAGGCTGATTATCTTGGGCGATTTTAATCTCAATTTCCTCGAATTAGAAAATAACAAAATAAAACAAATATTGTATATGTTTAACATGTATAACTTAAGCCAATGTATTTTTGAAGCTACTCATGAGACCAGACAATCTGCAACTCTTTTGGATAACATAATTTGTAACTCTGAGCATGTTCTCTCAGCTTATGTTTTGAATTCGGCGCTCTCTGACCATTATGCACAGATAATTGTTCTTAGCGACCTAAATAGCGTTAGAAATGAACCCACATTTATGTTAAGGAGGGTTTTTCCAAGGAACAAGGTTCTGCACTTTAAGCGGGAATTGGAGGGCATTGACTGGTCTACTATTTATGATGCTGGTACTGTAGAGGGGGCATACAGCTTATTCCTGAGTTTGTTCTCGAATTATTTTGTCAAAATCTTTTCAATAAAGACATGTAATGAAAATAAGTTGGATAACGAATGGATATCTTGTAAACAAAAGCGTGTGCTTTATTTCAGGAGAATAAGGGAGAAATTACTGATATATACTATAAAAATTATTGCAATAGTTATAAAGGAAGCTAAAAAACAATCACAAACTAATTTTATAAATAATGCCGAAAATAAGATTGGAGCTACTTGGCATTCGGTTAAACATATAACAAAAACCAATCATCCGCCAAAGACAATTCTTGATAATTTTTCACAATGGTTTAACGATCCCTTTAAAATTGTAAATCATCTGAACAAATACTTTATATAAACGCTTGTCCCAGAATAAACGATGATCTGGATGTCGGTGGATTTCAGTTATCATCATCTGAAAATAAAAATTTCAATACTATATTTCTAACGCCAACGACGGTTCCCGAGGTCTTTTCTGTAACCAAATCTTTAGAAAATAAAAAATCAGTTGGAGATGATAATTTACCAGTAAATATACTTAAAGAAACTGCAGAAATAATATCTGAGCCACTGTCGTTTATCATTAATTTGTGTTTTGAGCAAGGTGTATATCCTGATCTCCTAAAAAATGCCATTGTAAAATCAATCCATAAGAAAGGAGCAGCAAATGATGAGAAAAACTACAGACTGATATCTCTTCTGTCTAATGTTGGAAAGATCTTTGAGAGGATTATCAATGGGAGATTTCTTGGATTCTTGGAGAGGCACTCGATGGTTGCGTCTGATAAAAACGGTTTTATAAAGGGAAAGTCCACCATAAGAGCCATTTATCAGGCATTGTCGAATCTTCTGGATTCACTAAACAGCAGAAAGATAACTATGGCAATGTGTATTGATCTGTCGAAAGCCTTTGATAGCATCAATCATAAGACTTTATGCATAAAATTGGAACACCCGAGTATTAGGGGAAATGCATTAAAGTTAATCGCCTCCTACTTGAATAATCACACTCAGCTAGTGATGGAGACTTATAATTATGGTAGGTCTTTTCTTTCAGACAGGGTCGCTTACGAGGGGTGTATCTCAGGGATCTATTTTAGGCCTGCTGCTTTATGTACTTTATACAAACGAATTGCCTAACATTATAGGAAAGTTTACAGTTCTATATGTGGATGACCAACCCTGATCTTTAGTGGAGACACTCCACAAGAGATAGTTGCTGATGTGGGGAGAGCCTGTGAAATTCTACATCGTTATTTTACAACCCATGACCTTCTACTGAATGTTTCAAAAACACAGTGTCTGGTTTTTGGCAGGAGGGTTGGTCATTTTCTCACGTTTCCTTACAAGGGTAGCGATATTCAAACATCCCAGCATCTGTCTTTGCTGGGCGTCAATATTGATGCTAAACTTGATTGGAGATAGCATGTGGAGAATGTCGCAGCTGGTATGTCCAAATATTGTTATGCACTGAGAATTTTATCAAATAATGTGGGCGTTGATGCTGCCCTGACGGCCTATTATGCTTACGTGTAGTCCAGGTTCCAGTATGGTTTGATTTTTTCGGGAAATTCTCCCCAAGTAGAGAAAATTTTTAAATTACAAAAAAAATGTATCAGAGCTACTATTAAGATGCATTATCGTGAAAGCTGTAGGAATGTCTTTGTCAGTAAATCCCTTTTAACTAGTATGTATATATTGGACTCCTTTATGTTTGTTCGTATTAACAAGGATCTCTTTGAAAATGCGCAAAACAGACATAATTATGAAACTAGATATAAAACAGATCTTGTAATTCCGTTAAAATATTTAATAGTTTCCCAGAGAGCGTTCGGAAATTACCGCAAGTAAGAGCCAAAACAAAAATACGGAAGTTTTTGTTATCAAAAGCTTATTATACTATATACAGTTTCTTTAGTAATTCAGACAGACTTAACTTATGAATAAAAATGTTAATTTTATTGCTACTTGTTAAGGATGCTTTTCATCTTCCGTTGACTGTCTTCTGAGCCTTTTGTTTTTGTCATGTCCTTTTATCTTTTGTTCTTTGTACAATGTTCCATACCATTTTGTGTTTTTAATTATTGTTATTCTTGGAACTAATAAATGATTATTATTATTATTATCAATAATACCAGTTATAAAAAGTACTAAGTTCCTCCTGTAGAATGATGAGCATTGAACACTTGATATTTGAGGAGACAGTTCCATGAAAACATCTGAAGAAAGTAAGTCTATCTAAGACATTAATAAATAGTCCAGATGTTATATTGAAGAATTTAGGTAGATGAATGTTAGTTTTTACTTATTACTTTATACCAAATAAAAATAATTTAAAAAAGATAGTAATTTTTGAGATATTACATAGCTAGAAATCTTAGGAAATAAAATAATATGATTCTCTGTCAAAAACTCTCCTAATATATTGCATGGGTTGCAATATCCTTTTTAAAAGATTTATTAATAAAATATATAATTTGTCTGCAGTTTATTACATTTTTTACCACCAGATTTATGAATGATGCAGATATATCATAACATAAGGGAAAATTTTAAATTGAGAAGACACTGCAATATAGGGAATGCAGAGCATATTTGAACACTGTATGTGGCATACCATTTAATCTTTCCTTATTGTTAATATCAAACTTCACTAACATTTTGTTTGCATGGAAAACACCAATATTTATCAGAGACGATTTAAAATGTATTAAACTTAGGTGAATTTTTAAGAATATAAACATACATCTAAGCTATACATTTTGCAGCACTCCATGTTGTTGCTAAAAACGGAATTTTTGTTTTTTTGCCAGTTAAACTCTGTAGATTCTTAGTTTATCATTTTCTGATTTTAATTTTATATTCAATTTTATATTTTAATAGTAGTAAAGTAGCAAGTTGTATCATTACTATACATCAGTTCTAAGTAAAAACAATACGCTTGTTAAACTTAAAATAATTTACCTAAAATCTTTTTTAGCTCCTGTTCACAAACATTAGTTAACCCCAATAACAACTTCTCAGATAATGTTTTGCTTTTGAGCTCAATAAGCAGAGATGCTGTAGGATATTCCTGAGGAAATTGTATACAAACTACAACTGATTTAAAATTAGTCCTTTTTATTTCTGCTCGAACCATTGTCCGAACACAAGAGACAAGTTTTGTGCCTGGGACGACATGTTCACACAACTTCTTGACCTCGGCAAGCTCATCTTCGATAATTCCCATAAGATTTATGAAAATACTTTGGAACTCTTAATTTAAATAAAATACTTTACAGCAATTTAATCACTATGTACTTTATACTTAGGTAATGTTAATCAAAATACAAAATTATTCCCTAACACATCCAAAACAATGTAAAACCTAACCAAACAAATGAGAAATGTCGTTTTCAAATCTTTTTTCTCAACCTATGTGGCCTTAGGACCATTGGGCTAACATTACTTTTGTTATAGCAGGGGCTACTCTGTTCTACCATGTCATTCCCACGAATTATAAAAGATTAGTTATGATTCTTCTGTTCTCCAATAAAGAAATGATATTGTCCTATCGTGATACTGTCACAGAGGAATAAAACGTAGAACCTTCGAAAACCCCTAGCTGGTTGAACGTTCACAAGCACTCTTAGACTTTCAGCCAGAATGAGATAAAAAGAAGAATCATATGTTCTGCATCAAAATCTTCAAATTTCAAAACAATAAGATAAAAGTTGGTAATAACTGCACCGATTAATGTACTCATTTAGTCTATCTTTTACTGTTTTATAGTAGCAGATAAGAAGATAAATATTGCTGTCAATCTTTAACGTAAACGAGTTTAGGAGGGAGTGTTATCGTGTGTTTTATGTTGTTTCTGGATAAGAATGATAAGGAATTAACAAATTATAAAATTTCTAGGCAATTCCCTTGTGTTGATTCATTTTACAAGTTACATATAGTTTACTTTTATTTGATAGAGCAAGTTCAACAATAATTTAAATTATTAAAAAAATTACAAAAAAATACTTCTATAATGAGCCGAAACCCGACAAATTACGGATCAATTACAGATCCAGAAGTAGGATTTAGTGGTAATAGAAGAGACGATATTTCATCTGAATTTAATAGTTTAAGTAATGACGTTGCCACTAATGTCTTTACTATTAATTCAAGCATACGGACTTTGCAAGATGCTTTGAAGCATATTGGAACAGCGAGGGACAATGTAGGATTAAGAAATAAAATGTGAGTATAAAATATGTACTTTGTGTGGAAATAGTAATACACATAAAACAGTATAAAGTAGTATACAAACTGTTTGTACCTACTATTATTAATAGTTATTGTTATAATATTGTAGTTATAAAACATAGCAGTATGACATCCTAAACAGTGGCCTTTGTCAGTTCCTCTAAACCACTCTTTATTTTTTTTTTTTTCGTCATAATTTTCGAATATTTTTTTTTAACTGTGGAACTGACTTATTTGGGTAGAGTTATACCACACTGGAGTTGTATAATTTTAGATGCTACACTTGGTTAAGCTTTGAGCTTTTTACAATAATCAAAAAAATTTCAAAAAAATATTCATAGGCCATAACAAATCACTGAGAAAAAAATGGTGTGTTAGGGGTGGTGCTATCAGTTACCCTTTTGCGAACGGGTTATACAATTGTTGAAGTTTTTAAGAATACTATACTATTTTAAAAACCCAAATCGCAACTGTTCTTGTTTCCTAAGGGTAAAGACCCAGATTCTAACTCCACTATATTAAGGTATTGTGGAATGGAATATTTAGAATTGTTGCACTGGCACCAAACTTTTTACAATAGTTTATAATAACCTCAGATTAAGTAAATCAATTTTGTAAATGTACGACTAAAACTAACTTTCCACAGGAATACTGTTGACCCTGGTATAGAAATCAATTTGCCAATATTTTAAATTCAAAAGAGATCATACCCTTGGTCTCACCATTGAGCAAATTACTTCGTATTTGGAAACATTTTTGACCAATATTCTATGACACCAGTGTTTTTATATTTTCCAAGTATTTCTGTCTCTGTTGTAAGTTGTAATTTTGACCTAAAAATATATATCCTTTAAAACAGATTTTTGCAACATACAGGGTTTAAACTCGAACATAAATTCAGTGTACCAACACCTGCAATCAAATAAACCTCATGTACTCTCTCTCTGTGAAACCAAGGTCAGTTCATCGACCAGCACAGTCAATTATTTTTATCCTGGGTACTACTTCTATTCCCGATTTAGGCGTAACTTTAGAATCTGTCTTTTTGTCAGAAGCGACCTTTCTTGCCAACAAGAAGAGGCGTTAGAACCCCCAAAATTTGATGTTATGTGGTTAAAAATAGCGACTTAACTAACCACAAGGTTCATCTGTATCCTCTATCGACTACCAGGTGATACCAACTTTAGAACACTTTTCGCTTCTCTTGCAGACACCATCAATCATTTACAAACTAACTATCCAAGTGCCGAAATTGCCATCCTGGGCGACTTTAATGTCCACAACACCAACTGGCTTAAGTATTCAAATACTACCGCCGAACAACGTCGTGAAGCTGAATCATTCTCGATCAGTTGTGGCTTAAGTCAGCTTATTGACGAACCAACACGGATCCTTGATCAAGACGGGGAGTTCGCCAGTCTTCTTGATCTGTTTTTAACCACCAATCCGGAGATTTACACGGTCACCGTAAATCCGCCGTTAGGTTCTTCCGACAATAAATCGCTTTCGACATTGAGTATCCTACCAATCAGTGACAGAGAGGCGCCTAAACCGCGCCAGATTTGGCACTACAAATAAGCTAATTGGGAAGATCTCATGGAATATTTTCGAACTTTCCCTTGGATAGACATTTGTTTTCAATCTGCGCTAGGGAGGTCTCCGATGTTATTTTGGCTGGTATGGAAGCTTACATCCCTTTCTCGAAGAAATACCCCTCCAATGGCAAGCCTTGGGTTGACCGAAAATGCAAAGAAGCTGTTGCTTCTAAACATCTTGCCTACCGACAATGGCGTAAAAATTCTAACACTATAAATCGTAACACCTTTGTTTGTGCCCGGAACAGATGCAAAGAAAGTATCGACGAAACCAAGGAGGCAGACGATCAACGAATTAGAAACAAACTTCTCGCTTGTCCGGACAATTCCAGGTTCTTTTGGTCAGTCGCTAAGGCAGTTAGTCAAAATTTCACCAAATCCATACCACCACTCACACGGCCAGATAATTCTATTGCAACAACACCTGTTGAGAAAGCGAACTTGTTGGCTGAACTCTTTGCTTCATATTCTACTGTCGATTTCCACGGAAAAACACGACCTACTATTCCCACATTGCAGTCAAGAAGGCTTGATGTTGAATTTTGACAGCATATTTTAATGAAGCTAGACACCAAAAAGGCTTCTGGCGCTGAAGGAATACCTGCCATAGTTCTCAAAAACTGTGCGAGGGAACTAACACCATTTTTCTGTAGACTTTTCAACCTATCTACAGAAAGGGAATATTTCCTTCCTGCTGGAAATATACCACAGTTCAGCCGATACCTAAAAAAGGCAAGAAGACCTTGCCAAATAACTACCGACCAGTCGTACTGCTTTCAATAATATCGAAAATCATGGAAAAGGTTATCAATCAGCATCTCCTAAAATATCTTGAAGGATTCAACATTATTAGCGATCACCAATATGACTTTCGTAAACATAGATCAACAGGAGATGTTCTGATTTATGTAACACATGTTTGGAACAACGCAATTGAACACTTTGGAGAATCTTGAGCGGTTGCTCTTGACATATCCAAGGCATTTGACCGTGTTTGGCACGATGGACTGTTGGCTAAGTTACGCTCTTATGGTATGTCTGAAAAGTTATGTTTGTGGCTCTCATGTTTCCTCAGAGAGGGTTCTTTACGAGTGGCGGTGGACGGATTTCTTTTTAACACCTTCACTATCAACGCCGGTGTGCCCCAAGGCTCCTACTATCTCCTACTCTCTTTCTCATTTACATTAACGATCTACTGGAAAAGACCGGGAATTCAATCTACAGCTTTGCAGATGACAGTATGCTTATGTCTTCATTCACTTTGAAAGCTCGGACAACGACTACTGAGGCGAATATCCGCAGACAGCAGGAGGTCGTTCAACTTATTAAAGACCTGGAAGAAATTCTATCTTGGGGTGATAGTAACCAAGTGGAATTTAACGCTACAAAAACTCAGGCGGCAGTTTTTTCTAAAAAAGTTAACGTTGTTGAACCCGACATATTCATGTCGGGGCACTCCATTCCCCTGGCATCGTCACTCAATTTTTTGGGCGTTAATTTGGGAGCAAATATGTCCTGACATGAACATGTTGCAGGCATAGCAAGGAGAGGTTCTCAAAAGTTGAAAATATTATTTCAAACCAGAAACCTTCACATTCCACAACTGTTAATTCATTACAACGCTCAAATTCGACCAACTATGGAATACTGCTCCCATATTTGGGGCTCCGCTCCCAAACACACACTGCATTTGTTGGATTCTGTTCAGAGAAGAGCTGTTCGTCTGATTGGAGACCCAGAACTAACTTGCAACCTTGATTCGCTGGAACATCGAAGAACGGTTGGCGACTTGAGTCTGTTCTACAAGTATTTTCATGGAAAGTGTGCGAAGGATGTAGCCCGCTTAATTCCTCCCAGAGCGGGGCATGTTAGAAATACACGTCGCGCTAATACTTCACATCCGTATGAGATGCAGCTTGTTATTCCGCGTACAACGCTTTTTAAGCAGTCTTTTATATGGAGAACATCATCCCTTTGGAATAATTTGTCCAGGGCTGTGTTTTCCACTGAGTACAATTTACAGCGATTCAAGAACAACGTGAATCGCTTTTTCCGCACACATGCCGCTCCTGGAGCGCTTTAGGGACTTTCCTGTAGCACGTGTGCTAGACCCATAAAAAAAAAAGAAAAAAAAAATCTAATAGATCTATAGCCAGATATTACCAAAGAGTATAAAATTACGCAAGAATCACTGTGAAGATTAGTAATGTACTTAATTTACATCTTGTCTGTAAAATTTGGGGGTTCACAATGAGTCAATATTTGGTCTATACATATTTTTATATATTTATATTTATTCTTAAATTTATTTTCTTGGTTGTAAATTGAAAGTATATCTTTATCATAAATAAATAAACATGCCTGTGTTATGTTTATGCAAATACATTGATTACTTGTGTGGATCATGCAATAAATTTACTTATGACTCATAACAGCAAATTCATAATTCATAAAACTTTAAAAAATATATATGTTTCTAATCTGTAACCGACAAAGGATAAAGAAGTATTAATTACCAAAAATTATATTTTTACCTTTGTTTCAGTTTCAGGGATTTTAGAACACAAAAAAAAACTGTCTGTCTGTAGGTCTTTTGCCGAGATGTCCTCCAAACAAAAAGAGATATAGATTTTGATTTTTGTGTAATTTTAGTAGGCAGGCATGGATCTACAAAGTTATTTGAGGGGAGCACTTTATTATACAGTAAATTATATATATATATATATATATATATATATATATATATATATATATATATATATATATATATATATATATATATATATATATATATATATATATATATATCATCATCATCATTTCAGCATTGACAGACATAGGGCTCCTCTAAGTATGTCCATCTTCTTCAATCTTGGGCTTTGTTTATTCACTTGTATCCCGCTAGTTTTTTGATGTCGTTAGGTTTGTGTGCATCATCTAGTTCTTTTTTATTCCAGGGTCTCCAATTGATTACTCTATGTGTCTATCGATTATCGGACAGTCTGACGATGTGACCCGCCCAATTCCACTTCAGTCGCTCACTCTCTCTCAGCTACATCAGTTATCTTAGATCCTCTTCAAATTTCTTCATTAGTCAGCCTATACCTCAACATTATACCCAACATCTTCCTTTTCATCGGTCATTAGGCTACTTGTATGTGATTTTAAAATTTCTTGATTCAATGCATTTTAGTGTGTTTGGAACACTGGAAAGGGAGATGTTCTGCAGTTTGCCAAACCCTGACCAAGCTAATGGTATTCTCCTTGGTAGATCCGCTATCAAGTTTTCTTGGGGTATTACTATTTGTACAGTATTGCTTCTTTATTGCAGTTGGTGTTATTTGTCATGACCGTAGTTTTCACGATGTTTACCTTCAGGCCTATCTGGATTTGTTGTTAAGTTCTTTCAACATTTCTTCCAATTCTTTTTTGCTATTAGATAGCCTAATATCGTCCGCAAAACGCAAATGATTTAGTTGCTCTCTTCCTATTTATATCCTTACCTGCCATGGGAGTTGTTTGAACATATCTTCTAGCGCTAACGTAAACAATTTCGGCGAAATGATGTCCCTTAACGTACACCTCTTTTCATTTCTATCTTGCTGGTGTTTTCTTTCACACATACTGTTGTATATTTATGTACATTTTGAATAGTCTGCGAATATGTGCTGTCAATTCTACAGTTACTTAGACTATTTAATGTTTCCCAGATTTCCAGGGAGTCAAATGCTTTCTCATAATCCACATACACCACCTAAGTCTTGAAATTATATTTGTTTGACTTTTATATATATATATATATATATATATATATATATATATATATATATATATATATATATATATATATATATATATATATATATATACGTTGGAAGCACACAGCTGGGAAGTTCTACCCCATGCAGCTTACTCATCAGATTTAGCTATTCTGATTACCACTTGTTTGCATCGATGGGTCACGCTCTTGCTGAGCAGCGCACAGTGTTTCGACTAGTACACGCTAGCGGGACAATATTATTTCTTCACTTATTTCAATTGTTTATGTATATTCCAGGTATCTTAAGCTATTTTAAGAAAAAAAAAGTTGAAAAATGTGTACTGTATGTGTATTAATCGAAATATGTAGCTGCAAGACGGAAGTGGTTTACTAATGTGTCTCATTTGTTCACTATTGTCGCTAATTGTTCTTTAATTAGCTACATACGTCTACCTACTCATTATGTGTGAAAAGCACAATCATGTTTGTTTACAAAGAAATTGCTAGGAAAAAAATAAAAATCATAATGATAGTACCCACATTTATTAATTTACAAAATATTATTTCTTTTAAAATAAATTAGTACAATAACAGTATCTATATATCAATTATTTACAATAACAAGGTGTATAAGTAAAAGAAATATAATATTAAATAACTTATATACTAAGGCATGAATTATAAGCAACTACAACACACAATAAAATAAGAATAATAATTACAATAAAAAAATACTTAAACCTACTAATCACCATCAGATGAGTCGTCATCACCGCTCTCCCATTCAGTAGAATATTCAGAGAGTAAATAATCCTCCTCATTTAATTCGTGATGATGACTTACTGATGGTGTTTCGGATGGCAATGAAGGTGGGATAATCAACTGCAGAACCTCCGATGGCAAAGAAGTAAATTTTCTTCGCGGTAATTCTCTATACGAGTTGATAACAGGATCAGACGTAATTAAAAGCATTCTCAAAAGATCTGTATTTGTGGCAATACGTGACCGCTTCCTGGTGTGCCGTTCACGGAATCTACGACAGTCTTTATTTTTTTGCCTCCTGGGCTTCTTCGAAGAGTTGTCCAATGGGAAGAAGAAAAGACTATAACTTCCGCGCTGTGTACAAGAATTTTATGCACAGTAACGGGCATGGAATACCACGAATACAGATCAAGGTATAATTTTCTAGTATCAACACAAACTTTTCGAATTCTATATAATTTATGTCATATCCCGATGACAAAGTTCTTAAAATTACATGAAATCTACGAATAAGGTTTACGTCTAATCCTGTAATTTCGCTGCTCAATTCAGCTTTGGAAAAAAATCTACGTGCTGTGTTTCCATCGTTTGTGTTACCATACCCCAGGTTTTGGTTTATCTACAATGAGACCCATATGATCTTTAAACACTTTTTGTATCTCTTGTGAGCGTTGCTTCACAATAGCTTTGTCGTTATCTCCCCTGACTTGCCACCTTTTTTATTTCTAAACGATAGCTGATGTGAAGCAAACATTCAAACGTGCGGATCCATGCATGTAAAGTAGATAAACCAAATGCATTCGTTCTTCGTTGCTGGGATATTTCTTTGACTCCTCGTTCATAGTAGACGGGGTGGCACCGCAAATATAACACTTTTGTGTTGAACTTGTGTCTGATAAGGCATTGCACACTTTGCCATCAGTCATTGTCAACAACAAATCGTGTTTAACAGAGATTTGAGATCCAGCAACGTTACATAATGTTGGAAGAAGCTGACTTACTTCATCTAAAATTTTAGAAGTTTCTTCTTTCGTAAACTCTTTTGTCTCCTTGGCAAAAATAAACTTAATAGGACGGCAATATAAAGTAGAGGAAGGTCTTGGATTTTGCCAGATCACAGTTTCGCCATCAAGCAATCTCAAAGGGACAAATGAGTATACGAACAAAAATTCGTCTGTAGCGTTAGTGTTCTCAAATTTCTGCTTATACGTGCTATGTCCCGAACTCCCATCACAGCCCCATTTGCTTACCAACGTATAATATGAACGAGGTAACACATTCTAATGACTTCCGTCTGAGCTTTAACTAATCGTTCAGCCGTTTTATGCAAAATCGCGTGAAGTTTAATTTCAGCTCGAGATTCAGTCACAGAAATATATTCGCCAGAAGGACAACAAGAAGCTTTGGACTTACCTAAACTATAAAACGATGGATACACTTGATGTCCCGCTTTCATTGACCATTTTCTTATTTGTTTATATGAGTGAGAAGTCGATTTCGAGTCCACATAATAAGCTAAAGCTTCGTCTGGTGTTAACTGCCGACTTTGTTCAGAACACTTATTCTTTTCTCTAGTTTCACTGACCGCGACGTTATGGATCTGTTTAGCAACACTTCGATGCCCTTCTTTTCGAGTAGCTAACTCAGCTGCTGTAATAAGCTCACTAGCACTTCGCGATTCCAAAAGATCTTCTACTCTCCGTCTCTTCGTTTTCGTTGATGAGTCTTCAAATGATTTTCTGGGTCGCCCTACGGAAAAAGCCGCTGATGATGTTGAAGTGCACGGCTGGTTAACACACATCTTTATTTCGATTCCGGATCCCTCTAACCAATCTTTATGTTTGATTAGAAACATTTCTTTGTTACACTTTAAAGAAGTCCACTTTTGATTGAATTTTGCTGAAAGGCTTGATATTTTCATTTTGAGTCGTTTTAGAGAATCGTCAAAAACATCAGACATATTGAATTTTTCACTTATATAATAAAAAATGCCACTGTTTCGTTCAGTTTTGTCATGTTTTAGCCATTCTTCAAAAAACTCCATTTTCGTCATAGTCACGACTCGTTCTGAAAAAAATAAAATAATTTTACTTTCGGGCCTTTTCGGGGTCTATAATATATATGAATCTGTGCCTGAATGTTGTAGGTATTACATATAGAAAAATCTAGGTGGATATATGTGGATAAAAAAAAGTTGCTACTTTTAAAGTTTACAATTAATGTAAAATTTGCTGGATTTATCTAACATGTTATACATTTACAAATTGATATTACACCAAAAGTATACATATTTTTTATAAAAAATATAAGTCATAATAGAGTACATACCTTCAACAGAGTATTCCATCACAAAAAACTCGTTTCACTTTGCTACCAATTTTAAAATATGTTATCACAAGTGTGCATAAAATGCAACTGATTTGCAAATGAAAATGAGCTCTCTTATAAGGATTACTTTGACCCCCTTGATAAGATACCTTTATGAGGTGATAAACAAATTAATTCTTGGAATTCGTTAAATGGGGGGGGGGGGGGTTGCTTACAAGTCTTTATCAGTGGTTCCTGGAAATTACGTCATGAATATTGTCCCGCTAGCTTGTTCTTGCCGAATCACTGTGCAGCGCTTTGGTTCGTACGAAGATGTGAAAAAATGGCTCGATGAATGGTTCGCAGCAAAAGGGGAAGATTTTTACTGGCGTGGTATTCACAAATTGCCCGAAAGATGGGAAAAATGTATAACAAGCGATGGAGCATACTTTGAATAAAGCATTTTTTATCATTCTTCCGAATTTAACATGTTTTTTTTAGAAAAAAAATCCGCATTTCATACTCGTACACCTGGTATATAATGACGTTTCGTTTATTATTATTGAGCTTTATCAAATTTTATTTTTACATTTGGATTACCTACAACTTAAAAGATGTTGAAATTATGAAAAATAAAATAAAACGTTTTATGAACACACAACTCTTAATAATCGACATAAGCATGAAGAAAATGAAAATTATGAATTTAACATTCCAGATGCTATATTTGTCACCCAAGAAAGAGACTACCACAAACTTCTAATAAAAGAAATGATTCGTATAAAAAAAACTATATATTGTCAGTGACAAGCAGGACATTAGCAATTTATGTAAGATTTATTATAATTTATTACAATAAATATTGCGCAGTAGAGAAATAAACCTTAATACAACTTTGTCAAATTTGGCATCTTTTATCCATTATAGCAGTAAAAGTAAAGAGCTGTAAAACATAAACACTTTCCATTTTTAGTGTTCCGTACGAAACACTTATAAGATCACTTCCGTGTCTGTCTGTCTGTCACATCCGATTTTCTCCGAAACTATTTGACATACAAAGTTGAAATTTGGTACTAATATAGGAATTGATGGCCTAATCAGAGCCGTGTAGTTTTGAAAGTTAAATTTTGACTTAAGGGGTTAGTTACGAGGGGTGAAATCGGAAGTGAAAAAAATTTTTTTTACTAGGTCATCGAGTGTGGTGTCAAATTAAAGTTTGTGAAAACACGAGTAATATATATATATATATATATATATATATATATATATATATATATATATATATATATATATATATATATATGGAGAATATTCCAGAATTTTTTCAAAACTTTTTGATCAGTACTTTTCGAGATAAGGTAGGGGGGCAGCGATTTTTTATATATATATGTATATATATATATATATATATAAAAAACAAAACACCATATATATATATATATATATATATATATATATATATATATATATATATGTGTGTGTGTATATATAATGTTATACTTGCGCACACTTTTCTTTGTATTATTTTTAAAAAAATCGCTGCCTCCCTACCTTATCTCGAAAAATATTGATCAAAAAATTTTGAAAAAATTCTGGAATATTCTCCACGGGGTATAGATTGAACGAAAATTATCAAGAGTGCATTACCTTTAATAATTTATCTGGTATATTAAAAAAAAAAGAACAAAAATTTCAAGGTCATCAGTTTTCAGTAAAGATCGGAAACAAACTTTGTTGAAAACTCATTTGGGGTGAGTTTTGTGAAGTCACTGATCATTTTTATACCACCGTAACAAAATTTTTTATTTTAAAAGCAATTAACGTACGGAACACTAATTGTGCAAGTTCAACTTGCACTTGACCGGTTTTTTCTCTTTTGGTATGACATCATAGTTGCCATCTTTTAATTTACAGGTAATTCAAATATAAAAGTGAAATTTGATAAAGCTTAATACAATGGGTGAAATCTCATTAAACTCTATGTTTTTTTTTAACATAAAAATAATCACGAATAAACCTATATCCAAGAATAAACAACCAAGAAAATACATAAAAAAACTGTTCAAAAAAAATTATATATTTATTATATATTATTATCATATTCTAGAATAACTGTTCAACATTTACTATGGTTCTTACAAACGACTAATTATCTTGTTAAACTTAAGGAAATTGTGGTTTTCACAAGTTAAATAGCAATACAAATTATTCAATTTATTTAATCGATTCTCTGCATATTAATCATATGGTTTATTTTTGAAATTATATGTTCTCCAAGGAAAAAATTTAAAAATCCTAATGATCCACAAACAAAATTAACAAATTCACGATTATTTAGGCAGCATTTATGAGTATTAAGTTGAAAGCCTAGTCCCATGTTGACATTTCACATTATTATTTTGATATTTCGTGTTATTAGGGTAACTTGGCATTATCTGATGTGTGTGGGAATATCAATAAATGTGTTTACATATTGAATAAAAATTATTTGCTAAGAAGAACCATACCAACTGGTTTAATATTAATATATCAAAACCGAATCAAACATACCATACCACATTCAAGTACACTACACAGTATATATCACCACTATATCAAACATTTTATTTTTGCACTTGACGCGCGTTTCGCTAATCATGTTAACTTGATCAGGAGCGATGATTGGCTAAAGTTAAATTACAAATTTATCCTATTTTAGCCTAACACCTGAATTACTCAGGCGGAACTAATGGCATAGGCGAGGCCATCAGTTCCGGTCAAGTAACCAGTAGAGGGGACTATAAGGAATAGGCCCTCTGTCTTTATTTAAACTACTTTTACATTTTATAGTTTCCATACTTTCGTATGCGTTCAACAATCTCCTATCAGATACATTTTTAATTAATCTTAAATTATAAAATGTTAGAATATGATCAGCTTCAAGGGCATGTTCGGCAATGCTAGACTTTTCTGTTCCATTGTATTTTAAATGTTCTAAATGTTCTTTAAATCGTGTTTTAATTGACCTTTTTGTTTGCCCAACATACTTTTTGTCGCAATCATTACAACTAATTTCATAAATTCCACTTTTCTCATAATTAGGAATCTTATCTTTTGGATTTCCTAAGATATTCCTCAGATTGTCTGATCACTTATAGACTAAGGTGAGGCTTACCTTATTAAATACCTTATTGAGTCCCCTGCTATATTTTGGATTATATGGTATGGAGACATACTTGGTCTTATTTTCTTCGCGTGTAAAAAAGGTGGAATTATGAATATTTAACCTGAACTTATGTCTAATTAGTTGTTTACTAAGTCATCTTCATTACCAATAACTCTAGTTATATTTCTAATATGATTCCTTTTATTATTGAAGTTTACTCTGTTCGGAGGAAAGGTGACCAAACGATGAACTAAAAAATATAATGCTGCTAATTTGTGTGTTGTTCGCAGTGAAATGAATCATTAGGAATATATCTATCTGTTACTGTGTCTTTTCTATAGATATCAAATTCTAACCTATTATTATTTTTAAAAATTAAAATATCTAGAAAAAGCAGTTGTCCTTTGTTCTCAATTTCGTAAGTGAATTTAATGGACTCATATCGTCTATTTAATTTAGAAACAAAATCATCTATATTTGCTTTCTTTGTATCAAAAATCGCGAAAACATCATCCACATACCTATACCATGCCCTTGGGAAATACTTAAATTCTTGACTGGCTTCGGTTTGAGACTTGGTCATGAATAAATTGGCTATGAAAGGTGATAAGCAATTACCCATAGCTGTTCCTTCTTTCTGGACATAAAATTGACTGTTATATTGAAAATAATTTTGTTCCATACAAAGTTTAGATAATGTTAAGTATTCATAAATAATTTCGTCCTCAAAGTCATGCATACTAAGTAATTCTTCGAGATATTGTAAAATTTGTGGTATTGGCACACTTGGAAACAAAGAACTGACATCAAAAGAAATTAAAATTTCACCTTAATTCAGAACTAGATCTTTTGTTTTATTAATGAATTCTAAAGAATTCTTCACTTCGAAAGTATTTAATGGTAAATTCTCAAGTTCTTTTGTTAACCATTTGGATACCAAATATGTGAGTGATCCGACCGATGAAACAATGGGTCGCATTGCTTTTCCAGGTTTGTGAATTTTGGGTAACCAATACAACTTTGGTATGGTCGGATTACTTACTTTAAATTTTAGCGAATCGGAGATAAGGTTCTTACATTTCTTTAAAGAATTTTTAACCTCTGTTTTCATTTTCGGTAATGTATTTCTTATTACCTTTTCATAAGGGCCAGATTCGAGAAGATTATCTACGCGTTCAGAGTATTCTTTCTTATCCAATATAACAACACATTTAAGTACTAAGTATTTTAAAATGTAGGTGGTACTAGTAATATGGGTGGGGAGGTTTATACCCAAGCAAACGGACCAAAGAGATCCTTTTTACCAACCGCATATTAACGTCTGGGTAATGTCAGCCAGAAGAGACTTACAGTTTATTGTGGGAATCGAACTACATAGTACTTGCAGATAGTACTCTCTCAACTCACTGTGTTTACCATTATGATTTTACTTCCTGCCGGCCACGAACCTCGACGGGGTACCAAATTTTTTACTTACGAACGTCTTCGTTGCAATGAAGTATAGTTGTCGACGTGGTATCTACCTCGACTTCGGATTTGCGTCTTATTTCTAAGCGCTATCTATGTTGTCCACTCTGGCTTAAGCGATCGCCGACCAACAACGTCGGGATTGGCTCCCAGTCCACAGAGGCTTACTTCAGCTATCTGTACCGTCCGTGTGGGGAGGCGGTGTCTTTATCGTCAGCCTTTCCTGGTGTGAACACTCCCATTGATAACATGCTTGGCAGTCGACACTTAGTCCTTGAAGACTGACTTTTGGTATTCATCTCAACCGTGGAGAGAGGTGCCACCAACTGCCTTTTCTCACAGCGTATCGGCTTTGAGAGTTTGCCGATGTCTGTTGGCTAGCAGCATGACGTGGAATATGGCCTAGCCAAATGTACTTTTAAAATAAGAGTATATGCCTGGGTTCGAATTTTTGTATTTTTTAAAAAATAATTAGTAATGTTTTGATAGTAAAAAATGTTACTCGAAATTGTACGAAGACCCATTTTTCGGTATTTAAAAAGGTACTTGTTCTACTTCAGGTTGCGTCTCAGTGATTTTATTGGTTTAATGACCTCGATGTAAAAAATAACGTCAACACAGAAGCATTACAGTTTGGCCTGTCTATATTGCACGCTAGGATCCGATTATTCGAAATTATTCTGTATTTGTCATACAAACTTTCTGTGCAAAAGTGGATGGAGTAAGATCGGACAATGATAAAGAAGTTGTCAAGCAAAAAAAAGGCAGAAATACAGGCAAAATTCAGAAAGCAAACGGGCTTAATCATAGATGTGCCAAAAGCTGGATTTGGTAACACCAATGATGGCAATACAAATAGAAGATCTTTTGCCAATCCAGAGGTGGCCGCTGAAATTACCGGTGTCGACTTTAACTTCAAATCGCTTGAAAGTGATTTTGGAAGTAATATCGAGTGCTTATGAAGTCGAGTTAAAAACGTCGGTGCAACAGTAATGGAAAAGGCACTTTTGCTGATTGGATTACTATCCGAAGAAGCAGCAGAAGCGCGAAACATGCACTTTCTTCTCGAGAGAAGAATGCAATTTAGATGTCCTCAACAGATTATTGCTCAGCTCAGATCCCTTAATATTTAGTACAAGGCGAAAACCCCAAAAAAGATCTATGTCGTTTAATAAAGAAGCAATAGAAATGCTTGTTTCTGCTGAACCCAATATTAACGACGAAAATTCCGAAGAAGAAGAGAAATCTGGAGGAATCTGCAGAGGAAGGCGAGGAATGGAGCTCTGGCGCGGTCGAAGAGACGTGGGATTCTTCATCGTGAATAATTATTTTTGTTATTTTTGTTTAAATCAACATGTTTTTTTTTCTCAATATAGTGTTTTTTTTTATATATTAAAATGTATTTTTTTTCAAAGTATGCACTCCAAAAAGCTTTCACTACTATATTTAGAAATAAAACCCGATTTAAAATATCTAAAAACAAAAAATTCTTTTGGCCGCATGAAGCCAAGAAATACCCCTATGTGCGGCGTTTTAACTAGAGCAGTTAAAACTGCATTATTAGTTTACAACACTGTTCAAGGTATATGAAGTATTCGTGTATGTAACCATGTCTTAAATACCTCGAGACGATTATCCTGGAAACTTTTAGGGTCCAGATCTCAGCACCATATAGTAGCATTGACAATATGTAGCATTTAAGCATTGTCTGACGAAGCTGGTTACAGAGAAGTGATCTCAATTTTTTTATAAGGTTATAATGGTCCAAGTTTCTGACCCGTATGTCATGATACTTTCAATGATTGTTCTGTATATTCTGACTTTCTTTGCTTTCGTTATGTGCATATCCCATAATATTGAGTTTAACTGTCTGATGCAGGTTCTCGTTTGTCCCAGTCTCGATTTCATTTCTTCTTCGGATGTTGCTTCTCTTGTTATTATGGTGCCCAGGTATTTAAATTTTCCAGTTCCTTTAATTGTTACGTTCTCTTCAATTTCTAGATCTTCTATTTCTCCTGTTTTAGTTGTTAGGTATTCCATCTTATTAAAGTTTATGTCTAGCCCAGCTTTGTCATACTCTTCATTCAGTTTCTTCACCATATAGCTGAGATATTCTTCGTCCTGTGCCATGACGACTTGGTCATCTGCGAAACTCAAGCTGTATAAATAGTTGTCTCTTACTGGGACTTCCATACCTTGACATTTATTCTTCTAGTTTTTTAAAGTCTGTTCCAGGTAGATTTTAGACAGTGTCGGAGAGGTTGTACACCCTTGTAGTAGTCCTTTCGTTGTTCTAATTTTGGCCCCTAACTTATTACCAGTTTTTTACTCTGTTAATATTATTTCTATATATCGCTTTTACTGCTTTTATTAATACTTTGTCGATTCCCATGTTTGACATTGCTTTCCAGAGGTGACTTCTAGCGACTGAATCGTAAGCTTTTCTTATATCGATGAAAGCTAGGTGGATTTCTTTGTTTTTAGCTAGTTTCTTTTCCATCAGTTCCTTGACTGTATATATGTGATCAATACAGGACTTCCCAGTCGTAAATCCTGCTTGGTCTTCCCCTATTTTGCCTTTTATATTGTCTTCTATCTTATTCTTAATTACTTTCCCACACAGTCGTCCAATGCTTGAAATGATGCTGATGCCTCTATAATTTTCACATTTCCTTCGGTCACCATTTTTAAAAATTGGGATTATGTGCGCTTCGGTCCATTCATTCGGTATTCTTTCTCCATTTATAGCCCTATGGAACATGCTTCTTATTATTCGGTGCAGTTTCTCTCCTTTTTTTTATGGGTCTAGCACACGTGCTGCAGGGAAGTCCCTAAAGCGCTCCAGGGGCGGCATGAGTGTGGAAAAAGCGATTCACGTTGTTCTTGAATCGCTGTAAATTGTACTCGGTGGGAAACACAGCGCTGGGCAAATTATTCCAAAGGGATGACGTTCTCCATATAAAAGATTGCTTGAAAAGTGTTGTACGCGGAGTAACAAGCTGAACCTCATACGGATGTGAAGCACCAGCGCGACGTGTATTTCTAACATGCACCGCTTTGGGAGGAATTAAGCGGGCTACATCCTTTGAACACTTTCCATGAAAATACTTGTAGAACAGACTCAAGTCGCCAACCGTTCTTCGATGTTCCAGCGAATCAAGGCCGCCGGTCAATTCCGGGTCCCCAATCAGACGGACCGCTCTTCTCTGAACATAATCCAACAAATGCAGTGTACGTTTGGGAGCGGAGCCCCAAACGTGGGAGCAGTATTCCATAGTTGGTCGAATTTGAGCTTTGTAAAGAATTAACAGTTGTTGTGGGGTGTAAAACTTTCTGGTTCTAAATAATATTCCCAACTTTTGAGAAGCTCTCCTTGCTATGCCTGCAACATGTTCATGCCAGGACATATTTGCTCCCAAACTAACGCCCAACAAATTGAGCGACGATGCTAGGGGAATGGAGTGCCCCGACATAACTATGTCGGATTCAGCAACGTTAACTTTTTTAGAAAAAACTGCCGCCTGGGTTTTTGTAGCGTTAAATTCCACTTGGTTACTGTCACCCCAAGATAGAATTTCTTCCAGGTCTTTGTTAAGTTGAACGACCTCCTGCTGTCTGCGGATATTCGTCTGAGCAGCCGATGTCCGAGCGTTCAAGGTGAATGAAGAAACAAGCGTACTGTCATCTGCAAAGTTGTAGATTGGATTCCCGGTCTTTTCCAGCAGATCGTTAATGTAAATGAGAAAGAGAGTAGGAGACAGTATGGAGCCCTGGGGCACACCGGCGTTGATAGTGAGGGCGTTAGAAAGAAATCCGTCGACCGCCACTCGTAAAGAACGCTCTCTGAGGAAACATGAGAGCCACAAACAGAACCTTTCAGACATACCATAAGAGCGTAACTTAGCCAACAGTCCATCGTGCCAAACACGGTCGAATGCCTTGGATATGTCAAGAGCAACCGCTCGAGATTCTCCAAAGTGTTCAATTGCGTTGTTTCAAACAAGTGTTACATAAGTCAGAAGATCTCCTGTTGATCTATGTTTACGAAAACCAAATTGGTGATCGCTAATAATATTGAATTGTTAAAGATATTTTAGAAAATGCTCATTGATAACTTTTTCCATGACTTTCGATATTATTGAAAGCAGTGCAAACTGGTCGGTAGTTATTTGGCAAGGTCTTCTTGCCTTTTTTAGGTATCGGCAGAACCGTGGCCCATTTCCAGCAGGACGGAAATATTCCCTTTCTGTAGGATAGGTTAAAAAGTCTACAGAAAACTGGTGTTAGTTCCCTTGCACAGTTTTTGAGAACTATGGCAGGTATTCCGTCAACGCCAGAAGCCTTCTTGGTGTCTAGCTTCATTAAAATACGCTTTATGATGCGCTGTTTGAAGACAACATCGGGCATCCTTGACTGCAATATGGGAATATTAGGTGGTGTTTTTTCCTTGGAAATCGACAGTAGAATGTGAAGCAGAGTTCAGCCAACAAGTTCGCTTTCTCAACAGGTGTGGTTGCAATGGAATTATCTGGCTGTGTGAGTGGTGGTATGGTGGATTTGGTAAAATTTTGACTAACTGCCTTAGCGACTTCCCAAAAGGACCTGGAATTGTTGGGACAAGCGAGAAGTTTGTTTCTAATTCGTTGATTGTGTGCCTCCTTGGTTTCGTCGATAATTCCCTTGCATCTGTTCCGGGCACGAACAAAGATGTTACGATTTACGGTGTTAGGATTTTCACGCCATTGTCGGTAGGCAATATGTTTAGAAGCAATAGCTTCTTTGCATTTTCGGTCAAACCAAGGCTTGCCGTTGGAGGAGCATTTCTTCGAAAAAGGGATGTAAGCTTCCATACCAGCCAAAATAACATCGGAGGCCTTCCGGGCGCAGTCAGATGGGTTATCGGATCGAAAACAAACGTCCATCCAAGGGAAAGTTCGAAAGTATTCCATGAGATCTTCCCATTTAGTAGATTTATAGTGCCAAATCTTGCGCGGCCTAGGCGTCTCTCGTCACTGATTGGCAGGATACTCGATGTCGAAAGCAGTTTATGGTCGGAAGAACCTAACGGCGGATTTACGGTGATCGTGTAAACTTCCGGATTGGTGGTTAAAAAACAGATCAAGAAGACTGGCGAACTCCCCGTCTCGATCCGTGTTGGTTCGTCAATAAGCTGAGTTAAGCCATAACTGATTAAGAATGATTCAGCTTCACGACCTTGTTCGTCGGTAGTATTTGAATATTTAAGCCAGTTGATATTGTGGACATTAAAGTCGCCCTGGATGGCAATTTCGGCACTTGGATCCGTATTTAATTAATTCATTGCCCCGGTCCAGCTGCTTTCCGGCTTTTCAATGATTTTATGGCCTTCTTTACGTCCTCATATTTTATCTCTACCGCCTCGTGTTCGTTTTGTTGTTGTTCGTCATCTTCGTCTCTATTCAAGAACCCTGGTCTGTCTTCTGTTAGTAGTTTTTTATAATAGTTATCCCATTGGCTTCCTTGAATGTATTTTATACGGGATTTTTCTTTGGAGTTTATTTTCATAGCTCTAATCGTTCTCCATGCCTCCGGAGTTCGTGTTCCACCTATATAGAGTTCGATGTTTTCACATGCTTTTGCCCATTTCTCGTTCTTCTCTTTATTTATTAATCTTTTTGTTTCTCTATTTTTCTCTCTATACGTTCTAATTCTACTCTACATATAATTTCCTCGTCTAATTTAAGTTGTTCAGTAATATTAACAGCCTATGTAATTGAAGTAGCTAAGTCATTCAGCTCGCTGCTCGCTAGTTTCCGTTGAAGATCGGGATATAGTTCACGGTTAAAGACCATAAATGTTGTTATATTAACATGGATATGTAGTCCCATCCCTTGACCAACTGCATTTATAGAACTTAAAAGATGTTTGAGATCTTGGAGACTATCGCTTAAAATGATGGTATCATCGGCATATCCGAAGTTATAAACAACTTCACAATTAACCTTAACGTCAAATTTTAAGTCTTGTAATGCCTTTTTAACTGCCTGTTCGAATAGATGTTAAAAAGTAGAGGGAATAAAACGCGTTCTTATCTGACGCCTCGTATCAGATTTAGGTTTTCTATAACCCGCACGTCTCTGTCGTCTTTCAAAATATCTGTAAGTTTCCTGTGTTGCAACCTTTTACGGCTGTATAATAGTGTGCAAACCTATATTTCCTTCGGAATTATCGCGATAACGACAGACCGGCAAACTAACAGAAATAGGAGAATTATGTCTTTTCCTGAATTCTACATTTAGAAAGGAAAATAGAAAATATATTTTTACATAATTTTCATTGAAAAGCTTTATTAGTTCAAGTCAGTCCAGGTGTATAAGGTTCATAATAGTTATTTTCAATTCAAGTTAGTAAGTAGCTGGTTATCGTCGTCGAGAAAGCTTACAAATCCTGCTGACACTTATCCACATGACGAGGAATTTTTTTTTTTGATTGTTTGTATACTTTATTATAAAAAACTGTAAATAAACAACTATTAATTCTCAAAATTTTCATGACAACAAATCTGCTTCCAGGTGAAATCGTACGGAAAATTATTTCATTTTGGACGGATGCACAAAATATGTAATACACGAACACCTAAAATAAATAAACAAGTAATGCAGGTAGAGTTGTCAATAATTTAGATAAAGTAATTGAAAATAAGTCTTTAAATTACTCTTGGTAATTCCATTATGTTCTCTATTGGATAGTTTTAATTTGTTTTCGGACAGCTAAGATTAAATTAGTTACTTGTTCTTTCTATGTAATTTAATTACTTTCGCAATAATTTAATTGCCAGAGCAGTAAGTCAGTTATTTCCAAAGCAATTAAGTTACTATCAGATTAGTCAAATTACCCTTAGTCCTATTACAGTAATTGAATTACTGTTAATAGTGCAATTACAAAAGATGTGATTCAGTTACCATAAAATAAATGCAATAATATAACGTATTTAGATAAATATGGAGTAATTGAATTGCTAGGGAGTAATTTATTTAGTATTTAAGTAATGGAATGCCTATAAAGTAATCTAATTATAACAAAACAAAAAATAAAGTTGCTGCAAGGTAATAAATCATTTTTTGTGGGTAATAGGCAATTGATCTACTATTTTCAAATTACCGATAATTGCTAATGGATTTTTTAATAATTTTTGAAAGTAATTGGTAATTGTAATTAGGCACCTTTTTAAAGCAGTCGACAACACCTCTGAATACGAGAGATGGTCATAAGAAAAATTACGTTTTGAAAAATTGATAATTATCTTTAATTTCAGACACGTAACTCAACTTAGCTCCAATCAAGTTGCAGCAGTAACTACAAAAGATATCAATAGACTAAAGCATAAAGTGCCTAAAAATGACAAACAGAGACAACTGCAGGCCGAGAAACTTGAAGGTGATTTCAAGGAGGCTGTCAACAAATATTATGCGTTACAAAAGGTAAGAAGAGAAATGTGAACAGGTCAGTTACAGTAATAATGGAATTTTTTAAAAATTTCTTTATATATGGTACAATTTGAAGAAATTATGAAGCCCAATTCTAGGACTACATAAGAAAAAAATTTCAAAAATCATAACACGAAAACGGTATTGTTTAAGCTGGGACCTTTCATAACAGGTTATGCAGTCTATCAAGTAAGAACGTGTCTGCGATAATTCATTTTTGGTAGATGCGATTCTAGCGATTCAACAAAAAATCGGTAACCTTTGTCTACCATGCATTTTAGTAAAAGTATCAGTCGATTCCGAACTTTGGACGAAATCTCGTAAAATTTAAAATGCGTTACTTGTTTGCGCGTCTTTCTTCGTTCCCATCCAAAGGAGCCTAAAATGACATATTGCGCGGCCGCTAAATGTACTAAAAAGTCGGTACCGTTGGTGAAGAAGTGGGTATATCATTTTAACGAGACCAAAAATGTCGATAAATTGCCAAAACGTAGCTCGGTAGCAAAGTCACTCCAAAAGTCGAAAAACGAATCGTGTTTTTGTTTTCACGAGACCTCAAATTCGAAAAGAGAGAGGAAGGGGGATGGAGGGGGGTAGCAAGGGGTGGGGAGGGAGTGAGAGGAAGGAGGAGGGAAAGAGAGAGATGTTTCTTTGGCGATTGCTGGGCTATTTAACTGCATACAGTGTGGGTATTTTTTTATTAGTTCATGGCGGCAGGACGCAAAGAAAAAGGTTTTGAATTATACATTTTTAGTTCAGTTCTTGTTTGACTATTGGGAACGATTTTAGATATAAAGCTGCCCCCGGTTTCCTTAGCAGAACAAGTAAAAATTGTTTTAAAAAGTGTAAAATGTAATGCTGATATTTGCAAAAATATATGATGATCTAGTTCGACAGTGTCAACAATATGGGCACAAAGAGATTTAATTTCGAAAGCTGCGTTGGATAAGAGAAATGTTAACTTAAATACGAATATGTTTTACAATGCGGAGAAGGTCACATGTACCAATTAGTTGTTCAATGATGCAAGAGAAAGCAGAGGATTTGCCAAATCTTTTTTTCAATTACATGTACCAGTCCGGAAATCAACGGAGGGAGCGTTAAGAATACAGTTAAAAAATTCATTTGTACTACTGGATAGATCCACCACTTCAAGAAAGGATATAACATTAAGGCGGAAAAAATGCAGGTTGAATCTAAAAGTGTGCGAGCTATGAACCTATGGTTGAGAACTGATTAGCCTAGTAAATGGATTTATTTTATAAACTAACACCATACAGAACTCTAAAGTTTAAAAGTAAATCGTGTAGAGGTGCTAACTATCCAAAGAGCGGCTAAAGGTTTTTGTGGTACCGAGAAGAGGAAAGTACTCGTTATTGGAAAGTCAAGATTTTTACGTTGTTTTAAAAATTACTTTCCGTAAAATGCGAAGTAAATCGACAAGCTGGGATGACACCAGGGTTATTTGAAGCAGAATTGTTTGATTCCAACCAACAGAGAAATAGTGTTGCTAGTAGATAATTGCCTGCTCACTCCTAATGTAACGTTGGTTCTCCATCCTATGGATTTGGGCACAATTCGTTGCTTAAAATGTCACTATAGAAAATTCTTAATTTTAAGGGCTATAGAACGAAAGGAAGATTTTAAGGTTTCTAAATTGGACGCAGTTACAATGCTGAGTGCTGCTTGAAGTACCGTGTCAGTTAGAAACTGCTTCCGGCTAGAAACGACGGATTTGAACCAGTAGACAATTTGCCGACTGGCTATTATTGCAAAATTCAAATAAACAGCATTTGTTTCATTGTTATACAATAAAGAATTTATTATTTTTATATCCTGTATAAAGAGAACTCGTTTATAACTAATCAGCCTTTGACTATATATATATATATATATATATATATATATATATATATATATATATATATATGTATATATATGTATATATATGTATATATATATGTATATATATGTATATATATGTATATATGTATATATGTATATATGTATATATGTATATATGTATATATGTATGTATATATATATGTATATATATATATATATATATATATATATATATATATATATATATATATATATATATATACATACATATATACAGATATATATATATATATATATATATATATATATATATATATATATATATATATATATATATATATATATACATATATATATATATATATATATATATATATATATATATATATATATACATATATACATATATATATATATATATATATATATATATATATATATATATATATATATATATATATACCAGGTGTACAAGTATGAAATGCGGATTTCAGATGGTGCACCACTGCAGTTTGTGCTATAAAGATTTGACAGTGCGCCATTTTGTTGTGTCATCAATAAGTGTTAGACGCGCACGAGTGATAAATTGGAAAAGTGTGTGCATAGTGTTGTGTTCAATATGTCGAAATTTATACCGAAGAAAGAGTATTCGCGGACAGCATTAATTTTTTGTTTTCATTTGAAGAACACTGCTGTTGAATCATACCGATTACTTCGAGAAGCTTATGGTGAACATGTTCAATCGCAAGATATGTGTGAACGATGATTTCGGCGTTTCAAATGTGGTGACTTCGATGTTGCAGACAAGGAACGTGGAGAACCGCCGAAAAAATACGAAGATGTGGAATTGCAAGCATTGTTGGACGAAGATGATTCGCAAACACAAAAACAACTCGTCGAGCAATTGGGCGTTAGTCAACAAGCTGTTTTTCCAATCGACTACGAGAGATGGGAAAGATTCAAAAGACCGGTAGATGGGAACCACATGAGTTCAACGACAGGTAAATGGAAAAGCGCAAAAAACATGTGTGACATTTTGCTCGTTCGGTACAAAAGGAAGTCGTTTTTTGCATCGTATAGTTACAGGGGATGAAAAGTGGATTTATTTTGAGAATCCCAAGCGCAAAAAGTCATGGGTAGACCCAGGCGCACCATCCACATCGACCGCAAAACCGAATCGCTTTGGCAGAAAGACGATGCTCTGTGTTTGGTGGAACCAGAGGGGCGTGGTCTATTATGAGCTGTTAAAACCTGGGAAACGGTTAATACTAAACGTTACCAACAACAATAGACCGATTTGAACCGTTCGCTGCTTGAAAAAAGGCCAGAATACCGAAAGAGGCAACACAAAGTCATTTTTCTTCATGACAATGCTCCATTACATACGGCAAAACCAGTTCGCGATACGTTGGAAGCACTCAGCTGGGAAGTTAACACGTGTTTGCATCGATATTTCACGCAGTTGGTGAGCAGCGTTTTGGTTCGTACGAAGATGTGAAAAAATGGCTCGATTAATGGTTTGCAGCAAAAGGGGAAGATTTTTACTGGCGTGGTATTCACAAATTGCCCGAAAGATGGGAAAAATGTATAACACGCAATGGAGCATACTTTGAATAAAGCACTTTTTATCATTCTTCCGAATTTAACATGTTTTTTTTAGAAAAAAAAATCCGCATTTCATACTTGTACACCAGGTATATATGTATATTACCGATGTAACTATTTTATTATTTGCATTGCATTCTTTAAAATAAGTAACTTGTTTCTTCGTAACAATTTTCATACCAAAAAACGCATTTAAGGCATCATATAGAGGGTAGAAATTAAATATAACAAACAGCATAAAAATATCACTGTAACTAATTGTTTCTAATCTAATCTTTTTATTTTTCGGCAGGTTTCAAGATGTAAACTAATGGTATTGACTTTGACATTTTGTTTCTCTTCAACTCACTTTTAAAACTCCCTTTCTCTCATTCAGGCATTCGAATGTTTATCTCAGCTGTGCCAATGGTCTTGCATTTCTTTCTAAAATTACGTAGTGGGATGATTTAGAAAACTTTGGACTATATCAATTTCTTTTTTCCGAAATCTCCATAATTATAAATGTACGCTTCTTCAAACCAAGTTCCATCTTATAAAATAACATTTTTTAAAAGAAGTAATATACAACACACTTAAATAAGGTCATTGTTAAAAATGAATTCTATTTTATTAATGAATATATGTAAAAAGTTCCTTATTATGTTTTTTCTTGTTCACGTTTTACTTGTGTATTGTTTTTTTCTTGTTGTGGTTGAATATTTTATATAATATGTGATACAAATTTTGACAAATGTATATATATATATATATATATATATATATATATATATATATATATATATATATATATATATATATATTATATATATACATATACATATACATATACATATATATATATATATATATATATATATATATATATATATATATATATATATATATATATATATATATATAATATATATATATACACTGTCGTCAGAAGGTATTTGTCCACCTAGTTATTTCAGATCCAAGACAACAAAAACTAATATATTTTTTTTAAATTTTAATGAATCTTTTTATTTATTTTCACATTATTTACAGTCTAGAAAATCAGAAAAATATTCATGATTTTCCAGGATTTTTCTTATCTATGTGACCTGTTTTATTTTTAATCATCGCTTTACAGAGTTTCGGCATTTTGTCCAGAGTTTCTTCAATTCTTTTTACCCATTCTGCTCGTAAAAGTTCCCACAAGTAATTTTTTTGGTGTTGGATTGAGTTTTCAAACACACCTGTCCAAATGGTCCCACAGCAGTTCGATGGGCTTCAAGTCGGGTGATTGTGGAGGCCAAGTCATCACTTCCAGGACGTCATCGGATTTCCATTGGTCCAAAAGTTTTTTAATTTGTTTAGCAGAATGTTTAGGGTCGTTGTCATGCTGAAAAATAAATTTTCCCTGAAAAATATCTTTTCTAGAAGGAAGCATTTGAGTTAGCAAAATTTCTTGATACTGTTCTTTTCGCATGATTCCTTCTATCCTAAAGATTTTTCCAAATTTACCATTGCCAAAACGACCCTAAACCATTACTGAACCTCCAGCATGTTTTACTGTAGGCAACATCTTCAAATCAAAAAACAAACACAAGTCAACAACTTCCAACATCCTCTCTCCAGTAAACTCGTCGATTTGAACCGAAAATTTCGAATTTAGATTCGTCGCTCCAAACGACGAAATAAAAGGGTTTAATTAGGTATTAAATTTTGGCAGTTACATTCAAATATCTAGGTGGGCAAATACTTTCTGACGGTGAATATATATATATAGTCGACACTCTATATAGTGAAAGACCAAAATGTTGACCGAAATTTCACTATAGAAAGTTTTTCACTATATAAAGAAAAAATCCGTATATATTGCTATGTATGTATTTTATATTGGTAATCATTTACTTGTATTTTATAAGGTACAAGTAACAAAAAAATTGCAAAATTGAATTATTAGAACAGATTTTATTAAACATTTGAAAGTTTAAATAGTACATAGCATGTACAGGGCTAAATACATACATCAAGTCCGTACGTTATATCTTTACCCGTGCGTCATAGTTTTCAGGCCATATAACAGACGACTATTATATTATTTGTCTTTTTTCACCAATAAATCGTAGGTATTTGTAAAAAGAGACAAAAAATATAATAGTCGTCTGGGATATTGCCTGAAAAAAACTATGACGCACGTGTAAAGATATAACGTACGGAATTTATGTATGTATGTACTACATACGAAATAAAAAGAATAATACAAAATCTGTTAATACATATGTACATACTAGGTACATACGTACTAGGAAAAATGATCAGTTATTTTCTTTTGAACATTACTTTTGAAAAATAATTGTTGCTCAACAAAAATTCTCGCATTTATTCAAATGCATAAAGATTTGATCAGGTACACTTTCCTGGCCCCTGAGAGTAGTTCGCACAATGTCAAATGCATTTCTTATTTCATTTTCACTAAACTTAGCAGGACATTCCCCGGTTTCAGTTTCTTCTTCATGATCTTCTATACTTTTTATATCGTCAATTATGTCTTGGTCAGTTGGGAGATCTGTCGTGCCAACATCATTGTCGATTTCTAAGAAATCTTCAAGTAAAAAATCTGCGTCGACGGTAGCAGTTTTTTGTAGAATACCCCATTGCCTTTTTAAGGTAGCGAGATCCATTTCGTCTTCTTCTTCCCATTCGTCAATTTTTTTCAGTAAAACCTGCTTTAGAAAAGCAGTTTTTTTGATAGTTTTCTGAGAAACATTTTCACTCCATACTTTAGCGACTTCGGTTATACACTCTTTAAGGGTAATCAATTTTTGGACTGTAAGGTTGTTATCAATCGCATTAACAATTTTGTGAACAGTTCTGTTTCGTAATGATGTTTTATGTTTTTTTATAATACCCTGGTCCATAGGTTGCAATTTGGAGATCATGTTTCGTGGAAAAAAGATCAATTCAATATTCCTTAATTTTGTACTTACAGTAACTGGATGTGCAGGACAATTGTCTATAAACATCACAATCTTTCGCTTTTGGCTTTTCATTTTCGTGTCCAGTTCTTTGATCCATCTTTCGAAAATCTGAGAAGTCATTGGCGTAATCTAACTCCTTTTAAACAACGGGGATTTTTGCTTTTACCTATGAGCAATAATTTCAGTTTTTCTGAGCCATCCATGTTTGCTCCAACCATAAGTGTCACCCTTTCTTTACTTGTTTTAACACCAAAACATTTATCACTTTTAAAAGCAAAAGTTTTATTTGGTAAATATTTAAAAAACAAACCGGTTTCATCACAATTGAAAACGTTTTTTGGCTCGTACTTTTTCAATGCACTTTTTAAAACAGTTTCAGTCCAAATGTCACAGTCCTCCTGACTAACGCTTGCACTCTCGCCAGACACCGTCTTGAAAACAGTTGAATTGCGAGTTTTCCAGGCACTCAACCACCCTTCACTAGCTTGAAAATTAACGCAGTTAAATTCTTTAGCAAATTGTAGAGCCTTTTGCTTTATTAAATTTCCCGATATTGGTACGTTTTGATGCGTACAGGCCACTTGAAACCATCGTAAAAAACTGCTTCATTTACATCCTCGTAAGTACTCACCCGTACTCGTTTTCGACTGCTTGGAACACTAGCTTTCTTGATATATATATATATATATATATATATATATATATATATATTATATATATATATATATATATATATAAAGGGGAACGGGATCTGCGCTACAGGAAATCCCAAAATTGCCAGGACAGCGGCGCAACAATAAAGCTTAAGGTGAAAATTAGGCATGTTATTCTTTTTCCTCGCACAAAAACTGCTAGATAATCTGTTTGCTAGTACTATTACTATTCTACATGAAGTTTTTTTGACATAAAGCTATGAGATTTTTTACACAGAGAGCAAATCTGACTCAGCTATAGTGCTTCTTAAATGTAGTAGACTAATCAAATTCAATATGATTTTAAATAAATATACCCGATGTAGTCGATAACCGTAGCTATAAATCGTGAAGTAAAACACTGTTTATTTAGTAAAGAAACATAATTGATTTGACGGTATTGATTTCCTATTGGATATATCATTATAAACAGTTTTTTTGTGGACATTAAAGGTAGGATCAATTTTTTTACACTATATCTCCATATGTCTACACATACCTGCTACATTTTTACTTAGCTCATCTAAACTGTCAACAGTTGCGACGACAGTAGTATGGCCAGCATACATTTCACATTCGGAGGTAAATGCTTGATATAAATCAAAGAATAAGGAGACCTCCCATAACCTGTTTAAAAAATGGTTTAACTTGAGGTATTTAGCCCTGTAACCGAGAATCCATACGGAATTTTAGTATTTATTTATTTACCATATATTTCGTCGCATACATATTTACCTTTATTTTTACTAATATTCGGATTAATATCTGTATTAACTTTCAGTCTTATGTTACAAAATTTCTATTACAATGAAGTTGAGAAAAATATGTGTTTATAGGAATTAGCAGAGAAGCAAAAATCCCATCTATTAATTGCCACGAATGTAGAACATCCTCCCTCTGATGATGAGGATGAACAACAGCAGAAACAAGCTCAACTCACCAGGGATTTACAGTTTGAACAAGAAATGATGATAGAAAGAGAACAAAAAGTAAGACAGATCGAGGCGGATGTGTTGGATATCAATCAGATTATGAGAGAGTTGGGAGCTCTTGTTTATAGCCAGGGAGAAACCATAGGTTAGTAAAATTTTCACGCGGTAGTGAGTAGTAGAATACAATCTTCAATTTATACGTAAAATAGAATAGTATTTTTTAATTTAAGGGTATACTAATTTAATTTTTTCTTTCTATTGGTAGTTGTGCTTTCATATTTAAAAATCTTCGTATATATTGATTTCTGATTTATAATCGATATGATTAATTTTCTGCTATGATATAACAAATTGTATTTCTGGCTGGTGAAAGCCTAAAGTTTAAAAGCACACCTGCACTCCGTCGGGGGCTTTGAAGACCACAGACTGACAGAGGATTGTCCAGCTAAGTTGGCAACAAACAACAGCAGCGCGATCGTCAGAGTTCCACCCTAAGTATATAAAAATTAGTATCAACTACTAAAAATGAACAATGACCATATTGCAGCAGTTACCCATGGTTCTCTTATTTGTCAGACCATCTCGGGGCGTGTTTTATCGTATCACTGCTCATCAGCCGAACTAGGATCGAAACAAGAAAACAAAACTTGCGGTACTTATTGCAGTACTGGCGTAGCATCCCCCTAAGATACAAGGAATTGTATCTCTGGCTGGTGAAAGGCCACAGACCGACAGAAGATTGGTCAGTATAGCTGGTCAGGGTTCAATACTGTAAATTTTGTTCTCTTGTTTGTCGTCCTAGCTCGGTTAATGAGCCATGATACAGCGAGACGCGTCCCGAGTTGGATTGAAAAATAAGAGAATAGTGGGTCACTGCTGAAGTATGGATTTTGTTCATTTTTAGTAGTTGATACGGATTTTTGTGACTCATTTCATTTTTATATGTGGTAGTTTAAGCAACGTTCAGTTATTGATAGTGCCTAAACGCATTTCACAACGTGTAGATAATGGGACCAAGACATACACTGTAAACAGGAATAAGCAGCGCCTCGCTTGGACTATTTGATTTAATGTCGAGCAGAATCATAAAGCCAGTAAGGCCGCCTCGTTCTATTAAATGCATTCAATCGATAGCATTTGCTACTTATATCATACTAACAGTTGTCTTCTACATTTGGAAAAATCATTTAAGCATCCAGAGAATAAGAAGGAATGTAAGGAAAATAATCGGGACGACCGCCAGTATCGTGGCTCAGTTGGCAGGGCTTTGAATCGTGGTTTGAACTGATAAACTATTCTCTTCTCTTGGTATAAAAATTTAAACAACTGTTTAAGATCGCCACTTAAGTTTATTATATTATTGCTGATAATTGTTTCGACACACTGTGTCTTCTTGTGGAGTACGATGTAAATTAACTCACAAAGTATGTTACAGAATATATAGTTTACCTAATTATAAGTACTAAATTCATTAACAATATTTACCTTAATACCTAGAAGACACAGTGTGTCGAAAACAATTGTCAGCAATAATATAATAAACATAAGTGGTGATCTTTGTTGTTTAAATTTTTATTCCGAGTTATTATGGATCTCCATCAAGTAACAGCTAAGTCAGTGCAGTATCTTCTCTTGGTGTTTTTGTCTTTATATATTTTCATTTTATAATCTTTATTTTAGACCGAATAGAAAACAGCATTGACCAAACAGCCGGAAATGTAGAGGAAGGAACGGAACAATTAGTTAAAGCATCTCAATACCAAAATAAATATAGAAGGAAGTTACTTATTCTGGTGATAATCGCTTTAATAGTAGCTGCTATATTAATTACAATTTTAGTAACTTCACTTAAAAAGAAGTAACAATGCAAGCTTCAAGAAAACCCAGTTTGTGGTAAAATTATCTCGAGCGTTTCTGCAATATGTTAAGTTTATTTTTTATATCGATAGGTTACTGTTTCAGTGAATAATGCGACTACCCATAGGATGATGATTTCTCAGTAGCATTATCCAAAACTAGATATATGGAACGTGATTTCGTATTGATGCGTTACGTCGCCTCCATCGAAACTTCATATTACGCTGCAACTTCACTTGAAACTGTCACACATGACACTTTGCCAGAGCTACATGCTACGAGATATTACATCATAATTCGAATGAACAGTTATAAAACATCTTAAACCAAATTTTGCCTTTATTTGTAGCTCTTTTCTTTCTGTTTTGTATATTATTTAACGTAAATATATTATGTTAATATATTTAGTATTTACGCTACTAGAAATTAATATTTATATTTGCCTCGCTGCTAATAACCAAAAAAAAAGTATGCCTTTTAAAATTGAAAGCCTATATCAAGATATAAATTAAGCAATTATTGTCCCCTCTATATTATTGCTAAGCTAGACATTTTTTTTCTGTAATTCCTATTTGCCTTAATTATTCAATAAAAAATTAAGAGTATGTATACAAGGTGTGGCATAAAAATAATGAGACTGGCAACATTGCGTGAGATTTGGCAACACTGCAGACTTCTCGTTCTGATAACTTGTAGGTTAGTCCTTCCTGTACGCTCAGTACAAGTTTTAATCTTGTATGGTAATTACGCGACTCTAGAGAGCGTCATGAGTGAGGTTTTATATTTATTGTGCGCTACAAAAAATAGAACAGCGAAATTTGGAGCAACGGAGTGCTATCAAATTTTGTGTTAAGCTTGGTGAATCCGCGAGTTTGGCCTATGAAAAGTTGCAAGAACCCTATGGGGAACATTTCTTATCAAGAGCACAAGTTTTTCGGTGTCACAAAGCATTTTTTAAAGGACGAGAAGCATTGCAAGACCTAGACTCTCCTAGGGAGGTCGAACACTGAGGAAAATGTGAAACTTGTGAGGTCAAACCGCCGACTAACATTGAAGCTGATGAGTATTGAGTTAAATTTGATTCTTTACCCTTCATCAGATTTTATCTCAAGATTTGGGCATGAGAAAGGTGTGTGCAAAGATCGTGCCAAAAACGGTCATCTTCATCAACCAGTTTTTGGTTTTAAAAAAAAGGATTTTTGTGGTTCTCCAGCCTCCCTATTCGCCTGATCTCAGTCCGTGTCACTTGTTTTGTTCTCAAGATCAAAACCCACTTGAACGGACGTCATTTTGGTACTGACGATAACATCCAAAAGAATGTAACCAAAGAGCTGAAGGCGATTCGAGCATTGATACGAAAACTGGAAACAACGCCTCCGCCGATGTATAGCTGCCCAAGGCAACTATTTTAAAGGGGATAATATTGATGTCTAAAAATAAAATAAAATTGTTGTAAAATAAAAAATCAGTCTCGTTACTTTTCCGTCACACTTCTTATATCCTGTTTAGTGTCTCAGTGAAGGATTTTTTTAGATGACTGAAAAGACTATTGTAACAAAAGATGCTGATGAGTGGAATTTTTATTGTTACCAACGCTCTACTTTTTTTTTCAGGACCAAAGGTTTTTAAAATACACGAAGAGTTTCGAGATCATATTTTATTGAGACATTTATAGGAATGGTCAGTCAATAAGTTTTGAAAGCGGAAATGAGACAAAATGAGTCGAAATACTTCAGTATAATTTTCCTTAAGCTCAATACATTTTTTCCAGCCATTTTTCAATTCATTTACCCCATCTCTGAAGTGGTTTTCCAGAAAACCTTCAAAATCTTTGGGAACAGACGGAAGTCAGACGGAGCCAGATCTGGCGAATAGGATGGATGGTCTAACATTTCGTACCAGCAGTTGCCAGCCTGTGAGCAGGTGAATTGTCATGATGAAAGATGATCTTTTCCTTTTGCAAACCGGGCCTTTTCTCACGAATTTTCTCATATAGCTAGTCTAAAAGGTTGCAATAATACTGTCCTGTGATTGTTTTATCGGCTTGAAGGTAATCAATTAACAAAATTCCTTTTGCATCCCAGAAAACTAATGCCATAATTTTTTTTGGACGACTTTGACTATTTTGGCTGCTTTGGAGCCGAACAACCGGGCTCAGTCCATTGTGCGGTTTGTTGTCTCAGTTCAGGATCATACTGGTAAACCCAATCAGTTTAATTCTTTTTGTTCCTATGTTAACAAACGCGGCACCCCTCTTGTGAATAGCTTTTTCTTACCCAAAACATTAGTTAAGATCTCCTGTACTGATACATGTTAGATGCCTATAGCCTCGG
>CM032449.1:40591534-40634034 GCA_019049505.1 Pachyrhynchus sulphureomaculatus
CTATTTAATTTTCGATACGACCGATATGCAAAAAAAAAAAAAATAGAGATCACTCTTTAAAACGTAACTCCAGAAATACAAATTTCACAGAATTAGTTCAAATCCCTGCGAAGGTCACAACATTTTTTTTATTTCATCTAAACCTAGTAAAATGTATTCTAACTAAATTACTACGAATATATATTTGTAAATATATGAGTATTTCGTTTCTAAGACACTAAGTTTGTGAGGCCAATATTTTGAAAAAAATAATTACTATAAATATATTTTTTAGGGAAGATCTTCCATATATATGAAACAATGATACAGCGCTAATGTAATGCAACTGATCCACGGGTAGAACTGAAAAATCTGATATTTAGTAAATAGAGCTCTCGTGTAACGACTTTTTAATTTAAAATTTATCAGGTCTTATTCAGTTATTGTACCAGACCAAGTTCGGGAAATCTGGTTATGGCAAACTAGAGTTACAGGTATTTGTTTGAACAGATGATCCTCTCTTCTCTACTGTTAATTAATGTGTTAGAACAAAACGTTCTACAGCAAAGGTACACTACCGTCAGAAAGTATTTGCCCACCTAGAAATTTCAATGTAACTGCCAAAATTTAATACCTAATTAAACCCTTTTATTATATTAGGTAAATTTAATTGTTCTTAACAAGTGCTCATCATAAAATTGTTTAGATAAGCCTTGTTAGTGAAACCACAAATTAAAAACCAATTAAAACAAATTTCCAAGTTTTGCATGATAATCGTTTTGAGGCGATTTCTGAGAATTCCAGTTGAAGAAAGAACTCATTTCAAGTTTCTAGGGATTATGGAAATTCCGAGTGACATTTTATGATAAAAACTATATAAATACCATTGGCCCTTTTGGAAATTAAACATTCGCAAGTAATACTTTGTCATTGATACAGGCTCAACTGTTTTGTGAAAATGCCAAAAACGAAAGAAGTTTTCGTTGAAAATCGGGCTCTGATAATTGCGAGACATTAAAATGGTCACTCAAGTCGACAGATCGCGAGTGATTTGCGAATGCCAAGGAGAACGGTGGACTACATCGTAAAAAAAATTTCTGCGGGACATGGAAGTCTCATTCAAAAACGTTCAGGAAGGCCTCGAAAAACGGCTTCCGCTGAAGACAGAGCTATAACAATATCCAGCAGACGTAATCGCCGCCTAACCGCACCAGAAATTACGGCCCGAGTAAACCTGGAGCGGCCCATCCCCATCAGCGTGACAGCCGTGAAGAACAGGTTAGCAGAAGGTGGACTACATGAGAGAGTTGCAGTGAGGAAACCACTTCTTAGGCAAGTAAATAAACGTAAACGATTAGAATGGACCCAAGTACATGAAAATTGGACATCAGAATAATGGAATTCCGTCCTTTGGAGCAACGAATCCAAATTCGAAATTTTCAGTTCATCGAATTGCTGTGGGACCATTTGGACAAGTGTGTTCGAAAACTGAATCCAACATCAGAAAATCACTTGTGGAAGGGAACTTTTACAAGCAGAATGGGTTCGAAAAAAATACCCCTACTAGTGTACATAATGACGAAACTCTGTAAAGCGGTAATTAAAAGCAAAGGAGGTCACATAAATGAGAAAAATCCTGGAAAATCATGAATATTTTTCTGATTTTCTAGACTGTAAATAACGTGAAAATAAATAATAATTCATTGAAATTTAAAAAAATATATTATCTGGGTTTTTGTTGTCTTGGGACTGAAATAACTAGGTGGGCAAATACTTTCTGGCGGTAGTGTATATAAAATCCTCTGAAATTTCTTAATATAGCTTAACGAGGCATATTTTTTATTTGGTCATAGATGAAATGCACTTTCGCTGTAGTTTTAGAAACTTGAAAATAATTTCCAGCGATTGTTTTGTAATAAAAATTTTCAAAATTTAGCCTCTCAAGGACACACATATGAATTTACCTCAGATATTAATATCTTTTTAATTGGTGACTCATCTATTGTACTGGAATTAGACTGAACTTCTAATTTGGTCACTTGACCAGGACTAGCGACATTCGGACTTCTGCCTCTTTTGTTGTCAAATAAAAGTTTACTTGTGTTATTACTGAAAGAAAAAAATATATCTGAAACAAAGTTAGTTATACTATTCTCTAGATCGGGCGTGCTAAATTCTCGAAAACGCAGTCTTGCTTGATTTTGATAGGATGCATCTTTGAGTAAAGTAATTTAAAAATTATTATGTTATGCCCGTTTGTTGCCAACACTGTAAACAAATGAGAGCAAAGAAAATGTGTATTGCAAACAGAATTTGGCGAGATTTATTATACGAAAAATCCCGCCAAATTCTGGCTGCTATAAACATCTTTAGTGTTATAAAATGGTGTCCTCATGGACACTGTTTCTCATAGTGTACAATTTACGAAGAATCAAGACGTAACGTGAATCGCATTTTCCGCACACCCGTCGCTCTCGTAGGGCTTTAGGGCTCAAAAATATTGTAGTGAGGGGGCATAAATATTTATATTGTTTAAACAATAATCATGAGATTTATGGAAAAAATTCATTTTTTTCACGATGTTTATTAAAAAGTATTTTTTTTTATTGAAACTGTAGTATAAGAAACAGTTTGTAAGCAAAAATTTCTAGTCAAAATTAAATTTTTACAACATAAAAATGAGGTATAATGAGAGTCAAGAAATATGTACAGGATGGTCCAACTTGGACACTTTTAAAGGTAAACCTCTTTATCTAAAGGAGATAGACGAAAACTGATATCGGTGTCTGAGGCTCAATTTTTATAATAAACTCAATGGTGAAAACCACATATCGATATCTACTACCGTTTCAGATATACAGGGTGTTTTTCAAAAATCTATATTTTAGAAAAATGTTTGTAATTCTTTTCCTTTTGAAAATTTTTGATTTCTCTAAAAACATTCTCAAAGCACTTTTTCACGTTGATTTCAACAGTGTAAGTCACACTTTTTTTACAACTAATATTTTAATAGTTATTAACGCAAAAATATATTTTTTAAATGGGATACCTTGTATATTTTTCCTTATCCGAATAGAGCTGTAAATTGCCATTCTAAAAATATAGCACACTTTATATTTTGCTTAAATCTACTTCAAAATATAAAGATTTTCAGTTTTTACGCGAGTTTTAAATGCACATTTTGTGAAGTAGGCTTTGGACGGAGCGGCCATATGGTTTAATTCATTTGTTTACTCGTAGTTGTCAAATTTTACTTCAGGATCAGTTACTGAATTGTCAAATAAATCGCAATGAAGTTTGAAAATTACGAAAAATGGGATATGAGAGTGTGTTTCATACCAACCGGAGAAAATTTGGAAGCGGAAAGTAATTTGTACCACGAACGATATCCAGAGAGGCGTCAACCCTTCAAGGATATATTCGCTCGATTCCGACATAACCTAGTTAATAGTGACCAGTTTGAAAAGAAACCACCCAAAAATTATGCATCAAACAGGGATAAGGAGTTAGAAGAAATAGTAGTTTTAGGAACTATCGAAAATAATCCCAACACTTCAACCCAACAGTTAGAAGAATCCACTGGACTACCAAGAACTAACGTAAGTCGTACTATGAAGAAGCACAAATTTAGGCCACATAGGACAAGAAAAGTTCATCACCTTCGAGACGGAGATTTTCAACGGCGTTTGGATTTTTGCCAATGGTTTCTGGAGAATTGTAACCATGTTCTGAATTTTTCATTAAATTTCATTTGAACAGACGAAGCCTATGTAAGCAATGCAGGCATTTTTTAACCGTTACAATTCTTATACGTAGGCACAAGAAAATCCTCATTTAGTTGTGGAGCAAATAAATCAAGGCAGATTTGGATTTTAATGTGTGGGCAGGAATTTTTAGAGACAGGGTTATAGGTCCATTTATTTACGAAGGAACACTCACCTCTCAGAGATATTTAGAAATGTTAAGGCAGCAAATATAACCGCTTGTTGATGAACTGCCGTTAATGGACCTTAGAGATATGTTTTTTCAACACGACGGTGCACCCCCTCATAACGCTGCAGTTATCAGTAATTTTTTATCGGCCAATTTCGACAATAACTGGATAGCCAACCAAGGTACGGACCGTTGGCCGGCAAGGTCATCGGATTTAACATCCATGGACTTCTATATCTGGGGAAGATAAAAGACCTAATTTTTAAATTGCCGACCAGGCAAGAGTTAGAAGTCGCAGTGATACAAAGTTTTGAAGCTCTCACTCCTCTTGAACTAATCAACCGTCTATGTGTAAATGAACCTGGTCGACATTTCGAACATCTCTTATAGAAAATTGTTTTGCTTTGCTACTCGGAATAAATTGTTTTATTATTGCTTTGTTTTTATATTCTACATAGTTTAAAGTACTATATTATTTAGTAAACTTCATTGTGGTTATGACTCTTAGAGTTACTTCAGGGATTTTTTTTTTACGATTTGACTGCTATCGGTAAACAATTGATATTGCCGTTCCGTCCAAAGCCTACTTCACAAAATGTGCATTTAAAACTCGCGTAAAAACTGAAAACCTTTATATTTTGAAGTAGATTTAAGCAAAATATAAAGCGTGCTATATTTTTAGAATGGTAATTTAAGGCTCTATTGGGATAAGAAAAAATATACAGGGTATCCCGTTTAAAAAATATATTTTTGCGTTAATAACTATTAAAATATTAGTTGTAAAAAAATGTAACTGAAACTGTTCAAATCCACGTGAAAAAGTGCTTTGAGAATGTTTTTACAGAAATCAAAAATTTTCAATAGGAAAAGAATTACAAACATTTTTCCAAAATGCAGATTTTTGAAAACACGCTGTATATCTAAAACGATACTAGATATCGATATGCGGTTTTCACAATTGAGTTTATCATAAAAATTGAGCCTCAGACACCGACATTAGTTTTCGTCTATCTCCTTTAGATAAAGGGGTTTACCTTTAAAAGTGTCCAATTTAGACCACCCTGTACACATTATGTGTAGATACTACAATACGTATATCCAAATTTAATTTTTCAACATATATGTTTTTTGAGAAAAACTAATAATGAACTTAGGAAGTATTTTGATTACGAGTTGACCCCCTATCCTCTTTCTCTTTTTATTAATGTTTGAATGAGGAAAACGACTAAAGTATCATTATATGATATTTTTGAACAATGTGAAATGGATGTTACGTTGTTAATAAGTTTTTCTATACTACTACACAATTACAATGGGAACAAAATCAGAAGTTTTCCCACATTTGTCAACAATACATCAGATAGCTACGTCATAACTATGGCAACATTGTTAAAATTGAATTTGATAGATATAATAATGATGGAATTAAAACTAATATTAATACTTCAATTGATTATTTATTTGATGAAGACATGCCTTTAAGAACTACTAAGGAAAAGTTCTTAGTAAACAGCAAAAATAAAAATAGATTAATATTCTTTACAAAAAGTTGACGGAAAATAATTTTGTGTGTAGTCAAGCGGAAAGTGATGCTGACTAAACGGACAGCATCAGCAATCAGCTCTAGATTGCCTCTTTCCTCATGTAGTTGTTGTAGCAGAGGACATTGATGTGTTAGTATTACCGAACCAAGAAATACTATCTTACAGAGAGTTTATTCAACGAAAACAAATTTAAACCAGTTTGTAAATATCATGCCTTCACATTATGTGATTCTTTTTGTAGAAAAGGTAAAAATCAAATGGTTAAAATTTTCAATGATGATTACAAGTTACGTGCAGCAGCTGAATCTTTTATGGTTAAAAATCAAAGTGAAAAAGTACTTTTCAACGAAGGTGTTCTCTATATTATCACGCCGTACGCCGCTAAAACGACCAAAAGTTTGAATGAATTGAGTTATAAGCTGATGTTTGTGTTTTTGGACGATTCGGTCAGCGTTCATACGGTTACAGCCACTGTTATGAATCGACGCAAAAACTTCTTTGAATTACGCCGAAACAACGCTAAACAGCGTTCTGAATCCTTGACACGTTGATGTTTCTGATCAATCGTAAGAGTGCGCGGCACCCATCGGGCACATAGCTTTTTCATACGCAAATATTCAAGCAAAATATGCCCCACGCGTTCTGTTGATATCCTCACGATCTCAGCTATCTCTTTCACTTTCACTTTGCGGTCATTCCGAACAATCTGGTGAATGTGTTTGTGTTTTTTGAAGTGACTGCATCATAGGTGCTTGTACGACTGCATTTAAGTTCACCAAACTATCGCACATAGGGGTATTTGAACGATCTACGCGGCCAAAATTATTTTTCGGTTCTATTGTATGCTAAATTATATTACCAAGTTAAATTAATCAGTTACTTTGCATAAAATTACTTAATTTGTAATAAAAAAATAAAAAAACGGAACTTAATTTTACAAAAAAAAAAAAAATTTTAAATGAAAACATTTATTTACAAAATAAATGTAAAATTTAAACTTATAACACCCCTCTTTTGCGCAGAGGGTTAAAAATACACTATAAACAAACATATTTTGTCGTCCACAAACGTATTTTCATCTTCACTTCCAGAAGAACACAGTGGATTCAGCTCTGCAGGCAGGAGCATTTCTAGAGTCTCTGGTAGGAATGAATGTGACTTTATCCTCTTTATTCGCTTCATACTGCTCAACAAAAGTTCGGAACTTAAAAGTAAACGATTAAAAATGTCCCTGTTGCAGCTTTCTCGTGAAAACCTTCGGGCAAAATCTTGTCGGTAAGAACGAAAGTGCTTGTTCCTTGCCTCTGCGGCTTCTTCAGACAGCTGCCCAATTGGCAACAAAGCATTTTTTATTATCTCTGCGCCATGAACAAGTATCTTGTGCATCGTGGGTGTCATGGGATGCCAATGGTAGAGGTCCACATATAGACGAGCAGTTTCTGATGCATACTTGTCATATTCTCTGTGTCGACTTTATGTCCGCTTGAAATCGTCTCCAAAATGACTTTTAACCTATATAACAGGTCATACCTAAGGCCCGTTATTTCTGCTGCCAATTTCGGGTCTTCAAAAAATCTTCGATTGGTGTTCCCATCATTGGTGTTTCCAAAATTTGCCTTTGGCATATCGACCAATAACCCGGTTTCATTGCGAAACCGGGTCTGAATGTCAAGTTTCCTCTCTTTCTCGAGTTCCTTTTCAGCCTCTGTTTTTCTTTCTCTATATTTTTTTACTGGCAGTTTATAAGCCAGATGTAGGACACTCTCAAATAATCTTATCCTGGCATGTAATACTGAGAGACCGAATTGTACTGCCTCGGGATTAACTTCTTTTGTTACATCTAATCGGTTAAAATCCTTTGAGGTTGCACCACAAATATAGCACCGGCTTGTTGCTGTGATTCCAGTGGCGGTATTACACACTTTTAGATCCATCATTGTCATGATAAATTTGTGTTTGACTATAAACTTTTTCTCATCCAAATCAACCTTAGTAGAAATGAGAGAATCAACTGATTTATTCACTTAGTTAATTTCTTGTTCTGTGACATCAGTACTCTCTTTGATAAAACGAAATCTTATTGGCCGACAAAAACGCGGAGAAGACGGAGTCGGATTCTCCCACACGGTTTTTTCATTATTTTTTCCACACAATAATTTTAGAGCACGAAGCAACTTTGAAATATATTGCTGTCCGAATCCTGTCACTGTCAAACTTTTTTTGTTTGTATTTCTGGATGTGGGTAACATTTTTTTTTCCTTTTGTAGGAGGCTATAACACGGTAAAAAATATGTTTGTTCGTCCTTCTTATGATTTCATACCGTTCTCTTGTTAGATTTGCGTCTATGTACATTTGGATTGTTTCCTTGACAGTCAAAGGGCTACTATTATTTTTTGATGATTTTGTGCGATAATACACCTTTTTATATTTCGTTGCCCGAGTTGGTGTAGTGATGATTTCTTTGAGTACATTTGAAGCATCTCGCTTTCCCATTTTTCTCAAGTCAAAAAAATTCCTTTTTAAGGTATGTATTTGCTCTTGTGTATATCCTTCAGTTGACAAAAGTTGTTCTTTCAAGCAATTTAGTTTGTCTTCCAAATAAGGTAAATTTTCCTTCATCATGCGGTCAAACAAGTATTTCCGAGTCACAACCTTCATTCCCGATGTATCAAGTGAACCTACCAAAAAGAATCGTTAAGTTAAAATTGATAAAATCAAAATCTATTTTTTCTCACAATTTTGATCATAATTTTTAAAGTCCCAAAATGTATCTTATCCGGACTTATCTGGGGCCAGTTTTTTGATTTATTATTTACTGAAACTGCCAACTTTAGAATATTATCAAAATTATAGCCGGATCTAACAGGGAAGTATGAAAACGACAGTAAAACATATTTTTTTTTTACAAAATAATACTCGTGGAAAAGACCTTTCTTTACCGTCCCTTACGTTGACTCACAAATAAGTAAATGATAAAAGTTTTATGAAATAACATAGTTCCATATCTGTACTTCGAGAATCCATCAATTTTTCAACTACTTTAGAACTTATAGACATAAAATTCCACTTTCACAATTATGATTTTTAAGAGCGCCGAGAACTGATAACGTACATGAGATAACAGGATCGAATTCCGACTGACATAAAACAGGTAAGACTGCACGGGTGGGGTTGGAAGCGGTTGTCTTTTGTTCTCGGAAGGGTCCTCTGTCTCTGGTAGTCGGTTACCTGGCAATATTTTGTGTTTTATTTTTTTGACTTTTGGTCGCGTAGATCGTTCAAATACCTGTATGTGCATCGACATATAGTTGCTTTCGACAAAGCAGATCTGCGATAACACTTCTCAAGTCATTCGTGGTTTCTGACCGTATTTTTTCCCATCAAAATGCAATTTTTAACCAACACAAGAAACTCTTTTTGCTCCATCGATTTGCACTCAAACAGCTGTAACACGCAAAAATACACAAAATGTCATGAAAATTTTACACGAATCTTCTGAGAGTTGACACTAACTAAAGATCATACGGGTTTTGTGTTTTCTCACTTTTCACTACAAATTCACATAAAATTACGCAATTGGCACGTCCAATGTCATATTAAAAAAGATAAAATAAAATATAACTGGAAAAAATAATATTAAAGTAAAACTATAAAAAAATAAATAAAAACAAATAATAAATAAATAAATAAAGTATAATAAAAATGAGTTATACAAAGAGTTCTTTGTACCTCTCGTCAATTAATTATTCTAACTTAACTTTATAATTAAAAATAAATAACAAAACAACAGCAGCATAAAATGATAAACAAAAATAAAGAATTGTAAATAATCAGAAAGAACAAAACAAAAACTATCCTGAAAAATTGCATACTACAAAGTTAAGGTCATGGGTGAATCACATTAACTTCAGATTTCTGCCTTTTAACCTATTCCTCCTCAGAGAGCTAACGTCAAATATAAAGGATTGAAGGAACTAAGAAAGGAGAATGGAGTATTAAAAGAAGAAAATAAGATAATTAGAGAAAACATAAGAAGTATGGATTTGAAGATGAGTAGACCGGAAAAAGACAACGTAAAGAATAATATTGTAATATAGGGAATGAAATTTGAAGCGAATACCCAACCAGATCTGAAAATGGGTGTAGCACATTTTATGGAGAGGAGTATGGACACAAAAATACAGATTAAAGATGTGATAAAAATAGGAGCGACTATATACAAGATGGGACTTGGAAACACTGGAGATAAAGAAGCTGTAATGAAAAATAAAAACAAACTGAGAAACTTAAGAGAGAGTTTACATAAACAACGATTTAACAAAGGGAAATTCAAAAGAAATTGAAACATATAGCAGAGAACGAGAGAAAGAATGGAAAAAGGATGAAAATAGGATATCAAAAAATCGTAATCGAAGGAAGAGAATATAAATGGGACATTGAGGAAGAAAACCTGAAAGAACAAACATAGAATACTACGACCATCAAGTCAAAAAACTGAGAAAAAGGAGAGAGATAGGTATATTGACGAAACCCTGGCAAAGATAAAGGATACGGAAGAGAAGACCAGTAAAATGAATACAAATAAGAAGATAATCAAAGAAATAAATAGGAAGAAAGAAATGGGAAATAATTATCGAGTTATTAGATTGAAAACAGGCAATAATAAGGGTATAAACGGAAAAGAGGATGAACTGACAGAACAACAAATGCACTATGTAGGCATCAATGAAACAGAAAGAAAAGGAAATAGATGCAAAAAATTAGAAGGAAAAACATATACAAATCAACATAGATACATAATACTAGAACAAGATGTAGAACTCACACAAACAGAAGAAACTACTACAGAAGAAATAAAAGAGGCAATTGGCAATTTAAACAGGATGGAAGGATATAGAAGGAAATATGGAAAATACAAATATGGAATAACTCAACTCCACGGGCCTTACACTCCTAATAAAAGGGGTAGAAAGGCATAAGGATTAAGTAAGTAAGTAACAGATTCCCGATATATTCGTATCAGATTCATCAATCGAATAGTATGTATTTTCTATCAAAAAGTATCGGGTGATTGCAAAAGTTTGTACCCAATTAGAAATCAAATTAAATACAACACATTTCTCCCCGTCATTTTCTACAACCGTCCCCCATCGTTTTATAAGTTTTTGAATTTCTTCTTTGTAGAAACTGCGTAGTTTTTGACTTTTTTGCAGAGAACGAAACAGATGAAAATCTGAAGGGGAATACGGCGGGTGCTGGAGCATTGCTCATTTTAACTTCCAAGTTTTTGCAGTGTCTGCTGAACGACATGTAGTCTAACGATGACAGGGTAAAAGATGTCTTTTCGATGGGCCAAATTTGGACGTTTTGCTTGGATTTCAACATTGAGTTGAGTGAGTTGCTCACAGTACTTCTCCACATTGTTTGGCCACGTGGAAGAAGTTCGTTACAAATTATTCCTCTGCAATCCCCCAGACACATAACAACATTTTCATTAGCTGCAACTAAGCTTCTGCCCTAGATTCTGCTTTTTCACTTAAATGTTTCCAGCTTCTTTTTCTTATTCCCATTTTTATCTCCAGTTATGACATGAAGCAAGAAATTTTCTGTTTGTTGATGGGCGAGGAAAGAAATGTCTGTGTAAACATGATTCAGTTTGTTCTATTCTGTCAAAACATGAGGAACCCATATATTGAGATTCGAAGTGTATCCAAGTTGCAGTCGAATTGTCAACATTTAGTCTCTCAGCAATTTCTTCAGTGATAATCCATGAATTATTATTCACTAAATCACGGATAAAGTCATTATCAATGCCGGAAGATCGCCCAGAGCGAAGTTTATCGTTTAGATTGAAGTCGCCATTTCGGAATCGACCAAACCACTTTTTAACTGTCCTAAGGGCAGGAGCACGATCCAAATAAACGTCTTGAATATTTTTGGTGCAGTTCCAACACTCACTCCCTTTTTAAATTCATATAACATAACATGATGAAAATGTAACTTTTCATTTTCCATTTTGAATATGCACACAAATTAATTTAAATAAACTTTTTTTAAATGTATGTTAACTCACGATGCATTTAGATAACTGTCAGTTAATAATATGATTATAAAAGAAACATCAGCACAGTTAAAAGTGCATGCTTCTGTCAGCTATGAAAATTGGGCATGAACTTTCGCAATCACCTAATATTTTATTTTGGTCTTAAGTTCGTTCACGCTCAAGTTTTTTATGCCTATCGGTATATAGTATTATGGCATTATGGAATCCAATGAGTTTTTGAAAATAGTTGTTTTGTGTCTCGCAATCATTAAAACCTTCCCGTTTCGGGTTTGATAGTTACGATTTGCAGTTCAACCGCTACATTTACTAATGTTTGATTTAATGTATACTTGACACCTATAGATAAAAATAGACGGTACAGTTCAAATTTTAAAATGGACGAAAACACTTTCACGACTCAAAATCAATTTTACTTGAAAATGGTGCATCTTATCAAAACGAAACAATAATATCTATAATGATCCTTAATATTTCAATCAAAAATGAGGTAGCTTTGTAAATAAAAAGAGTTGAACTAATATTTTCCTTAAACAGTCCTCGTAATAATACCTCGGGAAAAGTTTTTTAATTTAAAATGCAGAATTCTAATTATGTAGAAAACGCCAAGTTTCTTTCCCTTTTTTTACTCTTTGACCTCCCCGCCTGAGTAGGGATTTTATCCATTTTCATATCCTGAGGATATCGGCGGGGATGTCTTAATACCCGTCAACCTTGTCCAAGTTCCGAAACATACATTTTTTTATTTTACGGCACCTTTTAAACAACGCGGTAGTGCTGCCAAGGACGTTATTGCATTTGTGCCAATAACTACTACCTAAGCACGTGGCCAGATCATATATACTTAAATAAATATGTATACCGCCCTGCCGGGAATGAACCCAAGACCTGCACCGCAAGCAAGTACTATGCCACCAAGCCACGGGCCGCCTGTCTTTATCTTGAATATTTCTGATTGTATCACAACATTATCAGTAGTGTGTTTATGTGAAATTTTGTTCTACTTTTCCAAGTAAAATACGCGTTAGAAATATGGCCCGCTAGTTTCAGTATAATCTGTATATATACTAAAGATTATTTTTTTAAAATAAACCTACCTCGGTGCATAATATGGTATTTCACTGGGCAAAGGCATTACTGGCACTGGAGGTGTTCGTGAGTACACCCTAGGTTCAAGGGGCCTGGCTTCTATGGGTGGATGCGGAAGAATATTTCTGAATTTTTTTGACGTTCGGATTGTCGGAGGAGGGCCTTCTTCTGGTGGCATGTCCCGTAATTTGACAGATGACAAACCTAGGTAGTGTGATGGGTTTTGTTACACAAGTTTAGGAAATTTTATGAATAAAAATTAGGCAATAATTGTTTCAGCAACAGCAACAGCTTTTACCTTAAAAAATATGTTTTTTTTAGATTAAAACACAGCGAATATAACATTTTTTTTCGATTTTATAAGTTGTAGGGCAAGCATAAAAAAAAATTTAAACAATTTTATTGTTATTATTTTTTATAAAACAATTAAAAAATTTGACGATTATACTTTGCGAAAGCCAGCATAAAGAGCAATAAAATGGTGGAAGAACGAAGTTTCTACGATAAATAGAACCGGAGATATTGCTTTTTTATTGTGCCGCCGATTAGTGGACTACGATAATTTATAACATCCATATTTTGCAAAATATACATTTGGAAAAAAAAATTACGCTACGTGTCGACTAATTTCACGTATAAAAGCCATAAAAAAATTTTCAGGCAAATCAAAAATATGAAAACTTTTTTTTTCCCAAATGTAAAAGAATGACCCATATTCAAACATAATGATGTCATTTACCCCATAAAATTTATAAATTCTGTTTCATGAGTGTTAAAGATCTTTTTAGAATCTTTTCTCTTTTTAATAGTTGTAACTAATATGATTGGTTTGCCAAACAGACCGGAAGAATTCTTTTCGTCACCCCGAAAGAAATTTCTCCTAAACTAACCTAACCACCACGATTATTATGTCATTTCACGACAGGGTGCCAACTTCCTTCCGTCAGAGCACTACTGCACCAAAAATATCATACCTGACTCTTCCCGGCAATGCTACATTTTTTCTCAACTCACAATGTCTCGTGGGTATCTCCACAAGCGGGCTCAGGACCCGTCTGCTTCTATCGAGCAAAGACTCGAAGCGTGCTCCTCTAGGCGACGATATAAAGTCCTTGGCCTGTCTAAATCCTGAGCTCCGGTACCTTGGCGCGCTCAAGCACTGATCGACCAATTCCTTAAGGACAGCTCCTGCATGTCTCTTGGTTATACCTAAAGCGAGTTTGAGTCACTGGACAAGGGTCATAGCTCCGAGTCTGTCGAATTCGTCCGCCGCTTCGTTGCCCTGTTGCTCCCGATATTCAGGGACCTACAATTCAACCGGTTTCCTCCTAGCTAACTCATCCAGGGTATCTCTACACTCTCGTATCAGTGCAGAGTTCGTCTGAGGTTTGGCAATTGCCTTGAGTGTAGCCTATCAGAGCCGATGTGCACCACCTGCTAACGTCCCCTTGCTCCTTGGCAATGACGTCTGATTGAAAAACTGTACTATACCTCCTCAAAGTTCGAACGTCTGTAGTTTATAAATATCTGCCCCAGCCGACTCAATTCAAGCCTGAGCATCCTGAGGGAGGTTGATCTCCTGTTCCTTTCACTGGCCATGGTTACGAATCATAAAGGAGAACGACCTGTTAAGCCTCACGTACCTGTCGTCTTCGCACTAAAAGACAGCTGTGAGATCTTCTCCTCCGCTCTTGGGGTGATTCCTATGTGTCCTAAGTCATTTATACCTTTCTGACGTCCAGAATCCTACATAAAAACATCTGCCGCCATAGCGGCCCCTTTTTTTATCTAAATCGGAAAGCTGTGCAGTCCGAGTAGGACATCCAACGTGGATGTCGGCATAGACATCATTACTCCTAAAATACACAGCTCGGCAAGTCTATAAATTATCCCCAGCCGACGAGTATGTTTGTAAAGCACTATAAAGGCACTTGCTAAATAGGGACGTTAGTTTCACTTGATAATAGTACTCAATAAATAACGTTACATCACTAACTATAGCATGCATAAGGAGTTTTAAAAAAAAGCCACGCTAAAACTGTATAAAAATGTAGTTAATCTAGGTGAGTTATTGTAGTTTGTTAGCTTCTCGGAAATACGATATCATTATCGTTGCGTTGACGACCTCGCAGAACTATTTATCTTTTTCTATTCTTCTTCCACAGTTGCATATCTTCACGCAAGTCATCCGCAAAAAAAATAGAGTAAACAAGCCCTTCTTAACAATACCTACGGTTTGAAGGTTTAGCAAGTTATTAAAGTAGATAGCAGATTACAAATATTTTACAGAACATTTAAAATAATTTTAAAACAGTCATATCCTCTCTATTATTTAACCACTGTTAAGCGGCCCATAGACGGTTAATATTATTATGCAATATGGATTGCACAATATTTGGACGGTTGCCTATAGACGTTCAATATTATTGCACAATAATTGGGTTTGTACAATAAATAGAATCATATGGAGGCGATATTGATGGTTGTGCAAAATTTTGCGCAATCACCAGTACAGACGTACAAGGTGCTTGGCAATATTGTCAGTCTCCGCCAGTATTGTGAAGTGAAGTCATGTTGAGTTCTTTCCAGAAGTTTGGCCACAAAGAATTTACTTTTTTGACAACATCTTGCTTCTCGACATCCTGGTATTTTTCGCGATATTTCTCTACCAGCACGTCATACTGCTCACCTTTTTTAACGCGTTAGTATAATCTTTGCATTTAACATCCCATAGAGCCGGAAGTCCATGGTAATCTTCGATAAATTTCAAAATGAATTGTTTATCCAATTTTTTATCCGCCATCACGACGTGTTGGCTACCACCTCTTGATACCGACTGACTGGATATTGCACAATCCTGCCCACAGACGACACAGTATTTTCCAGGTTGCGCAATATATTTCAACAAATTTTGATTTCGTACAATCTATTACACAACCTTTCGATACTGTCTACACACGTTCAATTATATTACACAAACTCAATTATTGCGCAATAATATTGACCGTCTATGGGCCGCTTTAGGCTCTATTTGGCAAAGTGATTTATTTTAGTGAATAATATAACCTATTAAGAAAACTCTGCAACTTAGGAAACACCCTGTATAAATATTTAGGAATGAAGTTTCCAGGAAAAAAACTTAAAACATTATTTTTGGAATTGTTCTTATCTCGACAAGATAAGCCCAAAAAAAGATTGTAAAATGAGCCCATTATAATATTTTATGTAATGTTAATACATATAATATTAACCTTTAATTTGTAAAGTTTCACCCAATGCCAAAACATGTGGTAAATCCTTATCAACTACCTTAACTTCTCCATTGTACATAAAATGTAAAATGTACTTGAGATCAGTAAATCTTACTCCATTTAATAAAATAATAGGATGTTGTAAAGCTCCATGGACCTAGAACATAAAAGTTAGGTTAATAAGTATGTACAAAAATGGAAATGAGTCAAGTGAGTTTTCTACAGGTCAAATTTTTGATCAAGAAATTATAAAAATTGGCCTTTAATTCTGTTTTGATTTCATAGGAAAGTTGTTTTTTTTATCAATGCTAACGAAAGCTGTCAGTTATTCAAGTACAGTAATTGAAAAAAAATTGATTTACTCTTGATAGTTCAATTACTATAACTCAATTACATCCCTTAAATGGTAATTGTGATTTATTTTCCAACTATGAGTAAAGTAATTGGTGGTTGGAAATTTTTTTGGGTAACTGAATTCCTTCGCAATAACCAAATTGCTCTTAATAATGAAAAATTATAATTCAAATACTTTATGATAATTGAATTACTCTTAATACAGTAATTTTTGAATTTAAATATAGCTCTGATTAATGACAAATGTACGCACTCATATTAGAGTACAACTTATCTATCTTATTTTATCAAACTTTATCAGAAACAACAATCAAAGCATATTCAATTTTTACTGATATAAAATCTATACTAACATAATAAAGAAGGAAAGTTTGTATGTCTGAAACTACCAATCCGATTAAAAAAAAAAATTTACTGGTATGTAGCCTGTACTTTTGAGATGGACATATACTATATTTTAGAGGGTATGATAACAAAGAGCTGATGCGGTGGGGAAAGTGAGCGAACGCCCGTACTGTTTGCTGGTGACCGTGGCGAAAAACGGAGTGGCGCGCCAGCAAATACACTGATGAGAATTATTTTATAGCAATCTTTAACTTAATTTTGTCGAGACTTAGTGACGTGATTTCCTTGATAATATATTTCTGAAGATGAAAACGTTTGTTGTTTTGTTATTCGTAGTTTTAAGATTGTAGCGTGTAGGGGCTTTGTTGTTGGTATCAATAGATATCAAATAACGATAAAAACACAGCCAGAGAGAAAGAGGAGGAGGGGGAGGGAGACGGAGAGGGAGATGACAACGTTAACATTGACAACCACCAAAGAAATGCAAGAGCGGTTACCGGTGTAAAGTACAAGACGACAGGGAGATGTGGTTTTAGTGGGTAGGGTGCGTAACTGCATTCCCACATCTCCATAATAAAAAAATAAATTCTTCGCCTCAGAGTTCTACAAAAAAGTGTGCGACAGCATATGTCTATCTACAAAAGTTAACCCAAATTATTAATAAGTAAAGATATTAAAAATATAGGTGTTAAAATACTTCAACTAAAGAGAGTAATTTAGGTAGGAAAATAATAAAGGTGCTTCTGAACCTGGGCCGTTGCCACTCCGATGTACTTCCGAAACTCCGCCGTGCAGCACAAACTGATTCTAAAAGTAGGGACTCGTATAGTAAAATTGCTGCGTAATTTAAATCCACCAAAATTATATACATACATATACATTATACATACAATCCTTGACCCAAAATTAAGTTATCACTTGTATTATGACTACATGGTCAACAGAGCCTTTAGAATGCTCGGCTTTATCTGCAGAGCCAGTAGGCATTTCTCTAGCATCGACACTTTGAAACTATTATATCGATCCTTGGTGAGATCATTTCTGGAATACAGTTCCCCTATACAGTCACCTTATTATGAGTGCCATATTCACTCAATTGAAATGGTGCAGAACAGGTTCTTGCGTTTTGTTTCTAGGAAGCTTACCAGGTGTACAAGTATGAAATGCGGATTTCAGACAACAGATGGTGTACCAATACAGTGTGTGTTATAAAGATTTGATACTGCGCCATTTTATTGTGTCATCAACAAGTGTCAGACGCGCACGAGTGATAAATTGGAAAAGTGTGTGCATAGTTTTGTGTTGTTGTGTTCAATATGTCGAAATTTATACCGAATAAAGAGCATTCGCAGAGAGCATTAATTTTTTGTTTTCATTTGAAGAAAACTGCTGTTAAATCATACCGATTACTTCGAGAAGCTTGTGGTGAACATGCTCCATCGCAAGATAAGTGTGAACGATGGTTTCGGCGTTTCAAAAGTGGTGACTTAGATGTTGCAGACAAGGAACGTGGAAAACCGCCAAAAAATACGAAGATGTGGAATTGCAAGCATTGTTGGACGAAGGTGATTCGCAAACACAAAAACAACTCGCCGAGCAATTGGGCGTTAGTCAACAAGCTGTTTCCAATCGGCTACGAGAGATGAAAAGATTCAGAAGCCGGTAGATGGGTACCACATGAGTTGAACGACAGGCAAATGGAAAAGCGCAAAAACACGTGTGACATTTTGCTCGCTCGGTACAAAAGGAAGTCGTTTTTGCATCGTATAGTTACAGTGGATGAAAAGTGGATTTATTTTGAGAATCCCAAGCGCAAAAAATCATGGGTAGACTCAGGCACACCATCCACATCGACCGCAAGACCGAATCACTTTGGCAGAAAGACGATGCTCTCTGTTTGGTGGAACCAGAGGGGCGTGGTCTATTATGAGCTGTAAAAACCTGGGGAAACGGTTAATACTAAATGTTACCAACAACGATTGACCGATCTGAACCGTTCGCTGCTTGAAAAAAGGCCAGAATACCGAAAGGCAACACAAAGTTATTTTTTTTTTATGACAATGCTCTATCACATACGGCAAAACCAGTTCGCGACACGTTGGAAGCACTCAGCTGGGAAGTTCTACCCCATGCGGCTTACTCACCAGACTTGGCTCCTTCCGATTACCACTTGTTTGCATCGATGGGTCACGCACTTACTGAGCAGCGCTTTGGTTCGTACGAAGATGTGAAAAAATGGCTAGATGCAAAAGGGGAAAATTTTTACTGGCGTGGTATTCACAAATTGCCCGAAAGATGGGAAAAATGTATAACAAGCGATGGAGCATACTTTGAATAAAGTTCTTTTTATCATTCTTCCGAATTTAAAATTTTTTTTTTAGAAAAAAAATCCGCATTTCATACTTGTACACCTGGTAATAACTACCATTCAAATTTTTCTGCAACAGCCATGAGGTCCGTGATCCGGCTCCCTAGGCTATCTGTGAGAAGGTCTAATGCGCAACTATTGTTTCTATATAAGACTGTTAATTCTCAGCTGGACTGTCCTGATCTCTTGGCTCAAATAGATTTTTTTTATTCCACCCAGGAATACAAGGAGTCTGTTCACAGATCCAACTATGCCTTACATTCCCCCATTGCATGGCTTCATGCCAGAGGCAATATGGCTGATTTTTTTAATGTGTCACTTAGCGGCCTCAGACGAAAATTGTGGGATGACTCTTTACGGCAGCTATGACACTTGTGAATGCTTATGCATTGTGTTTTGTGCCTCTGTCTTCTGTTTGTTATCATTTGGTTGTTGCTTTCTAAGTTTTCATTTATATTTACTCTAAGTTTTACTTATTTACTTTTTGTTTAATTAAGTTTTGTTTTTAATACCTTAGTTAAGTTAGTTAGTTAGTATAGATAATTTTTTGTTGTTGATTTTTTATTTGTCAAATTTTTATTATACTGGGCTACCTGTAAATAAATAAATAAATAAATACATTATACAACAGTACTAGAATCTAAATAAAGCCCAGGCATCTACCCTCACAATTTTAAGCAGGTAATAGTGAGAAAGCAGGAAATCAACCACTGTCAAGATACTTTGATAAGCTTCACTAAAAGAACAGGAGCTGAGCCTGTAGGTGCATGAATTTATCTAGAAACCGTAGATATGTGTCAGCATCACACTGGAAAATAATATTATAGTTTCACAGGCAGAAGTCTTGATAGGACCTATAACACAGGAGATAACCACTATCTACAAAGGGTGGGTCACTTAGATAAGCAGGCAGCACTTACAGTAATCACTAAACCTAGCTGAATTCACCACTATTCCAGTCTATCTCCTACTTTCTTTCTCATTCATTAACGATCTGCTGGAAACGACCAGAAATCAAATTTACAGCGTTGCAAATGAAAAATGCTTATTTTTTCACTTACTTTGAACATTCAAACATGGGCTACTCAGGCAAATATCCTCAGACAGCAGGAAGTCCTTCAAGTTAACAAAGAGCTGACAGAAATTCTATTTTGGGGATAGTAACCAAGTAGAATTTAACACTACAAAAACACATGCGGTAATTTTTCTAAAAGAGTTAACATTGTGGAACTCAGCATAGTTATGTTAAGGACACTCCTTGGGAGCAAATATGTCTTGGCATGACCATGTCACATGCTTAGCAAAAAACTAGAGAGCTTTACATTCCACAACTGTTAACTCTGTACAAAGCTGAAGTTGACTGTTCTCATGTTTGGGGCTCTGCTCCCAAACATACACTTCATTTGGCTTCTATTCAGAAGAGAGTTGTTAGAGACCCAGAGCTCAACAGAGACTGTGATACCTTGAAACATGAAAGAATGGTTCACGACTTGGGTCTATTCTACAAGTATTTTCATGGAAAGTGTTCAATAGATGTGGTCTGCTTAATTCCTTTAAAAACAATGCATACCATTAATACACGTCATGCTGATACATCACATCCATATGAGGTTCAGCTTGTTACTTCTCATACAGAACTTTTCAAGCAGTCTCTTATATGGAGACCAACCTTTGAAATAATTTGCCCAGGACTGTGTTTTCAACCGAGTATAAGACCAACATGAATCGGTTCTCCAGTGCTCCCATAGCACTTTAGGGATTTCCCTGCAGCACATGTGCAGCCTAGAAGCCCCATACCTTACAGGGAGCAGAACCAGCACTGAACATATTAAAAAAACAGAAGGAGTAGTCCCCAAAAAATGGGAAACTGCCCAAGAACTTGAAATGAGGCTGACAACTAAATGAAGTAGACACATCTTAAATTATCTTGTTGGGATTCTCATGAGACACTGTAAGTTGAGAAGACATTTAACCCTCTAGGTGTAGTGGATCTCCCAAATTGTTCAATTTGTCTGGAGGATACAGAGATCTCACTTCAGCGTGTGGTAAGAGTTTTTGGGGGAAATTATTCAAAGATGAGAAATAAGGCTCTCTCTGGTCTGTTTGATATGTACCCAGCTAGCTGAAACTAATACTTTCACCTTTTACAAACACAAGTAATAGGTCATTTAGCAGGAATCCTAAAAAGTTAAGCTTAAAGAATATCAATAGAGGTTACAATATGTTATTAAGATAATAGTCTAAAATTATAGTGTTCATTATTGCACAAGTCAAGTAATAACTTACTTGCATATGCTATACAAATTATAGAAATATGTGCAGTCTTTTACATGGCTAAAAAAAATATTGATAAATGGTTTTTCACATATCATTTAAGCACTAGTTTTTAAGGCTAGCTTATCCAAAAAAACAACATTTTTTAAATAAATATTTGTTTACAATAACAACTTATTTGAGAAATAATAAATATAATAATTATACAATATTTATTTATTGCAACAAAAAAAAAAATATCCAGATTTTATTAAAAAGATGGAATAATTTGACTGAAATTCAGCACAATACTCAATTCTAGTTTAGGTTCTATATTTTTATTTATTTATTTGTGCCGTTTTATTTAGTATCCTTACCTGAAAAATACTATGGAAGTAATCACTGCAGGCAGATAAAATTAATTTATGTGCCTTGATATATTGACCCTCACATGACAATGTAACATCAACTAAGGATTCCCCATTCTGATGTTCGATAAAAGTTTGAACAAAATTTGCTAAATGATTATTCCATTTAAGGTTATATTGATCGCCTGAACTGGGTATTTCCATATTCGAGACTAAAAGAGAAAAGTAAAACTAATCTTAAATAAATATTACGTAAAGCGACATGTAAATATTTTCAATTTCAATTTTAAAAAATATGTATAATGTAGTAACATACCGAAAATTTAATTTCTCCACTTAAACTTAAATGTTGTAGTAAGAAGATAAGAAAAATTGTAATACAAATAATATTAGTTTTAAGATAAAATAAGATAAAAAGTGTAAATACGTGTTTTCCACACTTGTAAACAGGAAAAACTTAGGGCTTCACAGATCATTAATGAAAAATAGTTAGCATTGCGATGTTGTCATTTTTAGAGGTAACACAGAAATCACCCAGCAGAAATTTAAATTTGACAATGTGGCCATTTAGCCCTCGTAGTCAATGCCTGTTTTTTTTAGTGTCCGTACAGAGCACTTATAAGATCACTTCGGAGTCTGTTCGTCTGTCTATCCGTCTCTCACACTTCGGAACTATGTGATATAGAAAGTTGAAATTTGGTACTAATATAGAAGTTGATGGCCCCATCAGAGGCGTGTAGTTGTGAAAGTTAAATTTTGACTTAAAGTTAGTTTTGCCAGATTATCGAATGGGGTGCCAAATGAAAGCTTGTGAAAACACGAGTTCAAAAATATATATAATATATAATTGCGCACACTTATCTTTGTATTATTTTTAAAAATTGCCAAAAAGTGCTGTCCCCCCTCTTATCTTGACAAAAAGTACTGATCAAAAAATTTTGAAAAAATTCTGGAATGTTCTCCACAAAGTATAGATTGAACGAAAATTATCAGTTCTCAACAAAAATCGGAAACAAACTTTGTTAAAAACTCATTTGGTGTGTGTTTTGTGAAGTCATTGATTATTTTATACCTCCGTAACAAAAATTTTTATTTCAAAAGTAATCAACGTACGGAAACTAATTCTGCAAGTTCGACTTGCATTTGGCCGGTTATTTAACATTAACAAGTATGAGACGAGTGTCGCCGTACAATTCACAGATTGTGCTTGTGTTTCGCCGAATTCGGAGCAACATTTCACTACCTAGATGACAGCCTCAACAGGAAAATGAAACACAGCGAAGAGTTGATTCCTAAGTCAATATATTCGTGTTTTTTATTGTTCACTAATTGGACTCGTGTTGTCGAATTTTTTGTCGGCTTTAAGTTCGGAAATATTTTGTCAGAACATTAGTTATATGCAACAGTCTCGTAGTTTTGGACGAGACCTTTAGGGACTGCTTATTTCATTGGACGTAGGGTCGCTTGAAAAAAATATCCTTGACACACAAGCCTCTGTACCTGGCACATTAGGAATATTCGCCTCTAAAAATTGTTATTGCTAAGTATTATCAGGTTCAAACTTCTGTCATTGCTAGTATCAATTGGTACTTAATACTATGAACTATTTTTTACATCCAGTAGGTCAAAGAATTTCAGGTTCAAAATACGCAAACGCTCCAATAGCCAAAGTACGAAGGTTATCGTACCGCTTTTCGAAGCATGCGATCGTGTTTTTCCACCAGCATTTTTGGTTTGGTGATCCAACCGGATTCCACTCCATTTTAGATGTTTTGAATATTAAGTTAGACGTGTAAAAAGATATCAAATTTCGCTTGGCTAATCCGGAGGTTAAAACAAGTTATAAAAAAAAATCTTGCCCTGACCATCAAGACTGCATTCACCACCGTCTCTTTGTCACATGAGACTTTGCGGTTCTGAAAATTGAAGTAATTCTTGAGAGTACCTTACTATTACTATGCTCTTACCGAAATAAAAATTGCATCTATATATGTTTCTTAGGAGTGGAGATAATAAATATATGAAGCCGAAAATTCGCTTTTAGTAATAGAAAGGTACTATTTAACCAGATTTTCAAATTCGTGGGGCCTTATTTGATAAAGGGTTAAAAACTGAGTGCTGTTATTTAAGATGAGAGCAGCATTTTTTTAATGTAGTTTGTTACGATAGATAAAAAATTTGAATTTTTTTAAAATCTCTTATTGTTCTATTTCTGAGTCATAAGCCTGACCATCTTCATAAAGTTAATTATTGGTTTTCGGCTCTTCCTTGCATTTCCTGAAAGCGATAATCAAATATTGAAAGCATATTAAAAGAAGATTGATAAAGAACTTTCTTAGCTCTATGTTGTTTGACCACAGACTAAAGTCAAAGAACCATTTCAATGATGACTACAATTCGTAAGTTTCCATGAAAAAATAAGGTTATTTTTATAATCTTTCTCACCGCTTTATATTTTTCACATATTTTTTATTAGCACCAATGGGAATTATCATCTGAAAACAGAATACAAAATAAAGGACTTGTTATCGATTCGGGCAATCTAAAATGGAATCGTAGCTTAGTTATTGCTTTCTTTATTTTTTATGGTTTGGCACCGAAAAGAGCAATTCGCCAGCATATTATGTATGATTATGGGATTGTCTGACTCTAAACCATTCCAGAATCAAGCTTAGTTATTAAAAGAATGATAATCACATAACCCATATCGAAAATATCATGAACCGAGACAATTTTGCTTTCGGGCATCGAATATTGGCTATAAACCGAGTGGTCATTGCAATATATGGCCAAAATAAGAGAAAAGAAGAGGACAAATGTCTTAGCTTTACAAACGTCCGCTTGGAGGCGCTAACAATTATTTTTTCTGTTTTTCAGGCTTAACCTCAAAACGTGCTTGTTTTAATTTCCTGGAAAAAATATACTATTTTATAGTCAAGAAATGTTTAAAAAGTGAGTAGTATAAAAAAATTACCGTATTATATACTTACTTAATTGATGTTCTTTTCAGATTTGACGAAAAAGAGAGCGTATCTGGCATTTTGCAGCTAAAATCGTCTGTTCAAAAATCAATTAGAGCGAAAATTTTGGAATCTTATCCCCACTTAGAAAATTATTTAGATAGTATTTTACCCAAAAAGGATGCATTTAGGATAGTTAAGTGGTAAGTTGATTCAAAGAAAATTACTATTACAATATTTTTTTATGGCAATTTTGTTAGGCATGTTACAGACATATGGTACATGGTGAATACTAATTTGTCCCAAGATCTTTGAAATTACAGGTTGAAGTATAATATGCAAAACCATTTTTTTTAGCCATGACCACATAGAAATTATTGTAAATTCTGCAGGAGAGCAGCAGTTCTTCAGACACAGAGAGGGACAATGGATGCCAACACTAAGGCTGCTTCACAAATGTAAGTTTATTATGTATATTATAGCTGATGGTTGTTCTTAATAAAACTGCACTTTAGTGTATTTTATCTTTTGTTTTAGATCCTTTCTTCCTTCCAATGCAACAAGTTGATAAAGGTGCAATTCGATTTGTACTCAGTGGGGCCAACATAATGTGTCCTGGACTGACTTCTCCTGGAGCTCAGATGTCTGAAGTACCAAAAGATACAGTAGTGGTAAGTATTAACAGGAATAAATGAAAAGTATTTTCTAAGTTAAGGTGTATCAGACTATAGTACTGACAAATAAATAACTTCAAAATATATCATCAAACCATTTAAAAACCCTCTCTAAAAAAAAAAAAATTATATTGAAAGTTTACAAATCAGGTAAAACCTCATACAGTCCTGCAAAAATTAATTAATTTTATGCTAATTTCAACTTAAGATAGCATAACTCTTAGGATTATTAGAATGAATTTCTAGAAAGTCACTCAAAATACAGGCAGTTGAATTTGAAGTACCATAATTTTCCATTTAAGCAAAGATGTGGAATCTGTTTCATGTTAGAATTGCAGCCTTTAAAAAAAAACTTAACTAAAGGAACAAAAAAATAACTGACTGAAAATCTGACATTACTAAATAATTTAAAAATCACACATAATTTTTAAATCACTATGGCATGTGTTATTTTTTAAAGTTATCTACCTAAAAAATTACTTGGTAGTTAAATTACCATTGTACGAATTTATTATTTTGCAATTTTCTTCTTTTTTCTTTCAAAAAATCAGCAAAAGCAATTTTTGTCATTGTACAGAGATAAATTTTCCCACTAAAGAGGAAAATAGTCCAAAAGTTATTTATGAAAGAATGTCTCAGGTATACAGCAATGCTGTTCCATTTTATGACCAAGTAAAATTTTTGTCCAAATAGTTTCTATAGGGCCAAAACTTAATTTAAGGTGACCCCAGTTCAGGATTAATGGTTGATGAAAGAGGAAACTAACAGGCTCATTGAGGATTTGTTGCTCTCAAATCAATGAATGATGATCCAAATACTTGTTAAAGTAGCTGGAGAATCTGATATTACAGGGTTTAAGATTGTGCCTAAAGATTTAAGGATGAAAATAGTTTCTGCACAATAGACTCCAAATCTCCTTACACCAAAGCAGAAACTGGTGAAGAAAGAAATTTCTCAAGAACATTTGGCTGCTCAATAGGATGGTGAAAGCTATCTTATTGAAATTGTCAGAGGCTTAGGTATTTTATTTTGATTCTCCCAAAGCAAAAGTAATTGCAATGAACTCATAAGAGTTCTCCATTTCCAAAGAAGGTGAAACTTCAGTTGTCCTTTCACTGAGATACATCTACCCTATAGCCTTGACTGATCTCTTTCTTTCTCTTTCAAACATCTGAAGATCATGAGCTTAACTACTGTATAGTGTCATTTTTTGAGGCACAAACAGAATTTTTTTGGATAGAATGAAACAATTTTAGAAACACTGGACTAAATGTATTATTATAGATGATAGTTATGTAAAAAAATATATTTTTTTCTTTGCAGCAGAGTAGATAACTTCAAAAAATATCCTCTTATTACTGTCCTTAATTATTCTTATATCTATAGCATTTGTCTAATAGTATAGTAGAGCACAGTGAAGTTTATTATTATTATTATTATTATTAATGACAAAATACAATACCATACTATTAATTAAATGAATACTTAAAAATTAACAAATTAAGTATCTTACATATCATAGATTACAGTCCCTGGCCAAATTATTAGACGCACTGTATTTTTTTTTAGTAATTTTATGTTTCTTAAGAGTTTTTATGCAATAATGGTATATTTAAACTACAATATTATTGATTTTTATTTAAAAGAATTGTTGTAGACTACATATTTGTATTTATTTTTTTAACATATGGCAACACTGTGTTGACAAAGTGATACATGAACGTAAACAAGTACAAACCTGTATCAGTCGCGATCGGAATCGAGTCAGGTACGGACGTGTTTCTGTGGCTTTATGGACTGTGATTGTTTGTTTAACAGTTTTATACTACTCAGTTATTAGTTTATTTTGTATGCAGTGTTTTAAAAAAGTAATTGGACTATTTTCATTATGGGTAGAAAAGGCGATCTTTCACCACGTAAAAAAGCTGAAGTGAAGGCCCTTGTGATTGCGAAAACATTTACAAACCGAGAAATATCACGAAGATTGGAGGTTTCTGAAGCTAGTGTACGACGCATAAAAAAGAAAATTGAGTCAGGGAAGGAATTAAGCCCGAAAAGAAAGAAAAGATGCGGTAGAAAACCAATTTTCACTCCACGGTCAGAGAGATGTTTGAAGAAAATTTGTGTAGAAAACAGATTTGCTACCACAAAGGTAATAAAATCACAACTCCAGGATGCTAGCGTAAATGCTTCTGAGCGCACTGTTCGAAGAAAATTGAAAGAAATAGATTTTAAGGCCTGTCGCCCCGCCAGGAAGTTAACAGCTGCAATGAAAGCAAAGCGCCTGAAGTGGGCCAAACAATGGCAAGACAAAGATGTGGACTTCTGGAGATCGGTAAGATACAGCAATTTAATCAATAATTGATACATTATTATCATTTTCAGTTAAATAAAGCAAATAAACATGGAAGTTTATATATTTTTCCTATTTTTGACAGGTCTGCTTCAGTGATGAAAGCACATTCGAAATTTTGCAGAATAACGCTCAGTATGTGCGTCGTCGTCATGGAGAAAAGTTTCATCCTGATTGTGTCGTCCCGACGGTTAAACATCCCACCAAAGTGATGACTTGGTCAGTCATCAGCGGCAAGGGCACTGGACGTCTGTACGTCGTCAAAGGAATAATGAGGCAAGATCAGTACAAAGAAGTATTACAAAATCGGTTGATTCCGCAGCTCAGAGAATGGTTTCCAAATGGGGAACCATTCACTTTCATGCAAGATGGAGCTCCCTGCCACACTGCTCGGTCTGTTAAAGCTTTTTTGGCAGAAAAAAATATCCCTCTGTTGGAGATTGGCCCTGATATGAACCCCATTGAAAATGTGTGGGAGCTGATGAAAAGAGAAGTGGCTAAAGATGTGATTACCAACAAAACCCAGCTCCTAGAAAAGATTATTCATGTGTGGAATCATCATCCTCAAATGCAGGAGACACTACAATCTTGCATTGATAGCATGCCGCGCAGAATTAAAGCTTTGATAGCGGCTAAAGGTGGCTCAACTAAATATTGACTTTTACTAACATTAATTTCACTTTTCTTTAAAACTTAATAAACTTATGCTTTTCTAAATTAATGCTGTTTTATTTATGTCAAATAAATAGGTAATTGATTGGATAATATAAAAATAAAAAATAAATCAATTTAAAATAATAAAACGGTACAATATCACTCGGTAATTAATATTTTACATGAAATCTTGCAGTGCGTCTAATAATTTGGCCAGGGACTGTATATTATTACATCATCAGAAAATTGAATTAGTCAGAATATGGTCTGGAGGTTAGGAATGATTTCACATATTTTTTAAATAAATTTAAGGGTAAACTATGTACTGGAGATTCTTTTTCATTATTTTTATATTTTACTTTTTACTATTTCGTACAGAATACTTACTTCAGTGTCTGTCCGCCTGCCTCTCACACCCGAATTTCTCTGAAACTATTTGACATAAAAAGTTGAAATTTGGCAATAATATAGGAATTAATGGCTTCATCAGAGCTCTGTAATTTTGAAAGTTAAATTTTGACTTAAGGGGTTAGTTTTAGGGGATGAAATCAGAAGTGTAAAAAGAATTTTTTTACACTTCTGTCTAGAAATATTTTTTTTTGTTTAAATGAAGTCTCTAAAATGTGCAGACACAGAAATATCAAAACTTTATTCTTGATGAATACCAGCTTACAACTATCTCTAGAAGATAGGGCCACACAGATTACTTGAACATCTTTCCTAGAATATTAAGACCCTACTTATATGAGATGCATTACTCTAAAATCTAACCCATTTGAGATCTCAGATTGCATAAAAGCATCAAATACTATCAAGGCAATATCTTTCATCATAGTTCTTGTTTTTTAGGCTATAATGGCTGAAGAGAAAGAACATGCATTAGCTATTGGAAGAACAACATTATCCACCGAAGATATGTAAGTAACAAATAATTTTTAATTTGCCTTTATTCCAGAAATAATATTCCAAGGAAAAAAATACTGAATTTCTAACCGTTGCTTAGTTTGTTTGAGTAAAATTTTGAACACATTAAAAGATGTTATGAAAAGGAAAAAGTCACGCCAAAATAAAATTTAGTTTTTTAAAACAGAAAAATTAATGAATGTCCAAACAATTGGACAAATACATTTTAAACAAATCTAAGGTTGTGTTACTTTATGTAATATTCTGTGTCAAATTTTTTTGATCTTGATAATAGCATTTAAATATAAAGTTTAACAAAAAAATTTGGGTAGAAAAAAAAACTGGGAAAAAGGAATAAAAATGGCAAAAAATCATTAAACAGGGCGTTAAACAGATGCTAGTAATAATAAATTTTACTTACTTTTTCATTTTAAAGCAGATTTCTTACAATCTTGAATTTTTTTACTTACAGAAACGATTTAGTTAGAATTTGACAATAAATTCTGGTTCTGAATAGTATTTTGCAGTACAAATTACTGTGTATGGTATGTTTTTCAATTATATGTAGGATATAGTTCATTTATCTGTACAATAGCAAAATCACAAAATGGCAAAAAATCATTAAACAGGGCGTTAAACAGATGCTAGTAATAATAAATTTTACTTACTTTTTCATTTTGAAGCAGATTTCTTACAATCTTGAATTTTTTTACTTACAGAAACGATTTAGTTAAAATTTGACCATAAATTCTGGTTCTGAATAGTTTTTTGCAGTACAAATTACTGTGTATGGTATGTTTTTCAATTATATGTAGGATATAATTCATTTATCTGTACAATAGGTCCCATATTTTTTGAATTAAAACTATTTTGAAGCAGTTTTTGATATGATAATAGTTTTGACTTAATGACATTTACTGACAAAATCAAATTTTAATATTCCAATATAAAGTTTTTTATGAACATTAACAGGCTAACAATCTCTCCTTCCAAAAACTTCTTTAACTTGAAATATATAAAAAACATACTCTTAATCTTACACCCACAAATCATTTTTAGTGTTCCGTACGGAACACTTATAAGATCACTTCGGTGTCTGTCTGTCTATCCGTCTGTTACACTCAATTTTCTCTGAAACTATTTGACGTAGAAAGTTAAAATTTGGTATTAATATAGAGATTAATAGCCTCATTAGAGCCGTGTAGTTTTGAAAGTTAAATTTTGACGTAAGGGATTAGTTTTGGGGGGTGAAATCGGAAGTGAAAAAAAAATTTTTTACTAAGTCATCGAGTGGGGTTTCAAATGAAAGCTTGTAAAAACACGAGTTCAAAAATATATATAATGTCTTACATGCGCACACTTTTCTTTGTATTTTTTTGAAAAAATTGCAAAAAATCACTGTCCCCCCTCTATCTCGAAAACTACTGATCCAGAAATTTTGAAAAAATTCTAGACTATTCTCCACGGGGCGTAGATTGAACAAAAATTATCACACATAACTTATCTGGCATATAAAAAAAAAACAAAAATTTCAAGGTCATCAGTTTTCAGTAAAGATCGGAAACAAACCTTGTTGAAAACTCATTTGGGGTGTTTTGTGAAGTCATTGATCATTTTATACATTTTATAACAAAAATTTTTATTTCAGAAGCAATCAACGTACGGAACACTAATTGCGCAAGTTCAACTTGCCCTTGACCGGTTATTAAATATTTGTTAGCCATTGGTTTCTTTTATTTTTTTACACTGTAAACTCTAAACTGGATACTGCATTTAACAAGATAAGATTTTTAATTAATAAAAAAAAATAGTATAGGGAATTTTTATGACCAAAATATATTATAATTTATTAACATTTCTTTGTATTTCCAGTTCCTATAGTAATCCAAATCCGAGGTAATAATAACCTGTCAAGTGCAAGTTGGATTTGGGCAATTAGTGTTCCGTACGTTGATTGCTTTTAAAATAAAAATTTTTATTACGGAAGTATAAAATGATCAGTGACTTCACAAAACACATCCCAAATGAGTTTTCAACAAAGTTTTTTCCCGATCTTTAGTGAAAACGGATGCCCTTGAAATTTTTGTTTTTTTTTATATACCAGATCAATGACCTCGTGATAATTTTCGTTCAATCTACACCCTGTAGAGAATATTCCAGAATTTTTTCAAAATTTTTTGAACAGTACTTTTTGAGATAAGGTGGCGGGACAGCAATTTTTTAAAAATAATACAAAGAAAATTGTGCGTAAGTATTACATTATATATGTTTTTGAACTCGTCTTTTTACAAGCTTTCATTTGACACCCCACTCGATGACCCGATAAAAAAAAAATTGTTTTCGTTTAAGATTTAACTTTCAAAACTACACGGCTCTGATAGGGCCATCAGTTCCTATATTATTGCCAAATTTCAATTTTCTATGTCAAATAGTTTTGGAGAAAATTGTGTGTGGCAGACAGACGGACACCGAAGTAATCCGTACGGAACACTAAAAATAAGTTGAAGTACGAAAGAGACATCGACGCTTTAGGGTTTTTACGCGGGTGATTTTATCGATTAAATTCGAGTCAACACTGCCGGTAAAATTACACAGAGTTTAAAATTTAAAAAAAAATCGAAAGCATTTCACATTTTATGGTCTATTTACACCTATCTTTAATTGTAAAATGTGTTTTTTACATGCCATTTCGCTCGTGCTTCCCTGTTGTTGTCTTAAAAGATTTACACTCCCGCTGTTAGGTCACGTCGAAGAAAAAGACCGTCAATTTTCAAATTGCAATCGGTGTCGAATATAAGCTCTTTCACATAAATTGCCGTACAAAAACTGCACAGAATTGGAGCATGCAGACACCATCTAAAAAAATTTATTCAATTTCCCCGTAATTTACATTTTTTCCTCGTTGGGGTAATTTAGCAGTAAAATGCATCGCAGCAGTAATTTTAACAACTTCCAAACGGTACTATTTTTTTGCAACTTAATTACTGTTTCTCTGTTATCAGGATTTCAAAATCATCTTAAGCAAACATCCCAAAGCTCACGTTTTTCTGTCTAAACGTTTATAAAATTCATTAAACCACCGGAAAAGATGTGACGTCAGTTACTCCGTAAAATGATTTACCTAGTACATATAGTTCCAAAATATGTACTAAATTTGACTTTCACACATAAATGCGCTTTATGAAAAGATAATAATCGGAAAAAAATACTTACCCATAGTAAATGGTTCAAATGTTAAAATTGAGAATAACGAAAAAATAACAGAATTTTTAGATTCTTCGGTTGAAAGAACCCTGAAAAAAAAAACCATATAACACAATATATATATATACAAGGCAACTACTCTAACTCCCCTACCTTAAATCCTTACATGTTTCACCAATTGAAAATAATGAAGAAATAGTACAATTTTGAGATTCTATCACTTAAAGAATTCTGAAAAGGACGTCAATACAATATATATGAAGCATTCCCTTTAACTCCCTCTTCTATGTCACTAACCTCTTACGTGTTTAGCCAATTGAAAATATTAAATAAATAACAATTTTTAGATGCCTCGACTCCATCGACCCTAAAAAGGCTATATAACAGGACACATGTATACGAGGCAACCCGTCTGACCCCTCTCCTACCTCATTTACCCTTACATGTTTGACCAATTGAAAATAATGAATACAGAACTTTCCAGATTCGTCGACTCAAGAACCCTGAAATGGACCTAACATAATCGAAACAACCCCTCTATCTCCTGTTCCTACCTCAGAACCCCTTATGTGTATGAACAATTGAAAACAATGAAAAAATAACCCAATTTTCAGATTTTTCAACTCCAGGAACCCTGAAAAAAATCATATAACACGATATATTCAAAGCAACCCCGCTCACCTGCTCTTTCACCCTTTTAACTTCTCATAGTATAAAATAGAAGTTTTATTTGTTGTCAAAAGATCTAGAAATGGTTGTGGAACATGTCACAAATTAAATGTACAGGGTGAGTCAACGATAGATTAAAGTTCATTATCTCATTTGTTTCGGGAATGACGAAAAAATGTTAAATACAATAGTTTTAGGGAATCTTAAGGTGCACAGTTTAAAATTATTTTTGAGTATACAGGGTACTTCAGAAAAGTGTGGCCGATATAACATGTTTTTTTAAACGGAACATCCTATTTTCTAATTTATTTTTAAATTCTGCGTAAAATTTTATAACTATTTTATTAATAGTATTATATACTATAGTTTTCAGTTTTGTAAAAAATTGCCAGTAGCGCCATTGTTTCGAAGGTGGAATACTCATAATTGGTACGAGAATAGAGATGAAAAAAAGATATATGTAAAGAAATTTGAGTTAGATGCTACAGGGTGTTCGAAATAAATTTATACATTTCGACTATTTTAAATCGAAAAATCTCAAATTTTTTAAATGGCATACCCTGAATATCATTATTTTTTTCTGATAGATTTTACAAAACCCTCCAACTTTTATTAAGCATGTCATATACCTATTTCTAATAGTTTTCGATTTATTTTGAATTTTTCGATTTTTACCCTTGTTTTTAATACACTTACGCTATAACATCATAGTTGCCAAGACAAAGAAAAATTGTCATTGTCAAATATTGTCATGTCTATTAATTTGTTGTAGTAAGTGACATATCAAGGTAATAGTTATGGATTTTCCTAAAAATGAATTAATTGATATGGTTTATATACTGGGGAGGCGGGAAAAAATTGTAAGGCTTTACAGAGCGAAATACCCTAATAGATGTATACGATCTAGAAAATCTTTTCAGTGCTTAATGGAACGGTTTGATGGTAGTGGTAGCGTTGAGTATACGAAACGGAAAGTACTAAACCAGAATGCTACCAATGAGGAAAAAGAAATGGAGATTTTACTTCATGTTGAAGATAATCCCCAGGACAGCCGCCGTCAACTAGCTGACTTATCTGACACATCCCAATCTACGGCTAATCGCACCACGAGAAAATACAATATCATCCCTTTCATATGGAAATGCACCAAGAACTTCAAGACCGTGATTTTAAACGACGAGTAAACTTTTGTACCACCATAAATGGAGCAATAGAGGCCGATCCAAATTTTTTATCCAAAATAATATTTTCTGATGAAGCTACTTTTCGCAGTAAGGGAGCAGTTAACAGCCATAACATGCATTATTATTCAACAGTTAATTCAATTTGGGTCCGGGAAGTTCAAAACCAAAACCACTGGTCGCTTAATATATGGTGTGGAATATTAAATTTTCGAATTATTGGTCCATATTTTTTCCGCGAACTGCTTAACGGGCCTAGATATCTAAATTTTTTGCAAAACGAATCAGCCCACCTTCTTGAAGAAGTTGATAACTTTGAAAGGGAAAAAATGTGGATTCAACAAGACGGAGCTCCTGCTCATTACCGCCGGGAAGGTCGGGAATTTTTAAACGATCGTTACCCACAAAAATGGATCGGTAGGGATGGATTCATCAGTGGCCCCCTCGATCATGTGACTTAACACCTTTAGACTTCTTTTTGTGGGGCTACATTAAAGATCGTGTTTATGTGAATCCCCGAACAAGACCAGTAGATATGGAAAATAGGATACGGGATGCGTGCAGGACAATAACGCTCTTTATGTTAAGAAAAGTGAAGAAAAATATAGTAAAATGAATAAACATGTGTATTCAAGTAGACAGGCATATTTTTGAACATTTATTACGTCATAATAATTAATCATTAGATAAGTTAAACTATATTAAAATTATTATTAACTATTTGTTTATGTTTTCACAATAGTCTAAGTGTATTAAAAACAAGGGTCAAAATTGAAAAATTCAAAATAAATCGAAAACTATTAGAAATAGGTATATGACATACTTAATAAAAGTTCAGAAAAAATAATAATATACAGGGTGTGACATTTAAAAAATTTGAGATTTTTCAATTTAAAATAGTCGAAATGTAAAAATTTATTTTAAACACCCTGTAGCATCTAACTCAAATTTTTTTACATATATCTCTATAGAACGCTCGTACCAATTATGAGTATTTCACCTTCAGCAACAATGGCGCTACTGGCAATTTTTTACAAAATTGAAAACTAGTATGTAAAAAAAAAAAATTAAATATTAGAAAAACTACTAGGTAGTGTTATATACTTATAACATTATTAATAAAAAAGTAATACAATTTTACACAAATTCAAAAATAAATTAGAAAATAGGACGTTCCATTTAAAAAGACATATGTTATATCGGCCACACTTTTATGAAGTACCCTATATACTCAAAAATAATTTTAAACTGTGCACCTTAACATTCCCTAAAACTATTGTATTTAAAATTTGTTCGTCATTCCCAACAAATGAGATAATGAACTTTACTGCATCGTTGACTCACCCTGTACAACATACAAAACCATATTGTTGATAAATTTAAAACATGTAAAAATACTAATACATTATATATGATGGGTTTTTGATGTCCAGAAATCGACTTTTTGAAAAAATCAATTTTTCAAGTTTGCAAGTCCAAAACTATGGGAAAACGGGTTATTAAGAAACCAGAAAGTAATGTTTTGTTTCAACAAATATATATAATTAAAAAACAGGATTTGTCCATTCTTAAATTGTTTAAAACAAGTTATGTCCATTATAAAACAACAACATTTTCCAGAACCATGACTACTTTTATGTAAATTATTTAATTTTAAAAATAATAAAAAAAAAAAAAAATTAAAATCAATAAGTACAAACTATTAACTAAAATTTCGTAAATTATTTGTGTTTTTTTTTAAATATATGTCCTTGAGTTTTTCTGCAGGGATGAGAATTTTCTTGAAATAAGATTGCAAGGGCAGCTGAAACTCGGCTGGGCTGGCATATACTACTCTTCTGGACTTCATAGACTTCCCGGCCTTTGTGGACCTAAACTGCTTGGTTGGGTTGAGTGACTTTTGACAACGGACTCCATTATAATTATTTCTTTGAAAAAAACCGCTGCAGTTTGACACGACTTGGAGCTTGCTTGTTTTTTGTATTGGAAAGGGGCGTTTGCTTCTGTATTTTTTTGCCCTCAAAAAAGTTCGTCCAACTTTTAATCAGCCGCTGCTGGACATTAATAACCTTGAAGGGACTAGGAGCCACTGATATCAGGCTACCATGGACATACACGGTTTTGAACTATTTTTTCTGGACATATCTTCTTTTGAACCGAACATGCATTTCTTTTAAAAGCTCTATCCTAGGACCTTTTTTGCTTTGAACAGAAATGATTTGTCTGTCGGTTAGTACTTCTTGTATACTAACAGATGGCAGTTAAAACTCGTTTTTGAATTTTTTGGACATGTCCAGTTTTGAACTAAAACCCTTCATATAACATTTTTACAAACATAATATGAATTACAATATTAAAGTATCTAACATATCGCAAATTATGTTATCACGTCATAATAAAATTCACTTAGTGTGTAATACCAGGAATAATTTCAGATGTGTTTTAAGGAGGTTGAAGTGGGATAGTCCCAACCAAAAGTTTTGAATGTTGTCATTTAGAAATGCTTTGTATTAAATAATTAAAAAAATTTTATAAGACTAATGATGGTCATCATGATAATAAATTCATTATCTTGTATATTGTTTATTTAATTTTATCATGAATGGACTAACTTTTGGATGTTTTGTCCAAAAATATGGAAAATAAAAATAAATTATATTTTATAATTTTTAAAAAATTATCCAAGCAAATAATATGAAAAAATTAAAATAATAAAAAAAATATTTTAATAGTTAAAAAATAGGTAATTAATAAAAAATGATAATTAAAAATCTTAAAATTCCGGTATCTCGAAGCGGCAATGCTGTAACGTAATTGGCTCTACTGATACGCTTATATTTTAGAGATATTTAATTTTGTGGTTGACTTCCGGTCGACAGTTCGTAGCACGCGGATGCGTTCTCCCGATTGGGGCTTCTGAAGGCGAAGTGCGAGCGTTTTGGAGCTTCGGAGTGTGGATCGGTGGTCCACAAATTGCTCGGTAGGAGTTCTAATCGCGTAGGGTTTGAGCAGTAGGCGAACACGTGAGGCCGGGTTTTTTGTGTCAATCACGTAATCAGACAGAAAAAAGGTTATACCTAAAACCAGTAGCAGTTCCCGAGGAGATCCTTTATCAGTGCCAAAAAAGAAATTAAGTTATAAAGACAAATAAATATTTTTTTGGGGGAGGATACGTTGTTCTCCACCTGTAGAAAGGATCCAAACTCGAGAATGTGTAACGCATCACCGAAGGGTCGCCGGTGCTCTGCCTAAGCACGAGACGGATTCAAAGCCGAGTAAATTATCCAAAGAAGGATAGAGCTCAATAAAAGAGAGAGAAAGAAAGAATTTTGTGGTTGTTGTGATCAGCTGTCGTAAACAAGTAAAAAAAAATAGATAATAATAAAAAATCAACAAATATTGATAAAAATGGTAAAAAAAAATTTATGTGGAAGCGAAAATGCGTTACTGAGGCTGTATCCAATCAAAGATTAAGCCAACAAACGGAACAGAAAATCGAGTGTCTCCTAACCTCTGTGACATTGGTCGTCGAATTGTTGACATGCGATCATTTGGAGAAAACTTCAAATATTCTTCATGTAATGAAACACTTTTATTATATAATATTACTAATGAAAAACGCTGTGGTCTAGCATTTACTAACTACGTACAACACCAACAGACAATACACATATATCAAAGGACAATAAAGAACATTATAATGATAACACTAAAGCTGCAGTAGGTAATTATAAGTTAAACAAGTAAATTAATTAAATAATTAAAACAAATGTTTTAAATTATTTATTTTTATTTTATTTATAAAAACTAATACCCATTGCAAATCTGTTATTAGTTAAACTTAATATTATTTACTTGCACCATATGTTTTAATTATATAAACTTGTACTATACAATTTAAAATATTTAAATTTCCCGCCATTACTACTATGTTGCCGCTATTTCAAAAATAAAAGGTAAATCATTCACAAGTACCTCCAATAATTGGTAATTTTCATAAAGTTAAAGCTTCCTAATTAAATTTGAAAAAAATTTTTAAAATAATCGCGAAATTTCAATGTCTTACATAGTTAAATTTCCTATTGATGGCATTTTTTTTTTCATTTGTCGTAACAAAAAATGTGTCATTTTTATATCAAATTGACGTATTCTCCATAAGACTATATGTATTGTTAACTTCGATTTTTATTTAAATAAGTTTCCTAAAGACCTTAAATTTTTCATAGAAAATTTCTAAACTAATTAATCTATCGAAATAAATCAATACAAAATAGTTTTCATATTTTACGTTTAACGCCTCACCCTCCTTAAGCATAGGAGGGTGTAGACTGCGTCCCTGAGTTGGTAGTTCTATATTTTCTTTATGGAAAGAGGTATATATATTTGTTAATTGAGTGTTGAAGATCATTTTTATTTCTGGTGTTGTAATTGTGGCTTAAGAAGCTATCTAAGAATAATGCAGCGCTTTTTTTTATCAATAAACATGAGTCCAAGGTAGACAAACACAGAACATCGCACCTAAACCATACACGTAGAGCTTTGTAATCTACTAAGTCAAGTGCCTTGGAAAAGTCCAAGTACGGTATCATAAAGCTATTTTTCTTTTTTTTTCTCATTTAAGTATTGTAAGATTTTAATGCTTGTTAAAATACAAATGTTCTTTTCCCCCTCCTAAAGCCACTCTGTCCTTTAAAATTTTTAAAATAGTTAAATTGCTTTCTTTTCAATTAAATATTCTGAATATTGATATCCAGAGATTTTTTGGGTTTCTAGTTCCGCAAATAATAGCCAGTTTAGACAAAATTGTTCTAGTTTTGAAAAATTGGCCAATCTTGTTAGGCTATCGAATTATACTATTTCGAGGGTATATTAAGCGAATATTTCTTCTTTTTAGCAACGGATATTAATAGTCATAATACCTTACCATCAATTTTTGAAGAATTTAAACTCACAAATAATCAAAAAGAACAATTTCGAAAATCCCATTTTTACCGAGTAATGCTATCGCTGAATGTAAAGAATAAAATAATTTTACGCAAAAATATAATAAACTTGACCTAACTAGGCAGCCTACACAATAGAAAGGTAAATAACCTAACTTACCTATGGTAGGTTATCCTATCCTAGCTTTATTTCCTTTTTGTGGTGTATGCTGCCTTTATTTAAGTTTATTTCCTTTCTGTTGTGTACGTTGCCTCTTGTTAGGTTAGGTTAATTTACTTTTTGTTGTGTTGGCTGCCTTTAATTCACTTAGTTTTATTTCCTTTCCATTATGTAGGCTGCATTTTGTTAGGTTTCGTTTATTTCCTTTCTTTTGTGTAGGCTGGTTTTGTTAGGTTAGGTCTTTTCCTTTCATAATTGATTCTAAAGAATGTCATCGGTCTTTGAACCGGTTTGAAAAACTACAGAAAAAAAACCTAAATATACCCAAGATTGACTAATTTCTCAAAACTACAACACTTTTGGCCAAAGTGACTAATTATTACATACCTAGCAACCCAAAAAACTCGTACATTCCATCTTAGAAAATATTTGGTTGAAAAACAGGATTTAACTCAATCTAAAAATTTTCGGCACCCATATTAGATCTGCCATTTTGAATTTTTAAAATCTAACTTTGAATACATAATTAGTAACTCAAAAAACTCCTTGATACCAAATTTGGTTGAATAGGAAAAAATTAAACTAATTTTGGGTTTTCGCCCGCCATATTGGATACGCCATTTTGAATTTTTAAAATGTGACATCGGATTCGTAACTAGCGACCCCAAAAACGTTAAATATCCTTGGAAAAGTCGCTGAATATTAAGGAACATAAGAAACGAGAAATAACCTGATATATATATATATATATATATATATATATATATATATATATATATATATATATATATATATATATATACATACACATACAGTCAACACTGTTTATAGTGAAACTCTATATAGTGAAAAACTCTTTATAGTGAAATTTCAGTCAACATTTTAGTCTTTCACTATATAGAGTGTCGACTGTATATATATATATATATATATATATATATATATATATATATATATATATATATATATATATATATATATATATATATATATATATATATATATATATATATATATATATATATATATATATATATATATATATATATATATATGAATATATATATATATATATATATATATATATATATATATATATATATATATGAATATAAAGGGTGATTCATTTAGAGGTACTTTTTTTTAAATAAAAAAAAATGAATAAAAACAATTTTATTTTATAGTCTTTATTATCATATAAAAGAACCATTCTTTACAATTATTTCTTAAAGATAATTTCTTTTAAATGTTGTCCGCAACTACGGTTAACAACGTCCATTCTGAAGTTCCAATTTTCAATGACGCGTGTGAGTATTTCGAGTGGTATTTGGCCAATGACTCGAGTAATATTGGCCTCCAATGCCTCAATTGTAGCTGGCTTATCCATGTAGACTTTGGACTTTACATAGCCCCAAAGGAAAAAGTCAAAAGGTGTCATGTCACATGATCTAGCCGGCCAATTCACTGGTCCAAAGCGTGAAATGATCTGTTCGCCGAATTGCTCTCGCAGTAGAGCCATGGTTTCACGGGCTGTATGGCAAGTGGCGCCATCTTGTTGGAACCAAATTTCGTCGAGACCACGGGCTTCAATTTCTGGCATCAAATAGTCTGTTATCATGGCGCGATAACGGTCACCATTCACAGTAACATTCCGGCCGGCCTCTGTTTTGAAGAAATATGGACCGATTATTCCACCGGCCCATAAACCACACCAAACAGTTGTTTTTTCGGGATTTAATGGCAGCTCTTGAACCTCTTCAGGTTGTTCATCACCCCAAATACGGGCATTTTGTTTATTCACGAACCCAAAAAGCCTCATCGGTGAACAAAATTTTTCTCGAAAACAGTGGATCTTCTGCAAGCTTGTCAAGAGCCCAACGATTAAAACGGAAACGATTCGGAAGGTCGGTCGGCTTTAGTTGTTGCACTAGTTGAATTTTGTATGCTTTTAAAGAAAGATCCTTACGTAAAATACGCCAAGTTGTTGAATATGACAGGCCAAGCTGTTGAGAACGGCGACGAATCGACACTTCACGGTCTTCGCGTACACTCTCCGCTACCGCCCCTATATTTTCTTCACTACGTGCTGGATGTGGTCTATTCGGTCGAGCATTATCCAATAATGAAAATTGGGTCTCAAACTTATTGATGGTAGAGCGAATTGTGCGTTCGGTAGGCCGATTATGTGGACCATAAGTTGCTCTAAGCGCCCGATACACATTCCTCGTAGAACGCCCATTTTCGTAATAAAGTTGAACAATTTGTAGACGCTGTGCCGGGCTAAGTCTTTCCATTATGAATTGTCAAACACTACTGAACAGGAATGCCACTTCAGTTGACACGACGCATGCGCAATCTGCAATTAAATCCCCATCACACAAAGTACCTCCAAATGAATCACCCTTTATATATGAATATATATATATATATATATATATATATATATATATATATATATATATATATATATATATATATATATATATATATATATATATATATATATATATATAATATATATATATATATATATATATATATATATATTTATATATATATATATATATATATATATATATATATATATATATATATATATATATATATATATATATATATATATATATATATATATATATAATATATATATATATATATATATATATATATATATATATATATATATATATATAAATTTTGGGTCTATTATTTTTAAAATAAGCCGTGAGGAATCTCTTCCCTATTTAATCACCAACATTTATAAACAAAAAAAATTCAGATAGGATGAAAATTGCTACCTATAGAGAATTTTGAAGCAATGCACGTTTAAATACCCCAGTGTGTGACAGACCGATGGAAATGGGAAACCATCTTTTTTTGTGATCTAAGAACCCTAAAACGTAAAGATATGCAAAGATTTCAGATGCTGATGTTTCCACAACATACAACAAGGGAAATAAATACAGAAGAGTGGGTTTTAATGTAATTAGTAATTAAAAAAGTTTTATTTAAGTACTTTTATAAGGAATTAATAGATTTTTCTCCAAAGAAAATTCATAATTTAATTTTTGTAACCGCATGAACTCAAAAAATAATTTGTAAAAATGGCCTAATATCGTTAACCATAGAATTTTAAGGTCATTTGATGTCAACTATTATTGTAAGTCCGGTCCATCCATTTTGGTGAACTTCAGCAGTTGCCCTCATAGGATGGTGATAATACGATATTTATTAAACAACAAAAACATTTCAA
>CM032449.1:40636534-40646534 GCA_019049505.1 Pachyrhynchus sulphureomaculatus
AAATTAGGTTAATTTGTCATTTTATCAGAGCAGCATGTGTGCTCTATAACATTGCCTTAGACGACGACTTTGTCATGGACAATGAAATCGAAGTAGTGGAAATGAATGAAAATAATATACTAGGTGACAAACAACAAAATTATGAAGATGCAGAAGACATGAAAGCACGTGCTATTAGAGATCGGGTAGCAAACACTTTACCAGTATGAACAGCATTATAGTGAATAAAATCTATATACCTACCTTGTATTACAGTTTCGAAATTTTTAAGTAGATTTAAATGCGAGACATTTGTGGTTGTAAGTTTAAAATGATTAGCCACATCAATGCCCATGTCCACAGATTGATCATTATAAAACATCCTAGGAGGAAGGTCATTTGTGTCACGGTGTGCGCCAACAAAATCCCAAAAGCTCTTCACGTTATCTCTAATAAAGAGTTCTATGTTGGAGATATAATCAACATCGCACCTACGTGACAGATTCTTACACTGTGATCTTAAAGCAGAGAAGTAATAATAGTCCTGATGTTCCCCAGACGATCTAAACCATTTGTGTGTTTCTTTTCTATGAATTATTAAGGTTTTCAACTCAGGAGAAAACCACCTAGGAAATTTTCTACTAGATACCTTCTTTAACGGATCATACAAATCTATGGCCCTATAAAGTACATCATAAAAAACATTTTTAAACATCTGGTCAACCCCCGGTTCGAAAGCAGATGATCCCACGATGCCGAACCCAGAAAATGATTTATCGAAATATAATCCGCAGACTTAAAATCATAATAGAATTCAGTACATTGAGGTGAAATAACTTTTTTATTAGTTATAAATATTAGCTTAAATTCAAGAGGTGGATGGAAATCATCCGGTATGATCAGAGGATCATCAGCCATCACCAGGGATACATCATTTACACGGCTTAGAACCAGATCAAGAACAGAACCGGTTTTATTAATTACATTACACACTTGGAATAAATTATGAAAGGCACACATATTTGGCACCATTTCACATATCTCCAGTTCACGGCCAGTGGGTGAATCCACGGGAAACGGTGTTGAACTCGACGTTTCCTCGATCCAGGCCATTTTAGGAATATTAAAGTCACCAGTCACACTAAACTTGGAGTCCGGATATGTCTCGGAGATACTATCAAGGGTATCACTAAATATTTGGTAAGTTTCAGGAGGTGATCTAGGCGGTATATAGACGCAGCCAATAACAGTAACGCACTTGCCAAAATTAATAGAAACATATAGGTGTTCAATATTATCCGGTCACACGAAATGTGCTTAATGGGAAGCAACACACCACCTCCCCAGCATTTGTGGCCAGAGACCGATCTCTTCTAAAAATCACATAATCATGCATTCCAAGCTCTGCATCATGAAATGCATTTGACAACCAGGTCTCAGACAAGGCTTTTACATCATAGGACTGCAGTGCAACATTACGAGCCAGAGCAACCAGCTTGGTTATGAATTCCCGAACATTTCGATAATAAACAGTTAAGCCACCATAATTAGAAGACTGAGCTGCCCTGAGAGATTTGGTTTTTTTTTCCGCTTTTGTATTTTGGGCTGACCATCCACATACTTAAATATTAAATTATTCTCGCCAGCATCAATTCTTGATTTAAGCAAGTTACTTCGGCTCTGTTTACTCTGATGAGTCTTACCCTCTACTAATATTCATAATATCTTCAAATTTAAGATTTCAATCTCTGAAATTTACGAGGGGCTCTCGAAATTGGATCACAGAAAGGTGCCTAGTCCTGATGGTTTGCCGCTTGGATTACTGAAGGTATGTAGCTTCGTATTATCGCGACCATTATGCATGATATTTAACCGGTCATTAGAGGAGGGTTATTTTGTATTGGAAGACCAGTTTTGTCACCCCTGTATTCAAGTCAGGGTACCGGACTAATCGCAAACTATACGCCAATAAGTATTTTGAGTATTGATCCTAAATTATTTGAAAACCTAGTAACTAAAGTATTGGCATCTAACTTGGGACCATCTATAATAGGTGAACAGTTTGGTTTTCAGAGAGGCAAGTCTGCTGAATTGAAACTTGATTTGCTATACGGACTACCTGGATCTGAGGTACATTCCATCTATATCGATTTCTCTAAGGCCTTTGATAGGTTCAACCATGATGTTCTTCTTAAGAAGGTCAATAACCGTGGTGTATCTGGTTCACTGTTGGGCTGGATTAGGAGTTATCTGTGTGGCAGAGTTCAGGTGGTTCGAGCTAATAATTTTAAGTCTGTCAACATTACTTTGCCCTCGGGAGTGTCTCAAGACTAGTGTCTGGTGTCAGTTAAATTGTATGGTTTTAAATACTTCTAAATACTTCTCTATGTCTTTCTCGAGATCGCGCAATCCATTGTTTTTTGATTACAGCATGAATGGGACTTCCCACGAGTCCGTGGTTAGCGTTAGGGATCTGGGGGTTAAGTTTGATACGACACTGAGTTTTATTCCTCATATAACCGAGGTAACGTCTAGGTCTCTGAGGATGCTTGGGTTCATCAGGCGTTGCTCATAGGAATTTTCATCCATTACCTCTATAAAAATGCTGTACGCTTGTTGGTTAGGCCTCTCTTGGAATATTGCTCATGTGTGTGGAACCCACCTTTTGCTTGCCATGCTAGGAGTTTCAAGCTTATTCGGAGTAAATTTCTATGTCATATTAATTTTAAATTCTTTAACAATGATTCTTTTAGTTATTCAAAACTGACATCTATATTAAACTTCAATACCCTGTCTAACCGGAGAGTTCAACGCGATCTTGTAATGTTCTTTAAAATTTTAAATTCCATCGTAAACTGTCCAGAACTTTTATCTCAGATTAATTTGTACACACCCTCTAGACATACTGGATCTACGTTGTCCCTTCAAACCTTATCATAAGACAACCTATGGAGCTAATTCCTTCATGACAAGATCTATGGGCATTGTAAATAACTGCCCATCACTGGACTTGTTCTCCAGCTCCTTGTTTCTTTTTAAGAGGCAGATTGGGGTTCTTTCTAAATTTCTTAGTTTTAGCCTTTAGTTTTAAGTGTCATTTATAGATGTAAACTTTTTATTTTGTCTTTATGAGTTGAATGGGCATGTCCCGTAAATAAATAAATAAAAATTTAAATAAGTCCGTTAAAAGCTTGTTCACAGCCATTTCATGCGACTCGGTTTTTCTTTGTCAAAATTAAAGTTGCATCCAGACATTTTTTTATACCTTAATTTATTAAGTGACAAGTGAATAATAGTCAACTAATAAATAAACCCTAAAATTTCATTTCATCTATAAATAACCGGTCAAGTGCAAGTTGAACTTGCGCAATGAGTGTTCCGTACGTTGATTGTTTTTCACATAAAAAATTTTGTTACAGAGGTATAAAATGATCAGTAACTTCACAAAACACACCCCAAATGAGTTTTCAACAAAGTTTGTTTCCAATCTTTACTGAAATCTGATGACCTTGAAATTTTTGTTTTTTTTTATATACCAGATAAATTATTAAAGGTAATGCACTCGTGATAATTTTCGTTCAATTTACACCCGTGGAGAATATTCCAGAATTTTTTCAAAATTTTTTGATAAGTACTTTTCGAGATAAGGCGGGTGGACACAGCGATTTTTTAAAAATAATACAAAGAAAAGTGCGCGCAAGTATTACATTATATATATATTTTTTACTCGTGTTTTCATAAGCTTTCATTTGACACCACACTCGATTACCTATTAAATTTTTTTTTTTTTTCACTTCCCATTTCACCCCCAAAACTAACCCCTTAAGCCAAAATTTAACTTTTAAAACTACATGGCTCTGATGAGGCCATCAATTTCCTATATTATTACCAAATTTCAACTTCCTGTGACAAATAGTTTCGGAGAAAATCGGGTGTGACAGACGGACAGGCAGACAGACGACAGACAGACACCGAAGTGATCTTATAAGTGTTCCGTACGGAACACTAAAAATAACCATACCGATCTTTAGCATACATCAGTTTCTCTACTTTCTAAATAAATAAATATAATAATATTCCGTCCGCAACCTATAAATTAGGTCTTAGTTGCTCAACCTGATAAAATATTTTATTTGTTAGTACTTATTATAAAATATATTGTGATCCTCTTTAATGCCGAATAACATTATCATTTTAAAATACAATCAATTCAGAAAATTTCACTACTTTAAAATAAAGAATATACCCATTTGTTTTTTATGTCCCGTCCGCAACTCCAATATTTTCAAATATAAATCGGGCATTAAAGATTTCTTTCTTTGTTTCGATATGTTATTTTGTTACACAATGTCACAACACTACTTTGTTTTAGAGAGTAAAATATTAAACTACAATTTTTTTTTGTTAATGTAATTTTGCAATTTATCCCGTCCGCATCCTTGAAATGGCCGTTCATTTTTATCTTATCCACCTAACTAATTCTCATCAAAAATTGCATTAAATGATTTGCATAGATATTTATTAAGTTTTTTTGTTTAGTTCGACTAAAGATATTAAATACAAATGTTTCAAAAACAACAAACTTAACATTTTATAAATTTTCACTCTAGGTACTCTAAAGCTAACCATAGGGTCACGCATATATTTCGAATAATGGGAATAACTTTTTAAAAAACAATTCAAACGAAAAATGTTTCCAATAAAAGTTGTTGGTCTAATTTTTTAACAGAAAGTCCATTTTTTAACAACCTTAAAATGTAAATTTAAAGGTTATATTTCTAATGTAAAATCTAAAGTAAATTCAATTAGTGTTACCAACATAGCAAAATACAATTTCACATTCTTTAAAGATGAACTTCAGTTGCGTTTCAATCTAAGCATTCAAGAATCAAAATAGAAAAAATAAGTATTTAATATGCCAAACTCAGATTTTTTCTTATTTAAACCCACTAAAATCAGTTGGCCCTGTTTGCAGAATACTACGTAGTTTTCAAAAAAACAAATCAGAAATTTGAAAAAATGAAGTTGGTTGTTACAAAAGTGACAATTAGCAATCGAGAATTTTTAAGATTACACAAATCTGTACCTATGTCAAAAAATTAGACCAATGACGAACCATTCGAAACATTTGTTGTTTTTTATTCCAAATATATGCCTGACATTGTATATTAACTGAAAAAAACAATTTTAAAATAAAATCGCTTTTTTTTATGATACGAAAAAAAATCTATTAGGTAACGTCTCTAGAACAAGCAGAACCTGTTCTATTTTGTAGAAGTTCATTTCTTTCTGTTAAAAGTTCATTTCTTTCTCTTAAAAGTTCATTTCTTTCCTTAATTAAAATGATTTTCTGTTTTTGAATTTCTAATTTCTCTTTTTCAACTTCTATTCTCTCCTTATTATATTCTTTTCTATCTCTTCTGATTTCCTCTACTTGCTTGCTGGGTGATAGAGAGAAACTTTTTCGTGGGGTCGGTGCTGTGTGTGATGTTGATGAAGTAGAGAGTGTGGGTTCTACATTGGCCGGTTCTGTTTCTTCCATAAAATGTTCTACTGTGTCTGTTGACAACAGAACTTCAGGCTCAATATTTTTTTTTGCCTTTAAATATATTGTCCATTTCCTCCTGATGCTCGAAATATTTCTTACTCCTTCCCGTTTTTTTGTTCAAATTTTTTGTAAGAATGTTCAACCACCCTCCACCGGTTTTTGACATGACTTGAATTGCAATTAGCTTTTAAAATTCCATTCATTTTTAAAGCTATAATTTCCCATAGTTTTTTAAAATTTTTAATTTTATAACTACCAACCTGTGAATGATATTTTTTATAAATATCGAGCTATAGTTTCAACAGATTACTTGTCTAACTACCAACAAATTCTGTTTTTTCATCTATTCTAGGCTGGAGATGTTTGGATGTTGGTTCACTGTCTTCTTTCTTAATTGAAGGGTTATATATCATTTCAGGTGAACTAGAAAAAATTAAGAACTCACCAAGAACAACTAAAATATACAATAATATACTTGTTTTCTGTACCTACATATTTATTTATTTACATTTCCACGGGCTGTGCATCCATTACAAAAATATTCCCAAATCTTACATGTAAAATTCACAAACAATAACCTATACATAAAATATCAGAACAAAAGTACTATACATTTTGATAGTCCAAGTAAGGGTGCTTGTTAGCCAATTTCGAACATCTTGTTAAGTAGCTATTTTGCCCATAATTAGTATGATGCAAAGGAACCTGAAATGTTGCTGTTGATCTGGTTGACCTGGGTGGTACACGAAGATTAATCTCCACAAGCAAGGGATGGGAGTTGACTGTACCATTGACCTATCCATGGAACAGTTTAAGGTCATGAAGCTTTCTGCGGATTAATAATGAGTCCATATTAAGATCCAGCTGCAGAGCACTGTAGTGAAGATCCTAAAATTGACCAGTCCTGAACGCCACCAGTCTGAGAAAGGATCTCTGAACCCTCTCAATAGCATCGAGATATGTATATTGTAACATGGAGACCATACAGACGAGGCATACTCCAGAAGAGGCCTGGGGCACAGTACAAGGTTCTAATTGCTCCAACACCACGAAAGTCGTGAGAACATCTCACAAATCCCAACATTTGGAGTGATTTAGTAATTGTACCGTTAATATTTAATGTTTGTTATATTTACACATTAACCGTATCACATACCTTCTGGATCCATTTTGACTTTTATGCTTAGCTTTGTAAATAAAAAAAAATTATTGGAATTCTTCAAAGATCGAGTCTGCCGTTGGGTTAGTTAGTTATTCCATGGTTATTCAAAGCAAGATTCAAAGATTAGACTGGCCTAAGTTTGTTAGGTTATATTTATTCACACGTCAAGTAAATTATCAGCTGATCCAACCATCCATATAAAAATTGATCAGAAGTCAATATTTTACAGACATGCGCGATAAATACGATTTGCACACTGCTGGAAATCTGTTTCTGATTTAAGATTGGAATGAACCTTTAAATAACCTTTAATTTTAAATTTGGCGCGGTATTTTTGATGGAGATTTGCAAAAATCAGGCAACTAGTGAATCGTTCACCCTTTCCTTGTGACAAAAAAAATAAACACGCGTTTATTATGCCTGATTAGGTGATTTGTCTGATAACTTTCTTATCAAAAGTCATAATAAAACTTTGTTTTCACTAAATAAAAGCAGAAAATTCCAAAAAAAACCGTCTGGCATATGATATCGAAATTTAACGATATTGCACGTTTCGTCGCAAAGTGTTGAGCCAGCATTTTAATTTTGCATTTTTTGAATTGGGCTCACTGCATCCGCTGGCAGTCAGTCTCGTTAACAACAAGCTACAGAAGTTCACAAGTTTTAAAGTTAATTTTTTCTGAAAAGAAACCATAAACTAGTGCTAAATTTTGTAACTTTTCTTTCTTTGTTTTTCATTAAACCCACAGTGGTAAGTAAAAGTTTATATTTGACCTCAATACGTATATGAAATGTGCGAGATTGATGAAAAAAGTTTGAATTCATAATTGAAATAATAATTTACCAAACATTGAAATCAACGTGTTATCTCCCTTGTGTATTTCTTGGAATGGAAGGATTGTAAGGGCACCCAACTTAATGATTAATCCTCACCTAGGCTAGTTTACCGTAGTTGTGGAATGTTTGCCTGAGATTTTTGCTAAATACAAAGTAATTTGAATTTATCCTTGGAATGCACCTATGGTTAGACCTTGAATCTTCAATGCCGCGAACTCTAGGTCGCTGACCTACCATAATTCTGTGTTGGATGAGTTTAGGGGACGTTTTTTTTTTTTTAATTTCATGTACATTACATAAATTTTTATTTATTGATGGTAAAAGAATAAAAATAAATGTACACAGGAAGTTCTTCCTAATGGGTCATTTACTCTGACAAATTTTTAATACTTTTGAGACACTTCCCCTTCAGGATTTGGTTAAGAATTATTTCTCAACAAAAATTATTTTGATACTTTGGGACACTAGATGCTGAGTATAATAAGAGATGATACTAGCTACAAAGAAAAGTTCACAGAGCTTAAAAAATATATTAATTTTTGCGTTTCTCAAATTGTTTCATTCAATTGAAAAAAATATTTGTTAGTTGCGCCTCCAAAGGCAACACTACAGCTGCTCTGAACTCATCTTCTGAGAAAACTTTTCCACCCTTGGGCCTTTCTTCAAATGTTTCAATAAAAAAGAAGTCACAGAGCGCTAAATCAGGGTAGGTTCTAACATCCATTCACTATAGAGTGGATGTTAGAACTCGGTGATGTCATAACTTTTGATAATGACTTGAACAGTGAGAGCCTCATGGGCCCTGCAAATGTTTTGTTTCTTTATAAATTCGGACGTTTCTCTCTGATAGTTGGCTTCAGGTTTTGAATAATCCTTCTGTAAACCCCCTCATTTATTGGGGCTCTCTCCATATTCTCTGGTAGAAAGCCCATCTGTATCAACTTCTGCTTTGCGAGAGGATCTTAATAGAACACCCAAGTCTCATCACCTGTGACAATTCTCGAAAAATACTCTCATTATTCTCTAAAGCTGCCTAATATTTTTTTAGAAATTTATTTTCTAGTCAGTTTCTGTTCTGGTATAAAGAGTTTGGTGATCTACCGTGGATAGCAGCAAATCTTCAACAAGCCTGATGGTTTCCTGATTTCTTGGTCTTTCTGATCTAGGGTCACCTTGATTTGAGCCTCGGCCTCATCGAAAGTGTTTAGACCAATATATTATTTAAAAATAAAATGGGCTCTCATTGCCTTAAACCTGGGACAAACTTTCATCAATAACTTTTAGTTCATTTCTCTTTTTAATATGAAACTTTATCACAGCGCAATGATCCAAAGTACTTTGACTCATTTTCAGAAGAGAAAAATTGAAAAAGCTGCAGAACTCAACGAACTCAATAATTTCATAGCCCAGCAATTTTTGTATAATATTATTTCCATGGTTAGGTTGATCACCTCAAAAACACCCTTATATGAGCAATTTCTCTGGGCCTGGACAAATTTCAGTTGCAGTAGCTTTTTTTTTTTTTATAACTTTGAAAGAAAAACTGAAAAAAAAAACCCTTTTCTAAATGGGCAAAGTACAGATATTTTGAATATTTTGAATTAACATAATGGAAAATTTTGAACAGGCTGAAGCTAGAAAAAATAGAAATGCAAAAAATCCCTATATAGAAGCTGGTTTCTTCAGCAAACTTGGTTTCACGTAAGTAAAACATAATTTTCCTAAAATAATCTTTATCATTTAACACAGTATATATATATATATATATATATATATATATATATATATATATATATATATATATATGTATATATATATGTATATATGTATGTATGTATGTATGTATGTATTTATGTAACTCCTGGACAAAATTAACGCAACAATCTGAAAATTAATTTATCTTTTTCTTATGTCAGTTTTAAAATTTATCGAGTATTTGAATAGTAGGCTGTGCATATTTTGTTTCGTTGTTCATGACAGAAATCAAAACAATTCGTTTAGATATACAGTTTTAAAGAATTTTTTAGAAGATAAACAATTTTCTGTAATACTGCGATAGATTTTCTTTAAAAGTAAGCTTATAAATTGTTCCCTTTTTCAAAATAATACGTTTTTGTGGTAGACTGTTTTATTTTTGACCCCGAAGAATTAGAAAAATGAATCGAACAGGGAATTTAACTGAACACAAGGTAGTGCGAGCCTCAGTTTTATTGGACGAGGGATATTGTCAGAGTTATGTTGCCAATTTGTTAGGCAAACATTGTTCCACAATAAGTCGTATGGTAAGATGCTTGAATGAAATAGGAACTTATTCTAGAGGGCTAGGGCAAGGGCGAAAACGATGCACTAGCGACCTAGATGAACGTTTTATAAGACAATATGCTTTAAGAAACAGGACTGTCACTAGTTCTATAATAAGAAACGAACTCGAAGCTGTTCGCAATGTCACAATTTCTTCTAAAACAGTTAGAAGA
>CM032449.1:40654034-40684893 GCA_019049505.1 Pachyrhynchus sulphureomaculatus
AAAAGATTGCTTAAAAAGGATTGTACGAGGAGTGACAAGCTGAACTTCATATGAATGCTAGTGACAATGCTATGTCGGGTTCTGCAACATTAACTGTTTTTAGATAAACTTTCCGCCTAGGTTTTTGTAGTGTTAAATTCTTGTTACCTCAAGATAGATTTTTTTCCAAATCTTTGTTAAGTTGAACGGCTCCCCGCGGTTTGCAGATATTTCGATGAGTAGCCTATGTTCGAGCGTTCAAAGTCACTGTCATTTGCAAAGGTGTAGATTGGATTTCTGTTCCTCCATCGTTAATCTAAATGAGAAAGAGAGTAGGAGACAGTATGGAGCCCTGGGGCACGCCAGCGTTGATAGTGAAGGTACTAAAAAGAACGTTCTCTGAAGAGACGCGACGGCCATACTGGAAATATAAAGTTTCTCACCGAAGAGGAAAATGAACCAAAATGTCTCGGGTATATGGCAATGACGAGGTCGTTTTCAAGTAAAATTTTGGTCTAGAAAATTTCGATGTGATGAGATTCAATTCAGGTTTACAAGAAGAGAAGGAAGATTGTTGAGGATTCGTTTCTGTCAGGTGGACAAGTGACGATCCCAGTGCATGCTAAATAAACTGGATATCGTAAATTATAGTTTTCAAGCTTATATCTAGATTTAGGAACGAAAAAAGTTTCTGCATGATGGATTCCAAAAGTCCTTGCACCAGAACACAAACTGGGTTCATAGTGGCCAATCTCCCTCCAAAGACGGCAAATATTTCATTGTTTTCTCGAAAGTTTATGATGATCGTTTTTTTTAGAAAACGAAAAAAAGGTCCACGATTAAGGAAGAAGTTTACGAAAGACCGATTCAAAACCTGATGTTAGTCATTAGAGAAAAACGTCGGAATTCATGAAGAACCAAAACCTTACCGTTACACGACAACTGCAGGGTCCACCAGGCTCACCCAATTCAAGCGATTACTGCAAGCTGTAGATTTACCGAGTTACAACATCCACCCTATAGACTGGATTTAGTGCCCTGCAATTTTCTTTTGTTCAAACACCTGAACAAAGACCTCAGGAGTCAAAAATTTTCCTCGGATGATGAATTGTTGCTGTATCATCATTTTTTTCAGACACAAACAAAAGACTTTGTTGTTTGTTGTTGTTTGTATGGAATGAAACAACTCGGGAAACGCTGAACTGAACGGTCGGTAGTTCTATAAAACATTATTTTTTAAGATGTTCCGAGTTTTCTTTCATTGCCATGTGAAAAACACACTTGTACTATTACTATTTATTAATTTTCAACCGAATAAATACAGAATAAAAAAATATCGTAGAATAGATCACTATATAGTTGAATTATTCACACAGTTTACTAAGTTGAGTATAATAGTTGTCATAATTTAGAGGCATTTTGTAAAGACAAGGTCAGATTTTTATTTTTGAATGTTTTAATGAAGCACATTGGTGCAGTTCTGCCTTTAATATCTTAGCTGTTTCTACGAAACGATGATGTGTATATTATGTACATATATTTTAACGCTGTACTTATCGAGTCCTAAAACTAAGTATACAGTACTTATCATCAGTAGCGCCTAAACTACAAGGGATGGCAAAGATGATCTTCTTTATGCAAAAGTTGACATACGTTGCGCTAATGCTTTACATCCGTATGAATTTCAGCTTGTTACTCCGCGTAAAACGCTTTTCAAGTAGTCTTTTATATGGAGAACATCATCCCTTTGGAATAATTTGCTCGGGGCTGTGTTTCCCACTGAGTACAATTTACAGCGATTCAAGAACAACGTGAATCGCTTTTTCTGCACACACGCCGCTCCTGGAGCGCTTTAGGGACTCCCCTGTAGCACGTGTGCTAGACCCATAGAAAAAAATGGTCGATAAAATTCATAATATCGTAAGATTGTCGCATTAGGCTAAGTCGGTAGGCACCTCATATGAACGGGTGTGTAATATTCTCTATGAAGTTCTAAAAATGAGAAAACTAAGTGCATGATGGGTGCCACGTTCGTTACTCAAGACCAAAAATGCGCAAGGAAAGACATTTCAAAATCATGTTTGGAAAAGTTTTTACGTAAGATTTCTGGCGTCGTTTCGTGACTGTAGACGAAACCTGGATCCACTATTACAGCTCAGAGACAAAACGTCAATCAAAATAGTGGATTATTTAAGCGAACAGTTTGATTGACTATTTGGAAAAAGGTAAAATAATGACTAGCTTTCATTACGCAACGTTACTGGACCGTTTGCATAGTGAATTGAAGCAGAAGCGATCAAAAAGAGCTTCTTCAGCAGGACAATGCGTCTGCTCACAGATCAGCCTATGCAATGGCAAAAGTGCACAAGCTGGGCTTCGGAATAGTCCTCCAGTCTCCCACACAGTACTGTTATGTACAGGGTGGTCAAAATTGGACACTTTTAAAGGTAAACCCCTTTATCTTAAGGAGATAGATGAAAACTGATGTTGGTGTCTGAGGCTCAATTTTTATGATAAACTCAATGGTGAAAACCGCATATCGATATCTAGTAGTAGTTACATTTTTCTACAACTAATACTTTAATAGTTATTAACGCAAAAATATATTTTTTAAATGGGGTACCCTGTATATTTTTCCTTATCCGAATAGAGCTTTAAATTACCATTCTAAAAATACAGACACTTTATATTTGGCTTAAATCTACTTCAAAATATAAAGGTTTTCAGTTTTTACGCGAGTTTTAATTGCACATTTTGTGAAGTAGGCTTTGGACGGAGCGGCCATATGGTTTAATTCAATTGTTTACTCGTAGTTGTCAAATTTCACTTCGGGATCAGTTATTGAATTGTCAAATAAATCACAATGAAGTTTGAAAATTACGAAAAATGGAATATGATTGTGTGGAGAAAATTCGGAAGCGGCAAGTAATTTGTACCACGAACGGTATCCGGAGAGGCGTCAACCCTTCAAGGATATAGTCGCTCGATTGGGACATAACCTAGTTAATAGTGGCCAGTGTGAAAAGAAACGACCCAAAAATTATGTATCAAACGGGGATAAGGAGTTTTAGGAATTATCGGAAATAATCCCAACACTTCAACCCGACAGTTAAAAGAATCCACCGAGCTACCAAGAACTAACGTAAGTCGAACTTTGAAGAATCACAAATTCAGGCCATATAGGACAAGAAAAGTTCTTCACCTTAGAGACGGAGATTTTCAACGGCGTACGGATTTTTGCCAATGGTTTCGGGAGAATTGTAACCATGTTCCGAATTTTTCATTAAATTGCATTTGGACAGACGAAGCTTATGTAAGCAATGCAGGTATTTTTAACCGTTACGATTCTTATACGTTTGCACAAGAAAATCCTCATTTAGTTGTGGAGCAAAGAAATCAAGGCAGATTTGGATTTAATGTGTGGGCAGGAATTATTAGAGGCAGGGTTATAGGTCCATTTATTTACGAAGGAACACTCACCTCTCAAAGATATTTAGTAATTTTAAGGCAGCAAATAGAACCTCTTGTTGATGAACTGCCGTTAATGGACCTTAGAAATATATTTTTTCAACACGACGGGGCACTCCCTCATAACGCCGCAGTTATCAGTAATTTTTTATCAGCCAATTTTGACAATAACTGGATAGCCAACCAAGGTCCGAACGATTCGCCGGCAAGGTCACCGGATTTAACACCCATGGACTTCTATCTCTGGGGAAGATTGAAAGACTAATTTTTAAATTGCCGATAAACACCAGGCAAGAGTTACCATAGAAGTCGCAGTGATACAAAGTTTTGCAGCTCTCTCTCCTCTTGAGCTAATCAACTCGGTAAGAAGTGTCCGGAAAAGGTGCCGTGTAAATGTGTAAATGAAACTGGTCGACATTTCGAACATCTTTTATAGAAAATTGTTTTGTTTTAGTTTGCTCTACTCGGAATAAATTGTTTTATTGTTGTTTTGTTTTATTTTCTACACAGTACAAAGTACTATAGCATTTAGTAAATTTCATTGTAGTTATGACTCTTAGAGTTACTTCTGGGATTTTTTTTTACGATTTGACTGCTATCGGTAAACAGTTGATATTGCCGCTCCATCCAAAGCCTACTTTACAAAATGTGCATTTAAAATTCGCGTAAAAACTGAAAACCTTTATATTTTGAAGTAAATTTAAGCAAAATATAAGGTGTGCTATATTTTTTGAATTGTAATTTAAAGCTCTATTCGGATAAGGAAAAATATACAGGGTATCCCATTAAAAAAAAATATATTTTTGCGTTAATAACTATTAAAATATTAGTTGTAAAAAAAAATGTAACTTACACTGTTGAAATCCACGTGAAAAAATGCTTTGACAATGTTTTTGCAGAAATCAAAAATTTTCAATAGGAAAAGAATTACAAATATTTTTCCAAAATGCAGTTTTTTGAAAAACACCCTGTATATCTGAAACGGTACTAGATATCGATGTGAGGCTTTCACCATTGAGTTTACCATAAAAATTGAGCCTCAGACACCGACATCCTCCTTTAGATGAAGGAGTTTACCTTTAAAAGTGTCTAATTTGGACCACCCTGTACAGTTGAAACGAATTTTTTTTTTTGAGAGAATAAAAAAATGTGACTCTTGCTGGACCAAATATATTGAGCTGATTGTAGATTATGTTGAGAAATAATTTTTTGTTTTGGAAAATAAATGTTGTTTATCTTGTTTTTTTTTATAACACTTCTTAATGCACCTTCGTATATTAAAATGCAAGTTGTCCTGGTGTTTTGAGATGCTGTATGTTGTAAAATAATTTCATATTATATATTTCATACGCTCATAAACCATTAAAATTTTGTATAAAAGTTTCTTTCTATTGCTTGCAGTAAGGCCTATGCCTTTTTGGCGACACACCATGAATATCACAGGGTTGCGAAATAAATGTTTTTAAAAGTTTTTTTTTACTGAAGTGTTAATATTCGTAATAGTAGTCCTAAACGTAATATAAAACGATATTCATAAGTTATACACCACGTCATATTAACAGGTTGACTGCCGACCACTCCGATCGGAGTGCGTCGGGTCTCTTCGCCAACGCCGTCTACTCCGATCGGAGTTCGACATGCGTTCTTACGAAACGTTTTAGTATCCCATCGGCGTTGTATATGAAACGTGTTTCTAGTGGTGGCGTTGCTTAAAAACGAAAGTTCTAACAGGTGCTTAAGTGGTTCCGCGGATTTGCTTTTGGTTTGGTTGTAATCTGCCGTACAATATGGACAATCAACCTGGGCCTTCTGGTATTAAAAAAGGACATTGTAGTGATGAAAAAAAGGTATATGATAAGAAAAAGAAGCTAACTGACACTGAATTATGGCAGCTATTGGAAGAAAGCGGAGGTAGTAGTGACGAACATTACGTACCAGACACAGACGATAGTGATGTAAATTCAAGCTCCGAGTCCGAAGAAGAGAATTTTATAGACCCTATTCGGCCACATCAAACACTTCCTAGCCTTGATGAGATAAAATGGAACGACAGAGGTGCGTTAAAACAAATTTTGTTCCAGAAAACCCAGGAATTATTGGTGCAAATTCCAGGACAGGGTGCACCTATCGATTTTTTTCGAAATGATCATTGATGATGATTTTTTACAAACTATTGTAGAACGAACGAACTCTTACGCAGTCGAGGTTTTGCTGCGCCCAGAAACAAGTACAAAATCACGTATTACTAATTTTAAAGATCTTACTCTTGACGAACTGTTACTTCACACTGGCACAATATCCTTGAGCCGTCTTAACGATTATTGGAAAACTGATCCGCTATTTAATCTACCTGTTTTTAGAAAATATATGTCGAGGAATAGATTTTTGCGTATCTTGAGGTGTTTGCATTTTACATCTCCAGATATGGATCCGGCAGATCGGCTAGGAAAGATTAGATTTGTGGCAGATTTTTTTAACAAGATGGGAGAAATTTACTATCCTGGAAGAGAGTTGTCTTTGGATGAAGCTATGGTACTTTATCGGGGTCGTCTCCAGTTTAAACAGTATATCAAGAATAAGCGTCATAAGTATGGTATGAAGTTATACATGCTGACAGAGCTTAATGGACTTATTTTGAAATTTCTTGTCTACGAAGGTGCGACAGATGTTTATGGTGGAAGCGGACATACTGAAAAGATTGTTTTACATTTATTGGAGGAAAAATTGGGTGTGGGACATGCTGTTTATCTAGACAATTTTTACAATAGTGTTAATTTAGCTAGGAAATTACTTCAACAAAATACATACTGCACTGGTACGCTGAGAGCTGAGAGGAAAGATAATCCGAAAGAGGTAATGAGTGCAAACTTAAAACGTGGTGAGAATAAATCTATGTTTTGCAATGGAGTGCATGTCGGAAAATGGCGCGATAAACGCAATGTTCAATACATTTCAACAGAATTTGGAAGCGAAATGGGCATTTTTAAAAACAAAAGAAATCAAGAATCTGAAAAACCTTCCGCAATCATTGGATATAATGCTTTTATGTCCGGTATAGATAGATAGGATCAAATGATGGCATATTATCCTTGCAGCCGTAAAACCATTCGGTGGTACAAAAAGTTATTCATGCATGTGCTGCAAATGAGCATGATAAACGCCTATTTTTTGTACAATAAATATTCGCGGTCTGACCAGTTACAATTATATGACTTCCGATTGGATGTCATCAGAAATTTACTAGCCAGACGACCAATTACTAATTTGCCGCAAATTCCTCCAGGCCAAATAAATGTCCACAGCATTAGCAAAGTAGAAAAAATTGTTAGTGAAAAAAAAAGGAACTAAAGAAACAAAACGGGTAAGCAGAAAGGAATGCAAAGAATGCAGGAAAAATAAAATAAGAAAGCAAACAGTGTATGAATGCAAAAGGTGCCCTGGACAACCAGGTTTTTGCCTTAATTGCTTTGAGGATTACCATAAAAATGTACAAAAATGATTTAGAAATAAATGTTTTGAGTTCATGAGTTCGATTTATTATTTCTTTACTTATTTAATTGGACACTCCGATCGGAGTGTTCGGCATCTAGTAAAAATTTTCACTTGCAATGCCGATTTACTCCGATCGGAGTGAAATTTTTTTTTTTCTAATATTTTGAATGGCACATAAAAAAAACACATCCAAGACTCATTTTAATTCATATTTACCACAATAAAATAAAAATATTTGGAAAAATCTTACCGGTGTCAACCACAAACTCAAAAATATAGATCGGCAGTCGACCTGTTAAGCAGATTCAGATGATAGGGTGTTTTCATGAAAATAGATAAAAACTACAGGTTAAATGAAATAATACTATCTATTATCTAAAGTTTCAATTATTCAATTAAAATTAAAATAAAACACAAACAAATACAAAATATGAAAAATCAATGATATCGCTTTTTTTGAGAAAAAGCATCGTTTCGTTGGTTTCCGTTTATGAACTTTATCTTTATCTTTGTGGATTATCCAACAGTAGTCCATCATCATATTGACGTCCCAACGCTCTTGATATCTCCTTTCCATCTTTTTTATATCTTAATAGAACCGTTCGCCTTGTTCCTCACTGTAGTCTCCTAGATTTTTTGGAAATGTGTGAATTCAAAAATTTATATTACACCGTAAATTTTTATAGTTGTTTAATATTTCTTAGACAATATTTTTATAATTAGGATCTTTTGTGTTGCCTAAAAATTTGGAAACACCATTTTTAAAAGAATTCGAGGTATTTTTCTGATTTTTCATGATCTTCTCAAAGTCTGCATCCTTGATTAATTTCCTGCAGTCAGGTCCTGTGAATATGCCCTCCTTTAACTTTGCATCAGATAGACTAGGAAAACATGAACAGAGATACTTGAAAGTATTTCCATCTCTTTGTAATGTGTTTACAAACTGTTTCATCAAACTAAGTTGGACATGAAGTGGTGGAAGCAATACTTTTTCGGGATCTATCAAGTTCAGATTAGTGACATTCTTTACTCCAACTTCCAATTTTTTTTCTAATCTGCCAGTCTGATTTTTCCCAATATAAATTCTTTGCCCTACTATCCTACTTGCAAATATAACATGGGAATTTCGTATAGACTTGCTGTTGACCAAGAAGCATGCATATGATTTTTAAGTTAACACAAATTAGCGATTTGTGTTCTGTTTATTTTATTTTCTCCAAAACTTTTTTTTAAGTTAGCGTAAGTTTCTTTAAGATAGACTGAATGTGCTGTAGCTATTGATGCAAATTAATTGGCAATGTGTAAAAGAACAGCTTTCAAGCTTATTTTAGAAGAATCTATAAAAAGTCGCCATTTTTGTGCGTTGTATCCGATGTCAAATTTACGTACTAAACCGCTAATATCACATCAAAAAGCCAAATTTTCCTCTTTCTTAAAATACCGTACGAATTTTTTTTCTCTGCTTCGATATCAATAAAATTTTGCATCAGGATCTAACAAATTGTTTTCCTTTAGACGAGAACCGTGAAGTTGCGCTGCATCTTTAGGTAATTCGAGACCCGTTACCAAGTCATTCGGTTCATTCTGTTTTAAAGATTGGGGCTCATTCATGGGGTTGAAAGTTTCACCACTACTTGAATGATCGCTGATTTCTGACGTTTGAGATAAAGGCATATCGGTGCTCTCATTCTAAGAAGGAATAGGTATAGGTAATTCAGACCCATGTGGAATTGGCTTTGTTATAGAGGAAACAACGGGATATACAATTTTGGCGCGGTTTTTAGAATTATAAATATATATACTGTCTTAATACTTCAACACAAAACTAGCATACTTTATGTGGAACCCACTGTTTATCTTGGTGATCTAACTAACTCTAAGCAAAATATGCATTTTTCACAAAGTCTGTTATATTCTGCCTTTGTTTGACTGTTATTATATTGTCCACAAATATAACAGAATACATCTGGACTATTTTTGCAAGGCCGAGAGGCCATAATTATGAATAAGAAAAAAACACAACCTTAATCTCACACGTATACGCATGTCACTCATAATGGCGCGCGCAGACTGCCTGAAAAGTTCTACAGTAACTGTTTTGGCTTAGAGAGAAATAGATATGCTATGCGTATGTGTAGTGGGGATATCATAGATCATAGAATAAACTATACTCTCAAAGTTAACATGAATTTACTGCTTTTAAACTGATAAAAGTATTTAATAATTTTAAAAGACTTATTTTAAAAACAATATCTACATGTATATATAAATAAAAAAAATCATGACGTGATACGTTAAAACAAAGCTTTTATTTGGAATGAGTAGGTCAAAATGTATATGTTTCTTGTGAGAGTATTCGAAAAACTTTTTCATCGGGGACCTGTATAATGATTGACAATGTTAGTTATTATTTGCAACTAGTGAATAGCGTTTCCTTATGAATATGACCCCCATTACTTAAACCCTTGGTTTAAAAATTAAAACGAATCTAATTTATTTTTGGCATTTTTAGAATAGCTTTAGCGTTGACACTCTCCAAACTACTAGAATACTTTAATCCCAACACTAGTATGACTCTAGACGAAGCTTACATGTACGCAGGAATGATCAGCGTAGCAACATTAGCCCAAACTATTATTGTACATCACACCAACTTTCACGTATATCATTTGGGCATGCGCCTAAAGGTAGCTGTAGTGGCTCTGGTATATAGAAAAGCGATAAAATTGAGTAAATCTGCCTTAGCCGAAACCACAATTGGTCAGATGGTCAATCTGATATCGAATGATGTGAGCCGATTTCAAACTTTTACTGTTAATGTACATAGTATATGGATTGGACCTATTCAGTTGTTCATCATATTGGGCTTGCTGTATACTAGAGCTGGTTGGTCTGGATTACCTGGAATTGGGTTATTGTTGTGTATTATACCACTTCAATGTATGTAGTTAAAATTGATATAGTGTGTTTAAACTAGAAATAAGGCATCTTTCATTTTGGTGGTACTAGTACTGTGATCTTGAACAAAAGGGGTATACAAATTGTTAAATAGGTAAAGTTTTATTCAATTGGGTGCTTAACAAAGATTAATCGGAAAATTTTAAAAATCCTTTTAGTTTAGAAGCTGTTCCTAAAACAATAGAATATTATCTGTTTTGAACTTACTATTGTCGTGGTCTCATTATTTGATTAATGTCGGTAAATTACTGTTAGTACATTTTATAGGGGCTATCATAGGATCTTTAAGATAGAATCAATAATTTTCCATTACGACGTTTCGTGCTGTAGATACCATTATCAAGTTAAATGTTTGAAAAATCAACCTTTACTTTCTAAGGTATTTTTAAGATCTTCGAGTCTTGAATTCAACCAAGGAGCTTATTTTAGGACGTTCCCAAGGAGCAGTCGTGCTCAACTTACAGAAAGATCCCTCCTATGCAAACTACCATGCCAGTGGTCTCGAACGTCAAAATGTGGAATCGGTATAGTTGCCCACTAATATCGGTATATTTGTACCTAAAATCGGTATATGAAAAAAAAATACCATATTCAATTAAATTTGTTTATTTTAAACTTCTTTATCTTTGTGGAATAATAGGAACTTACAGAATATACTAAGTATACAATTAAAACTAAAAATGGAGCTTACAGAATAGAGTAAGTATACAATTAAAACTAATAAGAGCATTTTTTTACAATATTTTATATATGAGTAAACAAACACTAGTGAATACTAGTAAAACACAATGAAATCGAAATAACAAAAACATAACAGACTAAGTAATTTCTAATTCGTTTATTACTATGCCATAGCCGCAGTCATCTCTTGAACTAATTTTGAAGTCATAACAATTAGCGTCATTAAATAGTCGTTATGTATGCAATAGGCCAGTGATTGACTCGGTAGACAGCTTATTTCGCTGTTTTGCTTTCATAAGATGCGGGAACTTGCGCTCAACCTTAGCGGATAAATGGGGCAGTGATAAAATAGTAAAGATGAAACTAGACAACAAAGGAAACATTTGAGTGTCATCGCCATATTTTAGTAAACTGACATTGTCCCCAAAATAGTTCTATGGCATCAGGAAATGTTTTGATTTGTTCACAATTTCTTAAAATACTCCACTCTGTATCAATTTGTTGGAAATCATTGTTCTGAATAATATTGGGAAAGAGTCTACTAACAGGAATTATCGAAGCAGTTTTGCCACTTTAACATTCGTTGGTTCAATTATGTCTAAACCTTTTATTGGATTATTTTTCAATGGAAACCGTGCAGTTATTTGCTTGCAAGCTTTGATATAAAAATCTAGGACTCTGCGTTTAAACAAATTTAGTTGATCTGGGCTCAAATCTGAATTACTAAGTAGTGTATTAGACGCCGCAGCGCCATAATATACGGCATCGATATCCATAAAATATCTAGGATTTTTAAAATCAACATTTTCGATTGGAGTACTTAAATATTCTCTTTTTAAAAAGCAATCAAAGAAATTTCTTAATGTTTGACTTATTTTTTTATATAAAATATGAATTTTCGGGTGTTCTGCCTGCATTTCTTTGTTTAAATCGTTAAATAATGGTAATACAAAATCTAAAAATTCCAAAAATAGCAATGTAGTTGGATCTTGAAGCTTCTGTAATATATTTTCTGCAGCTAAAAGATGATCATTATTAGATACTGGGTCTATGAAAAATAGTTTTGGAGCAGAAAATTGTTCCAATACTCTTTTTACTGCTACATGTACTGTTAACCAGCGTGTATGAGAGGGGTATTTTATGTACTTTCAAATCACAAAAAAATTGAAAGTCTTTAAACTCTGCAACTCATTTTGGACTAGAAGAAAAGTAATTGTAAATGTCCCTTATAAGATCCTCTATAAAGCGTGGCAGTTTGGTACAAGCATATGACGCGCAAAGATGAAACGAGGCTAATCTTACTTCCGTCGGAAAATATAAAAAGGAATTAAAAAAGACTTATCTACTATACACTGGTAGAATACAAAATAATATAACAATGTACTGGTACTTAGTAACAAGTAATGAAATATTATTACCTTGTTTAACTTGTATATCAGGTTTTTGAGTTTTTGTCACACCTGATATCTTTGCTTGTGGTTTTATATTCTTTGATAATACCGAGTGTGCTGCTAAAGAATTGTGTTTCCTAAGAGCGACTTTCCCTGATGCAATGTTAATATCTCTATTACAACTTTTACAATAGGCATAGGTTGCGCTTTTACGACTTTCTTACAGCCAGCCTGAAAATTCGTTTTCCATTCTTTTCTATAAAATTGTAAGTTTTTTCTTTTTACACTCGCGCTTCTAGTCGAATCTTCGTCAGACGACATTTTGATTTGGTATAATAATATTTTTGGTAGATTCTACTAGTAGACGCTATTAGTAGTAACTCGGAGAAAGTTTCTCTTCTAAATAATGAAAATTAATGAAACAATAAAATTCGAATTCTTGTTTATATAGACAAGCGAATTAGCTCGGGGATCCCCTAAAAACGTCCGAGTTACGAGCTCTAGGACACAAGGGTATTCCCCAAAGGATATCGGGAACATTCTGCAATAACTACATATCATACAATCGAGGGATTCCCCGTAAAAACATAAACGAAAAGGGTTGCCAACTTGGAAATGTAAAAGCGGTAAAAAAATCGGGACAATGTCCTTGTATTCTCAGAAATCGTAGAAAAATCGTTAAATTTCGGTAAGACAGACCCCATATCGGTAGAAATACCGAAAAATCGGTAGGTTCGAGACCACTGTACCATGTGTACAATAAAAAATAGTTGAGGCGCAGTGTACTCTTTCGCCCCATCCCATATGGGCAGAAATGCAAAAATAATCCCACTGCGTCGTTTTTCGGATCTGGCAACGTTACATTCTTACTCTGACCGAGACACGAGTTGTTTATGTTGGGGTTTAATGTTTTTGGAGTATTTTTCGAAGTTACGTTTATATTGGAGATTTTTAATATTGCATAAATAATTACTTCGCGATTAAAGAATGGCAGATTTGTTAAAAAAAATTATATATTATATATATATATAACATTAGCAAGTATGTCTGATGCAAAAAACAGGAAACTCAAACAACAATTAATGAAATAGTTCAATCTAAAATTCCTGATGAGAATAGTAGTTTCATTGAGAGAGTTAGCTAGAAATCTGTAATGCATCGGTTACAGAAGTTTTTTAGATATGGAAAAATTGAGTGATGTCAAAAGGGAAGGGCTTCATTCAAAGTTCAAAATGTACTAATGTAATTTAGTAAATACTGGAGTGATAAGAAGCCAAGTCTCTGATATTAACTTATCTATGATTCTAGGTAAGTTGTTAAAATTATATTCAGATTTATGTGTAAGCCAATTTGAATTTTTAACATACAAACCCTACCCCGACCTATGTTGGAATGGATGTTTTATTATATAACAATGGTAATTTTCTTACGATTATTTTGAAAAATTTAGAATCATTAATTAAGAATAAAAAAAAATATTTTTCTGTAAAGAAAAATGTAGCAAGCGGTATTCGTATTTTTATAAAAAATGTTGGAAGTAAGTTGCTTTTGATCGTTTTCAGTTTTCCTCGCAAAACTTGATAAATAAAAGTTCGCGACTTGGCAACGTTGCACTGCCTGTTAATATATATTAAATTCTATTTATGGCGGGACCATTGGCGCAGTAGGTAATGAAACCTACTGTGAATTCGGTGGTCGGCGGTTCGATTCCGCCTATCTGCTTGGTTGTTTGTGTTCGTCAATAATAGATTTGCATATGTATATAATAGGACTGGATAGTCGCACGACTACGAGTCAGACAGTCGGCTACCAACCAGAATACAACCGGCTAATGGTCTAACTTAAACCGAGCCAACAAACAAACAAAGAAAAAAAAATCTATTTATTAATTGTAAATAAACATAACCTAATCATAAAAATAAATTAAATACCTTGAATTTCTTGTTAGGAAAAAATAACCGGTCAAGTGCAAGTTGAACTTGCGCAATTAGTGTTCTGTACGTTGATTGCTTTTAAAATAAAAAATTTTGTTACGGAGATATAAAATGACAAAACCTACCCCAAATGAATTTTCAACAAAGTTTGTTTCCAATCTTTACTGAAAACTGATGACCTTGAAATTTTGTTTTTTTTTTATTTACCAGATAAATTATTAAAGGTAATGCACTCGTGATAATTTTCGTTCAATCTACACCCCCTGAAGAATATTCCAGAATTTTTTCAAAATTTTTTGATCAGTACTTTTCGAGATAAGGGAGGGACAGCGATTTTTCGCGATTTTTCGCGATTTTTTAAAATATAATACAAAGAAGTGTGCGCAAGTATTACATTATATATATTTTTTTTACTCGTGTTTTCACAAGCTTTCGTTTGACACCACACTCGATGACCTAGTAAAAAAATTTTTTTTTTTCACTTCCGATTTCACTCCCCAAAACTAACCCCTTAAGTCAAAATTTAACTTTCAAAACTACACGGCTCCGATGAGAGCATGAATTCCTATATTATTACCAAATTTCAACTCTCTATGACAAATAGTTTCGGAGAAAATCAGGTGACAAACAGACAGACGGACAGATGGACAGACAGACAAACACCGAAGTCATCTTATAAGTGTTCCGGATGGAACACTAATTATCAGCCTGGTTGATTTAAATATTTGGTAAAATTTCGGTACGCGGGGTTTCAAAAAAAGGATTTTTTCTTTGGAATAGGCCTAAAATCGCCTAATTTTGAAAGATTTATGAGAAAAAATCGGAGGGAGTCCGTTTTTGCTAAACTGAACTAACCTCAACTAACTTGGTCTCCAGTCACTAATATAGCACTACATCTTTTTTCACATTAAGGTAGGACATTTTTTTTTCATTATTTAATGTATTTTGTACTTACTGATTATTTAATTCAGGTTAGTTCCGGATAGTTCTGGTTAGCAAAAACGGCCTCCTCCAATTTTTTCTCGTCAGTTTTTCAAAATTATGCCATTTTAAGCCTATTTCAAAAAAACCTCCCCGAGCCAACAAACAAAGAAAAAAAAATCTATTTATTAATTGTAAATAAACATAACCTAATCATAAAAATAAATTAAATACCTTGAATTGCTTGTTAGAAAAAACTTATCAGCTTGGTAGATTTAAATATTTGGTAAAATTTCGGTACGCGGGCTTTTCAGAAAAAGGGAGGTTTTTTTTGAAATAGGCTTAAAATGGCATAATTTTGAAAAACTGACGAGAAAAAATTGGGGGAGGCCGTTTTTGCTAACCAGAACTATCCGGAACTAACCTGAATTAATAATCAGTAAGTACAAAATACATTAAATAATGAAAAAAAATGTCCTACCTTAATGTGAAAAAAGATGTAGTGCTATATTAGTGACTGGAGACCAAGTTAGTTGAGGTTAGTTTAGTTTAGCAAAAACGGCCTCCCTCCGATTTTTTCTCATAAATCTTTCAAAATTAGGCGATTTTAGACCTATTCCAAAGAAAAATCCTTTTTTTTTTTGAAACCTCGCGTACCGAAATTTTACCAAATATTTAAATCAACCGAGCTGATAATTAGTGTTCCATCCGGAACACTTATAAGATGACTCCGGTGTTTGTCTGTCTGTCCATCTGTCCGTCTGTCTGTCACCTGATTTTCTCCGAAACTATTTGTCATAGAGAGTTGAAATTTGGTAATAATATAGGAATTCATGGCCTCATCGGAGCCGTGTAGTTTTGAAAGTTAAATTTTGACTTAAGGGGTTAGTTTTGGGGAGTGAAATCGGAAGTGAAAAAAAAATTTTTTTACTAGGTCATTTTTTTACAGTGTCAAACGAAAGCTTGTGAAAACACGAGTAAAAAATATATATAATGTAATACTTGCGCACACTTCTTTGTATTATTTTTAAAAAATCGCGAAAAATCGCTGTCCCTCCCTTATCTCGAAAAGTACTGATCAAAAAATTTTGAAAAAATTCTGGAATATTCTTCAGGGGGTGTAGATTGAACAAAAATTATCACGAGTGCATTACCTTTAATAATTTATCTGGTATATATAAAAAAAAAACAAAATTTCAAGGTCATCAGTTTTCAGTAAAGATTGGAAACAAACTTTGTTGAAATTTCATTTGGGGTAGGTTTTGTCATTTTATATCTCCGTAACAAAATTTTTTATTTTAAAAGCAATCAACGTACAGAACACTAATTGCGCAAGTTCAACTTGCACTTGACCGGTTATTTTTTCCTAACAAGCAATTCAAGGTATTTAATTTATTTTTCTGTTTAGGTTCTGTTAATTTTCAATTAATAAATAGAATTTAATATTTATTAACGAGCAGTGCGACGTTGCCAAGTCGCGAACTTTTATTTATCGAGTTATGGGAGGAAAACTGAAAACGATCCATTCCAACTTTTTTTTATAAAAAAACGAATACCGAGCTTTAATTTTCTTTACAGAAAAATATTTGTTATATTTTTAATTACTGATTCTAAATTTTTCAAAATAATCGTAAAAAAATTAGCAAAACATCCGTTCAATATAGGGCGGGGTAGGGTTCGTATAAAGGACATTAATTAATATGTATATTCAAATTTTTTAGATAATCGTAAGAAAATTTATTTTCTTGGGAACGTCCTTAATAGCTGTCGTATTTATTATAGTTTTCAAGATTACAGTACTGGCACCAACAAGTAAAATACATTGTATTCTTGCAGAATTAAACAGTACATTAATAATTTTAGTCGATGACCATGCGCAAACCATTTAATTTGAGAATAATATCAGAAACTAGTTTTACACAGCTCTTATACATAATTAATTACAGCCACATAAATTACATCAGACTGATGTTACTATAAAATATAAACAATTTAGTTGTGTTGTTATTAAATTGATAATATCACTATCTTAACACTACAGTGTTTAAGGTAATGTTGGTGTCGACATATATACATAATTTTCATTGAGACTATTATTGTTACTTGTTATTCCTCACATTAACAGGAGTTATATATTATATGTTAGGTATTGGAAATGAGAAGGGGTTTGAAGGAAGGGCAATAGTGGTGGGGAAAGTAGTATAATAACATTCTCACTATATCGGCTAATTCGGATATTTAGATATATTCAACCACTACCGAATATAGCACTTATTCGACCTCTGTTTCCATAATGAACAGTGGATACTCTGTAATAAACAATGATACTGTTGAACATAGGAACTTCTCAATTCCACAATATATTATTTAAACAAATCTTAATCAAAATTTGCAAATGTTGGAGTCGGTTTATGTGATTTTCTACCGAAAGTTGTTATTGGTGGACAAAAAGGATTCAGAGTGAAGATTGAAAGAATTTACTAAGATATGAAGGTGTTATGTGAATTATTTTTATTCATATATTGAAGATATGAGTCTCATTAAATTTGATAATATAACAATATATTTTACTGTACTAAAATTATTTCTGAGAAGTTTTAAAGCTAACAAATTGCGTTTTTCAACCTGATTTTGAAACTTTGAATAATTCGTTAGCCCTATCAGCTACGAGGGCTACCTTTTAAGTTTTTTTTACAGTGAAAAAAAAATTTTTTGGTACAAATCATTTTATTGTTTCTCAAAATATTGGCCTTTAAGATTTATACACTTTTGCATGCGTTTGAACCAATTCGCGAAACAATTTTTCCACTCTGTAGTTGGCAACTCAAAAACGTGTTTTTGGAAGGATTTAACAGCTTCTTGAGGTGATGAAAATTGTTGTCCACGCACTTTTTTTGACATTGGGGGAGAAGTCGTTAGTCAATAAATCAGGTGAATACGGGCAATGCGACATTAATTTGATGTTTTTCTCGGTTAAATAATAAATTGTTTGACATGCAATCTGAGAGCTGGCATTGTCATGATGAGGAATGATGCGACGTTTTCGGTTATTTTTCCTGATTTCATCGATGGCTTCTGGTAAACAAATCATTGTATACTATTCAGCATTAACTGTTCTTCAATCCAAAAATAACGATTGCAACATGTCCAGTATTACCAAAGAAAAAAGCGATCATTTTCTTGAAAGTATATATATATATATATATATATATATATATATATATATATATATATATATATATATATATATATATGCAGCTAACGCTGTCTTCCTTCTCTCAGCCTTTGCTTCCATCCGTTTCTATCTTCCCAGTCTCCATCTGTTAGACCCCTGTCCTCCATAGCCTCGTCCACATCGTCTCTCCATGATCGTCTGGGTTTTCCTCTTTTTCTTCTCCCTATAGGGCTCCACTCCGTTATTTTCTTTATCCACCTATTATCTTCGCTCCATCTTATGTGTCCATACGCGTTCTCTTTGACATTCATTCTGCTTCGTATTTCTTCATTTGGTATTATCCCCATACGTGTCACTCTACAGCATCTTCTCCAATACTCCATCTTTACCGCGTTAATTTTAGATTTATTTCTTTTGTTGATCGTCCATGTTTCTGACCCGTATGTTATTATGCTTTGTAAATGCGTGTTTTGTTTCTCTTTATAATGTGTTTGTCCCACAGGATCGAATTTAATTGTTTTATGCATGTCCGCGTTTGTCCTAATCTAGCTTTGATCTCTTCTTCTGATGTGGCGTTTTTTGAAATGATGGTTCCTAAATATTTAAATCTATCGGTTCCTTTGATTGTTGTTTCGTTATCGACTTCTAGATTCTCCGCATTTCCCTCCTTTGTTGTTAGATATTCCGTTTTATCAAAGTTTATTGCTAATCCTGCCTTAGTATTCGTCTTTCAGTTTTCTTACCATATAACTGAGGTCTTCCTCATCTTGTGCTGTGATTACTTGGTCGTCTGCGAACCTTAGAGTATATAAGTAATCTACTCGTATTGGGACATTCCACTACATTTTCGCTTCCATTTTTTTTAATGTTTGTTCGAGGTATATTTCGAATAGTGTAGAGCATCCTTGTAATAGGCCTTTTGATGTTTGGAGTCGCTTCCCTATTTTACGTCCTATTTTTACGTTCACTGTGTTGTTTTCGTAGAGAGTTTTTTCCTGCGTATATTAGTTCTTTGTCAGTGCCTATTTCTTTCATTGCGTTCCATAATCTTTGTCTTGGTATTGGGTCATAGGCCGTTCTTATGTCTATAAAGACTAGTTGAACTACTATTCTTTGCCAGTTTTTTTCCCATTGTTTGTTGTATAGTGTATATGTGGTCTCTACATGATTTTCTGGCCTTAAAACCTGCTTGATCTTCTCCAATTTTTTTTTTTTATATTTTCCTCTATGATATTTTTAATAATTTTTCTATACAAACGCCCTATACTCGATATTATACTCAGGCCTCTATAGTTTGTGCATTTTCTGCGGTCTCCCTTTTTAAATATAGATACTATATAGGCTTTTGTCTATTCCTCTGGTATTTTTTCTCCATTGATCGCTCTGTGGAACATGTTTCTTAGCATTCGATGTAATTTATTAGACCCGTATTTTATCATTTCATTTACCACACTTCCAGGCCCTGCAGATTTATTATTTTTGAGTATTTTTATTTTCTTCTTTACTTCTTCATAGTTTAGTTCTATCTCTTTTTTTTCCTTATTCTGTTCTTCTTCAGGGTTCTCTTCTTGGAATTCTTGTCAGTCTTCTGTTAGCAGTTTTTTATAATATTCTTCCCACTCGCTTTCTCTCGATTGTTGGTCCTTAATGCTTTAATTATTCTCCATGACTCTGTGCTTCTAGTTCCTCCTATAGACTGTTCTACATGTTCGCACGCTTTTTCCCATCTCTCGTTCTTTTCTTTGTTTATCATCCTCGTTTCTGCATTTTTCTCTTTATATTTCTGTAGATCTTCTTCTGATTTTGTATTCTGCCATTTTTTCTTCTTTATAGATTCTTTGGTTTTTTCATAGATTCTAATTTTATGTTTCTTATTCTCGTTGTCTTCTTTACCTAATGCTTCTAGGGCCGCCTGTTTGAGGAATTCTTTTTAGTGGTCATACATCTGTTGGAGGTTGTCGTAGTTAAATTCATTTAATTTTTGATCTAATCGTCATCTATGTAGGTTGCTTATCGTTTCGTCTTGCAGTAAGTGTATTTTATATTTTATTTCTTTGTCTGCTTTTTCTATTATCTCATTACTATTTCTTGAAAGTGCTTCGCGAATAAACCACTTATTCGGTTCATTTTGGAACACCCAAACAGTTGATTGTTGCTTAGTTTCCGACTCGTACGAATATACCCAAGTTTCGTCTCCTGTTCCGGTGTTATATACGATTTTGCATGTCCTCAATCATGTTGCTCACAGCATCGATGTTTTTTTTGGAACAATAACCGATTGTGGTCGACCTTTACGAAATTCCGCGGTGACGGAAGCACGACCATGACGAAATTCTGCAAACTAATTGTAAAGTCTTTTCTGAATAGATTCATTACCAAAAGTTGAACAAAGCAATTCGAGGCATTGTTGTTGAGTTAGGCCTTTACTAAAATTATAAAAAATCATCCAACGAAAACCTTCACGTCAAATTTCCATTTGTTTACAAAATTGTTTTTTCTCAAACGTTCACTATAAACAAGCTACTCGACGTATTTCTGAGCTGCCACTGTTTTAACAATAACAAATGTCAAATTTTACAACAATGGTAATTTCACGTCTCAATAGCGTCATCTAGTGGCCATTTCTACACACTTAAAAGGTAGCCCTTATACATAATGAATGAATTTCCACAAAAATTATCTGTCTATTTGTTTTAACAAAACTACAGCCCGGAGCTGAAATTATTAATAATCTGCTAGTAATTAGAATCCCATAATTTAAATGGAAACTATTGATATTATAATTATTTTCAGGAGTTATTTAGCGGTTTATTTAAAATAAACAATCGTTCAATAACTTTTTTTGGTTAACAGCACGGGTGCTGCAGGGAAATTCCTAAAGTGTTACAGAAGCGACGTGTGTGCAAAAAAAAGCGATTCATATTCGTCTTGAATGGCTGTAAATGGTACTCGGTGGGAAACACAGTCCTGGGCAAATCATTCCAGATGTAAAATAACTGAAAACGGACGAAGTCCATATTTCAGCAGTTTACCCACTATTCTCTTATTCGTCAAATTCATTCTGAGACGGGTTTCACCGTATCACAGCTCGTCAGTTAGGCTAGGATTGACAAACAAGAGATTTTTTTTTTCCAATGAGAAATCCGCCTTATGGATTCGGGAGCAGTCTGCGTCACCATATAAGGGTGCCCCAAAGTGCTCTAGATATGTGGGGTTCTCCAACCTGAAGGGTTGGCATACCCACTAAAACTCCTTGTGAGCCGGGAAGACCCTTTACTCCTTTTACATGACTGATCTTTTTATATGTCAAGATTGATTTGTTGAATTTTTAACTCTAAGGTTAATTTTCCAATGGCTAAATCTAACCTACCTTAAAGCTAACCTAATCTAAGTCCCCAATGCTAGGGGTCTTGTGTTATTTTGTTAGTAATGTATATTATTACACTTAAAACTGAAGGAGTGGCTCAATTAACCTACGACCTTAACCTAAAACTAAGTCAAGGGTAGTCAAGTTGTGTCTGATGTTAGTCTGGCGGTAGAATGTCTGTTGGTCGTAAGTATCGAATGTCGACATTTACGTTGCCTCTGAAAGACAAACAAGAGATTTTTTTTTTTTTTTTTTTTTTTTTTTTTTTTTGTCAAGGAGAAATCCGCCTTATGGATTCCTGGAACAGCTTGCGTCACCATCAGGGTGCCCCAAGGTGCTCCAGTTATGTGGGGCTCTCCAATCTGAAGGATTGGCATACCCACTAAAACTCCTTGTGAGCCGGGAAAACCCTCTACTCCTTTTACATATCTGAGCTTGTTAATAACTAGACTGTTTGATGGTGTTTAACGCAAGGTTAATTTATATTAATTAGACTACCCTAAAGCTATCTTAACCTAACCTAAACCTAGTCCCCAATGCTGGGGGTGTTGTAGTTACATTCAATTAGGGTGTAACATATTACTCTTTCTTAGGAGTGGCTCAACTAACCTACCCTAAGTATTTGATTAGTCCTGTCTGAGTCAGTTTGAGTCTGTGCGTAGTTTGAATGTCTGAGCCATGAATCCTTTCATGTACTCAGCAAACATCTTGGCAATCTGCGCAAGTTGCGCTTTGGAGAGAAGAGACTCGCTGGGAGAATCAGGTGTAGGAGCCTGATTTTGGGACTGAATGGGCTTTTTGGGAGCAAGACGGGAATTGTCTTGCGTTCCCCAACGGAAGGAGGACTGTTTTTGAACCATAACTTGAGAAGGGTGGCGCGGACACCCACTAAATGAAGCAGGGTGATCACCTGCGCAATTTGCGCACTTTGGCGGTTCTTCCTTCGATTTTGGACATTGAGACGTGCGGTGACCTTTGCCACACTTTACACACTTTGGGGGGATGTGACAACTGGGAGCTGCGTGTCCATAATCTTGGCAATTATAGCACTGTATGCTACGTGATTTAGATTGTTGTGCTTCAGCACGCACTTCGAACGTGCAAACAACACGAACTTTAAAGATGTCTTTTTCAGACTTGGGAAGAAGGACAAGGACCAAGGGCATTGGCCTTCGATTAGCATGAGCCCAACGAATTACTTTGGATGGATTCAACCCTTGACGTTGAAGATCCGTCAAGATTTCATCGGTTGTTAAATGAACAGGAACACCACGCAAGACAACGTGGTTTAACTTTTCTTCCGGGAACCGGAAGGTGAAAAAGGGCTCCTTATTTTCATCAAGGAGCTGAGTAGCTCTTCTATGATCCTCAACAGAACAGGGGAAGACTTTTATGCCATTTCTAACTACTATGGCTGAAGAATACCTTATATTATTCGACTTAAAGAGATTTGAAATGCTGACAAAATTTCCAGCATTTGAAATTACGATTGAGGGAATTGCCTTTGGCTTTATCGGCCTTGGATCAGCTTTCGGCTTGACAACCGACCTAACCGGGATAGTAACAGAAGTTATTGGATCTGTACCAGTATTTGAAAGAGGGGGAAACTCATCCAGGGATACATGTCTAGTCACTTGTTTATTTAATACTTGTTTATGCTTACCTGTCCTAACTATTTGTTGTTGTGAACTTGACCTTTTCAACATCCTGTACTCTTCATCATCCGACGAGGAGGCCATCTTCATCCTTCTCTTCTTTTTTTCTGCTGCGGACTTCCTGGAAATCCTCCATCATCCGCTCATCATCACTGAGTATGGCAGATCCAGACTCAACATCATCGTATATTTCCTGACCCTTTTCCGAGGGTTCTTCAAAATTGCTTTCATATCCCGACATATTTTCATATTCAGGACCATTTCCAGGATTAGGAATTTTGACCAATTCAGGGGTATAGGATCTTCTTACATTTCGCTTAAATGCCTTTTCATCAACTAGATCTCTTACCTTTGTTTCATAAACAGGACTTTTTTAGTTTCATCTCATTGCGGAGATTTCTAAATTCATCAGTATTTAAATCTATCTGTATTCTAAGTGCCTTGACTTCACACCCATTAATTCTCTAATGAGTTGATCTTTTTCGGCAATGTCCTGCCGCAACTTTTCAGTAAGCGGTTCGCTATCCATAATGAAGCACTGCCCTACACTACTCTAAAGCACCACAACACTGCACTTCACTATACTGACTAGTTATTACGGCTAACCGTAATTAAATATCTAGTTAATGCACCAATAGGTGCAGTTTGACCGCGGCCACCAACACCATGCGCCGCGCGGAACAGGAGACCCGGCCTTCCCGCCGGGCTGCAATTGAATTGAAACAAATCTGCTGGCAAGCCAGAGATTTTTCGCTGCTTGACGGTAAAATTATGCCATCAATTCGTGGATAAGCGTGAAACCTGAAACAGAACGATATGCACACAATGCAATCTCGCACGCAACTACAAACAAGAGAATAGAATTTACTGATACTTATCCCAGAAGTTATGGAACACGATGGTAGGATACAACGAATTGTACTAAGTACGCATACCTATTACTCCATCGAAAGCTCACACAGCAGCTTTCGAGCCGACATATTTTACATTTATCCATCGAAAAGCGCTACCTGCTTTCAAGCGTTGACTGTGTCAATCACTCTGTTGGCTCGAAAGCTGCTGTGTCAGCTTCCGATGGAGTAATAGGTATGCGCACTTAGTACAATTTGTTGTATCCTACCATCGCGAAATCATTCCAAAGTGAGGAGCGACCAACTGAAATTTATACGGATGTGAAGTATTAGCACGCCATGTATTCCTAGCATGTACCGCTTTGGGAGGAATTAAGCGGGCTACATCTATCGAAGACTTTCCATGAAAGACTCAAGTCGCCAACCGTTCTACAATATTCCAATGAAACAAGGTTGCTGGTCAGTTCTGAGTCCCCAATCAGGCGAACAAGTTTCTTCTGAATAGAATCCAACAAATGCAGTGTATGTTTAGGAGCAGAACCCCAAACATTGGAGCAGTATTTCATGATCGGTCGAATTTGAGCTTTGTACAGAATTAACAGTCATTATGGAGTGTAAAGCTTTATAGTGCGAAATAATATTCCCAGCTTTTGAGAAGCTCTCTTTGCTATGCTTGCAGTATGTTCATACCAAGACACATTTGTTTCCAAATTAACGCTCAGCAAATGGAGTGACTATGCTAGAGCCACTTGGGTTTTTGTAGCGTTAAATTCTACTTGGTTACTGTTACCCTCCGGCTAGAATTTCTTCCAGGTCTTTGTTAAGTTGAACGATTTCCTGCTGTCTGTGGATATCGGCATGAGTAGCCGATGTTTCAGCGTTCAAAGAGAACGAAAAATAAGTGTACTGTCATCTGCAAAGTTGTAGATTGGATTCTTGGTCCTTTCCAGCAGATCGTTAATGTAAATAGGAAAGAAAGTGGGAGACGTTATGGAGCCTTGGGGCACACTGGCGTTGATAGTGAAGTTGTTAGAAAGAAATCGGTCAACCGTCATTCGTAAACAACGCTCTTTGAGGAAATACGGGAGCCCTAAACAGAACTTTTCAGACATACCATTCCTCGTGTCAAACACGGTCGAATGTCTTGGATATATTAAGTGCAACTGCTCGAGTTTCTCCAAAGTGTTCAATTACATTGTTCCAAACATGTGTTACATAAGTTAGGTCTCCTGTTGATTACTTGCTTACTTGATAGTAATACCATATTTTATCCTTCAAGATATTTTAGAAGATGCTGATTGATAGCCTCTTCCATGAATGTCGAAATTACTGGAAGCAGTGCCCCTAGTCGGTAGATATTTAGCAAGATGTTCTTGCCTTTTTTGGGTATCAGCTGAATTGTAGCGCATTTCCAGCAGAAAGGAAATATTCACTTTCTGTAGGATAAGTTGAAAAGTATAGAAAACTGTTGTTACTTCTTTCGTGAATTTTTTTGAGTAGTATGGCAGATATTCCGTCAGCGCCAGAAGCTTTTTTGACATCTAGTTTCATTAAAATACGTTTTATGACATGACAATATCGGGCATCCTTGACTGCTGGGAATAGTTGGTGGTGTTTTTCCTTGCTCTAACATAAAAGACTTATTAATTATCTTTTGGCACTAACAGTCAAATAGGTTGCATAAGAACTGGCACTATAATTACAAAAAAATTTTGTAAACATATTGATAATAATACAAACTTAATATTATAATAATAATATTTTTAAAGTTTCGTTAGTGCCAACAAGTCTGTGACTTAAACAATCATCGATAGAAGGCAGGTATCCCTTCAGCTCTCAAAGATAAAAATTGTATTAAACTAATTTTTTGAGCTAGTATTGTGATAAACAGTTTTGAGTTTTGTTCTCTCGTCTGTCGACCCTTACTCTGCTGATGAGACAAAGCGCGTCCCGAGATAATTCGACAGATGACAAAACTGTAAATAACGACTGAAATATAGAGTTTGATCAATTAGTTGATAATGGTATTAATATTATGTTAGCTCTAACGATAACACAAGCCGACAAAATTGGGCGGAACTCCAGACTCGGAAACCAGAGCATACTCTCCCTACGGTTTTTGGTGCGCTCAATCCGAATCCGACTTCAGAATTGCTCTATCACATCAGGTTTTCGAGCTATCCTAACCTAAAAATGCAAAAAACGCGGTTTGTCACTATATTCGGGATATTATACCGCGAATTCATTTTTCTCCACAAAATTCATTACGGCATATGAAAGTGTTAGTCTTCCCCATCAAAATACATTTAAAATTTTTCAGGTATCTTATTTCTTCCCAGAGAAATCATCTTTCTAGAAGCAACGTTGGTTATTTGTTCATACATGGTGTCCCAGTTTAATGTACCAGGCTTCTTAATTTTTTTATGTCAACTTTTAGTAAAAAAAGTTTCAGACAAAAGTTGAACGGTTTTGAAGGGTCAATAAAATGATATAATTGTGATGACCTTGGAGGATCATTTTGAAGGTCATTTCAAGGTCAACTTTGATTTTTTAAATGAGAACTCGTATTTTTTATGACAGCATCATATTTTCCTAGCCAAAATACACAACTTCTGTTCGAAAAATTTTTCTCGATAGTTATATAGACTCTTCAGGATTCCACCCCATCATATTGGACCTGCCATTTTGAATTCCTTAAGGTTAGGGACAAACCATGATTCGATGTGGTCAAACCGACAACGAATTCGGATTCTGCATCCCAAAAATCATATAATTACACTACTCTGGCCTGCCGGATCAACTTTTTTTTGGTATGGTTGTAACGAAAACGCCAAACTAATTAATATCAAGGGCCGATTTGTCCGAGAAGAAATGTGCATTTTAAAGGGGAAGAGTAGTACTTTCAGATGTCGCAATGAATTTCGTGGAGAAAAATTAATTCGCGGTGTAATATAATCCCGAATATAGCGAAAAAAACCCTGTTTTTTGTATTTTTAGGTTAGGATATCTCGAAAACCTAATGGATGGAGCAATTCTGAGGTAGGATTTCCATTTAGTGTACCAAAAACCTTCGAAAAGGTATAGTCTGGTCTCAGAGTTAAAAAATATTGGCCTGTGTAATTTACTACCGGTATTTGGGTACTTATCTTCTTTTTTTAAAAATTTTAGCATGGATGGCAAAGAAAACCTCCACATATCGACTAAAAACTGCTTTAAGAACGGATGAAAGGATTCGTCTCATGAACGAAATTATTAGTGGTATTCAAGTTATCAAGATGTATACTTGGGAAAAACCATTTGCAAAAATAGTGGATTTCGTAAGAAGGTATATAAAAAATTTAAACCTTAAAACAATGATTGTTTTTCGATAAAGAAAGACATATTAATAATTCGGACATTGCCGCAATTTTTCCATGAGATGACTTACATCTAATACGGCATTCTTTTGGAATTTGTTGCTGCTGAACGTTGTTGTTATGTATAATTTGTGCATCCACAAAACACCAAAAGTATTGGTGGAGGCAAATGCCGTAAAATTTAATAATTTTTGGAAATTTTTGACTACAGCTTGGAAATCGATTTAACTTCTTTGAAGCATAATGTAAACAAGTTTTTTTTTAGCCTAATTTTGACTACAAGGATATTTTTCTTAAATTTTAGTGCATTTTTTCAGATTTTAACACTTTCGGCTTACTATTTCTTGAATATCTTCTGTTCATTTTACTCGTCATAAAATTGCCTAAAAAACCGCTTTAAAAAAAATATCAAGTACATAACCTAAAAAAAGTATTTACTACGGCAAATTGAAGAATGGTTTTTACGGATAACTAACCGTTCAAAAAAATATACCAAATTTTATTAAAAAATATTAAGATGATTGGTCAAAATTCACATCTTAGTCCAGATTTTATAGGTCGTAGGAAGCTTTTTTTTGAAATATGCGAAATTCTATCCTCTTCAAGATTGTTAGAAGGAAAAATAAAGAATATACAAAAACTATCTTATTTTTCATTTTTTTCATTACAAAAAATTCAATTTTTTTTGCTTTTACTCTAGAAAAGGTCTGGTTTTATTCTTTTTATTTCTGTTCAATATTTTATCTTAAATATAACATATTAAGAAGTGAAGTTGTGAAGATCTGCAAAAGGAAAAAGAGAGTATTTAGAGGAAAAGATAAGAAAAATAGAAGAAAACTTTAATAATAAGAAAATGAGAAATTTTTACCAGGAAGAAAAAGAGAAAGCAGAAGAAAGCAGAAAATAACATATAGTATGGATAAAGATGGAAATTTTGGTGGGAAGAGCTCAAGAAATGGCAAATAGATGGAAACAACCTTTCGAGACCATTTTAAATAATGGTCTAGAGAAGTTTGAAGAAATGATAACATTAGACCTCATCAAAAATGACGAAGAAGTTCCAACAAAGGAGCAACTTATAGAAATTATTAAGAACTCCAAAAACAATAAAAGTGCAGGGGAAAACGGAATATGCAACGAGCTCATCAAGGAAGGAGGTTTAGAATTAGAGAAAAGCTGCTGGTAAAAATATGGGAAAAGGAAAATATGCCTGCGAAATGGTCAGAGGCAATACTAATTTGAGTTCTTAAAACAGGAGATACAACAAATTGTAATAACTATAGAGAAATTGCTCTATTGGATGTGGTGTATAAAATTCTGGCTAGCCTGACAAAGAAACGTCTGGATAAATACGACAAAGTAATAGGTGACTACCATGCAGGTTTTCGGAAAGGACGATCGGTTAACGAGCAGATTTTTCCAATGAAACGGGTACTATCGAAGAGCTACGAGAATAACTTATTCATGCATGCTTTATTTATAGACTTCAAACAAGCTTACGATAGAATACATAAAGCAGAAATCTACAGAGGTATGCAAAATTTGGGAATACCACAAAAGCTGATCAGACCGACAAGAATGACCCTCGAAAGCACAGCAAATAAAGTAAGTGTGAATGGACAAAAATCCCAATCATTTAAGACTAACAGAGGAGTGAGACCAGGCGACCCATTATAGACATCACATAGTGCTGCAGAATGTAATGAGCGATAGCAATATCCATAGACACGGAACACTACTCAATATGAAACATCAATGTCTAGCGTACGCAGACGACCTTCTTATGGGTTTAGCACATGTGCTGCAGGGAAGTCCCTAAATCACTACAGGAGCGACATGTGTGCGGAAAAAGCGATTCACGTTGTTCTTGAATCGCTGTAAGTTTTACTCTGTGAGAAACACAGTCCTGGGCAAATTATTCCAAAGGGATGATGTTCTCCACATAAAAGACTGCTTGAACAACGTTGTACGAGGAGTAACAAGCTGAACCTCATACGGATGTAAGTATTAGCGCGACGTGTATTTCTAACATGCACCGCTCCAGGAGGAATTAACCGGGCTACATGCTTCAAACACTTTCCATGAAATTACTTGTAGAATAGGCTCAAGTCACCAACCGTTCTTCGATATTCCAGCGAATCAAGGCCGCCGATCAGTTCCGGGTCTCCAATCAAACGAACAGCTCTTCTCTGAATAGAATCCAACAAATGCAGTGTACATTTGGGAGCAGTATTCCATAGATGGTCGAATTTGAGCTTTGTAAAGAATTAACAGTGGTTGTGGAGTGTAAAGCTTTCTGGTTCGAAATAATATTCCCAACTTTTGAGAAGCTCTCCTTGCTATGCCTGGAACATGTTCATGCCAGGACATATTTGCTTCCAAATTAACGCCCAACAAATTGAGTGACGATATTAGAGGAATGGAGTGCCCGACATAACTATGTCGGGTTCAGCAACGTTAACTTTTTTAGAAAAAACTGCCGCCTGGGTTTGTTAAATTCCACTTGGTTACTATCACCCCAAGATGGAATTTGTTTCAGGTCTTTGTTAAGTTGAACGGCTTCCTGCTGTCTGCGGATATTCGTCTGAGTAGCCGATGTCCGAGCGTTCAGAGAGAATGAAGAGATAAGCGTACTGTCATCTGCAAAGCTGTAGATTAGATTCCCGGTCTTTTCCAGCAGATCGTTAATGTAGATGAGAAAGCGAGTAGAAGACAGTATGGAGCCTTGGGGCACGCCGGCGTTGATAGTGAAGGTGTTAGAAGGAAATCCTTCGACTGCCACTCGTAAAGAACGCTCTCTGAGGAAACATGAGAGCCACAAACAGAACTTTTCATACATACCAGAAGAGCGTAGCTGAGCCAGCAGTCTATCGTGCCAAACACGGTCGAATGCCTTGGATATGTCAAGAGAAACCGCTCGAGATTCTGCAAAGTGTCAGTTGCGTTGTTCCAAACATGTGTTACATAAGTCAGAAGATCTCATGTTGATCTATGTTTATAAAAGCCATATTGGTGATCGCTAATAATGTTGAATCCTTCAAGATATTTAGAATATGCCTTTCCCACGACTTTCGATATTATTGAAAACAGTGGAAATCGACAGTAGAATGTGAAGCAAAGAGTTCAGCCAACAAGTTCGCTTTCTCAACAGATGTTGCAATAGAATTATCTGGCCGTGTGAGTGGTGGTATGGTAGATTTGGTGAAATTTTGACTAACTGCCTTAGCGACTGACCAAAAGGACCTGGAATTGTTGGAGCAAGCGAGAAATTTGTTTTTAATTCGTTGATTGTGTGCCTCCTTGGTTTCGTCGATAATTTCTTTGCATCTATTCCGGGCACGAACAAAGGTGTTACGATTTATGGTGTTAGGATTTTCACGTCATTGTCGGTAGGCAAGATGTTTAGAAGTAACAGCTTCTTTGCATTTTCGGTCAAACCAAAGCTTGCCGTTGGAAGAACATTTCTTCGAAAAAGGGATGTAAGCTTCCATACCAGCCAAAATAACATCGGAAACCTCCCTGGCGCAGTCAGGAGGGTCGTCGGATCGAAAACAAACGTCTAGCCAAGGGAAAGTTCGAAAATATTTCATGAGATCTGCCCAATCAGCAGATTTGTAGTGCCAAATCTTAC
>CM032449.1:40684993-40694993 GCA_019049505.1 Pachyrhynchus sulphureomaculatus
TAGTATTCGTCTTTCAGTTTTCTTACCATATAACTGAGGTCTTCCTCATCTTGTGCTGTGATTACTTGGTCGTCTGCGAACCTTAGAGTATATACGTAATCTACTCTATTGGGACATTCCACTACATTTTCGCTTCCATTTTTTTAATGTTTGTTCGAGGTATATTTCGAATAGTGTTGAGGATGTAGAGCATCCTTGTAATAGGCCTTTTGATGTTTGGAGTCCCTTCCCTATTTTATGTCCTATTTTTACGTTCACTATGTTGTTTTCGTAGAGAGTTTTTCCTGCGTATATTAGTTCTTTGTCAGTGCCTATTTCTTTCATTGCGTTCCATAATCTTTGTCTTGGTATTGAGTCATAGGCCTTTCTTATGTCTATAAAAACTAGTTGAACTACTATTCTTTGCCAGTTTTTTTTCCCATTGTTTGTTGTATAGTGTATATGTGGTCTCTACATGATTTTTCGGCCTTAAAGCCTGCTTGGGTCTTCTCCAATTTTTCTTTTTATATTTTCCTCTATGATATTTTTAATAATTTTTTCCATACAAACGGCGCCCCATACTTGATATTATGCTCAGGCCTCTATAGTTTGTGCATTTTCTGCGGTCTCCCTTTTTAAATATAGATACTATATAGGCTTTTGTCTATTCCTCTGGTATTTTTTTCTCCATTGATCGCTCTGTGGAACATGTTTCTTAGCATTCGATGTAATTTATTAGACCCGTATTTTATCATTTCATTTACCACACTTCCAGGCCCTGCAGATTTATTATTTTTGAGTATTTTTATTTTCTTCTTTACTTCTTCATAGTTTAGTTCTATCTCTTTTTTTTTTTCCTTATTCTGTTCTTCTTCAGGGTTCTCTTCTTGGAATTCTTGTCAGTCTTCTGTTAGCAGTTTTTTATAATATTCTTCCCACTCGCTTTCTCTCGATTGTTGGTCCTTAATGCTTTAATTATTCTCCATGACTCTGTGCTTCTAGTTCCTCCTATATACTGTTCTACATGTTCGCACGCTTTTTTCCCATCTCTCGTTCTTTTCTTTGTTTATCATCCTCGTTTCTGCATTTTTCTTTTTATATTTCTGTAGATCTTCTTCTGATTTTGTATTCCGCCATTTTTTCTTCTTTATAGATTCTTTGGTTTTTTCATAGATTCTAATTTATGTTTCTTATTCTCGTTGTCTTCTTTACCTAATGCTTCTAGGCCGCCTGTTTGAGGAATTCTTTTTAGTGGTCATACATCTGTTGGAGGTTGTCGTAGTTAAATTCATTTAATTTTTGATCTAATCGTCATCTATGTAGGTTGCTTATCGTTTCGTCTTGCAGTAAGTGTATTTTATATTTTATTTCTTTGTCTGCTTTTTCTATTATCTCATTACTATTTCTTGAAAGTGCTTCGCGAATAAACCACTTATTCGGTTCATTTTGGAACACCCAAACAGTTAATTGTTGCTTAGTTCCGACTCGTACGAATATACCCAAGTTTCGTCTCCTGTTACGGTGTTATATACGAATTTTGCATGTCCTCAATCATGTTGCTCACAGCATCGATGTTTTTTGGAACAATAACCGATTGTGGTCGACCTTTACGAAATTCCGCGGTGACGGAAGCACGACCATGACGAAATTCTGCAAACTAATTGTAAAGTCTTTTCTGAATAGATTCATTACCAAAAGTTGAACAAAGCAATTCGAGGCATTGTTGTTGAGTTAGGCCTTTACTAAAATTATAAAAAATCATCCAACGAAAACCTTCACGTCAAATTTCCATTTGTTTACAAAATTGTTTTTGTCAAACGTTCACTATAAACAAGCTACTCGACGTATTTCTGAGCTGCCACTGTTTTAACAATAAACAAATGTCAAATTTTACAACAATGGTAATTTCACGTCTTAATAGCGTCATCTAGTGGCCATTTCTACACACTTAAAAGGTAGCCCTTATACATAATGAATGAATTTCCACAAAAATTATCTGTCTATTTGTTTTAAACAAAACTACAGCCCGGAGCTGAAATTATTAATAATCTGCTAGTAATTAGAATCCCATAATTTAAATGGAAACTATTGATATTATAATTATTTTCAGGAGTTATTTAGCGGTTTATTTAAAATAAACAATCGTTCAATAACTTTTTTTTTGTTAACAGCACGGGTGCTGCAGGAAATTCCTAAAGTGTTACAGAAGCGACGTGTGTGCAAAAAAAAGCGATTCATATTCGTCTTGAATGGCTGTAAATGGTACTCGGTGGGAAACACAGTCCTGGGCAAATCATTCCAGATGTAAAATAACTGAAAACGGACGAAGTCCATATTTCAGCAGTTTACCCACTATTCTCTTATTCGTCAAATTCATTCTGAGACGGGTTTCACCGTATCACAGCTCGTCAGTTAGGCTAGGATTGACAAACAAGAGATTTTTTTTTTCCAATGAGAAATCCGCCTTATGGATTCGGGAGCAGTCTGCGTCACCATATAAGGGTGCCCCAAAGTGCTCCAGATATGTGGAGCTCTCCAACCTAAAGGGTTGGCATACCCACTAAAACTCCTTGTGAGCCAGGAAGACCCTTTACTCCTTTTACATGACTGATCTTTTTTATATGTCAAGATTGATTTGTTGAATTTTTAACTCTAAGGTTAATTTTCCAATGGCTAAATCTAACCTACCTTAAATCTAACCTAATCTAATTCCCCAATGCTGGGGGTCTTGTGTCATTTTGTTAGTGATTTATATTATTACACTTAAAACTGAAGGAGTGGCTCAATTAACCTACGACTTTAACCTAAAACTAAGTCAAGGGTAGTCAGTTGTGTCTGATGTTAGTCTGGCGGTAGAATGTCTGTTGTCGTAAGTATTCGAATGTCGACATTTACGTTGCCTCTGAAAGACAAACAAGAGAGTAGAATTTACTGATACTTATCCCAGAAGTTATGGAACACGATGGTAGGATACAACGAATTGTACTAAGTACGCATACCTATTACTCCATCGAAAGCTCACACAGCAGCTTTCGAGCCGACATATTTTACATTTATCCATCGAAAAGCGCTACCTGCTTTTAAGCGTTGACTGTGTCAATCACTCTGTTGGCTCGAAAGCTGCTGTGTCAGCTTCCGATGGAGTAATAGGTATGCGCACTTAGTACAATTTGTTGTATCCTACCATCGCGAAATCATTCCAAAGTGAGGAGCGACCAACTGAAATTTATACGGATGTGAAGTATTAGCACGCCATGTATTCCTAGCATGTACCGCTTTGGGGGGAATTAAGCGGGCTACATCTATCGAAGACTTTCCATGAAAGACTCAAGTCGCCAACCGTTCTACAATATTCCAATGAAACAAGGTTGCTGGTCAGTGGTTCATACCAAGACACATTTGTTTCCAAATTAACGCTCAGCAAATGGAGTGACTATGCTAGAGCCACCTGGGTTTTTGTAGCGTTAAATTCTACTTGGTTACTGTTACCTCCGGCTAGAATTTCTTCCAGATCTTTGTTAAGTTGAACCATTTCCTGCTGTCTGTGGATATCGGCATGAGTAGCCGATGTTTCAGCGTTCAAAGAGAACGAAAAAATAAGTGTACTGTCATCTGCAAAGTTGTAGATTGGATTCTTGGTCCTTTCCAGCAGATCGTTAATGTAAATAGGAAAGAAAGTGGGAGACGTTATGGAGCCTTGGGGCACACTGGCGTTGATAGTGAAGTTGTTAGAAAGAAATCGGTCAACCGTCATTCGTAAACAACGCTCTTTGAGGAAATACGGGAGCCATAAACAGAACTTTTCAGACATACCATTCCTCGTGTCAAACACGGTCGAATGTCTTGGATATATTAAGTGCAACTGCTTGAGTTTCTCCAAAGTGTTCAATTACACTGTTCCAAACATGTGTTACATAAGTTAGGTCTCCTGTTGATCCTTGCTTTACTTGATAGTAATACCATATTTTATCCTTCAAGATATTTTAGAAGATGCTGATTGATAGCCTCTTCCATGAATGTCGAAATTACTGGAAGCAGTGCCCCTAGTCGGTAGATATTTAGCAAGATGTTCTTGCCTTTTTTGGGTATCAGCTGAATTGTAGCGCATTTCCAGCAGAAAGGAAATATTCACTTTCTGTAGGATAAGTTGAAAAGTATAGAAAACTGTTGTTACTTCTTTCGTGAATTTTTTTTGAGTAGTATGGCAGATATTCCGTCAGCGCCAGAAGCTTTTTTGACATCTAGTTTCATTAAAATACGTTTTATGACATGACAATATCGGGCATCCTTGACTGCTGGGAATAGTTGGTGGTGTTTTTCGTTGCTCTAACATAAAAGACTAATTAATTATCTTTTGGCACTAACAGTCAAATAGGTTGCATAAGAACTGGCACTATAATTACAAAAAAATTTTGTAAACAAATTGATAATAATACAAACTTAATATTATAATAATAATATTTTTAAAGTTTCGTTAGTGTCAACAAGTCTGTGACTTAAACAATCATCGATAGAAGGCAGGTATCCCTTCAGCTCTCAAAGATAAAAATTGTATTAAACTTAATTTTTTGAGCTAGTATTGTGATAAACAGTTTTGAGTTTTGTTCTCTCGTCTGTCGACCCTTACTCTGCTGATGAGACAAAGCGCGTCCCGAGATAATTCGACAGATGACAAAACTGTAAATAACGACTGAAATATAGAGTTTGATCAATTAGTTGATATTGGTATTAATATTATGTTAGCGCTAACGATAACACAGGCCGACAAAATTGGGCGGAACTCCAGACTCGGAAACCAGAGCATACTCTCCCTACGGTTTTTGGTGCGCTCAATCCGAATCCGACCTCAGAATTGCTCTATCACATCAGGTTTTCGAGCTATCCTAACCTAAAATGCAAAAAACGCGGTTTGTCACTATATTCGGGATATTATACCGCGAATTCATTTTTCTCCACAAAATTCATTACGGCATATGAAAGTGTTAGTCTTCCCCATCAAAATACATTTTTTCAGGTATCTTATTTCTTCCCAGAGAAATCATCTTTCTAGAAACAACGTTGGTTATTTGTTCATACATGGTGTCCCAGTTTAATGTACCAGGCTTTTTAATTTTTTTATGTCAACTTTTAGTAAAAAAAGTTTCAGACAAAAGTTGAACGGTTTTGAAGGGTCAATAAAATGATATAATTGTGATGACCTTGGAGGATCATTTTGAAGGTCATTTCAAGGTCAACTTTGATTTTTAAATGAGAACTCGTATTTTTTATGACAGCATCATATTTTCCTAGCCAAAATACACAACTTCTGTTCGAAAAATTTTTCTCGATAGTAATATAGACTCTTCAGGATTCCACCCCATCATATTGGATCTGCCATTTTGAATTCCTTAAGGTTAGGGACAAACCATGATTCGATACGGTCAAACCGACAACGAATTCGGATTCTGCATCCCAAAAATCATATAATTACACTACTCTGGCCTGCCGGATCAACTTTTTTTTTGGTATGGTTGTAACGAAAACGCCAAACTAATTAATATCAAGGGACAATTTGTCCGAGAAGAAATGTGCATTTTAAAGGGGAAGAGTAGTACTTTCAGATGTCGCAATGAATTTCGTGGAGAAAAATTAATTCGCGGTGTAATATAATCCCGAATATAGCGAAAAACCCTGTTTTTTGTATTTTTAGGTTAGGATATCTCGAAAACCTAATGGATGGAGCAATTCTGAGGTAGGATTTCCATTTAGTGTACCAAAAACCTTCGAAAAGGTATAGTCTGGTCTCAGAGTTAAAAAATATTGGCCTGTGTAATTTACTACCGGTATTTGGGTACTTATCTTCTTTTTTTAAAAATTTTAGCATGGATGGCAAAGAAAACCTCCACATATCGACTAAAAACTGCTTTAAGAACGGATGAAAGGATTCGTCTCATGAACGAAATTATTAGTGGTATTCAAGTTATCAAGATGTATACTTGGGAAAAACCATTTGCAAAAATAGTGGATTTCGTAAGAAGGTATATAAAAAATTTAAACCTTAAAACAATGATTGTTTTTCGATAAAGAAAGACATATTAATAATTCGGACATTGCCGCAATTTTTCCATGAGATGACTTACATCTAATACGGCATTCTTTTGGAATTTGTTGCTGCTGAACGTTGTTGTTATGTATAATTTGTGCATCCACAAAACACCAAAAGTATTGGTGGAGGCAAATGCCGTAAAATTTAATAATTTTTGGAAATTTTTGACTACAGCTTGGAAATCGATTTAACTTCTTTGAAGCATAATGTAAACAAGTTTTTTTTAGCCTAATTTTGACTACAAGGATATTTTTCTTAAATTTTAGTGCATTTTTTCAGATTTTAACACTTTCGGCTTACTATTTCTTGAATATCTTCTGTTCATTTTACTCGTCATAAAATTGCCTAAAAAACCGCTTTAAAAAAATATCAAGTACATAACCTAAAAAAAGTATTTACTACGGCAAATTGAAGAATGGTTTTTACGGATAACTAACCGTTCAAAAAAAATATACCAAATTTTATTAAAAAATATTAAGATGATTGGTCAAAATTCACATCTTAGTCCAGATTTTATAGGTCGTAGGAAGCTTTTTTTTGAAATATGCGAAATTCTATCCTCTTCAAGATTGTTAGAAGGAAAAATAAAGAATATACAAAAACTATCTTATTTTTCATTTTTTTCATTACAAAAAATTCAATTTTTTTTGCTTTTACTCTAGAAAAGGTCTGGTTTATTCTTTTTATTTCTGTTCAATATTTTATCTTAAATATAACATATTAAGAAGTGAAGTTGTGAAGATCTGCAAAAGGAAAAAAAGAGAGTATTTAGAGGAAAAGATAAGAAAAATAGAAGAAAACTTTAATAATAAGAAAATGAGAAATTTTTACCAGGAAGAAAAAGAGAAAGCAGAAGAAAGCAGAAAATAACATATAGTATGGATAAAGATGGAAATTTGGTGGGAAGAGCTCAAGAAATGGCAAATAGATGGAAACAACCTTTCGAGACCATTTTAAATAATGGTCTAGAGAAGTTTGAAGAAATGATAACATTAGACCTCATCAAAAATGACGAAGAAGTTCCAACAAAGGAGCAACTTATAGAAATTATTAAGAACTCCAAAAACAATAAAAGTGCAGGGGAAAACGGAATATGCAACGAGCTCATCAAGGAAGGATGTTTAGAATTAGAGAAAAGCTGCTGGTAAAAATATGGGAAAAGGAAAATATGCCTGCGAAATGGTCAGAGGCAATACTAATTTGAGTTCTTAAAACAGGAGATACAACAAATTGTAATAACTATAGAGAAATTGCTCTATTGGATGTGGTGTATAAAATTCTGGCTAGCCTGACAAAGAAACGTCTGGATAAATACGACAAAGTAATAGGTGACTACCATGCAGGTTTTCGGAAAGGACGATCGGTTAACGAGCAGATTTTTCCAATGAAACGGGTACTATCGAAGAGCTACGAGAATAACTTATTCATGCATGCTTTATTTATAGACTTCAAACAAGCTTACGATAGAATACATAAAGCAGAAATCTACAGAGGTATGCAAAATTTGGGAATACCACAAAAGCTGATCAGACCGACAAGAATGACCCTCGAAAGCACAGCAAATAAAGTAAGTGTGAATGGACAAAAATCCCAATCATTTAAGACTAACAGAGGAGTGAGACCAGGCGACCCATTATAGACATCACATAGTGCTGCAGAATGTAATGAGCGATAGCAATATCCATAGACACGGAACACTACTCAATATGAAACATCAATGTCTAGCGTACGCAGACGACCTTCTTATGGGTTTAGCACATGTGCTGCAGGGAAGTCCCTAAATCACTACAGGAGCGACATGTGTGCGGAAAAAGCGATTCACGTTGTTCTTGAATCGCTGTAAGTTTTACTCTGTGAGAAACACAGTCCTGGGCAAATTATTCCAAAGGGATGATGTTCTCCACATAAAAGACTGCTTGAACAACGTTGTACGAGGAGTAACAAGCTGAACCTCATACGGATGTAAAGTATTAGCGCGACGTGTATTTCTAACATGCACCGCTCTAGGAGGAATTAACCGGGCTACATGCTTCAAACACTTTCGATGAAATTACTTGTAGAATAGGCTCAAGTCGCCAACCGTTCTTCGATATTCCAGCGAATCAAGGCCGCCGATCAGTTCCGGGTCTCCAATCAAACGAACAGCTCTTCTCTGAATAGAATCCAACAAATGCAGTGTATATTTGGGAGCAGTATTCCATAGTTGGTCGAATTTGAGCTTTGTAAAGAATTAACAGTTGTTGTGGAGTTGCAGTTGTCTTTTGAGAAGCTCTCCTTGCTATGCCTGGAACATGTTCATGCCAGGACATATTTGCTTCCAAATTAACGCCCAACAAATTGAGTGACGATGTTAGAGGAATAGAGTGCCCGACATAACTATGTCGGGTTCAGCAACGTTAACTTTTTTAGAAAAAACTGCCGCCTGGGTTTGTGTAGCGTTAAATTCCACTTGGTTACTATCACCCCAAGATGGAATTTGTTTCAGGTCTTTGTTAAGTTGAACGGCTTCCTGCTGTCTGCGGATATTCGTCTGAGTAGCCGATGTCCGAGCATTCAGAGAGAATGAAGAGATAAGCGTACTGTCATCTGCAAAGCTGTAGATTAGATTCCCGGTCTTTTCCAGCAGATCGTTAATGTAGATGAGAAAGAGAGTAGAAGACAGTATGGAGCCTTGGGGCACGCCGGCGTTGATAGTGAAGGTGTTAGAAGGAAATCCTTCGACTGCCACTCGTAAAGAACGCTCTCTGAGGAAACATGAGAGCCACAAACAGAACTTTTCATACATACCAGAAGAGCGTAGCTGAGCCAGCAGTCTATCGTGCCAAACACGGTCGAATGCCTTGGATATGTCAAGAGCAACCGCTCGAGATTCTGCAAAGTGTTCAATTGCGTTGTTCCAAACATGTGTTACATAAGTCAGAAGATCTCATGTTGATCTATGTTTATAAAGCCATATTGGTGATCGCTAATAATGTTGAATCCTTCAAGATATTTAGAATATGCCTTTTCCACGACTTTCGATATTATTGAAAACAGTGGAAATCGACAGTAGAATGTGAAGCAAAGAGTTCAGCCAACAAGTTCGCTTTCTCAACAGATGTTGCAATAGAATTATCTGGCCGTGTGAGTGGTGGTATGGTAGATTTGGTGAAATTTTGACTAACTGCCTTAGCGACTGACCAAAAGGACCTGGAATTGTTGGAGCAAGCGAGAAATTTGTTTTTAATTCGTTGATTGTGTGCCTCCTTGGTTTCGTCGATAATTTCTTTGCATCTATTCCGGGCACGAACAAAGGTGTTACGATTTATGGTGTTAGGATTTTCACGCCATTGTCGGTAGGCAAGATGTTTAGAAGTAACAGCTTCTTTGCATTTTCGGTCAAACCAAAGCTTGCCGTTGGAAGAACATTTCTTCGAAAAAGGGATGTAAGCTTCCATACCAGCCAAAATAACACCGGAAACCTCCCTGGCGCAGTCAGGTGGGTCGTCGGATCGAAAACAAACGTCTAGCCAAGGGAAAGTTCGAAAATATTCCATGAGATCTGCCCAGGCAGCAGATTTGTAGTGCCAAATCTTACGCGGTTTAGGCGCCTCTTTGTTACTGGTTGGTAGGATACTCGATGTCGAAAGCAGTTTATGGTCAGAAGGGTCGGATTTACGGTGACCGTGTAAATCTCCGGAGTGGTGATTAAAAACAGAAGACTGGCGAACTCCCCGTCTTGATCAGGGATCCATGTTGGTTCGTCAGTAAGCTGAGTTAAGCCACAACTGATTGAGAATGATTCAATTTCACGACGTTGATCGTCGGTAGTATTTGAATATTTAAGCCAGTTGATGTTGTGGACATTAAAGTCGTCCAGGATGGCAATTTCGGCATTCGGATAGTTAATTTGTAAATGATCGTATGTATGTATTTTTAAAATAAACAAAAAACTTA
>CM032449.1:40697493-40712493 GCA_019049505.1 Pachyrhynchus sulphureomaculatus
TCATGAGGTTAATGGATGTTAAGAAAATTTACATTGGATGGAATCGGTGTAGAGTGTTTGAGGATATTACTGTTGCAAGATGCTTCAAGTGTCAAGGATTTCATCATAAGAGCAACCAGTGTACAAATAAAACTATCTGCGGAAACTGTGGAGAAGAACATGAAACAAATTCCTGTACGAATAATCAAAAAAAATGCATCTGTTACCTCGCGAACAAAAAGCTCCAAACTAATTACAATATACAGCATTGTACCTCAGCTCAAGACTGTCCTTCACTGATTTACCAATTGGGAGTTATAAGAAACAAAATTGACTATGGAGATCCAATTACTTCGCCTTCACGCCTATAGAAGACATCTTAGACGTTCCTGGAGTTTTATCTCAATAATTAGTCAAATGGAACTGGAAGAGGAATGGAGAGATATTGAAGTAGTGGAGGAGGAATTACCTGATTTACAATCTCTTAATGATAAATTGACTAAATATAATTTTGTTATCATTCATGTTAATGTGAGAAGTCTAAATATGAATTTTGAATCTCTGGAAATTTATATTGAAAGACTAGAGGTCAAACCTGATATTATTGTGTGCACTGAAACGTGGAATTTAGATTGTGTGCAATATTATAAGTTAAGTAATTATAATGTTTATTATAATAGTAGCGTAAATAATAGAGCGGATGGAGTTGTTTTGTATATAAAAGATCAGTTGGTGGAGAATACGGAAATAGAAAGTTTTGGTAAGGTAAAAATTTTGAGTAGAAGTATCCGACTTGCACAAAGTGTTGTATGTAAGGTTTCTGCTGTGTACAGGTGTCATGACATTGAGAAGGGTGCATTTATTGAACAATTTAGGTCGTTTATTGAATCTAATAAGAAGGTAAATAATTATTGCATTATTGGGGACTTCAACATTGATATTCTAAAAATGGATTATATAAATCAAGATTTTCTAAGTCATCTATTACAATTTGAATATGTACCTTTCTTCAATGGCGTTACTAGGCCATCACAAGATAACATTGAAATGGGGTCTTGCATTGATAACATGTTTGTTAAAACTAAAATGCTAAATACTAAATCTTATAAAATTATGGAAGTTTTTACTGATCATTATCCGTTAGTGTTGGAAATTAATATTAATGCTTGTTGCCCTCAAGTAGATGGCTGGACTTCGGAGATCAACTATAAAAAATTGATCTCTGAGGTAAATAAACTGCAATGGAATGACATTCTGCAGATAAAGGATCCTAATCTAGCCACAAATTATTTCATTGAAATGTTACAAACAGCCCAAAATAAAGCTACCCACAAAAAGAAAAAAAATGGTAATAAATATGCGCCAAGGAAAAAATGGATAACCCGAGGTATCATGATATCTTGTTCAACCAAGGAAACATTGTATAATTTATGGAAAAAAAACCCAACACAGGAAAGCTTAGGGACTGATTACAAAAATTACGTTAAGGTATTGAATAAAGTAATTAAACGAGCAAAACTAAAAACTATGAATCGGCTATGGTTCAAAATGTTTGTAGTAACAATAAATTACTATGGAAATATATACAACGAAAAATTAGACCCAATGTAAAAACAAACCCAAATGAAATATCGTTTACTATGGATAATGATGTAAAGGTTGAAAACCCAAAAGAAATAGCAAATTTTTTCAATTCTTATTTCTGTAATGTGGGCAGCAATTTGGCTAAAAATATTGGAAAACCGCAGGGAGCGTCACTTAACTTACCAAAAATGAATAGAAACTCAATTTATATCAAATTAACAGACCCTCATGAAATCAGAGCAATTATAAATCAGTTAAAAGAAAAATGTGGAGGAGTCGATGGAATACATGTAAAAATTATTAAGAGTATTGCTGATAAGATTATTGAACCTTTAAGTCATATTTTTAATTTAAGCATTAATATATCTGTTTGGCCAAACGCATTAAAAACTGCAGAGGTAGTACCCATTTATAAAGCTGGTGTAAAACATGATCCAATAAACTATAGACCTATCTCTTTAATATCTAATATAGCTAAAATTTTCGAAAAAATCATACACTCTCGCTTATACAACTTTATTAAGAAAAACAAATTAATATCAGAACACCAATATGGTTTTGTCAAGGGTAAAGGAACTAAAGATGCTTTAAATTTCTTGAGTAATACAATTTATAATAATTTAGACTTAAATATTCCAATAATTGTAACATTTTTGGACTTAGCTAAAGCTTTTGACACAGTGAACCATGGAATTCTTTTAAAAAAAAACTATATCATTACGGTATTAGAGGTATGGCTCATGACTTAATTAGAAGTTATTTAAATAATAGGATACAGACTGTCAAAATAGCAAGTACTGTCAGTGCCCCTAAACAAATTACATGTGGAGTCCCACAAGGAACAATCCTTGGACCTCTATTATTTATTTTATACATAAATGACATGCTTGAAATTTTGGAAAAGCAGTCTGTGATGTCATATGCGGATGATACAGCCATTATAAGCACTGAAGACACTTGGGATAAAACCCAAAAGAAAATGAATGATCTTTTAAAAACAGTAAGCACATGGTTAGCATTAAATCAGTTATCTTTGAATATTTCAAAAACAGTCTTCATGACTTTTGGTGTGTATCGTGATAGCATTCCGAGTGATGTAACTATTAATATTAATCACAGTAGAGTAAAAAGGGTTGAATTCTGTAAATATTTGGGCATTGTGTTTGATTGCCATATGAGATGGGATAAGCATGTTGAGAATGTAGTGAAAAGAACGAAATATCTGCTATTTGTATTTGCTAAATTATCAAGAACTATGTCGACGGGGACTCTATTAACGATTTATTATGCTCTTTTCCATAGCATTTGCTCTTATGGAGTGATTGCGTGGGGTGGAGCATATGATAATGTTGGGATTCGGTTGCAGAATTTGCAAAATAGGATCTTAAGGATAATCTTGAAAAAACAAACTAATTATTCTGTCCCATTGAATATCTCACAGATGTTTACATTAGAGTCATTGTTGCTTTATTATGCAGATATGCGAAAGGAACACGCAGAATCTCATAGTAAGACTAGAAACAAAAACCTTTTATTGCCAAAGATAAATAAAAGAATAAAATTTAAGAGCAGTAAGATTACTGCTATGAAGGTGTTTAACAAACTGCCCGGAGAACTGAAAAATTTAGAATTAAGAGGTAAGATTCTGAAAAAAAAGTTTAAAGGTTGGATTGGATCATCGGATATAAGTGTGGCCACAATATAATTAATGGAAAGTACGTTTTTTTTTGTTGTTGTTTCTGCTTTTTGTTTTCTGAATTTTTCTGTATCTACTGCCACTGTTGAGCAACCAATAAATTTTCGTTTTGTATTTTTTTTAAATTTAAGTTTGTGTATTTTAGTATAGTTTATTATAATTGTGTATAGTTCTTAAGGATTTTTGTCCACCAGTCCTATTGTGCAGATAACTTGTGTTATCTTTATAGGTATTGCATATTTTGTATTGAATTGTAATAAGTCTGGTTCAAATAAATAAATAAATATCTAAATATATATATATATATATATATATATATATATATATATATATATATATATATATATATATATATATATATATTTACTTACTTAATTCTTATGCCTTTCTACCCCTTTAGAGGTGTAAGGCCCGTGGAGTTGAGTTATTCTATATTTGCCTTTTCCATATTTTCTTCCACCTCTTTTTATCTTGTGCGTTGCGTTTTCTCACTCTATTCCTCTTTTGGCCACCGCCTCTCTAACATCCCAACTATGCCCTTCTAGGTCGGCCTTTTGTTTTTTTCTTGCTCACTCTGGCTTCAAACACTTGTCTAACTATTCTTTGTTCAGGCATCCTTTCTAGGTGACCATACCATCTTAGTTGTACTTCCTCAACCTTTTCCACCATTGGTTTCAGGTTCAAATTCTTTCTGAGTTGTATATTCCTAACCCTGTCCATCCTCGTCTTGTCCTCTATTTTCCTTATGAATCTCATTTCTGTAGCCTTTCTGTCTTTCTCTTATTGTCCATATTTCTCCTCCATATAAAAGTATTGGTGTTGCAACCTTTTCGAATACTTGGGCTTTAATATTTTTTGGTATTTTCTTTCTTTCCTAGGAATGTATTCTTTATACTATTAAATAATCTTCCTCCTGTTATTATTCTCTCCTTGATCTCCTCTTCCATCCTTCCATCCTCCTTTATTGTTGATCCCAAATATTTAGACTTCTCCACTTAGTCCAGCCTTTCCTCTCCTATCTTTATTTCATGTTGTCGCTTTTGTTTTCCTATTATCATAGTCTTTGTCTCTTCTTTATTAATTTTTATGATTATTTTTGCCAATGCTTCTTTATATATCCGTATCTTCCTGTTAAGCGTTTCTTCGTCTTTTGCTATAATCACCATATCCGCATAGCATAGTTCTGATATTTTTATCTTTTTCATCTTCCAATAGCCTATCTGGTATGGTCTCACCCCTTTCTTCTTTGCTTTTTTTAATGCTTCATCCAGAACTATTGAGAAAAGCATGGGGCTCAGGATGCATCCTGCCTAAGGAGGCCCATTAGTTGTTTCAAATATATCAGATCTGTCTTGTCTTGTTCTTACATAATTTGTTGGTTCTTTGTATAAACTCTGTACGCTTTTTATTATTATTTCTGGTATTTCTCTTTTCCTCAGTGTTTCCCATATGTCTTCTCTTTTAATCTTGTCGAAAGCCTTTTGTAGGTCTGTGTATATATATATATATATATATATATATATATATATATATATATATATATATATATATTATATATATATATATATATATATATATATATATTTTTTTAAATAGTATATATATATTTTTTATTTTCAGATCAGAAATGAGAGAAATCCAACACAACTCAGTACTTAAATCCATTACAATGTGCTTGAACCTTTTCCTTACAAGAGCCCTAGTATATACTTCCATAGTTATTTATCTTTTCTCAGGAAATACCCTTAATGCCCAGTACCTTTACCTATTAACACTATTTTATGATCTATTAAGACAATCTGTAAGTCAATCAATGTCTCAAGGAGCTACGCAACTTGCCGAAGCTACCATATCGGCAAAACGGATTAAGGAATTTCTGTTATATGAAGAAATGAAACCTGAAACATATATTTCTGTAACTGACTTAACAGAATATAATAAGAAACCTAGAGAAAATGTAAAAAGTCTTGCCGCCAAGTCATCGATGGATAATGATAAATCAGTTGGTATTCGTTTAGAAAATGTATCTACCATGTGGATTAAATCTAAAGATGATAATTCATTGGAAAATATTAATTTCGAAGTATGCAGTAGTGAATTAGCCACAGTTATAGGTAAAGTTGGCAGTGGAAAATCTACACTTCTCCACGTTATCCTTAAAGAGCTTCCACCTGTAACAGGAATTGTTGACGTCAAAGGCACTGTATCGTATGCATCTCAAGAACCATGGTTATTTGTTGGAACTGTTCGTCAGAATATTATATTTGGACAAGACTATGATATAGTCAAATACCATGAAGTAGTTCGAGTGTGTGCTCTCGAAAAAGATTTCAAACTTTTTCCATATGGAGATCGTACTATTATAGGTAAAGTAACTATTTTTGTACTTATTTTAGTAGAACATTTTAGAAAAATACAGAAGACTGAAAGAAACTTATAGAATAGTGGTCAAACTGGCGGAATTTTTTAGTTATTTAAAATTTATTTAGGCACGTTATATTAAAAATAAGCTAGAAGACAGGCTCATAATCTCTGTATTCTTCGATCTGGTGGAATATGTATTTTTGCTGATGATATACTTCGATTAATGATTTACATATTCACCAAAAGAGCGACCCAAAATTTTGACCTGTTGACTAACCATCTGCTTAGTTGTTCATTCTATCCAGCGAGTGGAATAAAAGCCTTTGACGTTGATTTTGCGGTCCCCGTGCCCTGGAATGCCGAAAATGCTCCATCCAAAAATGGACTGTCGTTTAACCACTTGAATTAAGTACCATAACATTTGTTGACATTAAAGAAGTCGAGCGCCCCAACGGGCAGACGCCGCCGATACCGGACCCAGCTTTAGGTAACCATATAAAATCAATAAATTTAGTTTGTTCTTGTTAAAATAAAAGGGAATCTGCAAAAGGCAGACGCCGCCGCCAATACGGAGGACCTAGCTGGACCTGCTTTTTCCAGCCAAAAACGGTTTTTTCGAGTTTTTGAACCTCTCCAGCTGTGGTTTGGGTTCGTATCTTACATTTTATCTTCGTAAATTTGTACATAATTCAGGTGTAATAAAGCCATTAATTTAGATAGTTTTGTGTGTTAACATATGGTTAAGAACGACAGTTCTTTTTACATGCTTTTAATGCTCGTCCATAAAGTGTAAAAATCCACATGTACTTTATGTTAACACGGTGTTTCCCAATGGCTTCATAAGGTTAGCTGTTTTCTTAGAGATAGTAAACATACTAAATTTGTTCTACATTCAATCATTATATGAGCAATACATACCACAATACAATATAAGTATATGTTTTGGGTCCCATGATCTTATTGGTAATATACTATACAGATATCATCGGAGCATATTCCACATAATTCATTATGCAATTCAACAGATGAACCTAATATTTTATTACATGCCTTGAAATTTTTTTTTTTTAACGTATGTGTATGTACAGTAATACCCCGCTTTACGCGAGGGATACGTTCCGAAAAAAATCGCGTTAACTGAAATTCGCGTATATCGAGGTTTATGATTAAACATAGTCAAAATTTAATACAAAAAAATACAAATCATTTTAATCAATCACTTTAATTCTAAGAACACTTTATGCAATACATACTCTTATTTTTTACGGAAAAATACATCTATTGTCTTTTGGGTAACGTTTTGTTTACGTTCTTGTAAAATACGTTCATAACACCCAACACTGTTTTTAATTGTTTGACACACGGTCAAGACACGGTCATCATTATTGTCTATACTCTGCAATATGTCCAAACCTGAATAAATTTTTGAAAGTGCATTTTGTATTTCCCCTGAAGATAAAACTTTCTCTTCTACTTGTTCTTCCTCATCGTAGATAGGATTATTCTGTAACTCGATCAGATCTTCATTGCTAATAGGATCGTCGTGCGTTGCTACAAGTTCTACGAGATCTTCTACCGTGACATCTTCAAGTTCAGGACCCCTCAATCATTGCAGCAATGTCTTCAAGCACTTGTCTCTGCATCTGGACAATTCTTCTAGGTGCTTCCACTACATCTGGCCAAAGATTACGCCACACCCCATTCATACAACTCATTTTAACTTCCTTCCAAGCCTCTTCTATGTTGTGAATAGACTTCATAATGTTGTATGACTTCCACCACTCTCGCATAGACTGTCTTCCTTCCCCGTCAGTTTCATGAATTAGTTGGCTAAAAGTGCGGCGATGGTAATAAGCTTTGAAGTTTGCTATTGCTCCCTGGTCCATAGGTTGTAATATTGACGTAGTGTTTGGTGGAAGGAACTTTACGTACACTTTTAAGTCTCTGGGCGTATCAAGTGAGGTTGGATGTCCTGGGGCATTGTCTAAGAGTAATATAACTTTAGGTTCAAGCCCATTTCTGTCACAGTATGATTTGACTGATGGGCAAAAACTATTAGAATACCATTCTTGAAAAATTTCCCGTGTAACCCACGCCTTTCTGTTTGATCGCCACACAACTGGTAGACTTGTCTTGTCTGTGCCTCGCATTGCACGGGGTGTTTCTGAATGGTACACTAGTAAAGGTTTCAGTTTGAAATCACCAGTGCCATTACCACCCAGCAGAAGTGTTAGTCGATCTTTCGCAGCTTTGAAACCACTGGCTTGACGTTCTTCCTTAGAAATGAATGTTCGAGATGGCATTTTTTTCCAGTAAAGTGCGGTCTCATCAACATTGAAGATGAGACAAGCAGGAATTTTCTCTCGTCTAACGAAGTCTTGAAACTTGTCTGGAAACTCAGCTGCAGCTTGAATGTCCGCGCTGGCCGCCTCGCCTGTTATGTGGATATTGTGAAGATTAGAACGCTGCTTGAACCGATGGAACCAGCCTCTGCTGGCAGCAAAAGTCGGAGTGGCACTCCCTTCTCCTTCTTTTGTTTTCAGCATCTCATACAAAGATTTTGCTTTTGTGCATATGAGATCTTGACTTAGTGGTGTGTTCTTCTTATTCAAATCTTCGATCCAGACTGACAGTAATTTCTCCATTCTTTCTAAGATAGATGATCTCGAACGAGAAAGTTTTGTTGCACTTATAGGTGTTGAACCTTCGCTGGAGATTTTAATTTTTTCCCGATTTTTATAAATCGTTCTCACAGTCGATTCTGAGAGTCCAAAATCTCTCCCAACAATTGTTGCTTTGCCTCCATTTTCCATTCTTCTTAACACTTTCATCTTCAATTCCAAAGTGACGCTTTTACGCTCTTTTTTCTTTACAGGCGGCATTTTTAACGTAGGGTTAAATTATGTATGTATGTATCTCCAATAAATATTAAAACAAAACTGCCAGCCGACCGAACTAACATTACGGAACAAATGAACACACGAAACGAACGAGGAAATCCCCATAGAACAAAGTCGAAGGACAGGGAATTCCAATTCTTCAAAGAGAATATTCAGAGAAAGCGGGGATCCCCCCGCGACCATAGAGAAGTTAATGACTACATGAGCGCGAAATTTGAAATTCGCGTTATAGTGAAACCGCGCGTAACGGGGTCGCGCTAAGCGGGGTATTACTGTATATGTATATATATATATATATATATATATATATATATATATATATATATATGTATATATGTATATATATATATATATATATATATATATATATATATATATATATATATGTGTCGCGTGACATCGAGCACAGGGAGTGGTAAGTTCGTTATAAACGGACACAAAACATCCAAATTTGGTTCGCTTTATCCGGAAGTTCGTTATAACCGATAAAAATTTGCAAGTTTTTTCGTGCATTATAAAATAGTTTGTTTAACCGAAATTCGCTATAAACGACTTCGTTATACGCAGCCTTCACTATATATATATATATATATATATATATATATATATATATATATATATATATATATATTTATATAGATATATATATATATATATATATATATATATATATATATATATATATATATATATAGATATATATATATATATATATATATATATATATATATATATATATATATATATATATATATATATATATATATATATATATATATATATATATATATATATATATATATATATATATATATATATATATATATATTATACATATATATATATATATATATATATATATATATATATATATATATATATATATATATATATATATCTATTAGATTATCAAAAACATCGTTGTAGAAGTCCTAATAAAATAAGCACGAGTACAAATATTGTAGGAGAACGTGGTGTATCCCTTAGTGGGGGTCAAAGAGCTCGAATAAACCTAGCTAGAGCCATCTATAAAGAAGCCGACATCTATCTGCTTGACGATCCACTTTCAGCAGTTGATGCCCATGTAGGAAAACAAATATTTAAAGAATGTATAGAAGGATACTTAAAAGGCAAATGTATAGTATTGGTGACACATCAACTTCAGTTCTTAAAAGATTGCAAAAAGATTTACCTTTTGAAAGAGGGGAAGGTTGATCATTCTGGTACGTATGAGGATATTGAGAATTCTGGCAAAGAATTTACGAAATTACTAGAAGATTTTAAACAAATGGAAGAAGAAGCAAAAAAAGAAGCTGCGGCGGAAGGGAAAAAACGAAAAAAAACATTATCTTCGAATGGAGGTTAGTAAAAAGTAAATACAAATTAATATTCATAAATGTTAAGTTTAGAGTTAAGTTTTCATTGAAAAGAATTCTATTTACATACATTTGATAATAACTAAACAAAAAAAAATAACGTCAAACTTAAACACTGTTTGTGGAAAATATGAACACAAGGGGCTTGTTGCAGATCTGGACTGAGAAGTTCGTTTTATTCGCTTCTTTTGCTTTGAAAGATTTATAAAATATGTTCAGGCCAACCGGCTTTTTCGAGCCAAATGAGAGCTCTCAGTTCTGAGGGGTAATTCGGGCTTTTTCTCCTGTATCGGGTTTTTTTAAGTATCGAATTATATCCAGTGTGCGCCAGGCTCTAGCCAGTGTATAATTTTATTTAGTGTTTTCCTTTTTATTAAAGGTAGTGAAGAAAATATTGTCACTAATGATCCAACATTTGAAAAAGAAGCAAAAATTGATGGAAAAGTTACGTGGGCAATGTATAAAGGCTATTTTTTGGCGGGAGGAAATTGGTTTAAATTTGGATTTTTAGCTTTTATATTTATATTTTCTCAATTTCTGGCCAGTGGTATAGATTATTTTCTAAGCCTATGGTAAGTTGCGATATAATATAAAATTTAGATTTAAGGCATCAGGGCGGTAATGAACGAAGAAAAAATAATCTTCATATTTATACCTGTTTATAACTATCGAGTATGGGCTGTAGCCAAGGATGAAAAAAACGATTTACAACTTTTTTTTTCATTTTTGAACCTATTATAAGTTTTAAGGGCCAATACATCAAAAATATCCGGGACCCAAGTAATTGGACAAGACGACAAATAATTTTCTAACATTTAAAAATCAGTTTCCTTACTTACTTAATCCTTATGCCTTTCTACCCCTTGAGGAGTGTAAAGGCCCGTGGAATTGAGTTATTCTATAACTGTCTTTCCCATATTTCCTTCTATATCCTTCCATCCTGTTAAATTGCCGACTGCCCCTTTTGTTTCTTCTGTATTAGTTTTCTTCTGTATTAGTTTCTTCTGTTTGTATGAGTTCGGTATCTTGTTCCGGTGTTATGCCTCTGTGTTGATTTTTGTATGCTTTTCCCTCTAATTTTTTGCATCATTTCCTTTCCTTTCTGTTTCAGTGATTCCTACATGTGCATTTGTTGTTCTTCTGTCAGTTCATCCTCTTTTCCGTTTATATCCCTATTATTCCGTGTTCTCAATATAAAAGCTCGATAATTATTTCCCATTTCTTTCTTCCTATCTATTTCTTTGATTATCTTCTTATTTGTATTCCTTTTACTAGTCCTCTCTTCCGTATCCTTTATCTTTGCCAGGGTCGTCATTTATATATATATATATATATATATATATATATATATATATATATATATATATATATATGTATATAAGAAAGAGGAAGGACAGTAACAGGGCACTGGCAACAATCCTAAGTTTAACTACTGGGAAACGCCCTTATAAGGAGTTAAATAGTTACTAAACTCGATGTCAAAATTTTTAAAATGGAGTACCGTTTCAACATCATGGTGTTTCTTGCAGTTATATTTCGGTCTTCAAAAAGTGTTTTTAACTAATGTTTATTGACAAAGTTTTATTTTTAATATTTGTGTAACTCTCTAAATGTCTTTTAATCATGTTTGTGTAATCATTCATACTACCTGGCCAACAAAAATGCAAATTTCATTGTCTTCATCAGAGATGAACTAACTGCTGACATTTTTGTAAGTAATTTTCACATATACTCGTACAATTCATTTAATCACATTTTAAAAGACGAACGTTTTGGTTTATTTTCTGTACCTGGTTTGCATTTTTAGAATCCAGAAGAAGCTACCATTAGGCAGCGAAAGCTCGATAATAAAAATAAAAAGCAGATACTAGAGCCTTTAGATCTTTGATTGCTCATCTCTTCTCCTTATAAGGGCGTTTCCCAGTAGTTAAACTTAGGATTATATATATATATATATATATATATATATATATATATATATATATATATATATATATATATATATATATATATATATATATATTATATACAATATATGTATATATATATTATATACAATATATGTATATATGTAATATATATATATATATATATATATATATATATATATATATATATATATATATATATATATATATAATATTATTCTTCTGAGAACGCTATTGGAAAAAAGCTTGTCGAGGTAAGACACTTTGGGATTTAAACTACAATAATAATTTTTAGAAGTGAAGAAATTTAGGTTTTTTTCTACTTATTTCCCACTGTGCAGCGCTGCTTAAAAGCCGGAGAAAAATCAGTTCGGGAACCTTTTGGACAGATGAGATATATATATATATATATATATATATATATATATATATATATATATATATATATATATATATATATATATATATATATCATCTGGTTCCCGAACTGATTTTTCTCCAGCTTTTAAGCAGCGCTACACAGTGGGAAATAAGTAGAAAAAAACCTAAATTTCTTCACTTCTAAAAATTATTATTGTAGTTTAAATCCCCTCCACAAGCTTTTTTCCAATAGCGTTCTCAGAAGAATAAAAATGGCCCCCCAAAGTAACCCGAACCAGAGATCACTGTTTATACACGATTTTTGTATGTAAATTGCTTTTTTAACGTTTTTCAATTGCAGCAAACGAGTACATTATCGTATGCAGCAATCATGAGTACTTTACCGTATATATTGTATTACCGATTTTTACTTCCATCAAAATGAAAGTATATTTTATTTTTCTTGAGTTTTGAAGACTAGCTCTACTCACCTCCAAAAAACCTCTTGTTTGCTTACATAATAGAGACTATGAGGTTCGATTTCCCGCAAAAAACGCCACCGAATTTTACCGAATATCAGTTGATAGTCCAGGAAACAGGGGACAAAAAGTGGTCATTTCAGGAACAAATATTGAAATGTTTTTCTCAACTGTTCTTTATGTTTTTTGGGGTGCTAAATCCAAATTTCAGTAGTAAATATTGTGAGTTTTGATAACAATGCAAAAAATGGCAAAGAACGCTCTTTTTTCAATTTTTCGCTTATAACTTCAAAACTATGCACTATTCGATAAAAGTATTCCGACATTATGTCCCATAGGGTTTTTTTTGTCATATGATTGGTTTAGCCTCTAGAGCATTTTGAAATTTAATATTTCGGACACAGCGCTAAGCGAAGAGCACCCCCTTATTTCTCGATCGGAACTTTATTTGCATGATATTCTTATTTAAAACAATTTAATTAGTTGATATTTAATAAAATTATTAACCTACATTTGTGACCAGAAAATGGAACTGTGTGAATCGTTCACCTGACAAATAAAAACTACAGAACATAATTTGTAGGAAATTTAAGGTATAAGCGAAAAACTGGAAAAAAACCTTTTTTTGCCGTTTTTTGCATTTTGCTCAAAACTCACAACATTTACGATGAGGCAAAATTGAAATTCGAAAATAGCACCCCGAAAACATATTTTTTTCCAGAAATATTCACTTTTTCTCCCCTGTTTACTGGACTATCAACTCGCATTCAGTAATATTCGGTGGCGTTCTTTGCGGGAAATCGAACCTCATAGTACCTACGTTGAGGTTCTTTGAAGGCGAGTGGAGCTAATATTCAAAACTCAAGAAGAATAAAAACTATCACCATACATTTTCATGGAAGTAAAAATCATTATTAATATATCTTAATGTACTCATATTCCCTGCATAATTTCTTAATTTTAACGAGTTCCTTAAAGAATAAGAACATTAAAAAATGTTAATATTCTTACTATATTTTCATATTAGTTCATCCTAGTGACACTATAATAGTTCGATTAAACTTAAAAATACATCAATAATTGCATTAATTAAGAATTCAATATGAAGTAGCACAGATCACCCCGGATTCCCTGCAAAACTCTGTTCAGTCTATTTATGATAGATTGGGTCATTGCCTCGCTGTTAACGGTAGGAATTCTAAGCAATTGTTACCTTAAAAATAAATCTAGAGTATTTACAAATATTTTTTTTGTCTTTTTTTATTTTAAATTTCAAATGACAATAGTTCCAAAACAGGTCAATTTAGATACATAGTATGTTAATAATCTAGAATTTTTAGTAGGACTAAAAAATAAAATAATATACAGGGCTTTCCATTTAAAAAAAAATCAAGATGGCCTAATTTCTTCGAACTGACAGTTTAAAAACATTTTATTATTACACTGATAATAATAAATTTCATACATAAGGTGGAATCATTATTTATATATACATAAGGTGTATATATATATATATATATATATATATATATATATATATATATATATATATAGTATATATATATATATATATATATATATATATATATATATATATATATATATTATATAATATATATACTAGCCGGGCCCGCGGCTCCGCTCGCGTGGTTTGATTCACTACTATCATCACTGCTTATTCCTTATCCCATTATTTCCCCTTATCTCCCAATATTTCTCCTTATCTCCCATTATCTCTACATAATTTCCATTATCTAGGCTTATCTCTGCTCATCTCCCATTATTTCTCCTTACCTCTCATTATTTCTCCTTATCTCCCATTATCTCACCTTATCTCCCATTATCGAGGCTTATCTCGACTTATCTCCTATTATTTCTCCTTATCTCCCATTATCTCACCATAATTCCCATTATCTAGACTTATCTCTGCTTATCTCCCATTATTTCTTCTTATCTCCCATTATTTATACTTATCTCCCATTATCTCACCTTATCTCCCCTTATCGAGACTTATCTCGACTTATCTCCCATTATTTCTCCTTATCTCCCATTATCTCACCTTATCTCCCATTATCTAGGCTTATATCGAATTATATAGAACATATGTATAAATTTATAAAAGCACGTAAATCGGATAAGTGGTTCTCGAGTGATAAGCGCACTAACGGACAGACAGACAGAGAGACATTGCATTTTATATATGTTATATTCTTTGCTACATGATATTGTTCCATATTTAATGCTTTAGGCAGTGTATTGCAAGAGAACGCGCTAGCGGCAAACTTTTCTCCGACTTGATTCGCTATTATCGTCACTGCTCATTCCTTATACAAC
>CM032449.1:40717493-40764184 GCA_019049505.1 Pachyrhynchus sulphureomaculatus
GACAGTGGCGTGAACTTCCTAACACCATAAATCGTAACATCTTTGTTCGTGCCAGGAACAGATGCAAAGAAATTATCGACGAAACCAAGGAGGTACACAATCAACGGATTAGAAACAAACTTCTCGCTTGTCCCGGCAATTCTAGGTCCTTTTGGTCAGTCGCTAAGGCAGTTAGTCAAAATTTCACCAAATCCACCATACCACCCACTCACACGGCCAGATAATTCTATTGCAACGACACCTGTTGAGAAAGCGAACTTGTTGGCTGAACTCTTTGCTTCACATTCTACTGTCGATTTCCAAGGAAAAACACCACCTACTATTCCCATAGTGCAGTCAAGGATGCCCGATATTGTCTTCAGACAGCGTATCATAAAACGTATTTTGATGAAGCTAGACACCAAAAAGGCTTCAGGCGCTGACGGAATACCTGCCATAGTTCTCAAGAACTGTGCGAGGGAACTAACACCAGTTTTCTGTAGACTTTTCAACCTATCCTACAGAAAGGGAATATTTCCTTCCTGCTGGAAATGTGCCACAGTTCAGCCGATACCTAAAAAAGGCAAGAAGACCTTGCCAAATAACTACCGACCAATCGCACTACTCTCAATAATATCGAAAGTCATGGAAAAGGCTATCAATCAGCATCTTCTAAAATATCTTGAAGGATTCAACATTATTAGTGATCACCAATATGGCTTTCGTAAAAATAGATCAACAGGAGATCTTCTGACTTATGTAACACATGTTTGGAACAACGCAATTGAACACTTTGGAGAATCGCGAGCGGTTGCTCTTGACATATCCAAGGCATTTGACCGTGTTTGGCACGATGGGCTGTTGGCTAAGCTACGTTCTTGTGGTATGTCTGAAAAGTTCTGTTTGTGGCTCTCATGTTTCCTCAGAGAGCGTTCTTTACGAGTGGCAGTTGACGGATTTCTTTCTAACACCTTCACTATCAACGCCGGTGTGCCCCAAGGTTCCATACTGTCTCCTACTCTCTTCCTCATTTATATTAACGATCTGCTGGAAAAGACCGAGAATCCAATCTACAGCTTTGCAGATGACAGTACACTTATCTCTTCATTCACTTTGAACGCTCGGACATCGACTACTCAGACGAATATCCGCAGACAGCAGGAAGTCATTCAACTTAACAAAGACCTGGAAGAAATTCTATCTTGGGGTGACAGTAACCAAGTGGAATTTAACGCTACAAAAACCCAGGCGGCAGTTTTTTCTAAAAAAGTTAACGTTGCAGAACCCGACATAGTTATGTCGGGGCGCTCCATCTCTCTAACATCGTCACTCAATCTGTTAGGCGTTAATTTGGGAGCAAATATGTCCTGGCATGAACATGTTGCAGGCATAGCAAGAAGAGCTTCTCAAAAATTGGGAATATTGTTTCGAACCAGAAAGCTTTACACTCCACAACAACTGTTAATTCTTTACAAAGCTCAGGTTCGACCAACTATGGAGTACTGCTCCCATGTTTGGAGCTCCGCTCCCAAACATACACTGCATTTGTTGGATTCTATCCAGAGAAGAGCTGTTCGTCTGATTGGACACCCGGAACTGACCGACGGCCTTGATTCGCTGGAACATCGAAGAACGGTTGGCGACTTGAGCCTATTCTACAAGTACTTTCATGGAGAGTGTTCGAAGGATGTGGCCCGTTTAATTCCTCCCAGAGCGGTGCATATTAGAGGTACGCGTCGCGCTAATGCTTCACATCCGTATGAGGTTCAGCTTGTTACTCCTCGTACAACGCTTTTCAAGCAGTCTTTTATATGGAGAACATCCTACCTTTGGAATGGTTTACCCAGACTGTGTTTCCCATCGAGTACAATCTACAGCGATTCAAGAACAACGTGAATCGCTTTCCCCCCTCCGCACACGTGTCGCTCCTGTAGCGCTTTAGGGACTTCCCTGTAGCACGTGTGCTAGACCCATAAAAAAAAAAAAAAAAAAAAAAAAGCAGTACGAAATTGTCAAAAAAGTAGGACAGTTTTTTTTACTTACAGTTAAAAGTATACTTGATACTAGAAAATCATTAAAAACTTAAAAAAAACTTTCTCGTTTTTTGTAATTTTACTCTTAAAAAAATATTCATGATAAACGTATTTTTTGCTTATTATTAATCATACAACTTAAATTTAAAAAAAAAATTAAAGGTGAGAAATAAAACATAAAAGTCTAAACTTTAAGTATAAAGTATTTATATTTCATTTAAAGATCCAGGTACAAAGAAAACAGTTGTTGAAAACACAAAAATTCTAAATTACTCGGAGAAATTAAGTGAATTACGTACTCTCTGGCCGTCATATTGGATCCGCCATTTTGAATTTTTCAAATCTCTCATAGGATTCTTAATCAGCGCCCTTAATAGCTAATTTCAAAATATTTAGCGGTACACAGAAACATTAATTTACTCATAAATGAGGTTGGAAGCATGATTCCCACTATAACTGAAGGTACTCAGTATATATCACCACTACGCCAAACACTTTATTTTTGCACTCGACGCGCGTTTTGCTAACCATGTTAGCTTCATCAGGAGCGAGTCAATCAGCGCTCCTGATGAAGCTAACATGGTTAGCGAAACTCGCGTCAAGTGCATAAATAAAGTGTTTGGTGTAGTGGTGATATATACTGACTAGTGTCATTGTACCAAAGATTCCACATTCCCAACTTAGTAGAACTGAAGGGGTTAGCTTTTTTTTAAAATAGTTTTTTTAAATTACGGTAAAACTAAAAATAAATAATCTATATACTATTTTTTTTGTAACATTTCCCGTTCTTTCACGTAGTGCTATTCGTTTTTTTTTTCGATATTTTTTTTATTTTTCGAGATATTTGCGAAAAATCGAATTTTTCATTTTGTTTTTCATTTTGTAGGCTTAGCGTATACTTTAGAGCAGCAACCTTTTTTTGTCGTATTTTATGCCCAAAAAACGACCTGTATGCCAAAATGCAGCCTGTTAACATTTAATGAAAGCTTTTCGTCAATATTTGCCTTTGACTACTGGGTTATATCATTTGAACCTGGTTGTAAATTGTTCTTATGAACTAAGGATACCTATAATCCCAGCGTAACTATTTTGCTTTTTGCAACATTAGCTGTTGTAGATAAAAGCGGCTACGCTAGTTTTCATGGAATTAAACTAGTTTGCGTGTAATTAAATTCTACTTGGTTACCGCCACCCTAAGATAGAATTACTTTCCGATCTGTGTTAAGAGATTTTATCATGTCTGCGAATTTTTTAAATGGGGCATTTGTAACCCAGCTTTATATACAAGGAGCTGTTAGACTTTCCAATTTAAATATACTAGTAACTAAGTTATCGTCCAGCAAACGTTAAAAGTTATACGAGAAATCCCTAATAGTTATTTAATCTTTAATGGTTTTAGGGTCAACTTGGAAGAAATGAAAATAGAGCAAAATTTGGCAGCTAGTCAAAATAACACCACTGTTGATAACTGGGAGATTTCGAAATACTCAGTGTTTCAAGAATTTTGGTTTGGCATTCTTAACCAAGATATTTGTGTTATCATTTACACTGTTCTAGTCATCGTAGCAGCAACGCTGATTATTGGAAGAGCGATATTTTTCTTTAGATGTTGTATATTAGCATCGATAAATTTACATAATAATATGTTTTCGAAGGTTGTATATGCACCAATGAGGTTTTTCAATCTCAACCCATCTGGAAGAATTTTGAACCGATTTTCGAAAGATATGAATTTGGTAGATGAATTTTTGCCAGGAGCATTATCAGATACCATTCAGGTACTTAGCAAGCATTTTTTATACTATTCTCCATCCGATGCTAGGCTCAACTTTGATTCTAACTGAGAGTCAACTCAATTATTGTCTTAATTAGCAAACTTTATATTAGTTTGATTAAAAGCTGTCGTAGAAGATGATATGTCGCATGTTCCGTTCCCCTAATTATCAAAAAAAATTGACGCAACTGGGGGTGAAGGCACATTCCCAAAAGTAAACTCCCTAATTTACAGCAAAACTTGCAGTTTTCGACCTTTGCCCAGAACAATATAAAAAATGATGACCCATGAGGGGACAACACGAAAATAACGGCGCTTCTTGAAAAAACTGGGAAAACTGGAAGATCAGGTCAGGAAATCCCCTTCTTCAGCAGCATATATATATATATATATATATATATATATATATATATATATATATATATATATATATATATATATATATATATATATATATATATATATATATATACGTACATATACACTGTTCACACGATATAGATATTACGACTATTTATTCTTAAGTTTGCAAAATCTTAATACTTTACACGATTTAAGCCGTGAAAAGTTTAAATCTCTAAAGACAATTAGCAGCAGTCCTCTTATCTTCAAGAAATCTCTGTCAAATTATACGAATTGAGAAAAAAAATTAGTTTTTTTTTTACTCAGCTCATTTCAATATATTTTCGATACCATCCTCTACATAGTAAAAATTGTTTGCTTTATTTCTATATACTCTTACTTTGTAATAATAAAATTTATGAAACAAATTGGCTTTATGTTTATAATGTTCTATGTAATTAAGTTTGACAACAAACAAGAGTATGTTAAAATTACTGAAATTGGAGTTCAAAAATGTTACCAGCTCTCACACAAATATGTAATATAAAACATCTTGGCAAACATTATGTAAAGTTTTATTATAATAAAGATTACTATTACCTGTAAAATAATTTCAAGAAATTTAATAATTAATATCCTTGTTCAAAGTACGTCTTCAATGTGCTGAGAGACACTACCACGCGTATACCGAGTTTCTGTTGCGGAATGTTTTAAAGGAATACCTTAGCGACGAAATCAATTGACCAAAATTCGAGATAACCGGAGAAAACATCGAAATTGTCCACGAATTCATTAAAAACGAATCGAAATCTTCGTTATGTTACATGGAAATGGAATTAAATATGTTCCAAACTTCAATCCATTGTATTTTGACTGAGCATTTGGGGCTTAGAAGGATTTGTGCACAGTTTGTACCACACAAATTGACTTATAACCAAAAATTGTTTCGAATTGAACATTGTAAAGACTTGATTAAAGAAACTAAAAAGGATAAAAACTACAAGTACTCCATTAGAACTGGCGACTAGACGGGTGTTTTCAATATGATCCAGAAACCAAGCGCCAAAGCTCTGAATGGAAGCATTCGAGCGAAGAAAATCCGAAAAAAAGTCTTTGGAACAATCAACAGTAAAGAAAATTTTGATTTATTTCTACGATTCGTAGGGTATGGTGGACAAGTAATTTCTTCCACTTAGTCAAACGGTTAATGCTCTGTATGGTCTAGGTGTTATGAAGCATTTATTATCGCATATGCCTGGTGTACGGCCACAATATCTTGAAAGTAGAAGTCGGCGATTGTTACAAGATAATACACCATCTCATTGTTCGATGCTTATTACTGATTTTTTTTACCGAGAACAAGGCATTGCTTGAAAAACTCCTTTTTCACATACGATAAAATAATACACAGACAAATAGAAAGTGCTATGGATCTATTACTATCATCAGTAGTCGTCAGTCTCTTCATGGTCTGTTCCGAGAGAAAAACAATGAAGATGCTAACTCTGGAATTGACTGACTGAATATGTGAATGATGAACATCGATTTCATAGTGAGCAGGTGCTCCGTCCTGTTGATACCACAAATTCCTGTTAGGGGTATCCAAATTATTTTTATCGGAAAAAAGACCTGCACAAGTTGGAACAACTTGCTCTCGAGTAACTGTAAATACCTTTGTCCTGTAAGATTTCTATCGATAAAAAAGGGACCAATGATATGACGTTGTATATGGTACAACATAAACAGTACCATAGTATAACTGTCCTGGACGAACTTTCAAATTTTACGCCAAATTGTAATAATATTTTTACTATGGCACCACTAAACAGTTTTATGCTACATTTCAAAAAGTCAGTTCTCAGAACAAACTCTGAAGAAGCCGGCAGGAGGATCGGCGAAACGTCAGCATCACTTTATCAATTGATACAAGGAGAATATCATAAGAAACATACCTATAAACTGTGGAAGTTTCCCATCAAGACAAATAATATGTAGTAAGAAATAAAAAAACTTGCCTTCTTGAGATATAAAAGTATATGTAAGTGTTCGCAAATAATCTGAGACGCCAAAACCAAGAATACCTTGCACTTAAATTCCTTCATTGACGGCCAAAAAGAGGTGGAGCCTCATTAAAAGTCCTCGGACGTTTGCGTTTACATGACTTATTGACTGATTTACAGTTACATAAAAAGCATTAAAAATATATAAAAAAAGGCATTTACGAATAATACAGGGATATATGTAAATTAACCACTTAAATCATGTTTTATTTTTTAATTTTTCTTAGTAAAAAACTAATATTTATGTGGAAAATAAGCTAGTTTCTCCAATAATTTTCTATTTAGTGTTGCCTACAGGTTTTACATCTTGTCAGAAATGAGCATAATTTTTTGTGGTCATAAGATAACTATAAGAGATAGGAAATTTTAGTAAAAATATTGTTTTTCAAAAGTGTGTTGTGTTCAAATTCATGATTCAATTTAAATGCTTTATCATTGTAGCACTACACCTAAACCAAATTATAATATAATATGTACATTTTTTTTCAGATAGGTCTCATGATGGGTGCAATATTTATTGTAGTTGCAATAGTAACACCCCTTATGTTAATACCAACTGCCGTTATTTTGGTTATATTTTACTTAATCAGAATTGTATATTTAGCAACGAGTACAGATATTAAACGATATGAGGCATTAAGTAAGTATAATTTTGTTTTTCAAGCCGTTTTTTTGAAAAAAATCAGTGAGAAAAATAAAAATTTTAAACTAGTATAAATTTAGTCTTGAAAAAGGGGCGTATTTATTACAATTACCACTCGATAAACCTGTTCAATCAAATTTCTGTATGATGTATACCATAGGTTCTCAACGGGGGCGGTACCGCCCCACGGTCGGCGTTGGAGCCTTCCTTGGGGGCGGTAGCGGGTCCAGAGGCACCTATTTAGGAACTTAATATACTAAAATACTTTGAAAATACCTACTGTTTTCATGAATAAATATTTCATCAAGCTATCTAAAATTTTTATCATATTGTTATCGCATAAATAAGCATTAAAAAATTTTTAATTAGCATTAGGTATACGTATACATAATTCGCTTTAGTATTGTCGGTGAAAGGTCTTTGCAAGCTGATAAGCAGAGGCGCGATTTACGCAATCAAGCATGTTTCGGCAATAATATGGGAGCTTGTAATGACTTGTTTACAGAGCAAGTGCAACGCCATCGCAAACAAGCAAATAAATACAAGTTGATGCGTGCACGAAACCAAATCTATAAATGGCAAGGATAGCTCTAGGAATGTCTTATTATTATTTTTGTTTGCCTCGCCAGTAATCCATATCCGAAAGAGAGCATTATAGCCCTTATTTTTATAACTATCGATAAGTCTGTTGAAAAGTTAATTTATTTAAACCTGACAAATTTTGTATTCAAAATGTCTGAAGCTAAGAAGAAATGCTGGCAGTACAGTATTGAGTATTTGAAATATGGATTTACGCACTCTCCTACAAACCAATCATTACCTATGTGTTTAATTTGCCAAAAAGTTTTTTCTTATGAAGCCATGAAGCCTTCTAGGCTACAAGAGCATTTGAATAAAATGCATGCTGATAAAAAGGACACAGATTTATCATATTTTCAAGTACTGGAAAAAAATATTTAAAACACGTTTTACCCTTTTCAAACTAATCGACGTGGATTATGCCGCCTTCATCCTAAAACAGTGTTATCCGATAAAGTCACATTGGCCTTCTTTAGCGCAGGTTCACCACGGAAAACCCACTGTTTGGATGTTCTTTCGTCTTTGGTGGGCTGTGATGAATTCATATTTCGTCGACAGTTATGAATCGACGCCAAAAATCATTTCGATTATGTTTTAACATTGCCAAACATTCTTTTGAAGTTGATACACGTAAGTGTTTATTGTCAATTGTGAGCAATCGCGGCATCAATCTTGTGGAAAGGTTTCTCATATCCAAATGAGTTGTTAAAATGTTCTGCATCTGTTTATTTGAGATGCTCACAGTCTCAGCAAACTCACGCACTTTCACTTTTCGATCATTTATCACTATATCTTGGATTTTTTCAATCATGTCTGATGTGGTGACCTCATGTAGAGGACCTGGACGTTCTTTATTAAAAAGGCTTGTACGGCCGCGTTTGAATTCAGGTGTCCAATATTTTATGGTCGATAACGAAGGTGCCCTATAAACTTCGCTGAGTTCAACTTTTATCTCTCATCATTTGTTTTCTTGTCAAAAACAAATATTTTATTACTGTTCGATGATCAATTTTTTCCACTGTTGTAAAATCACAAAAGTTGTCCTATTTAAATGGCTGTCACTCACGCAGCAACATGAAAATTTGACAGGATTCTTGTGAAAGGTTATATTTACGACAAATATAATTTTTTAAAAAGTACTAGCTCCATTTCTGGCGGAGGACAGGTACTTATGGTATAATACAACCCTCAAATCAAAATCAAAAATTGTTTATTCAGCGTATTCTCCTTTCAACTTTACACACTAAGTGCAACGGTTATAAAGTTTTTTCCTTGGTTTGCAAAACAGTGTTCGACATTTATTACCTCTTAATTTGATTGAAACTTGTCCTTTCATTGTTTTTTCAGTTTTAGGAATAAGTAATAGTCCGAGGCAGCTAAATCAGGGGAATAACATCAGTCAGTTCAAAGCTTAATTCGTTCATTTTTTGCAAAACTAACAGCGATTTGCGAGCAGGCTCATCCCTTTACACACTTTTTGTTAGCGTTTTTCCACATTTTTTTAGTGGGGCTTGGTTAATAATGAAGTTTATGGTAATATTCTCCAGTTATTGTTTCGCCTTGTTGTCAGTAATTTGTAACGAGTCTCCCATCCTTGTCCCAAAAAAAGGAAGCAAGAACTTTTCCAGCGTAGAGTTCGAAGTTTACTCTTTCTAGGATATTTCTCATATTCTGTGAGAGGTCGTATGTACTATAGCCAAATCTAAAACCAGCCTGTTCACATGGCTAATAGGAGTCTAACTTGGTTTTTAATCTATTGGCGATAATTTTAGGAATTCATGTAGGTGATAATTTTCTCATACCCAATCATCACTAATGTCGGCTCTCCCACTTTTAAAATCCGCAACTCAATTTTTGATATTTGCGTAATTTTTTCAATGTAATAAATATGTCGTAAATTTCTATAGCGGACATTCCTTTGAGGAAGAGGTATTTTATCCCCGATCTATATTAAGTTTAACTAAATTCACATTTTTTGTTGGTCATATCTTTTTCAGAAATCCTTTATAAATGGAATGTGTTTATTTGCACAGTTTGATCATTTGTACATACTCTTCAAAAATAAAATGGTGCTCAATTAAAATTGTTTAAATTATTTTAATTGATGTATTCTTTCATGGCTTCGATACAGCATTGGAAACGGTCAAGTAATTTGCTAAATGAGTTTTTTGTATCAGTTTTTTTGATACTTTTAACTATCGTAGTTACTGCGGCTCAAATATTTTCAATGATATCGTTTAACTCTCTTACACACATGGTGTTAATTAAGAGTGATCTAACACACAAACTTAGGTACTGCTAAAAAATTTTCTCATCATATCGGAATCGATTAACTTCCACCAGCAGTAACGGTGGAAGGTTGTAAAAGCACTTACGAGCGGCAAAAAACTTATGCACAGTTAATTTTAGACTTGCCAATTAATTTTCAGTCAATATCACGGATGATTTCAGAATTTACTTGAAAACGTCACACCCTTTTTTGAACGTTGACTTGGTCTTTTTTTATGGTTGATTTACCTACAATGATAATGTTATGATAGCGACCTTTGCCAACGATATAGCAATATTAGCCTCCCACAAAAAGCCGGAAACTGTCCTGCATGTTCACCTTATTCAATTTTGTCTAACGAAGTGGTGTATAAACCAAATCAGTTCAAGACACTTTTACAAATAGGAGAGTTACATGTCCACCAGCTATGTTAAACAACCTTCAAATCCCTCAAAACACTTTTATTACAGTACCACGATGACATTTATTTGCTATTGTTAGTTATAATCGCGAAAATAGTGTAACTGAAATTCCTGCTTGAGTGAGTCTTGCTTATTTAATTTTTAATTATTTCTTGTAGATACGAGTCCGGTGTTTTCTCATCTAACAGCTTCTTTACAAGGATTAACCACAATCAGAGCTTTCGGAGCCCAAGAACTATTAATAAAAGAATTTGACAATTACCAGGATATATCAAGTTCGACTATATTTATGTTCCTTTCAGTTAATAGAGCTTTTGGATTTTTTTTGGATCTAAACACAGTAGTCTTCGTTACATTGGCTACGTTTAGTTTTTTTGGTTTTGAGAACAGGTAATTAGAAATTAATATGTGTATTTTCATTATGCCGAGTAACTAGGAAAATAGGAAGAAGCTACTGAGCTTTTGATTTTTAAACTACATAAGGCCAGGAAAATATGTTTAAACTGATAACACATGCCAACTCATATTACAGTACATAAGATTCATCGGTGCATCAGACAAGAAATTGTGTGTTAACTGATTCTATACAAAAAAAAAAACCGGCCAAGTGTAAGTGGGACGCCATTAGTGTTCTGTTCCGTACGTTGATTGCTTTTAAAAAAAAAATTTTGTTATGGAGGTATCAAAAAAAATTTTTGAGAACGTTTGTAAAATTATCTTCGGTTTTGTTATCCAAGAAGTCAGAGTAACGAGATACATTAAAGTCACCAAGTATGCATACATTCGCATGAGATAGGCATTGCAACGAAATTAAGCAATCGAACAAATTTTCCAACCGAAAAGTAGTTACCAGCGGGGATATATAAACAACAAAGATATATGTATAGACGAGTAGTCAAAAGTAATTTTAACGCCTATTAGATCAATTTCCGGGCAAAGTTCTGTATATGGAATTGAAACCAAGCGTGCTCTAAAGCTTTGATCAAGACCAATCAGCACGCCACCTCCACACGATTTATTTATTTCTGAAAAATTTATATCTTTACGAAAAACATTATACCTATCACAAATTATTTCGTTGTTAATAATAGAGGAGTCCAGCCACGTTTCTGTGATCGCTATTAAATCATAACACGAATAAGTTGAATTACTAAGCATGTCAACTGTTTTAGTTCTAAGTCCACGAGTATTTTGATAATAGACTGAAAAACAAGTATTAAGTGATAAGCGATTTGCTGAAGTAGGCACTACTTGAGACAAGGCGATCGATCTATTCTGAGCTTCAATAGGTGTGGACGTCGTGTTAATTGCTATTGCGCCAAAATATTTGCACGAAGTTTTGAACATGCGTTTTTATAAACTAAACATTGAACATAAAAATCATCTATTTAAAACAGTATTTCTAAAATGATGCTATGGAGTCAGATTTTGCAAATCGACTTTATAGTAAATTTTTTGGGCTCGCTTAAATTATTTAAATTTCTTCTAAAGTAACTTATCTGGGCTATTGGAAGGTGTGTTGTGTGTTGGTTAATTTGGTTTTTTCATGGCGGTACAGACTGAAATCATTTTATTCACCACCTGCAGTTCTTCTGATTTTTACCGAAATTAATACGTGCAACATCGCATCGATAATTCGAGGTTACATATTTTTCAATCCTAAATAAGTCATATTTACTCTATGATCGGACTAAGTACATTTTTAAGGTGGATTTTTGAAATAGGTTTCGCGAAGTGAAGTGAGTACCATAACCAGGTTAAAATACTGCCTTAACTTAAAAAATCTCCTGTATAAATGAAAAGTTTATATAGGATTAGTACATCAAGTACAATGTTAGTGTGACTAATGTAACAGAATCATTTTTTGTTTTTAAATTTTAGGAACAAATGCAGGTAGTGTTGGGCTTGCCATCACTCAAGCGATCAGTTTAGCAAGATGGTGCCAATATGGTATGAGGGTATGGAGTGAAACTGAAAACGCAATGACTTCAATAGAAAGAGTCAAAGAATATGGTAACATAACACCTGAAGAAGATTCCAATATCAAAGAACCACCTAAAAATTGGCCGGAAACAGGTACAGTTTAAATTGAAGCCCTCATTTTATTTGTACCGTTATAGAGAGAAATTGTGGCAATAGATCGATTGGTATTGGAAAGTATTGTGGATTAGGAGTTCTAAAAAAAGAAATTAAAAAAACCTCAAAAAAACGATTTTTTCATGAATAAAATTGCTACTTTTTTAAACCTATAACAACCTTGCTAACAGATTTTAACGGATTAGTAAAACTAATCACGTCTTTTCATCTATGACAGATTAACATTATTTTTAGGTACTATTCAGTTTGATAATGCGAGCCTTCGGTACGCGCAAGACGAACCATATGTTTTGAAGAAGCTAAACTTTAATATACAATCTACTGAAAAAGTTGGCATTGTTGGAAGGACAGGTGCTGGGAAATCGTCTATAATAGCAGCATTATTTAGACTTGCTGAAAATGATGGACAGATTTTAATTGATCACGTTGATACGAAAACTGTAGGACTCAATAAACTTAGATCAAGCATATCTATTATTCCACAAGAACCAGTACTATTTTCTGGAACTCTTAGAAAGAACCTAGATCCTTTTGATGAATATAGTGATGAGGTAAAACAGTTTTAAAGTTGCGTTGGAATAAAAGCTGTTAAGGCTTTAAGAAAGTAAAAAAAAATGTTTCTTTTTGGAATTAGACTTGGTAAAATTGTAGTTTTTCGATGTGTTATAAATTTTGATTGACTTACTTACTTAATCCTTATTCATTTCTACCCCTTTTGTTAGGAGTGTAAGGCCCGTGTAGTTGAGTTATTCTATATCTGCCCTTTCAATATTTCCTTCTATATCCTTCCATCTTGTTTAAATTGCCGATTGCCTCTTTTGTTTCTTCGGTATTAGTTTCTTCTGTTTGTGTGAGTTCTGCATGTTGTTCCGGTATTATGTCTCTATGTTGATTTTTGTATGCTTTTCCCTCTAATTTTTTGCATCCATTTACTTTCTTTTCTGTTTCAGTGATTCCTACATAGTGCATTTGTTGTTCTTCTGTCCGTTCATCCTCTTTTCCGTTTATACCCCTACTATTCCGTGTTTTCAATCTAATAACTCGATAATTATTTCCCATTCCTTTCTTCCTATCTATCTCTTTGATTATCTCCTTATTTGTATTCATTCTTCTCTTCCGTATCCTTTATTTTTGCCAGGATTGTCGTCAATCTTCTACCTATCTCTCTCCTTTTTCTCAGTTTTTTGACTTGATGGTCGTAGTATTCTTTGTTTGTTCTTTCAATTTTTCTTCCTCAATGTCCCATTTATATTCTTTTCTTCGATTACGATTTTTTGATATCCTATTTTCATCCTTTTTCCATTCTTTCTCTCGTTCTCTGCTATATGTTTCAATTTCTTTTGAATGTACCTTTCCTCTTTTATTAAATCGTTGTTTATGTAAACTCTCTCTCTTAGATTTCTCAGTTTGTTTTTATTTTTCATTACAGCTTCTTTATCTCCCGTGTTTCCAAGTTCTATATTATATATAGTCGCTCCTATTTTTATCACATCTTTAATCTGTACTTTTGTGTTCATACTCCTCTCCATAAAATGTTCTACACCCATTTTCAGATCTGGTTGGCTATTCGCTTCAAATTTCGTTCCCGATATTACGATATTATTCCTTACGTTGTCTTTTTCCAGTCTACTCATCTTCAAATCCGTACTTCTTATGTTTTCTCTAATTATCTGATTTTCCTCTTTCAATACTTTATTCTCCCTTCTTACTTCCTTCAACTCTTATTGGTATCCCTTCTGATCTTGTTTTATATCTGACCTTAGCTCTCTGATCATTTCTATCAAATTGTCTATCTAATCTACTCTTTCGTTTTTCTCTTTCTGTGGTGTTCTTATCAGCTTTTTATTCTTCTCGAATCATCCCATTGGCTCTTCTTTTTCTCCGACTCTTCCTCTTTTCGAGTCTCCTGAGGTATAATCATCGCTATCCATTGTTCTTTCTGTTATAAAAACTTTACGTGTGTTCCTCGTATATTCAATTTTCAAACACGGGAGAAAAAGAAAAAAACTGTTGTTTATATTTCTTATCACAGTAAACAGTAAAACGATCAAGGTCGTCGCTTATCGTTTCGTTAGCTTCATACAATTTCACAGAATTATTCTCATAAACCTCCAAATTGTTTTACTTATTGTCTTAATTCTAACACTACACTCTGCTTTATTTCTAGTCCTCTCGTTTGCAATTGACAAAATAATTAAATAGATCGAAATACTACCGTAATAATGCTCGTTGAACGAGTTGACCATTGCCGGGCGTTCGATTCACTTGTACACTTCGCGATCCGAAACTCAACTCTTCAATTTTGATTGACATTACCGTTAAAACTGCATTTATAGACATGTTTATGCATATAAAACTCTTCTAATAGTTCCTGTAGATATTTTTAACACACCAATTTGTTAATTTCGGAACCCAAAATTAAGCGTCCATTTTATTTTAGGAGATTTGGAGTGCTCTAGAAGAAGTCGAGCTAAAAAATGCGGTATCCGACTTGCCACAAGGTTTCGAGAGCAAAATGTCTGAAGGAGGATCAAACTTTAGCGTTGGCCAACGACAATTAGTCTGCCTTGCACGAGCAATCGTCAGAAAAAACAAGATCTTAGTTCTTGACGAGGCAACTGCTAACGTCGATCCACACACTGACAGTTTAATTCAAAAGACAATTCGGGAAAAATTCAGTCATTGCACAGTACTTACTATCGCTCACAGATTACACACCATCATGGATTCTGACAGAGTAATAGTTATGGATGCTGGAACTGTTGTGGAATTCGATCATCCACATGTTCTATTGCAAAATAATAGAGGCGTTTTTAGTGGACTTGTTGAGCAGACTGGTAAAGCTATGGCGGCTAATTTAACGGATATCGCTGCAAAGGTAAAATTTTAAAATCTGTTCAACCATTTCCAAACTTTGCACATTGTCCGAAGTCTTGGAAAATGCTATTTATTAGTAATTGTTCTTCTTAGTAAAAAATTAAGTTACTGTACGTCAACATGAGTTTTCCCCTAAAAGATCTATAGACTGTAATCTTATTTTGTGTTCAGAATTTATCACCACAAGTATGGGTAATAAAACCCAGGTTTGTTTCCATTTATAACTTGCTGTTAAAAAGATTGACCGAGGTGGATGTTGGTGGTCCTGTCCTGTATTAGTTCAGATCTTACCTGGTGGACAGAGACCCCATCTTGCTAAAATTTCGTGACTGTGTACTCTTCATTTATTCACGTCTCATCTAAGTAATATAGTCTTTTTCCTTCAGAGCAAGCTTTTGTAACTTTCCGTAAATAGTCTCTTCTCCAGTGTACAGGGTGAGTGAATGATAGAGTAAAGTTCACTATCTCATTTGTTTCGGGAATGACGAAAAACTGTTAAATACAATAGTTTTAGGGAATGTTAAGGTGCACAGTTTAAAATTATTTTTGACTATACAGGTACTTCAAAAAAGTGTGGCCGCTATAACATGTTTTTTTAAATGGAACATCAGATTTTCTAATTTATTTTTAAATTCTGCATAAAATTTTATAACTAGTACAAGGGTTCTATAGAGATGAAAAACAAAAGATGTAAGTAAAGAAATTTGAGTTAGATGCTACAGGGTGTTCAAAATAAATTTATGCATTTCGACTATTGAAAAATCTCAAATTTTTTAAATGGCACACCCTGTATATTATTATTTTTTCTGATAGATTTTACAAAACCTTCCAACTTTTATTAAGTTTGTTATATACCTATTTCTAATAGTTTCGATTTATTTTGAATTTTTCCATTTTTACCCTTGTTTTTAATACACTTACGCTATTGTGAAAACATAAACAAATAGTTAATAATGATTTTAATATAGTTTAACTTATCTAATGATTAATTATTATGACGTAATAAATGTTCAAAAATATGCCCGTCTTCTTGAATACACATGTTTAGTCGTTTTACTATATTCCCCCTGCACGCATCCCGTATCCCGTAAAAATTAAGATTTTTTCAATTTAAAATAGTCGAAATGCATAAATTTATTTTAAACACTCTGTAGCATCTAACTCAAATTTCTTTACAACTATCTTTTTTTTCATCTCTATAGAACGTTCGTACCAATTATGAGTATTCCACCTTCAGAAACAATGGCACTACTGGCAATTTTTTTACAAAACTGAAAACTAATATTTTTTAAAAAAATTGAAACATTAGAAAAACTACTAGGTTTAGGTATATAACATTATTAATGAAAAAGTTATAAAATTTTACGCAGAATTTAAAAATAAATTAGAAAATAGGATGTTTTATTTAAGAAAACACATATCGGCCACACTTTTTCGAAGTGCCTTGTATACTGTGCACCTTAACATTCCCTAAAACTATTGTATTTAACATTTTTTCGTCATTCCCGAAACAAATGAGATAATGAACTTTACTCTATCGTTGACTCACCCTGTACAATTTCTCTACTTCCTATCCATAAAGATTTTCTTTCATTCTTCTTCCAATAAAAATTCATACCTTTTAAAACACTCCATAGTTTTACTCAATTCATTGTCGGTATTTCTGAGTGGTTTGTCGCAGCTTGCAGGATCATATCCAAAGTTGGAATTCATTTTCCATAAAAAAGTCAATCTTCTCTTAAAAATTCTATAAACTGTGGCTTTACCAACTCCGGTCATTAAGGAACATTCTGTCACACAATCGTCCACACTTTTGATCGTTTTTAACGTAGTCAACTACATTTTTAACTATATCCTTTTCATTATGGGTTAGCTGCCCGAACTTTTGGCGTTTCACTGGAGAAGACATTTTGTTTACACATTAACTGACTTGTCACTAACTGGCTTGACATTTGCGCATGCTGCTTTAAATATATATTTATAGTTGGGGCAACAGGCAATAAAACTTCGTTGCAGAAGAGCATTGTTACCTGAAAAATACCTGGGAATAGATAGCATGCCTTTGTTAGAGGATCGCCGGTCAGTCCACCGGCAGTTTTATTACTGCAGTTTTAAATAAATAGAGTATAACTCAAATTTTTTTAGTTTCTGAGACCACCCCTTATTTATCATTTTATACACATATTATTAAAAGATGTTTTCAGCATACCCAATTTCTCTTTTACATGGATGCCCCTAAAGTCTACAGTAGAACATTTAGTGCCAATAACTATGATGATCTGCAGTTTGATCTCAACAGATTTGATACCTATTGTAAAGAAAGTAGTTTTAATGCTTCTTCTGATCTTTTTTTTTCCGGTAACATGTGTTGTTTCTCAAAGGAATATTTGGCATAAAAATTTATTAATTTTACCTTTTTATTGAATAAATAGTATTAAACTCTCCATTTTCTCGAGTGTTTAAATCCGCAAACTCTTTGTCCGATAACGACTTAGACTTTTTCTCTATTTCTCTCGCAACTTTTAAATACAGACTGAAGAGATTATTTTATAATACACGTATGTACGATGGCCGCCTTCTAAGTTTTTACGAACGACCACTAGATGGCGCTCTCGAGATGTGACATTGCCATTCTTGTAAAATTTGACCTTATTGTTAATATAGTGGCAGCTCAGAAATTAGCCGAGTAGTTTGTTTACAGTGAGCGTTTAAAAAAAGAATTATGTGAAAAAATCGAAATGTCACGCGAAGGTTTTCGTTGGGTGATTTTTTACGATTTTAGTAAAAGCCTAACTCGACAGCAATGCGTCGAATCGCTTCTTTCAACTTTTGGTAATGAATCACCAACAGAAAAGACTGTTTAGCATTGGTTTGCCGAATTTCGTCATGGTCGTGCTTCCGTCAGCGATGAATTTCGTGAAAGTCGACCAAAATCGGGTGTTGTTAAAAAAAAATGCTGTGCGCAACATAGTTAAAGTGTGCATGTGATTTACCGTGAGATAGAGGCATCCTTAGGCATATCGAAGACTGCAGTACATGCGATTTTGCATGAACATTTAGCTTTGAAAAAGATCTGTTCCCGATGGATTTCGCATAATTTGACCGAAACTCAAAAACAGGCTTGTGTCAATTGGTGTAAGGAAATGCTCAAAAAATTCGACCGACAAGTTGGAAACTAAGCAACAGTCAACTATTTGGGTGTTCCAAAATGAACTGAATCCAGTGAAAATGGTTCATTCTTGAAGAAAATGATCGCTTGTTTCTTTGGTTATACTGGATATGTCGCAGCTATTGCTGTAGAAGATAAAAGAGCAGTTAATGCTGAATGGTATACAACAAAGTGTTTGCCAGAAGTCATCGATGAAATCAGGAAAAACAACCGAAAACATCGCATCATTCTTCATCATGACAATGCCAGCTCTCACACAGCACGTCAAACAATTGATTATTTGACGAAGAAAAACATCGAATTACTGCCTCATTGCCCATATTCACCTGATTTATTGCCTAACGACTTCTTTTTGTTCCCTAATGACAAAAAAAAATGCGTGGACAGTGAGTGATTTTCATCACCTCCAGAAGCTGTTGAATCCTTCCGAAACCATGTTTTGGAGGTACTAACTTTAGAGCGGAAAAAAATGTTTCGAGAGCATGCAAAAGTGTATAAATCTTGTAAGTGAATATAAGTTTTTGTAAAAACTTAAAACATAGCCCTCGTATTCTGAGACTGTTATTACTTTTTAGTTTAAGTGTTCGATATAATAAGATTGTGCAAGACTTATTATTAATTTTAATGAATTTGGTAACAAGTGGTTACTCTAGTGGGAATTGTTCTGTATGTAAAGAGAAATAAATAAAAAAAAAGTTCGGATGAAAAATCCTTGTTTTTGGGATTAGATCGTGTGACTTTTCGATATCTCATCTACGGGTGCACATTGCATCATCAAAATCCTCGAGATTAGAACACTCAATTCAGTATTTATTTAACTTTTGAGGCCTAAAAGTAATTTAAAATTTAAATTGTATAGAAGTGGTGCAAATTTTAACATATGATACAAAATTTTGCAAAAAATATGAATTGTTTCCACTTCTTAGGGGTACAGATGTTAAAAACAATTATATTAACATATTTTATATGAGCTTTTATACTTTTACAATAAAATAAGGGAGCGAGTAAAGTTATTATTTATTTGACATTTGTATCACGCTTCTATCAAAAAGTTTTTAGAAGTAGTTTACACTAGTGATTAGTAACATATTTTTTTTACAGACATATAAAAGTAAATACCAAGCCAAAGAAGAAAATTAGAAGAATACAAGTTATGATTTATTTTAGATTTTACGTTAAAACATAACACTTATTATAATATTAAATAAATTTAAAAAATATAAATACAAAATTACTACTTAGTTTCAATCATAGTTTTCCATGTACAAGATAATCATTTTTAGACGCCCGGGAGTATACTGACGTATTTGACATTTGGTAGTGAAAACGACGCTGGGCGCCGCGACGCCAAACTTTTTTCTCCATCGACATACCTTTTATAAAACAACATTGGTAAGCCCTATTTTTTTCAACATTTTTTCCTTAAACTGTTTTTTTCTAATTTGTTTTGCAAAAAAGTTATGCAGCAAAAACCCTCTAAAATTCAGGGATGTCAAAGATACGGCCCGCGGGCCGCATCCGGCCCCCGGGACGTATCAATAAGGCCCGCGATCGCAATGAAGAATCATAATTTTTAACAACCGTATATTATATACTATATAATTAAATAAATAAAATGTTATAATAATTCAGTACATTTTTTTTATTTGAATCTGGCCCGCCTACACATTCTAAATTTAATATATGGCCCTCTGCAAACTTGAGTTTGACACCTCTGCCTCTAAAATATTATTTCTCGGTCATCGCGGTTGCCATGGATTGTAGGCCACGTTTGGCGGTTTTCAAACAATGTATCTAGTAGTCGGCTATCATACTTTAACCGAGAGTAATTATAATAATATTAATTACTATGCTGTTGAGGTTTTTTCTTTAATAAAACATCTTTGAACAATAAAATACAAGAATACATTATTTTTATTAAAACCACAAAAAAACTATTAACATTACATAACTTATTACATATTTATAAAATTAAATGTTGAAACTTAAAAATTAAAAAAAAACGTCAAAAGAAATTTTCTATATGTCTTCCTTCTTCATATCATTTTTCCATTCTTTTCATTAATGCGTGATCAGTGGCTTCGTAAATAATTGCACGCACACATCTGATATTTTTGCCTTTAAGTGCTCAATATAATTTGTCGCAGTTTTGTATATGAAATCTTTAAGAATCCCCCACAAGAAAAAAATCTAACGGCGTGAAGTCTGGTGACTTAAGTGCCCGTTGAATAAATGGGCTGCGAACCCCTATCCATCTTCGTTGAAACCGTTCATTCAAATATTCTCTAACAACAGCAGTTGTATGTGGTGGTGCTCCGTCGTATATTAACCAAGAAATTAAGGTATCTATTTCCAGTTAGTGTTCCCTTAAAAAGTATGGTTATATATACATACATACATTAACGCCATATTTGCCTGGATTCTGAATTTGATTAACGTTGTATAGATTCTCGTCAGCCCAGTAATGATAATTTTTTCTGTTAGGTTTGCCGTTGCTGACAAAATGGCTTTCATCTGTCCATAATATATGATTCAGAAAATAACGTTCTTCGTCATATTTAATCATTTCTGCTACAAAAGTCAGTCATCAATCCGAATCAAATTGTGTTAATAACTGAAGGTTATGCATTTTATAGTCATGGGATTTGTTAGCTTTAAGAGATTTCTGAATAGCCCCATAAAATACATTCAGTTGCCTGCTTGCTTGTCTGATTGAATTGTATGGATGGTTTTGAAAATATTGCATAATTTCGGCTATTTTTCATCCATTAAAACAGATTTTCGTTTACCTTTCTGTCCAGAAAATGCATCCATATTTCTCCTCAAATTTCATTCTAATCGAGAAAACATAGTGTGATCCGGAATATACCAGAGCGAGTAACATCCTCGATACAGTCAAACGGCTTCTTGAGAATTTCTTCTTGCTTCTCTGTAAACAAGAATCATATCTACTTTTTCAGCGTGGAAAACCACTTCAACCAGAAGCTATTAACACACTGTTTAATAATATTTTAGAGGGTTTTTTGCTGCATAACTTTTTTGCCAAACAAATTAGAAAAACAGTTTAAGAAAAAAATTTGGGCTTTCCAGTGCAGTTTTACAAAAGGTATGTCGATGGAAAAAAATTGTTTGGCGTCGCGGCGCCCAGCGTCGTTTTCAGTACCAAACGTCAAATACGTCAGTATACTCCTTGACATGGACTGTATTATTCTACATTTTTTTTTTTAAATAAATATCCGACAATTTTCTATAAATCGGGGCCGGCGTCTAAAAATGGTCTCCCTGTACTCTGAGTGACTTGACCAATGTACAGCGGAGTCTTTACAGTCAGTCAAGTAAAAACGTAACTTCTTGTTGCTGAAGAAATATCTTTTTTTTTTTTAAATAGTATATTATCGAACATGAACGCTGCATGTCTTTTGTACCTAGAGGCTGTGTTCCTATCTAATCATCCAAAAGGTCCATTAATGACGCCTACAGCGGCTGCTAAGTATATGGGCAAGTTGAGGGCATTCGTTAACTAGTGGGTGAAATGATACTGTCAAAATTATTACACACCCTGTGAAGATCCATGTTTGGGGATGTCTTTCAGAAAAAGGTTTTGGAAAACTCTTCATTGTTACCTACAATTTGAACGCTGAGAAGTGCTCCAGATTTATAAGAAGGCATTAGTACCGACTGCCAAACGGTGGTTTGCCAATAAAAATGAGAAGTGGATTCTTCAAGAGGATAACAACCTCAAACATCGGAGTAAAACATGTAGCCAATGGAAAGCGGAATCCGGTATCGTCACACTAGATTGGTCTTCCCAGTCGCTCGATGCAAACCCAATCGAGAACGTCTGCTCATACATCGAGCAGAAGCTGTGCAGTAAAAAAAGTCTACAAAGTGAAGCAGCTGTCATGGCAAATTCGGGCAATTTGGAAATATTTGTCTCAAGAATACGTGAAAGATCTCGTCGAAAATATGCCCCGAAGATGTCAAGCGATCATCGACGCTGATGGGACTGGACGAACTTCTAAATTATTAACAGTTTAACGGCAATCCTTTGTTGTCGGATGATGTAAAAAACTTTTAAATAAATACATTTTTAACGAACAATGCACGATACGTTCTTACAGGAAACTATACATAGCCTTTATGGAATTATTTGCTTTAATACGACTGTGAAGTCTGAATTGTTGGTACCGTCGAGATGTTTCCCTCTATAGTTTGTTTGGATTTCTATTTTTTATAAAGATTATTACGAAGTGTTTGTTTCAGAGTTTTTTTAGTTCTAAATTCCTTTCGAACATTTCGTCTCCCGTAAGTCGGCAACACCTATATTTAAAAATACATATGGGTGATGTCCGACATCAAGTGAGCTTAATATAGAAAAACGCATGGTAAAAAAATTTAACAGCTTTATTTTTCAATATGGTCTCCACCTATCTCAATGCCCTTTCATTTAAATGTTCGATTCCCTCAAAAAAGGAAAATTTGTGATACCATTCCACAATCAAGCTTAGTTAGTAAAAACGATTGGGAATGGTAATTACATAACCCATATCGAAAATATCATCAACTTAGACCATTTTGCTTTCGGGCATCGAATATTCGTTATAAAGCGAGTGGTCATTACAATATATGGCCAAAATGAGCGAAAAGAAGAGGAAAATCTCTTAGTTTGACAAATGTCCGCTTGGAGGTGCTAATAGTTATTTTTTCTGTTTTTCAGATTTAACCTCAAACCGTGCTAGTTTTATTTTCTGGAAAAAATATGTTATATTGTAGTCAAGAAATGTTTAAAAAGTGAGTAGTATAAAAAATTACCGTATTATATACTTACTTAACTGATATTCTTTTCAGATTTGATGAGAAAGAGAGGGTATCTGGCATATTGCAGCTAAAATCGTCTGTTCAAAAATCAATTAGAGCGTAAATTTTGGAATCATCCTCACTTAGAGAATTATTTAGATAGTATTTTACCCAAAAAAGATGCATTTAGGATAGTTAAGTGGTAAGTTGGTTCAAAGAAAATTACTATTATAATAATTTTTTTTTATGGCAGTTTTGTTAGGCATGTTAAAGACGTATGGTACATAGTAAATACCAATTCGTCCAAGAACTTTGAAATTAAAGATTGAAGTATGATATGCAAAACCATTTTTTTTAGCCATGACCATGTAGAAATTATTGTAAATTCTGCAGGAAAGCAGCAGTTCTTCAGATACAGAGAGGGACAATGGATGCCAACACTAGGACTACTTCACAAATGTAAGTTTATTATGTATATTATAGCTGATAGTTGTTCTTAATAAAACTGCACTTTAGTGTATTTTATCTTTTTTTTTAGATTCTTTCTTTCTTCCATCTGACAAGTTGAAAAAGGTGCAATTCGATTTGTACTCAGTGGGGCCAACATAATGTGTCCTGGACTGATTGAAGTACCTAAAGATACAGTAGTGGTAAGTATTAACAGGAACAAATGTAAGGTATTTTCAAATTGGAGTGTATCATGCTATAGTATTGACAAATAAATAACTTCAGAAGATATCATCAAGCCATTTAAAAACCCACCCTAAAAGAAAAAAAAGGTAGTATCATTCTCAAAGTAGTACTTTGAGTGTGAAATATCAATTTTTGAAGGGTTACCTATTAAGGTAGCTCTCATAGTGAAAGTTTACTTAAGATAGCATGACTCTTAGGATTATTGGAATGAATTTCTAGAGTTACTTGAAATACACACAGTTAAATTTGAAGGATCATAATTTCCCATTCCACACCAAAGATGTGGAAGCTTCTATTCCATGTTAAAATTTATAGCCTTTTAAAAAAAAAAACTTAACTAAAGGAACAAAAAAATAAATGACTCAAAATCTGACATTACTAAATAATTTAAACTGAAGTCACTATGATGTGTGTGTTTTTTTAAAGTTATCTACCTAAAAAATTACTTGGTAGTTAAATTACTGTTGTATAAATTCATTGTTTTGCAATTTTTAGAAGTTTTTTTTTCTTTTAAAACGAGCAAAAACAATTTTTATCATTGCACAGGGATAAATTTTCTCACTAAAGAGGAAAATAGTCCAAAAGTTATTCATGAAAGAATGTCTCAGGTATACAGCAATGATGTTCCATCTTATTAACAAGTAAAAGTTTTGTCTAAACAGTTTCCGTGGGGCCAAAACTCAATTTAAGGTGACCCCAGTTCAGGAGTAACAGTTGATGTAAGAGGAAACTATTAAGCTCATTGAGGATTTGTTGCCGTCAAATCAATGAATGATAATCCAAGTGCTTGTTAAAGTAGCTGGAGAATCTGATATTACAGTGTTTAAGATTGTGTCTAAAGATTTAAGGATGAAAATAGTTTCTGCACGATAGACTCCAAAACTCCTTACACCAAAGCAGAAACTGGGGAAGAAAGAAATTTCTCAAGAATATTCGGCTGCTGGATAGGATGATGAAAATTATCTTATTCAAATCGTCAGAGACTTAGGTATTCTACTGGGATTCTCCCAAAGCAAAAGTAATTAATAAACTTCAGTTGTTGTGCTTTCACTGAAATACAACATCTACCCTATAGCCTTGACTTAGCATCCTGTAATCTCTTTTTGTTCAAACATCTGAAGAATGATCTCAGAGACCAAAAATTTTCTTGAGATGAGGTGGTAACTGCTGTAGCGTCGTTTTTTTGAGGCATAAACAATTTTTTTGGATAGAATGAAACAATTTTAGAAACGCGGGACTAAGTGTATTATTATAGATGGTAGTTATGTATAAAAATATATTTTTTTAAGCTCTCTAAGTTTTTCCTTGCAGCAGAGTAGATAACTTCAAAAATTACCCTCTTGTTACTGCCTAATAGTATAGTAGAGCATAGTGTAGTTTACTATTATTATTTGTTCCAAAAAGACTCTACACAACACCTTCCGAAAATAATGACAAAGTACAATATTATTAATTAAATAAATACGTAAAAATTAACAAATTAAGTATCTAACATACCATAGATTATATTATTACATCATCTGACAATTCAATTAGTGTGAATATGATCTGGAGATTAGCAGTGATTTTAGATATTTTTTAAATAAATTTAAGGGTGAATAAGGAACTCTTACCGGAGTTCCTTATTTATTATTTTTATATCTTGCATTTTTAGTGTTCCATACGGAATACTTCTAAGATCACTACGGTGTCTGTCTGTCTGTCACACTGAAACTAAAAAACATAAAAAGTTAAAATTTGGAAATAATATAGGAACTGATGCCCTCATCAGAGCCGTGTAGTTTTGAAAGTTAAATTTTGACTTAAAGGGTTAGTAGTAGTAGATTAGAAAAAAACTTTGTTGATAACTCATTTGGGGTGTGTTTTATGAAGTCATTGATCATTTTATACTTCCGTAACAAAAATTTTTATGTTAAAAGCAATCAACATATGGAACACTAATAGCACAAGTCCAACTTGCACTTGACCAGTCATTTAATATTAATATTTGTTAATTGGTTCTTGAGGATTATTTTTATTATTAATTTAATACTGTTTTTTTTTTTTGTTTAAATAAAGTCTCTAAAATATGCAGAACAGAAATGTCAAAACTTTATTCTTGATGAATACTAGCTTACAACTATCTCTAGAAGATAGGCCACACAGAAAACTTGAACATCTTTCCTAGAATATTAAGACCCTACTTATATGAGATGCATTACTCTAAAATCTAACCCATTTGAGATATCAGATTGCATAAAACCATGAAATGCTATCAAGGCAATATCTTCTATCATAGAAGTTGGAGTGAGTCAAGTGCATCTTCTTGTTTACGCGGCAGCCTTTAGATACTCTCGTATTGTTCTTGTTTTTTAGGCTATAATAGCTGAAGAGAAAGAACATGCATTAGCTATTGGAAAAACAACTTTATCCACTGAAGATATGTAAGTAACAAATAATTTTTAATTTGCCTTTATTTCAGAAATATCATTCCAAGGAAAAAACTACTGAATTCCTAATCATTGTTTAGTTTGTTTTAGTAATATTTTTAACATATTAAAAGATGTTTTGAAAAGGAAAAAGTCACGCAAAAATAAAATTTAGTTTTGAAAATGGAGGAATTAATGAATGTCCAAACAATTGGACAAACACATTTCAAACAAATCTAAGGTTGTGTTACTTTATGTAATATCCTGTGTCAAATTTTTCCGATCTTGGTAAAAGCATTTAAATATAAAGTTTAACTAAAAAATTTGCTTAGAAAAAATAACTGGGAAAAAAGGAATAATTTTATTAGTTAATGGGCCTGTCCCGTAAATAAATAAAAAATAGCAAAAAATCATTAAGCAGGGCGTTAAAAGATCTTCTGACTTATGTAACACATGTTTGGAACAACGCAATTGAACACTTTGGAGAATCTCGAGCGGTTGCTCTCGACTTATCCAAGGCATTCGACCGTGTTTGGCATGATGGTCTGTTGGCTAAGCTACGCTCTTATGTTATGTCTGACAAGTTCTGTTTGTGGCTCTCATGTTTCCTCAGAGAGCGTTCTTTACGAGTGGCAGTCGACGGATTTCTTTCTAACACCTTCACTATCAACGCTGGTATGCCCCAAGGCTCCATACTGTCTCCTACTCTCTTTCTCATTTACATTAACGATCTGCTGGAAAAGACCGGGAATCCAATCTACAGCTTTTGCAGATGACAGTACGCTTATCCCTTCATTCACTTTGAACGCTTGGACATCGGCACGACGAATATCCGCAGACAGCAGGAGGTCGTTCAACTTAACAATGACCTGGAAGAAATTCTATCTTGGGGTGACAGTAACCAAGAGGAATTTAACGCTACAAAAGCCCAGGCGGCAGTTTTTTCTAAAAAAGTTAACGTTGCTGAACCGAACATAGTTATGTCGGGGCACTCCATTCCCCTAGCATCGTCACTCAATTTGTTGGGCGTTAGTTTGGGAGCAAATATGTCCTGGCATGAACATGTTACAGCCATAGCGAGGAGAGCTTTTCAAAAGTTGGAAATATTATTTTGAACCAGACAACTTTACACTCCACAACTGTTAATTCTTTAAAAAGCTCAAATTCGACCCGGAACTGACGTGCTAATACTTCACATCCGTATGAGGTTCAGCTTGTTACTCCACATACAACGCTTTTCAAGCAGTCTTTTATATGGAGAACATCATGCCTTTGGAATAATTTGCCCAGGACTGTGTTTCCCACCAAGTACGATTTACAGCGATTCAAGAACAACGTAAATCGCTTTTTCCGCACACATGCCGCTCCTGGATCGCTTTAGGGACTTACCTGCAGCACGTGTGCTAGACCCATAACAAAAAAAAAAGATGTAGTAACAATAAATTTTACTTACTTTTTCATTTTGAGTTTTTTTACTTGCAGAAACGATTGAGTTCCTTTTGTCGATAAATTATGGTCTGAATAGTTTTTTGCAGCACAAATCACTGTGTATGGTATGTTTTTCAATTATATGTACGATATAATCCATTTATCTGTACAATAGGTCTCATATTTTTTGAATTAAAACTAGAAAGTTTCTCCGTTTTCTCTGTTCAACAACAGTCTACCCCCGTCGCTTTTTAAATCGTTCAATCCGACTCCTAGAACAGTGAAACTTGGTGTTCTCTATTTTCCTTCCCAATGCACTAGCTTTCTCTTGTAAAGTATAGCCAGTAATAGGAACATGTTCATGTCGTTTTTGACTAAACCATTTAAAGAGTCCTTTATCGACTTGGTCATGTGTAGATTTTCTTACTTTTTTACAACTAAAGTTTCTTTTATCATAGATTAATAAGTAGAGACCGGATTATATGCAACATAAAAATCTTGAACTATGCATGCAAATATGCATGAAAAATGCTTAAAATATGCATGAAAAGGGTCAAAATATGCAATATTAAATAATAATAAAAGTAGTAATTTTTAGTTTTTTATTTCAAAATCAGCATAAAATTACCAAGTTATCGACGATGTTTAAATTTAATTAACAATTATTTAACATTTTTTAAAATTATTTAACATTTGTATTCTTGTACACGTAAACAATAAGGTATTGTTCCAAATATTCGGTAGTAAGATTGTGTCTTCGATCACTTAAAATATTTTTATAAGTGGAAAAAGACCGTTCCACATCCACTGAGGTAACTGGGCAGTATTTGAATTTGGGTGCTATGTTAGCACTTATTGTTTCTGGCAAAAGTTCACCCGTCCCATTAATAAAACTATCAATTTGACATAAAGGTTCAAAGCCTGGCATATTGCACAAAATGTTTTCAAACTTCGAGAAAATTGTTTATTTGATCCACGCTCAAACAAATATTCTTAGAAACTAACTACTTATCACTTAATATCCCGACCAAGAAACAAAGGAATAAAATACCGTCGTAATTTTGGGTATTCCCTTGGCACTATAACCTAATCGATGTTTAGACTATTGCAGGTAATGTCTCGGCGATAAGATCGGTTCCAGACGGCAACATTAACGATACCCTGAGCAATTCAATTGCCTAGTAATACCGAGAAATATTGTAAATATAGGGAAAATATGCATCATTATTAGATTTTGGGTAAAATATGCAATAATCGGTGAGAATGGTCTAAATGTGCTAATGCATATGAAAATATGCAAATGCATATAATCCGGTCTCTATTAATAAGATTTCTTGCCTCTTCTTCCATATGGTAGAAACCGTAGATTTATTTACATTCAACTGTTTGCAAACATCACTTTGTTTAACTCCATTTTCTATTTTCTTTATAACTTAAACTTTCACTTTGCTACTTTGATCAAATATGCATTAGAACCGCATAACACAAGTGAATTGAAAATAATATTGCTCGAACTAGCAATGCAGCGGAAACAAGTAAAATAGGGGTTCCCAGCGAGTTTCGGTGAATTCCCTAGATTAAGTCGCGCGACATCGAGCACAGAGAGTGGTAAGTTCGTTATAAACGGACACAAAACATCCAAATTTGGTTCGCTTTATCCGGAAGTTCGTTATAACCGATAAAAATTTGCATTGGCCTTATGGAAGTTTTTTCGTGCATTATAAAATGGTTCCTTTTAACCGGAAATTCGCTATAAACGGGTTCGTTATAAGCAAACTTCACTTCATATATATATATATATATATATATATATATATATATATATATATATATATATATATATATATATATGCACTACCGTCAGAAAGTATTTGCTCACCTAGAAATTTCAATGTAACTGTAAATGTAAATTTAATTGTTAATAAGTGTCCACCATAAAATTGTTTAGATAAGCCTTTTTGGTGAAATCACAAATTAAAAACCAATTAGAACAAATTTCCAAGTTTTGCATGATAATCGTTTTGAGGCGATTTCTGAAAATTCCAGTTGAAGTAAGAATTCATTTCAAGTTTCTAGGTATTATTGTTATTGATACAGGCTCAATTGTTTTGTGAAAATGCCAAAAACGAAAGAAGTTTCGGTTGAAAATCGGGCTTTGATAATTGCAAGACATCAAAATGGTCACTCGAGTCGACAAATCGCGAGTGATATGCGAATGCCAAGAAGAACGGTGGACTACATCGTAAAAAAATTTTCTGTAGGACATGGATTTCGCAACCAAAAACATTCAGGAAGGCCTCGAAAAACGACTCCCGCTGAAGACGGAGCTATAACAATGTCCAGCAGATGTAATCGTCAGCTAACCGCACCAGAAATCACGGCTCAAGTAAACCTGGAGCGGCCTATCCCCATCAGCGTGACAACCGTGAAGAACAGTTTAGCAGAAGGTGAGAGTTACAGTGAGGAAACCACTTCTTAAGCAAGTGAATAAACGTAAACGATTAGAATGGGTCCGAGAACATAAAAATTGGACATCAGGACAATGGAATTCCGTTCTTTGGAGCGACGAATCTAAATTCAAAATTTTCGGTTCAAATCGACGAGTTTTCGTGCTGCGGTCAGCTGGTGAGAGCATGTTGGAAGTAAAACATGGTGGAGGTTTAGTAATGGTTTGGGGTTGTTTTGGCAACGGTAAAGTTGATAGGATAGAAGGAATCACGCGAAAAGAACAGTATCAAGAAATTTTGTTAACTCAAATGCTTCCTTCTGGAAGAGATATTTTACAGGGGAAATTTATTTTTCAGCATGACAACGACCCTAAACATTCTGCTAAACAAATTAGAGAATCTTTGGACCAAAGGAAATCCGATGACCTCCTGGAAGTGATGACTTGGCCTCTACAATCACCCAACTTGACCCCCATCGAATTGCTGTGGGACCATTTAGACAGGTGTGTTCGAAAACTCAATCCAACATCAGAAAATCATTTGTGGGAAGTTTTACAAGCAGAATGGGTTAAAATAACGAAGAGACTCTGAAGAAACTACCGGACAGAATGCCGAAACTGTAAAGCGATAATTAAAAATAGGGGGTCACATAGATGAGAAAAATCCTGGAAAATCATGAATATTTTTCTGATTTTCTTGACTGTAAATAATGTGAAAATAAATAATAATTCATTAAAATTAAAAAAATATATATATTATCTGGGTTTTTGTTGTCTTGGGACGGAAAATAACTAGGTGAGCAAATACTTTCTGACGGTAGTGTGTATATGTATATATATATATATATATATATATATATATATATATATATATATATATATATATATATATATATATATATATATACATACATATACATATACATATACATTTACATTTACATATATATATATATATATATATATATATATATATATATATATATATATATATATATATATATATGTATATATATATGAATATATGTATGTTTAATTTTAAATAATTATGCATTGTCACAACCAAAAACCAAGAAAAATTCTATTGAAACTATAAAAAAATGTATGGACGACCTCTCCCTTCTTCTAAAGCGATATCGTTCTAAATCTATAGGTTCTATTCCTACTACTATCACAGTTAGAGAAAGAGAGAGTTACTTTGCGAATAGAGCGACAGATCGATGGACGGTGATGTTTTCACAAATACAGTAGTTCTCTTTAACAAGGGAGGTAAATACAGAAGAGTGTGCTTTAATGTAGCTAGTAATTACAAGAACTTTATTTTAGGTACTTTTATAAGGAATTAATAGATTTTTCTACAAAAAAAATTAATAAATTTAATTTTTGTAACCGCATGAATTTGAATAATTTGTAAAAATGGTATAGTCAGCCATAAAATTTTAAGGTCATTTGATGTTAGCTATTACTGTAGGTCCGGTGCATCAATTTTGGTGAATTTCAGCACTTGCCCTCAAAGAATGGTGATAATACAATGTTTATTAAACAACAAAAACATTTCAAATAAAGAGTGACTCCAAAAAACAGGCCAAAAATCGCCAGTTTTGTCACCCTCGAATTCTGATACAAAATTGTATTCTAAAAGATTGTTAATGATGAGGACTTGCTCATGACAAAGTTTTGAATTGAGTATACTTTATTTTTTAAGGTATGAGGGATTGAAGTTATAATACGCGGGTGATAGAAGCAAATATGCGCGTTCAAATAAAGTTCTATAGCTAGATTTTTACCCCACTAGATATCAGCACTTCCAAAAAAAACCCCAATACAAACTTGCAGAACAAACAAGACTTATTTTTGCCATTCCGATTTTGCCCCCCTTTTATCCCCAGTTTCGCTAGATTTCCACCCCCAGAAAATACGAATCGCTTTTGACATCGCTATGTGTGTATTTCTGAAAATATAAATGAGCTGTTTTGTTGTACACATAAGATATGTCTACATCACTTATTTTAACGCCATTTGTGTAACATACAGTCAGTCCAAAAAGTCTCCATACACCACCTGCTTTCTATACTACTTTTCTGTTATGTTTAACTAATTAATTGGAACTATGAGAAAACATGTTTAAATTAATATTTGAAACTTAACCAAGGAGGATTAGTATTAAAAACAACTACGGAACATTTTATTTAGAAGTTACATCATTGTTATAAAAATGTAAACAAAATTAATGTCAAAAAAGTCTCCATACATTCAAGAACTACATTGAAAAAAACACGTTATAATCAGCCGCATGTTATCAAGCTGTCTCTTGCTCGCTAAACTACTTTATAATCTGTCACTTGTTGCTAGTAATTTTGCAGTGGATTTTCAAAGTAGTATTAAAAATGAGCGAGTGAAATTGTGAAATTCCATTTCAAGTTCGAAAGATCATAATTGATTTGTGGAAAGATGAAAAATCGTACAGAAATATATGAAAAATGTTTAAAAAGTCGCATGCTACTGTTCAGTACGTTGTAAACCAGTATAAATTAACGGGTTCTTATACAATTTGACCACGTTCCGGTCGTCCCAAGAAACTGACTCCACATGAAGAGGCCAGTATTGTTAGACAAATAATTATAGATCCTAAGAAAAGTGCACCAAAATTAAAAGAAGAAGTACGGGAACTATTTTTGAAAAACGTTTGTTCACAAACAGTGAGAATTTGTTTGTTAGGGCAGGCTATAAGGGGTGTGCAGCCAGAAAGAAGCCGTTCATTTCGGAAGCTAACCGCAAAAAGCGGTTAGTCTTTGCTAGGGAATACGTTACTAAACCTCCAGAATTTTGGGAATCCGTAATCTTTGGTGATGAAATTAAAATTAACCTTTTTGGGTCTGGTGGCAGAACTAAAGTTTGGATAAAGAAGAATACCCCATTCGATATTGTTCCATGGTGAGACAAGGGGATAACAGTGTTCTGCGTTGAGGATGCATATCCGCTAGAGGGGTTGGAAATTTACATTGTATTAATGATACCATGGATCAGCACGTTTATCTGAACATTTTGAGATACAATTTAAGAGAAAGTGTCCAAAAATTAGCACTCGAAAAAAGATACATTTTCCAACAGGACAATGATCCGAAACATACCGCAAACTTGGTGCGAAAATGGATGATCCGTAATGTGCGACAGCAGCTTCATAAACTTCCGCAATCACCCGATATTAACTCCATCGAGCATTTATGGAAGGAACTTAAACGGCGCGTTCGCAAACATAATGTTTCAAATAGAGAAGAATTAGAAAACAGAATATTGAACGAATGGGAGAACATGTCAGCAGAAGTTACTAGAAAGCTGGTTGCAAGCATGATAAAAAGGTTACAGAAGATTATCAAGGCCAACGGCGGTCCCACTAAATATTAGTTTAAACGAAGTTGTTATTTTCCGTTATATTCCGTCATACTGGTAATTGTTAAGTGTATGGAAACTTTTTTGGCATTAATTTTGTCTACATTTTTATAACAATGATGTAACTTCTAAATAAAATGTTCCGTAGTTGTTTTTAATACTAATCCTCGTTGGTTTGTTGATTGTACATCCAAATAGGTTTGAAGGCAAAAATGGTAACTTCCATCCTTTTTACCTCAAAAAACAAATGTATACTCAACTTAAAACCTTGTCATGAGAAAGTCATCATCATTACCAATCACTTAGCATACAATTTGCGTCAGAATTTAAGGATGCCACAACGGGCGGGTTACTCTTTTAGCATCTGAGCCGGGCCTTAAATTCTAAAAATATTTTATTTATTTAAATAATTCAAAACTGAAAAAAATATAATTCATATTTTGTTTGCGGAGTGTTTACTTAGCTATAACTAAAAATGAGAAATTTACGTATTTATTTATTTTTCAGAGCCAAAATCAATAAAGGGATAAGAGTAGAGAATTGTCACTATTTAAGTTATGTGAAATGTTATAATTAACTCTGTATTTATTTGTATATTAATTACAATAAAAAATAGATTTTTAATATAAAGCAATGTTGTGTTTTATTCATATTTTTTTTTTAGTATTTCAAAATACCTCTGTTTTGCAAAAAACTAATCAAAGCTTTTCTTGATGAAAATCTATAAATAACCTTTAATTTTAAATTTGGCGCGGTATTTTTGATTGAGTTTTGCAGAAATTAGGCAACTAGTGAAACGTCACTCTTTCCTTTTGACAAAAAATAGTACACGCGTTTATTATGCCTGATTATGTGATTTGTCTGATAACTTTCTTATCAAAAAATCATAGTAAAACTTTGTTTTCACTAAGTAAAAGCCGAAAATTCAAAAAAAAAAAAAAAACCGTCTGGCATATGATAACGAAATTTAACGATATTGCACGATTCGTGGCCGAGTGTTGAGCCACCATTTTAATTTTGCATTTTTTGATTTGGCATCACTGGTTCACTGGCATCCGCTGTCAGTCAGTCTCGTTAACAACAAGCTACGGAAGTTCACAAGTTTTAAAGTTAATTTTTACTGAAAAGAAACCATAAACTAGTGCTCAATTTTGTAACTTTTCTTTTTTGTTGTACATTAAACCCATAGTGGTAAGTAAAAGTTTATATTTGACCTTAATACGTGTATGAAATGTGCGAGATTGACGAATAAAGTTCGAATCCATAGCTTGGTGCTTGAATGAGGGTTTGGCTGCGTCATGTTCGTTTTACCCTTAAATACCAAAGTTATAATGGTGTATTTTAGTCCGTTTTTATTTATTTTTAACAAAATTCTTTGATAACAATACAGTTTTTTTATGTTTAACCTTCGAAAATAAGTTTCTTTGTTCTTGAAGGTTGCGAAGTAGGTTGATTCACAACGCTAGTTTTTAGTCCAAAATTCATGGAATTTCTGTGCATCCGTTGTGCGTCGTAGATTTTCCAAAATATCAGCGTGGCATAAGCAATAAATAAAAAGATTCCGTGAGTCATTGTTTTAGGGACGCGCTTATCAATTGTGCTATTTTGATAATGTACCAAACATTGAAATCAACGTGTTATCTCCCTTGTGTATTTCTTGGAATGGGAGGGTTGTAATGATACCAAACTTAATGATTAATCCTCACCCAGGCCAGTTTACCATGATTGTGGGTTGTTTGCCTGAGATTTTTGCTAAATACAAAGTAATTTGAATTTATCCTTGGAATGCACCTATAGTTAGACCTTGAATCTTGAATACCGCGAACTCTAGGTCGCTGACCTCCCACTATTCTGTGTTGGACGAGTTTACGGGATTTTTTTTTTTAATTTCATGCCCATTACATGAATTTTTATTTTATTGATGGTAAAAGAATAAAAATAAGAAACCTACACAGGAAGTTGTTTAAGTTGAGATTCTTCTTGAACAGGTCATGGTACTCGCTAAAATAAATCAGTTTCCCAGACAAAAGATGAATAACAAAGCGAATGTCGCCTGTAGACGTTTTTTAGAAGACCTATAGAATTTCATTGTGCTTGCTATCCTAATGGGTCATTCATTCTGACAAATTTTGATACTTTTAAGGAACTTCCCCTTCAAGATTTTATTAACAATTCTTTCTCAATAGAAATTATTTTAATGCTTTATGCGCCTAGATGCTAACCGAGTATAATAAGACGTAAGATTAGTTACAAAGGAAAACTCACAAAGGTTAAAAAATATATTTATCTGCCTAACAACCATCTACACTAATACATTTAGTTGTGTTTCTCAAGCTGTTTCATTCCATTGAAAAAAATATTTGTTAGTTGCGTCTCCAAAAGCGAGGCTGTTTTGAACTCATCATCTGAGAAAAATTTTCTACCCCTGCGGCCTTTCTTCAGATATTTCAATAAAAAAGAAGTCACAGAGTGCTAAATCAGGGCTAAAGAGTGGATGTTAGAACTTTTTGATGTCACCACTTTTTGATAATGACTTGAACTGTAAGAGAGCCTCATGGACCCTGTAAATGTTCTGTTTCTTTATGAATTTGGACATTTCTCTCAGGGACTGGCTTCAGATTTTGAATAATCCTTCTGTAAATCCCTCCATTTATTGGGGACTCTTTCTGCATATTTTCTGGTGGAAAGCTCTTATGAACCCATTGCATTGACCTCTGCTTCGTGTAGGATCCAAATAGAATACCCAAGTCTTATCTCCTGTGGCAATTCTTGAAAAATAGCTCTCGCCATTCTCTAAAACTGCCAAATATTTTTTAGAAGTTTATTTTCTAGTCAGTTTCTGTTCTGGTGAATAGAATTTGGGGATCTACCATGGATAGCAACAAATCTTCAAGCCTGTTGGTTGTCTCATTTTTTGGTCTTCCTGATCTAGGGTCACCTTGAACTGAGCCTTGGCCTCATCGAAAGTATTTAGACCAATATATTATTTAAAAACAAAATAGGTTCATTGCCTTACACCTGAGACAAACTTTCATAAATAACTTTTAGTCCATATCTTTTTTAATAAGAAACTTTATCACTGTGCAATGATCCAAATTACTTTGACTCATTTTCAGAAGAGAACAATTGAAAAAACTGCAAAACACACTGAACTCTTACAGAATTTTGTCAAACTACTTAGAAGAGTGACGGTAATTTCACAACCCAGCAATTTTTGTATGATATTATTTCCATGGTTAGGTAGGTGACCTAAAGAACACCCTTATATAAGCACTTTCTCTGGGCCTGGACAAATTTCACTTGTAGTAGTTTTTTCTTATAACTTTAAAAGAAAAACTGAAAAAACCATTATCTAAATGGGTTTTATAATCTTATTTTTTAATTAATTTCTTCAAGGAATAAGTATGTTAGTTTTTATCTTAGACATTATCATTCTACATACAGAATCATGTCTTTAATTTTCGACTGCCAAAGGTGGCTTAACCATCTTGGAAATTTATTTGGGTCAGTAACAATCCACCAAAAAGTCTGACGTCAAATGTCTGATGGTCGAAAATATTAGGTAATTTTGGGAGATAGTCTTTTTGAGTTTTTTTGGATTCAAAAACTAAAATAATTTTTTTTTGCAAGAAAGTCGATTAATCTACTCTGAGGAAATTTGATATCCTCCTAAACGTACTCGAAATATATTATGTCTAATTACTAGTAGCTGTACATGTTTTTTTCGTTTTCTGTTTTTCAAATTTCCTTTACTTACTGGCGGTTTTTCGTCGTTTATCATTTTTCTTATTCTTTGTATTTGATTAATGCCACTTGTTTGGTGGATAATAAATAAATTAACAATAATATTATATATTATTAGTATGTACGTATAAAGAAAAATAAAAATAACAATTAAAACATATTTATAACAAACTAAAAAATGGCGGTACCATACTACTTGGCACAATGGGTTATTATTTATAGTTGTAGGTACTTTTTAAAGTGATTTCTATTTCAAATGTAAATTATTAAACAAATTATTGAACAAATGTATTTAATTAAATGATGATTGTACCATTGGTATTTCCAAATTGTATTCTATCAAATAAATAGTCAGGTTTTTTGTGTTAATACATCTAAAACAAGTTATTCTATTTTCGCATCTATATACGATTTTTATCAAGTTATGTTGATCAAATGGTGGTATGCAACCCTATGTTTGGCAGAATTTGAAATTTTTATATATTATATCTTTAAGAATTTTATGGACACCAAACTAAGAGCAAAGGCCAATTTTAAATTCATTTTGTCCACTAGGGCTAGAAATATAGACTCCAGCATGGAAAATCATTATGCAGTGGAATAAGTAAAAAGTAGAATTGCAAAATTTTACATTTAATATATGAGGGCTGTACAACAAACTAATACACAAAAAATGTCTCTTTTGTCCTTGGATTGTGACAACTACTAGTACTTGTCTACACCATCCCTATATGTAGCTGGCAGATGGTGTAAATGAAGGACCACATACCCTTGTTGAGACAGAAGAGCTGTCTTGATCGCTTTAAAACAGGCCAAGGTAAGCTCGCAACTGGCGAGTGAGTGTAAAGATTTGCTGGCTAATCTGGTAGACAGAAATGACCTTATTCTGATCTGGGTATGTGGCCACACGGGCAACCAAGGAAACAAGATGGTTGACATACTGACTAAAAAGGAGGTCCAACAAGCCCCATGAGACTTGAATTCTTTTTGGATATGGGCAGTGCAGCGGTTGTAATCTACAATAGGTTTGTGCGAGGCTGGAATGATGCACCAGGAACGAGATGAACTGAGCCTCATAAGGGGACCTAAACCTAAGTAAACCAGGTCTCTACAGGAAAGACAGTGGCAGGAATTCTTACAGGATACTGTTATCTGAGATAGTATTCAACTTGCATCGTGTGAAAGATGAACTAGATTGAAGATGGTGTGGGGGAGATCTTCATTTAATTATGTCTTGTGTGGCAGTCACATGAGCAAAACACACTCACCTGGGATTCCAATAATTTTGGAGAAGATTTAAGGTGGTTGTCCTTAAACAACCCTTTCTTCCACAATCTTAAAATTATGCAGGTGCATAAAGGGCCCTTACCAGACTTAAATGTTGCAGGCATTCAAGCCACCTGTTACGCATATCTGTCCCAGTACTCGTAAAATGGGATCGACAGTGTTGAAAATAGATATAGTTTTAAGAACATCCAGTCAAAACCAAAACAGAATTTCGTCTCTCACTGTTGGGGATGTCTCTCGGGTCGAGGCAATTAAATAATATAGTAATAGAGAACACTAACATGTATAATGATAATATGTTTACGACTGTAGCGAATGATCAATTCCAAACTATCTCTTAAATCACATTAAAAAAAAAAAAAAACCTGCCAAGTGCGAGTCGGACTTGCGCAATTAGCGTTCCATATGTTGATTACTTTTGAAATAAAAATTTTTGTTACGGAGGTGTAAAATGATCATTGACTTCACAAAACACACCCTAAATGCGTTTTCCACAAAGTTTTTTTTCCGATCTTTACTGAGAACTGATGACTTTGAAATTTTTGTTTTTTTTATATACCAGATAAATTTTTAAAGGTAATGCACTCGTGATAACTTTCGTTCAATCTACACTCTGTGGAGAATATTCCAGAGTTTTTCAAAATTTTTTGATCAGTACTTTTCGAGATAAGGGGGACAGCGATTTTTCGCAATTTTGTAAAAATAATACAAAGAAAAGTGTGCGCAAGTATTGCATTATATATATATTTTTAAATTCGTGTTTTTATGAGCTTTAATCTGACACCCCATTCGATGACCTGGTAAATTTTCTTTTTTCTTCCGATTTCACCCCTCAAAATTAACCCGTTACGTCAAAATTTAACTTTCAAAACTGCACGGCTCTGGTGAGGCCATCCATTCCTATGTTAGTGCCAAATTTCAACTTTCTGTGACACATAGTTTCGGAGAAAATCGGGTGTGACAGACGGACAGACGCCGAAGTGATCTTATAAATGTTCCGTACGGAACACTAAAAAATCTACTCGACATGAGCAACATTTTTGAATAACTAAAACTCATTTTGAAAATTGCGATGGTTAAAATTCTAGTAAGTGGTTTCACTTCAACCACTAGCCATTGCTTTAATATTGATTCTGTTTATTTGGACGAAGTAAAATCGATAAAAATATATTACAGAAGAAATTCTTATTTATAGTATCATGTAGTATAGTAATTTTAAACAAATGCATTGTATCTTAATTCAAAAATCGAATAGGCAAATAACATATAATTATCAATATAAACCACTAAAATTGGACAAAGGTCATTTTTCAGCAGTTTTTGACTGTTCCCTCAAGCATCAATCCATCTCGGAACGTGTTTCGCCGTATCACGGCTCCTCATCCGAGCTAGGATCGACGGAGAAAGAACAAAGCTCAAAATACTTACCGCGGCACTAGCGCCAAAAATTATTAAAATACAATAATTTGCAACTCTGGCGGAGGTAAGCCTAGTTTTGAAGGCCTACTGTCAACAATTACCGCCTGGCAGTGCTTTATGCTCAGCCCTCAACAGAGGGCATGTATGTTTTCAAAACTAGGCTTACATCAGCCAAATAATTGTATCTTAGTTATTCTTTGCGGTAGTACTGCGATAGGTACTTTGAATTTTATTATCTTTCTCCGTCAAGCTTAGCTCGGATCAAAGTCGTCGTAATACGGTGAAACGCGTCCCGAGATGGATTGACGGTTGAGAGAACAGTAAAAAACTGCTGAAGAATGGACTTTATTCAATTTTGGTGGTTTATATTTATTTTTATATACAGTCTGTCAACTAAGAACGTGTCCGCGATAATTCATTTTTGGTAGATGCGATTCTAGAGATTCAACAGAAATTCGGTAGAGTTTACGACGCATTTTAGTAAACGTATCCGTCGATTCCGTAAAATCTAAAATGAATCACTCTTTGCGCGTCGCACATTGGGATGAGGTTCCAATGTGTAACTAAAAATTCCAGCTGCCTTTCAATTTTTAAGATGTCGCAGCCAAAAATAACTGAAATTGACAATAGCTTAAAATCCTCAAAGTTTTTGCTAAAATGACAGTAATGTCATATATTACCTTGAGCAAATTATCGATATTTCAATGTACACAGTAAAAAGTTCATCGCCCAAAAGACTATTAATTTTTAAAAAATAGAGACCTTTCATCTTTCAGCCAAAATTACAAAAAAAAAAAAATTAACAAAAAAGTTGCAGGTACAAATTTGAAGAGCTATGTCTGACGCGTATTTTAAAAAGAAAATTTAATGCAATATCTTAAAAATTGAAAGGCAGCCGGAATTTGGAGTTGCACAGTGGGACTTCGTCCCACTGTGCGTCGGTTCTAGGCAGTCTTTTTTTGTTTCCGCCCAAAGGAGCCTAAAATGACACATTTCGCGGCCACTAAATATATTAAAAAGTCGGTATCGTTTGTGAAGAAATGGGTAAAACATTTTAACGAGACGGAAAATGTCGACGACTTGCCAAAACTTTAGGCAAAGTCACTCCGAAAGTCGAAAAACGAATCGTGTCTCTGTTTTCAAGGGTCCCGAAATTGACGCTGCGTTCAGGAGCGCAAAATTAAGAAAATTGGGTTTGAATGTGTCACATGAGACCATTCGACAACATCTTCATGTTCATGATGTCAAATTCCGAAGCACGTTGAAGAAACTTTTGCTGGGCGAAAATCATGTCGCGAAGCGGCTCGCTTGGACCCACGATAAGATACTAGAGTGGCCCTCGCAATCGCCGGACGCCAACCCTATTGAATATGTTTGGTCCCTTGTAAAGAGAGAGCTTAGAGGTAAGACTCTGAGGAGGCGAACTTATTGCTTCGTTGTTAGCACACCAAAGAATACATTTTTTCAACATTACGAGCGGTCACGTTCTTACTTGACAGACTGTACTTGGAGTAGAACCTGTTAAGCGGTAATTGTTAGCAAATCACCGAATAATTTCTCTATTGGTGTTTGGTCTTACACAGCCCCCGACAGATGGTAGGTATGCTCCCTTTAAAACCAGGCTTACATCAGCCAGAAATGCCAATTATTTTGTCTTACTTAATATCTAAATATTGTTAATCTTATGATTGGGACTTTGGAGTGCATATTTCTGAATATAAAAATGTTTAAATTTTAATTATTATTTTTATTATATTATTATGTATTTAAAAATTTTTTGTTCTTTAAATGAAAATACATTATTCTGTTTTGCCATGCTGATTTTTAAATACATATTTCTAATACTCTAAGAATTCTGTAACCATTTATAAAGCAAGCGGTCTTCATTTAAAACAAAACATTTAAAATTGCATACTGCATAAGTAGATAATGTGTAATAGTGCAGGAATTTAATATCTTACAATAAATATGTAATTTATTAACAGATTGATTACACCATAGTTTTGCTTTATTGGCATATCTTATTTCACAACTGTAAGGGTTTTTAAGAAAAGTTGATGATTAATAAAAGTAGCAAGTTTTATTCCAACTAAGAATTACTTTTCTTTGTCTTGGCAGTGATGATTTCACAGGCAGACATCAAAATTTGTGATTTTTGAGCATGTACTCTAGTGATTTTACTAAAAATAATGGATTCCAAGCTAGGTAATAATCTAGATTGTTGCAATATTGTCATGTTTAAAATAAGCGGTTTGTTATTTTATTTTATAACAAATCAAACCAGTTTTAATATCTTAAGTTTAAAACAAACAGCCAAGTACAAGTCGGACTTGCGTACTTAGTGTTCCGTACCGTGATTGCTGAAGTACTCTGTGTAATTCTGTCACACGTTCATCTTCAGTATAAGAAATACCAAGAATATATAGAAAGCGAGATCTCTTTGTAGTAAAAGTTTAAAACAAATAATTACTACCTAAATATTTGTTTAATAATAAAGAAATAAAATAAATTTATTCTATCTGTGAAATGTTTAAAGCAGTAAATGTACTAAAAAGTATAAGTATATTACTGAATGCACCGAATACGGAACGTGTACGTATTAATATTTCACAGCTGTTAGTCCCGGTTAAATCACAACTTTCCATCAAAAAAATTTCTACCATATTGTCAAGCAAAATATACTTTTCTTATACCGGATAAATTACACAGCCTCACAAAAAAAAAGTGAAACAAAATACATGGATCTAGTGTATTTTTCGACACTGAATTCGAATCCGTAGTTAAAAAAAGGATTTATCCTGTCTTTTTTTACCAAAATCATCCCTTGAAATGTGGTAAAACTATAGTAATAATTTAATGACTCTTATTGAAGTGTGAAAAATGGTAGATATTTTATAGTCTAGGTATTAGATGTTATGAGATCCCTGCATCAAAGGGGGTAAGTTTTACTCTGCATAGGGGTGAGTTTTAACGTCATTAAGAGGATTGACTGGTTGTTGCGTCGTATCAGAGGTATACTTAGCACAATGAGCTTCAAAAATGTGTTTTTTTTTCTGAATTTAAATAACACAATCATTCGAGCGTAGGGGTAGTTTTTACGACCCCCTAGTAGTAGACTTTAGTCTTGTGTCGGCGGTTGGAACAAATTAACTCTGTATTTGTTCATCCTGCCTGAGCCTACGAAAGCCTGTATTTTTTTTCTCAGATGCTAGAACTTCTAGGATCCATCAATCCCAGGAGGTAGCTCCCCCTCCTAGGGATGATTTTCGATCTTATTAGGAAGATGATCTAGTTGTCTTGAATGTTTGGCACAATGAGATAAAAGTGCTTGATTCTTTCCGAATTTAAATAACATCCATGTGCATCATTAGAGGGTAGGGGTAGTTTCTGCCACCCTCCAAGAATAGTTTATAGTCGTGTATCGGTGGTTTAAGCGAATCTACTCTCTACTACTGTAGGTGGGGGTGGTTTATACACCCTATAGGGATGAGTCTCAACCCTTTAAGAATAAATGTCTGGTTGTCACACCAGACTCAGATACTTTGTCCCAAGGGCTACAAGGATTTGTTTTTTGTACATGTTATTTAAACTTACGTGCATTATTTGTGTTTTAGGGGCACTTTTCACTCCCTATAAAGGTGGATTTTAGTTTAATTAATGGAAATAGCTTGTTGTGGTTTGAAAGCATATTCTCTTTTCTAGACTATAAAAGATCTACCATTTTTCACACTTCATTAAGACTCGTTATATTATTTCTATGGTTTTACTCCATTTCGAGGGATGTTTTTGCCCAAAAAAAATGATACGATAAATCTTTTTTTAAACTAGGGATGCGAATTCATCGTCGAAAAATACACTAGATCCATGTATTTTGGTTCGTGGCAATGATCTTTTATTTTTGTTTGGCTGTGTTATCAAAGGTGATAATTTTCGCTCAATCTACACTTATAGATATGGAGGGCGATTTTTGGCAATTTTTAAAAAATAATATAAAGAAAAGTTTTCGCGAGTATTGAATCATATATATTTTTGAACTCGTGTTATCCCAAGCCTTCATTTGACATCCCACTCGATTACCTTGCAAAAATTTTTGTTTTTCACTTCAGATTTCACCCCCCAAGACTAACTCCTGTGATTGAGCCATCAATTTCTATATTTTTGACAAATTTTAACTCTCTTTGTCAAATAGTTTCGGAGAAAATCGGGTGCCTTAGACAGGCGCACACCGAAGTGATTTCATAAGTGAAACACTAAAAAGCCACTGTTGCTGAAAAAACAAACTCCATTTCCAGTGTACTATTTTACTAACAAAAATAATATATTGTCCAGCCGGTTGCAGTCGGGTTCTACCCGAAATATATAAAAATTAATATAAACGGCTAAAATTGGATAAAGTTCATTTTTCAGCAGTTTTCAACTGTTCTCTCCTCCATCAATATGAAGGTGTAATTGCCCACCTTGCCACTTGCCACAACTCACTGAACAGTTCCTCTAGCGGTCTGACTTAAACAGTCCCCGAAAAAATAACATCAGAAATTTTTCACAGATCTGACAGTTTTCAACCATAAATTCATAGCTGAAGTATTCACACTTTTAAATTCACCATGGATTTATCCCACTTTAATGTTGTATCGTTTTTAAAGCGGCAGTCCATCCAGTAGCCCAAATGAATTTTTTATCTGAATTCTGCAGTTAAAAAAAGATTAGCTAAACTTTCTACTTTTTCTTCCATCAACGAATCACTGAGTAGTATATTTGAACTTCTTCACACCATAAACCATTTCAGTAAAGCCTGGTCTACATTGGATCTGACAAGTTCTAAGTCTCTTACTAGATGCAGCTTCCGAAATTAAATCTATTTGTGCCCGTATTGTTAACACTGTCGAACAATCGCATATTTTTGCAGATATCACCATTAAATTGCCCACTTTTTAAAAATTCGATAATTTTTACTTTTTGCACAAAGGAAAGCAAGCACCATTTTACACCTGATATTGTTCCCAAATAGTCGAACAGGTACCAAAGTAAAAATTTATAATTTTAAAAACATTTTTCTTTACGTCCTGCTGCCACAAAATAGTAACTGGTCAAGTGCAAGTTGAACTTGCGCAATTAGGGTTCCGTACTTTGATTTCTTCTGAAATAAAAATTTTTGTTACGGAGGTATAAAATAATTAGTGACTTCACAAAACACACCCCAAATGAGTTTTCAACAAAGTTTGTTTCCGTGCTTTACTGAAAACTGATGACCTTAATTTTTTTTTTATATGTATACCAGATAAATTATTAAAGGTAATGCACTCGTGATAATTTTCGTTCAATCTACAGCTCGTGGAGAATATTCCAGAATTTTTTCAAAATTTTTGGATCAGTACTTTTCGAGATAGAAGGGGGCAGCGATTTTTCGCGATTTTTTCAAAATAATACAAAGAAAAGTGTGCGCATGTAAGTTATTATATATATTTTTAAACTCATGTTTTTACAAACTTTCATTTGACATCCCACTCGATTACCTAGTAAATTTTTTTTTTCACTCCGGATTTCACTCTCCAACTAACTAAGTCAAAATTTAACTTTCAAAACTACACGGCTCTGATGAGGCCATCAACTCCTATATTAGTACCAAATTTCAACTTTCTACGTCAAATAGTTTCGGAGAAAAATCGGGCGTGACAGACGGACAGACATCTTATAAGTGTTCCGTACGGAACACAAAAAAAAAGGCATTATTTGTCAGCATGTTACGAAAATCGCTTAATACATTCAACATCTCTGTTGCAAAAGCAGTTGAAGAAAAATATTTATAAATAGCGCCCCTCCGTGTAAAACTAACTTAAAGAACCCTAATACTTTTAATTGCCGCCTCTGTCTGTCTAACGGTGAATGGGAACCAATATCAATTTTACTGTTGCAATCAGTTAACTATTTTATTGGCATACTTTTAAATAGACGACAAATAACTTGTTCTTCTTAATAATTAAAAATTTCCTAGTAAACAAAGCGTTAAACAACACGTATCGTTAAAATTTCACCTAATGAAAATATTAATGTTTTTGTTTAATTAAACAAATTGTTAAAAAACTAATTGTCCCTAATTTTCAGCGACGTCAATGAATCACTTAGGGCACTCTTTGCATTATCAATTTGCAGTATTTCACAAAAATACATTTATTTTTAGTCTTCTACACTTATGGGATCATATCGGTGTCTGTTCGATTTTCTCTAAAACTATTTGAGATAGAAAGTTGAAACTTGGAACAAATATAAGGATTGATGGCCCAATCAGAGCCGTTTGTTTTGAGAGTTAAATTTTCACTTAAGGAGTTAGTTTTGGGGGATGAAACCGGAAGTGAAAACATTTTTCTTTTGCCAGGTCATGGAGTGTCAAATGAAAGCTTGAGAAAACACTCGTTTAAAAATTTATGTGATGTAATATGCAAACTTTTCTTTATATTATTTTAAAAAAACGGGCAAAAATCGTTGTCTTGCTATCTCTAAGAGTTTTAAAAATTTCAAAAAAAGAATATTAATAATCTTCATAAAGTGTAGATTGAGCGAAAATCATCTTGAGTGGATTACGTTTGATCATTTACCTGGTATAAAAAAAACTATTTGATTTGACAATATGGTTGAGTTTTTTTTTCGTGGAAACTTGTGAATTTAACCGGTACTAATCAATTCTATTCGGTGGAATAAGTAATATACTCATTACTCTTCAGTACATTACTGCTTTAAGCGTTTGGTCAATCACAGATAATAATAAATTTCCATGATGACTGGTGACCAACGGATAGGTACCGAGACAAAATAATTGTGTTTATGTAACCCTAATGAG
>CM032449.1:40764284-40784284 GCA_019049505.1 Pachyrhynchus sulphureomaculatus
CGCTAGCATCATCACTCAATTTGCTGGCGTTAATTTGGAAGCAAAATAGTGTTCCTGCATGACAGTTGCAAGCATAGCAAATGAAGTTTCTCAAAACCTGGGAATACTATTTCGAATAGAAAGCTTTTCACTTCACAACAACTGTTAATTCTGTACAAAGCTTAATATAAAATTATCCTAATTTTAATAGCAATAGCCAAAGTACCTTTACAAAAAACACGAATACTAATAGTCATTAAAAACATCCGAAAATGACTGAAAGATTAATCGGGTAAGTAAGAACCGGTATACCAACTATGTAAAACGCTAGCAGCCGCAAGGCCATACAGTGGAGTGGGAGAAAGAACTAGAAGCATACTTAACCACCAAACTCAAAAACTGTAAACCAACCTTGTAATTTTATTGAGTATTAATAAAGCTTTTTGAATTGAAACGTACCTTCTGTTAAAACTCGCCGATATTGTGCAATTGTATGGTAAACCATTGGCGTAGAAAAAAATATTCTTGAAGTTATTTCTTTAGGGTTAATTTTTTTCCTTTATTATTCAGACCCTACTTAACATAAGATAAATTTTCTGCAATCTGTCTTGTTAGGAGACGCCAGCTCGAATATGCAGTGAATTTCATAATACCCTGTATATTTACTGCATTTTTAAATAATTTTACACATTTCTTATTTAACCGACAATAAGCCTATTTTGAATTTTAAATGGATATTTTTTAAGTTATTAATTTGAAAGTATCATTCTAGCACAATGAGATACTATTTGTCAATATTTTCTATTCATAAATTTTATTTTTTTATATCAGTGCTGTGTTACGCTAACAGTTAATATTTAGTCACAGTTCTGATAATATTTTTTTCAAATATTTTTTTTTGAATGAATCTATTGCCATTAAAATTGTCCATTGTTTAAAAGTTTACTGTAATAAGATTTAAATAACACACAAACCGCAAAACACTTTAATAATTGTAACGTATGTGCACAACATTAAAAAATAAAAGTTAAGAAAGAAATTATATAGCGAAAAAAATTAACTAAATGTGTGTTCCTCGTATGCTTCAGAATAACGTTAATGAATCAAGTATCGAGAAGATAAATAGACCCAATATTATTGAAAAAACAAATTTGGCAAAACTCAAAATACAAAAATAATTTAACGCTATACAAGCAAAGGCTAAAATGATCCTTCCTTCCCAGGTGATAGTTCTTTCTGACGCTTTTCATTGGTGTTACCATACTATTTCCTACTCCTTTTCTATACATTAGTAATCTCTGAAGAAACGGACCGAAAAAGCTTTATTATTAACAGTATACTGTCTCTTCATTTAAATAACCTTGAACGTTTAGGCTTCAACATGTCTATGCAAATATTCGCAAAAAAAATCGCAAGACAATGGCTAGTAACCCAGGCAGAATTTAAGGCCTAAAAGAATCCTGAGCAGCAGTTTTTTCGGGACGATTAATATTAAACAAGAGTATATTAATATGTAGTTTATATCTAGAGACTCTGTTTCTATCCCTTGACTTTTTTGGTGGGTAGCAAATCTCTTGGCATGATTACATTAGAATTATAGGAGAAGAAAACTTGTTTAAGTTCGGATCCATTATTCCCGATATAGAAAAGCTTATGCCATGCCTTATCTCAAATTCTGGTCATCAGTGGATACTAACTGCTATGTTTTGGGGCTATAGAGCCTCTGAAATATTCTCTTTATTTCTAAAATAAGCCGAATGGATATCCGGAACTCCTGACGAACCTTAATTCTTCGGACATATCGAAGACACGTTGGAAAACTTCAGTCTCACTTTATATGGTGAAGAGAAGAAAAGTGCCGGAGGCATATCCATATGCAATTTCTTGTTATTACCTAGCACCCTTTGAAGATGATTATAGAGGCGACTAGCTGCCACTTGAAGAACTTCAAGATAAGCTAACTAAACCATCTCAAAGGGATAATGCATCTGTCAGTAGGTAGCACATAAGCCAAAAGGCTTTGGTGCATATGTAACAGACATAATTGTCTGCCTCGCCCACAACCAACCAACCAACCGATATATCAGATATTATTATATTTTTTATAGGAAAAGTTTGATGGTTGTAGCATGCTTGAGTCTTCCCAAAGCTTGTCACTTCTCGTATCAATCTCTTCAAGAGCTTTTTATGTAGAAAATCTCATCCCTTTGGAATGAACTATCCAGAGCTATGGTTCTCATCGAGTACAATTCCCAGCGATTTAAGACGCAACGACAAACGGTTTTTCTCCGTAAACGCCGTTAACGTAACAGGTTAAAGATTTCCACGCAGAGAATGGTGTAGTAAGGTGCCCATAAAAAAGACACATATTGTGTTATATATACTACCAAATTTCAATTTTTATTTTACCTTTCAAAACCACTTCAAAATAACCCTGGTATATATAACTTAAGCGTATAACCCTAATAAATTTTTTAGGCTGAAAATTAAGAATTAACTCAAACATATAATCTTATTGTTTCAGGGTGTATTAATCTTTCTGGCTCCGAATCAAGAAGTTGCGCGAGTTAATGAAAGCCGTTCGCAGATGTAATGCAACCGGCTCGTTTTTCCTGGATAGGTTCGGATGGTGGAGCGCTCGTTCACTTTTGTTTCCGACGGGAACGAGGCCGGAAAAAGTCGAAGGGACTTTATCGGTGCACACAGCCTCAAGCTAATCCTGTTCAGGGATTTAAGGAATATTTCTTGTCACTAAACGTCGAGAATAATCCGAGGAATCCGTGGGTTTGTTGGTAAAGTATCAAGACCTTACGCGTCGTTATAGTGCTAAATGATAATTAGTTTAATCCAAGCTAGAAATTAAGGCCTACTCTCTAAATGGGTTTAATAGGCCATTCTGCTTTAAGTGCATTGTTTGAAAAATTTTTTTGTTGATTATGTTATAATTTCTTAAACTCGCAAAGAAACTATCTGTTAATCAAGGCTCCGCTTGTTTATATCTAAAACAGATTCAATATTAACAGGGGACTCAAGGAAGGGCAACTGAAAACAATGAATTACGATTTGGTTCAATGTAAGTATGGGTAACATCTCCTAAATGTAAAATAGTTTATTAAAAGTTTAATCTAATGAAGAAAAATTATCGTGAGTATTTTTAGCTAATAGAGAAAAAAATTAATAACATTATAGAGTATTATTATACAAGAGACAGCTGAATATTTCCTAAATTTGTACTTTGTACTTTAATCTAAAGAAGGATTATTATATATCATCATCAGCTATACAGTCCATCGTCGGACATAAGCCACCCCTAAGTACATCCATCTTCTTTAGTTTTTGGGCCTTGTTTATCCAGTTGTATCCCACTAGTCTTTTGATGTCGTTAGTCCAACGGGTTTACGGCCATCCTCTACTTCTTTTCTCGTTCCAAGACCTCCCGTTGCTTAACTTTATGGGTCCATCGATTATTAAAGAATCTTGCGATGTGACCCACTCCAACTCCACTTCAATCTGCTTACCCTCTCAGCTACATCAGTTATCTTGGACCTTCCTCAAATTTCTTCATTAGTCAGCCTATCCCTCAACGATATTCCTAACATCCCTCCCTTCCATCACTCGTTGAGCTACATGTACACGATTTATAATTTCTTGAATCAAAAGCCACCGATCCGTATGCCAATACTGGCAACACGCATTTTTAGTGTATTTGGGACTTTGGAAATGAAGATGTCCCGCAATCTGCCAAATACCCGACCAAGCCCAATGATATTCGCCTTGATAAATCCGTTTTCAAAGTTTTCTTCGGATGTTACTCTAACACTTTTTTATTTAAAAAAACAAGATATTCGTATGAATCCGTTTCTTGTTCCTTTCATGTTTTCAATGTTCAGTACTTCTTCTTTATCACAGATATCGTCATTGATGTCATGAATATGATTTGGCGATGTTTATCCTCAGACCAATTTCTCTGGAACTTTGTTGATACACATTCGTTCAGCATTTTTTCCTCTTCTTTGTATTCAATATAAACACAATATCATCTGCGAATAGCGAATGATTGAGTTTGCTCTCCCACTATATTTATACCCTTACTTGTCCTTGAAAGTTATTTGAAAAGATCTTCTAGAGCCAACCCTAAACAATTTCGGCGAGATGGGGTCCCCTCAACGTACCCCTCTTTTCATCCTATCTTTATTAGTGTTTTCTTCAGTTTCATTTTTATATATATCTTGAATAATCTGCGAGTAATCTGCTACAAAAAAGGTTACTTTAGACTATAGACACCCAAATCCTAAAATTAAACTCGTTTGACTTTTCTATTAAGGTTCTTAATACTTGAAGGTATCCAGTAATACTTGTACATCACGGGTAGTAGATTGATTGGTCTATTTTTGATTAATTTAGACTCATATCTACCTTTTGACAAACAGGACCACCAAAGCAACATCGCAGTCGCGTCGAGGTACATTGCACGATATCGAGACACTTATACAATATAGTCCAGCATTCGTAATATAGCTCTCCGCCCTGCTGCAACATTTCAACAAGTATACCATCTTTACCTGCTTCTCTTCCTCTTGCCATTTTATTTAAAGAATCTTGTATTCGTATTTTGTGGTAATAATGAAGTAATATATAACGTATTATTAAAATTAAACAAATAAAGTGACAACACCGGTATGTACCCTCTGTCAGTTATACTAGCAGGACATCGTCCAATCATCAGGTTTTTTAACGTACCCCTCTTTTCCATGGACGCGGCATAAGGTAATTTTTTTTTTCATAAAATATTATTTTCTACTTGTCCTTTTTTCTACTTGATTAGAGTTTTCCTATGGTTTCATTGATTTGAAGAGAAATCATTTATGTATAACATACTCTGTGCATTCTTTTTTGCCTCTGAGAAATGTTAATATTTCCTCTGTGTACAAAATTTAAATACTGGCCTTCTCCAGAAAAGTTTATTTTTATTTTTATCAATGTGTTAAAAATTATGGATAGAAATATCATTGAAGGAATTATTTAACACTGAGTATCAAGAGAGACGAAGAGGGGAGAGTGTCACTAGAGGGTATAAAATTTTTATCCCCCGTCCCGCCCCTATGAACCATGCGAAAAAGAGCACTCTAACTCTTATCTGAAAACCAATTAAATCGCTTTCCATCGCTTTCCTTCCCCCCCCCCTTTTTCTCTTAAAAAAACAAAAACTGCTGAACCGTCTGCTTTCGCCACTCTAGAATCTAGCTACGCCACTAAAATAATCCACAGTACTTTTTAAATAAAAACTTCATAAACTTATTTGATTTGCCCGTTGTAAATACAACTTACATAAAATTGTACTAATATATAATTCAAAAAAACCGGTCAAGTGCAAGTGTGGACTGCGCAATTAGAGTTCCGTGCGTTGACTGCTTTTAGAATAAAAAATTTTTTTGTTACGGAGGTGTAAAATGATCAATGACTTCACAAAAAACACCTCAAATGAGTTTTCAACAAAGGTTTTTTTCCGATCTTTACTGAAAACTGATAACCTTGAATTTTTTTGTTTTTTTTTTTTTTTTTTTAAAACACCAGATAAATTAATAAGTAATGCACTCGTCAAGAATAAATTTCGTTTCAAGTCTACAACCTGTGTAGAATATTCCAGAATTTTTTCAAAATTTTTTTTGATTATTACTTTTTTGAGATAAGGGGGACACTAACCCCTTAAGTTTCAAAATTTAACATTTGAAAACTGCACGGCTTCTAATGAGGCCATCAATTCCTAAATTAGTTACACAATTTTAACTTTCTATGATCAAATAGTTTTCCGAGAAACATTTGATGTGACAGACAGACAGACGGACAGGCAGACGGAACAGACGCCGAAGTGATCTTATAAGTGTTCTGTCTAGTAATACAAATTGCTCTTTAATAACTCTAGAAATACTATTAATGTGTGCCAAAAATTGAAATCTAATAAAAGGTTATATAAAAATTTCTCTAAATAAACATAAATATACTCAGTATCACCAATAACATATATAGTTAAAGAATAAAACCATTTAAAAAACTACAATGTCCAATGACAACAAAAAGCAGTGTAGAAATAATACTGAGAGAAAAGTAAATAACATCACTTAATCTTTTTCTCAATATGTATTTTCTTAATTATGCTACAAAATCACTGACAAAACAATATACCATTAAATTTTTGTTCCATTTTTTTAATGGTCTCGCGCCTATGATTCCTGATGAGTTTATAGTTTAGTAGTATTATAGATAAATAAAACTTTAAAATGGATGTTTTTTGTGCCTTGAAGCCATCAGGATGTTTCCCGTTTTTTAGTTCGGTGACTATGATTTAACACGTAAATGTATGTATAATGATACAGTTAAAATAGATGTGATTAACAAATGCACTTCATGTTTACGCTGATTAAAAATCAGTCTAGCTGATTTTGTTTACAGAGAAAAAAAAATGTAAAAGTTCTCACTATAATTCCTACAAAGCATGGTACTTTTTGGTATGTATTTCCACAGCGCATAAATAAATATTTAAGAACTGCCTAAATCAACACTTACATACCTCAATATCTAAGATGGCAAAAAATTATTGTTAAAGTATATTCCCAAAAATTCAATAAATTTATTAATATATAAAATAAAGCTTCCTCGAGTATTTTTTTCATTTAGATCATTTAAATCTTTTTTCCACACACAACTATTTTTTATGCTACTAGTAACTCGAAATTTGCAAAATAAAAATCTCAATATGGATTGTTCACAAAACAAGAATTTGTAATTTACTTAAAGAAAGCATTAGAGTAGGACCTTGGAGTAGGAATGGTAGAAAGTTTTTCGAATTTGAACCTTAATTTTTTTCATAAATTTACTTCACTTCTGCTGCAGGACATCATAATATTAGTAGTTTCTCCCGTTATAAATTAATAATGTTAAAAATTTATTTAGTTAGATATATAGATATAATATATATATATATATATATATATAAATATATATATATATATAATATATATATATATATGTAATATATATATATATATATATATTATATATATATATATATTTATATATACAATATTATAATAATAATATATATATATATATATATATATTATATATATATATATATATATATATATAATATCATAACGCTCTAACTAACTAAAGAAAGTCAGTAACCAAAAGGTGGTTTAACTTAGGGATAGCCCTTAACATTACAGAGTAAACAATAAAAGTCCTTAAAGTTCTGGGGGTAACTATAGTTTAATTCTGATATCGAGCTTTAGATGCCAAATCGTACATCATCTTTAGGACCTGGATATAGATAGAAATTCTCATTCGACAGAGAGCCAGACTGTAAATATTCAGTAAGTACCTTTTTTTAAATCTAATAACTCTGTTGTTTTTTAAACACTTTAAAAATTATGGTAGGGTTTTCTACTATTCTTGTCTTCTTTTTGTAAACTACGACATTAATCCTTCAGGAGGTTCTCTAACTGATGAGAGTTTTCTTTCTGTACTTCAGGTCCTGAAGATCATGTACGATTTGGCATCGAAAGCCCGATATTAGAATAAAACCTACAGTTACTAAGAACTTTAAAACCTTTTGTTCACTCTGTAATCCTAAGGACTATCCCTAAGTTAAACCCCCTTTTGGTGATATATATATATATAATATATATAGAATATATTATATATATATATATATATATATATATTATATACAGGTGTATATATTTATATATTTAAATGCTTCTGTATTTTTTTATTAAATACTTTTTGCTCTTAATATATAACTAAATTAAACACGCTGAAATATAATTTTTTTCGTTTCGTTTTGGGTTATTATAACTAAAACATAAATTAAACTTCCGCAAAATCCTATGATTTCATATCGAATTAACCAACATTCTTAATGGAAATCTTAACATGCTCCTTGAGGCTGATTTCAAATTAAGTACATCCGATAATAGAAAGATAGTTTTCAAGAATATATATAGCTGTGCCTGTATTAAGTTCGCAAGTAAGAAGTGAACCATTTTATTTACATTATTTTGGAGAGTATTTATTCAGTATAAATATAAAAAATATTTTCATGATAAATACAGATCAACGATATATAAGGATAAAAAAGATCCTTAGAGCTTATTTCAATAATTATCTGACGTGCATTAACTAAGATGTATAAATCAGCATGTGAATATTCAAATGTAACCTCAACATTATAACGCTTTTATAAATTTTCTTGATTTCATGTTTTTTTTACTGCACAAAATGTTTTAAGAAAAGAAAACTCAAATACAGTTCACAGAAAAGAACGTGCTCTTTTAATAGCACGCAAATAATTAACTGAATTAGTGACAATACAAATGACATAGAATTTTGCGATCATTACTAAAGCAAGTAAACTGTCACCACCTAAAACAGCACGCTATTTCAAACATTAACTATTCAATTTCATAAAAATATTTCATTTTGAAATATGGTCTAATTTGGAAATTAGAATTTAACTAGACGAAAGTAACAGTAAGTCCAGCTAAAAATTAAAACTACGTGTTCTGTAAAATACTAAATCAAAATACGAGTATTTCTCAATTACTAATCTTATTTTATCTTTTACATAAAAATTCCTTTTTATTGGCACTGCTACCATATCAAGATAATATAGTAGACACTAATAGAAGTGAATGCACAACTAAAAATTTAAAATTCCAATGTCAACTTCCTTGATGGAATCCAGGTTTTAGATTATATTATAGTGAATCCAAGTCGTAATTAATGTTGTCTTGAACACTAGTAATATAATTTGTTAGTTAACACACAAAAGACGCTTTTCATTCAAATAAATTAACAGTTTCCTATTGTAGTTTTCTTTTATAACCAAGAAAAACCTTGAAATGATGTAGGCCCAAAAAAACCTCCAGTTTTAGTTAAATTGAGCACATTCTTTACAAATGAGAGAGTGCGAAAATCACAAAGGATTTTCAAGAATTTTTCAATGCATACTAATTTAAAAGCCAGATTTCTATCTGTCTTTTTTATCGGATCTTGTCCCTTCTTCCAAAACGAATAAAAAATGTTTAGGAAGTTTTTAAAGAAACTTTTTACCCCTAATACTTCTTAAAAGGATATTCCCTAGCTTACGTCATTTATGCTTTGTGCACCTAGTAGGAAACAAGGTAAAGGGGTATGAAAGGGAACATAAATGTTACGGTCGATTTTGGCGTGATTAATTGCTGCAAACGTTTTAAGACGTGTTTCTTTTTTCCGCACAGTCGTTAACGAACACAGTGGGAAGCAAGTTATTGCCATCATATGCAAAGTCAATTAATCGCTCAAACGTCAAACTAAATTGTTTTACATGCGAAATGGCTAATAAGTAGCGTTATATTTACATTAATAAATACTAAAAAACTCTATGTTCAACCTGTATTTTTTTACTATTTAAGGATATAACCGACACGAAAATACTAGCGGGATAAGCCAGTAGAAATGGGTCATATTTTTTTAGCTAGGAGAAGACACTACAAATGTATCGCAAGGTTACGAAATTGTTCAGAAAAACTAATCTCAAAAATCTAATAATTAGTTTCATTTGGTACTCGGACTTTTTAAATAAAGATTTTGCTATATAATAAAGTAATGGTCATGAAATCGGTAAACCTAAAGTAGTAAATCTAAGTTCATATAATTCTAGAAGGCATAGATGTATATGTATTTTATGTATGTAGGTACATATCTATAATATATATATGATATATATATATAAAAAAATATATCATAATAAATATAAATATGTTTATTGTCAAATATATATATAAGATATATATATATATATATATATATATATATATATATATAATATACTATTATGGACCTCTACGTACATATATCTTTTACTTTTATTCTTGGGTTAGATTGGTTTTAATTAACACACCTGGGTTTTCTTTGTTTTAAAAAAATATATATATTTGAGGTATTGTCCCCTGAATTTGAGCATTTTCAAAAACGTTTTCTTTCGGTGTAATTTCTATTTCCTGGAAATAAAATTAAAAATGTAGATCACAATTTCACTTTACGGGATACAATAATAATTTAGATCACAAAATAGAATAATAAAATATAATAATTTAAAGGGTCTTTATTTTTAACTCGGTGAAGTCCCAGGTTAAGAACTACTCATTCTCAACGGAGCCAGTAAGCTAAGCATACAAGATACAAAAAAATAAATAAACAAATATAGTAAAATACAAATTCAATAATGCAACATTCAAGTAATTGCCTAAATACTAAATAAAAAATACATTCAATAACATTACATCATTATAGAGAAAAGAAAATAATAATAATAATAATCATATAAAAAAAAAATACAAGTTAACATAGTACTGGAAGAAAAAAAGAAGAAAACATACAACATACAACAATCAATCAGCAAAACAACAAACATAACGTTAAATGTACAGAAGCGAAGGCGAAGACAATGGCAACAATCCATCGCCAAAAAACCGTGCACATTACCTAACCCGATGCCTCAATTTCTGTCTAAGATAGAGAGGACAACCCGCGTGCCAAGACTCTATGAACAAACACCGCCATGTGCAATTTTAGCCTGCTAAACATATTGAGCCAGCCCAGCCCCACCAACTGAGGAGAGACATGATATAGTCCCTTCCGCAATCCACAAATAAACCTAACCACACAAGAGTTGCTGAATCTTTTGTAGTCTGGGACATTGGAACAAACATCTAGACATGGCCCAAAAACCACATCCACATAGTTAACATGACTCAAGACTAATGCTTCGCAGAGCCTCTTCCTTACGGATCCCTCTGGTCAAAATAGGTCCTATTCCGATATAAGCTCCTTAAAGCTGTGTATGCCTTCTGCATTATAAGCTTAACTTGACCTCTAAAGCGCAGTCCCTGTCAATCACAAGCCCAAGAGTTTTTACAGTTTCCCTCAATTGGACAGGAACACCATCCACAACAATACCCAAGACAAGTCCCGCCAGCACATTACCAAAATTAATTGCCACTGATTTAGATGGATTCAACTTAAGACTCTGCCTCTCTCCGAATATGACTGAATATTCTGAGTTTGGCATTCAAGCGATGGAACACTTGCTCAGCATTATCCCTATTGTGACTAGCATACACCTGTGTATCATCAGCAAACTGATGGATTAAGCAATTGTCATTAACTGATTCAACCAAATCCATGGTATATATTCATAAAAAGTATTGGTCCCAGAATAGAGCCCTGTGGTACGCTACTGTTCTTGACCCCAGGCTGCGAAGTCTTATCATCTATCTTAACAACTTGTCTCCTATTCACCAAATAGCTCCGGAGAAGCTCTATTGCCTCGTCAGAAAAGCAGTAATAATGAAGCTTTGCACAGAGGAGACTATAATCTACACAGTATCAAATGCCTTACTGTAATCCAAAAGGAGTAAAGTTGACGATTCACCCACGATCAGTAGCCCTAAGTATATCATCCTTTTTGGTGGTCTAGCTTCATTTGTGTTTAATCAACATTCATGGTGTTTAATCAACAAACGAAATTCGACTTTTTCCACTGTTTTGAAAATATTACCAAAAGTAGCGTCACTAAAACCACAGTGGTTGTAAGTAATCGTCGAAATATCATGAAATTTTGACATGTTATCGTTTGAAGTTTGGTACTTCCTAAAAATCATATGAATTATTTACATAAAACTCTACTATGAATAAAAACACGCCCATTTATTAACAAATAACTCTGATCATCATCATAAAACATTTCTTTGTTATGGAAAATTCCTAGCTAAAAAAAGTTGAAAAGTGTACTTACAAAAAAATTGTTTAATAAATTTTTCATACATACTAATCATTAAATTTGGTTAAATTTAAGCAAAAGTTGTCGACTTGTTAGTGAAAAATGTTATTCTTTTATTTGGAATTTCCCACTTTGCTGATAACTAATTGCCATATCTGACATAATTTTATTAAAATGTAATAAGTAACTGGGTACATCAGCTGTTTTTTAATTTATTTGTTGTTTTTTTCATTCAAAAAATACCTCAAGACATTAAGTCGTATTAATATACATACAGTAGATTAGCAGCATTAACCGAATAACCGTTGTTAACGGTTACTTGTTTTATGAAGTTTAATTCTTTAGCAAAATTGTCGTCTGATATTATAAAACTTAAGGAAAAAACAAAGATTTGTTAGATAATTATAAAATAGAATAGGATAGAGTTATACATATGAAATGAAAGGTCACTTTAATGACGCAAAAATTCATATATTGTTGTTTGTCTCCTCTTTTTCTTTAAAATGGTCTCCATAAATCGTATTTCTAATTTGGAAAGAAGCTCTAAAGACTCTGCATCTCCGTGATCTTCAGTAAAACTTTTAAGCTGCTTGGTTAGGGTAATAGCTTCACCATAATTTGGGATAGCATCTGTTGGTACTGGAATCTCATCGACATCAGAAAGTCCTTGTATTTCAACTGGATTTTCAATTTCTTGTTCTGAATCTCGATTTTCAGCATAAAAATTTTCCATCTATGTTCAAAAAAATCACTAAAGTTTTCATTATCAGATAACTCCAACAAATTCTTATTTTTAAGGATATCTGCGAATACGTTAAGTAGTAAAGTCATCTTCTGAATCAGATGTGACAGCCCTCAGTTAACTGGTCTTCACTTTGCATATTTTCATGCTTAAATCCCCGCTTTAACGCGAGCAATTTTTAACTGTTTCCTTGGTTACTTGCTCTCAAGTGGTTTTTTGCAAACTAAACTGCATCCAATGGCGTAATTTCTTAATTAACTCAAAAGTTGTACCAGCAGTTTTAATAGTTACTATCAGGTGTTTTAGGATTAGACTTTTGGTAATAAATTTTAAAATTTTTTATAACTCCCTGGCTATTTAGGGGGCCAGAAACAAGATTTCTATATTTTTCAAGCGGACATCTTTTGGATGAGATCTTACATTGTCTAAAAATAACAAAATGTCTCTTTTATCTTTTGTCATTTTCCAATCAAAATCTTGCAACCAATCTGTCATAATTTCTCCTGGCATCCAAGCTTTCTTATTATATTTCCAAGTTATGGGCAGGTTGTTTATGTTAATAATTTTAAATGCTCTGGGTCTAGCTGCCTTACCAATGACTAAGAGTTTTTTCTTTTTCTCCCCGCCATATTTGCACAATGCAAAATTTTAAACGTCTCTTTAGAATATTTACCACCAACACATTTTTCGTTTTTTAATGTTAACGTTGTGTTGGGTAGAGCCCTAAAATACAGGCCTGTCTCATCAGCATTATAGATGTTTCTCGGTGAATATCCCTTAATTAAAGAAGCGCATTTTTACCAGAACAATGAAACATTTTTAGCAATAACCGAAGCTCCTTTTCCTGAAATCGCTTTAAAACTTATGTTGTGCCGGATTCTAAATTTATTAAGTCCACCAGAAGAAGCACTGAATGTAGAATGCCCCAGAGACTCGACTATTCTTTTGCTTTGCATCATATTGGCTGACCTAAAAAAAAACATTAACAATAAGTTTTTTGTATTTTTGTCACGACAAGCCTACTGATACTCTCACCCCTTTCATCCATTCTTTTATTGATATGAAAAAAATCAACGCACCAATTCCCAGAAAAACCTTATCTAAAAAAATAATTCAAGTGCGTACCTGTCAAAGGAATCCCCTTATTGCGAGCTGCTATAAACCAGTTATAACACAACTTGTCAATTTTGTAAAATCACCAATCAAAAAGCTTCTTTTTTTTCATTTAAATTGCTGTTCGACATCCACTTGCTTAGAAGGAATTCTTTATGTTTAATTATATCAGCAGCTTGTGTTTTTCCGATATTGAAACGTTTCGATAAGTCCCTTACACTTAACTTTTCCCTATTGCGAACTTCAACAATCTCAATTTTTTTGTTTATGAATGTGTCGTCCACTGTATCTCTTTTTCGCATAGGCGTCAGAGTAATATTAAATCCCGTGTACCGAGAAATTAAGATCGGTAAATCCACGGTTTACTCGGAGAAGTCCCTCAGTGAAGGTAGGCATGCAAAACGTTGGCACGCGGCGCGATTGAGAAATGCAACAGTGATACTCGCCACAGAAAAATGAGACAAGGCGTTTATTTTTTATTGTTTTGTGTCCGATTAAGGGAACATTTTTTTGTGTCCGCGTCTATTCAAGAGTATGTCAGGGCAAGAGGGAGTTAACACAATCTAATTATATGAGAGTCGGTCGGGACCATGAAAAACTGTCCGTTCAAGGGAGATATCCATGTATATATATATATATATATATATATATAATATTATATATATATATATATATATATATATATATATATATATATATACATATGGAAGTACCATTTTGCCAATAACTAATTACCATATCTGATCATTCTCTTTGATTTCCAAGGCTTCTCTGACTATGCGTGTTTTATAATGTGAAATAGAGGTTTATTTGTTTAGATATAGAATATTTGTTTCAAATCCTTCGAAATTAATGTTGTGACGAGTATCATGATGGTGCTAAAAAAGAGCTGAAGTTGTTTTTATTTGTTTTTGATACTTATTTTATGTTCTTGGATCCGGGTGGAGATTCTTCTGTTTGTTTGCCCTATGTACAGTTTGTGGCAGTCTCCCGCATGGAATGCTGTAAACTCCATGGTTTCCCATTTTTTTCTTGTCCTTGGGATATCTGCCAGAGTGTTTTGTGGTTTATATGTTGTGCCTATGTTGTGTTTTCTTAGGACTCTTCCAATTCTATCTATAACTCCTTCCACATACGGTTATAGGACTCTACTTCGGTTGAGGTCCAGTTCTTTTGTCCTTGTCTGTGATGGCGCTGCCTTGCAAATGCTCTCCGTATGACTGATTTTTTATATCCGTTTTGTTAAAGTGATTAGTGCAATTTCTTGTTGTCTCGTGTCTGGTTCGGTGAGTCGATATGATCTCGATACGTGAGTGTTGGCTACCGACTGGATGGTGTGAGCCAAAGTTTAAATATATATTGGTGTGAGTGGGCTTCCGGTAGCCTGAGTATCGTAGTTGACCATTGTTTTTCCGAGTTATGAGCATATCATGAATTCTATTTAATAGGTCAGGAAGGTGTCTAATTCGTTTCGTCCATGTTGCCAAATTATAAAAAATATCATCAACATATCGTTTTCAGGGTTTCGGCGTTTTTTCAGGTGTCTAATTCGTTTCATCCATGTTGCCAAATTATAAAAATATCATCAACATATCGTTTTTAGAGTTTCGGTATCAGTGGTGAGTTTTTGATGGCCTTTGTTTCAAAATGTATTATATAAAGGTTAGCTATTACTGGTGAAAGGAAAAAATCCCATGAGCGTTCCATCTGTTTTTTTGTATATCTGACTGTTGAAGACAAAATAGGTATTTTTTTAGTCATTGTTCGAATATCTGATTATGTTCGTAAAGGGTTCAGAGTTTTTGATGTATGAATGAGCACTTTCAATGGTTGGTTGCATGATCTTTGACAGATATTTTTCTAAGTTTTGTGAGGCCACCGCGCTAACAATAGGTCTTAGATCCGAAGAATGAAAAATATGTTACCATAAATTTGCTGTAGAATAACTGGTAAATTTGGATGAATTTACCTGTTTCTTTAATTTTTTGAACAACATTTGAAATAATTTTTGAAAGAAAATCTTCACAATTTTGGAGAATGTACCTGTAACAAAAAACTGGGAGAGTATTTTTTAGTCGAATGTTACTTCTTACTTCTAACATAAATCAGAAATTAAAACCTTGAAAATATTTCCTCGTTTTTGTGTAGTACGTGCACGAATGCATTAATTTTCAACATAGAATTTTCTAACTGCCTTAAAATTCCTCGACGACTTTGAGCTACTAAACCTTAAATCTTAATAAAAAAATTAGATCCGGCTTACCGTTGACCATGTGATTTTCCCAATATTTCTCTAGCAAATATTTATTTCGAAAATAAGTAATAAATTTAACTTTCTCAAATGAAAGGTCAGTAGATTTCCATAATACAGTTGAAACTATGCAACCTATCAACAGCCATCTCTTTCCTCTGAAATGATATCGCTAAAAAACTGTAAATTTTATTCCAACTTCAAGTATTATAATATAATTTATTCAAGAATAATGTGCCAATAAACCGATAGATAGAGATTAACGGAAATGGAAAAATATCTTTTGAGATATTCTCATTCTCTTTTTTTTTTTTAAATTAAAAATAGTCATTTACTTACTGTGTCAGATGTAAGTAAATTTCGGCATATTATTTCTGTTAAAATTGAAAATAATGAAAAAACAGGAACACTGAGAGAGAAATATATTGTGATATATACTCTAGCACCCTTCTAACACCCCACGCCATTCCTTTCACCTCATACATCTTTTACCATAAATTATTAGTCTCCAACCAAAAAGCAGAAAAAAATTTCGAAATAACGTTGAAACCACTCAATATTTACTTTTACCTTCTTTCCTTTTTAAAATTGAAAATAACGAAAAGATAGTGTAATAATTTCTCTTTTATAATCCCTTCCCCCACTGAAATTGAAACAAGGAAAAAATAACCTTCTAGATTACTGGACTTTAAAAATTCGACAACACACAACACAATATATGTGAATGTCCTCTCTCTTTCCTTAAGCCCCTTATATGTCTTATTATCAATATTCAAACCATTAAAACTTCATCGGCTCCCAGTGATATCGCGATTTAAAAACTATAGTCTTCATCCCCTGGATATTATCTATGTACTAAGTTTGAAATTGATATATTACTTCGTTTGAGAGTTATAGTGCAAACAGACCCTCAGACAGACAGATCAACGGAAGTGATTATGTTTTTCGTGATCTAGGAACTCTAAAACGGGCAGAAAAAAGTAAAAAATCTCCCTATGTAATTTTTTCATGAATACAATACTTTCCTTTAAAAAGAAAAATAAAAAAGAAAAGGTTCACACATTTTAGAGTTTATGTATGTCATGTTTCAAAATAAAGAATCATTCAAATTTTAATTTTATATATGTTGCATAATATACTAGATTATATTAAACAAAATTGTTCATTTTGAAGAAATTCAGTAAACTGTACCTTGTTTATTTCATCCAGAAAAAAAAACACCTTCCTACTTTCAGAACAATATTGGTTCTGAAGGTATTTTTCGAAATACTGAAGAAAATACAAGTTTATCATATTACGAGTATTTCACTAAGCACCAGCAAGTCGCGAGTGACGTTTGTCGATCTGTGTTGTTGTATGTTGACAAATAAATAGTTATTTATTAAAATACATTCTTATTTCCTTCAAGTTATCTGACTACCTCTTGCGACTATAACTCCCAAACAAAATGAGATATTGATTTTAATTTAGTACACAATAATACTTAATATGGTGGAGAAATCTAAAGTTTTTGATCAATCTCGGTTTTTGAAGAGAAGTGGTTGAAAAGGTTGGAAATTAAAATATTTTTTTTGTGATTTCAATACAATTTTTTATTTTTTTTAACTTAGTTAATTTTAAATCTAATTATTAATACCAAGGTTCATGGGGAGCTAGAAAGGGATTTATTTTAAATATATCCTCTCATATGCAATTTTTCAGGATCTTGGGTGCAGGAATTTGAAAGCTATGTAATTTTTCATAACTAAGGAACTATACTATTAGTAAAACAGTTACCTCCTGAGTGGTTGGCAATTTCATGTAACTAGGTCACAAGAAACATAATTTAAAGCAATGCTTGTTTACATCTAAACACGATCCAAGATTAACAGAGTACTCGAGGAAGGGAGACTAGAAACGATGAGTTACGATTTGGTTAAATCTAAGTGCTGCTAAATTTCGCTATATTATTCAAAGTTTAATTTAATGAAGTAAAATTATTTCGCCGAGTTTTAGCTTATAGAGATGAAAGTAAATAATATTAAATTTATAAGAAGTAGCTGAATATATTAAGTTATATCTAACTACACGTAATTTACTGTTCAAATTAACAAATATAAGTGATAACATTTTTACGTTTCCACGGTCATTTTAACTAGCAGAACATCATCGATTGTTAGTGGCGATGCACCAAAGCGGCATACGGTAATTTTCCTACCATAAAGCAGAGTTGGAAATTCCCTCCTTATGGACTTGCCCGTACCACACTCATCGCAGTTTTCTTATGGACCATTGATTTAATGGAAAACGATGTTATAAATATACTCGATCCTACTTCTTTTTTGTGTCTGAGATTTAAGGTTTTCAAAAGGTTTTTTCATGAATCAATTACATGAATAACCCTAGATCAATTCATAACTATAGAATATCCCTGTGATTATAACAAAATTACTTAGATATGTGAAATTACACACACACACACATCACACATATATATATATAATATATATATATATATATATATATATATATATATATATATATATATATATATATATATACGGGTATATATATATATATATATATAATATATATATATATATATATATATATATATATATATATATATATTATTTTATATATATATATATAATACGTTTAAAATTCCGGGTTTTCAATCCGGTCGTCTAACAATGAATTTGCACGACGCGACGTTTCGCCAAAAATCTCAATTGGCATTTTCAAGTGCTCTTGCTGCTGCTGCTACTCGATGCTGTGATCTTTGCTGCTGCGGCTCGAAGCTGTTAGTTAGTAAGAGTTAGCTTCGAGCCGCAGTAGCACCAAGAATCACAGTATCGAGTAGCACCAGCAGCAAGAGCACTTGAAAAATACCAATTGAGATTTAGGCGAAACGTCGTGCAAATTCATTGTTAGACGAACGGATTAAACCTCGGAATTCTATAATGTATGACCTTCCCACCATCCGTGGAAAACCTCTATTGTAACATATATATATATAATATATATAAATATATATAATATATATATATATATATATATATACAATATATATATAATATATATGTATATAATATATATATATAATATATATATATAATATATATATATATTATATATATATATATACATATACATACGGGGTGTTCGGAAATTCATGGAATATACTGAAAGTGGTGCCTCCTTGCAGTAAGACCGATTGCAGGAAATTCAACCATAATAAATGAAAAAATCGACTGAAAAGAATAGATGTCCTGAATATTTTTTTCATGTCGCCACTAGTTTACCATACAACTGCACAATATCGCCGAGTCAGAATATCAAATTTAAATTTAAAAAAGCATTTATTAATTCTCAATGAAATTTACAAGGTTGGTTTACAGTTTTTGAGTTCAGTGGATACAGTATGCTTTTTAATAACATTCATCCACTGTGGAGCCTTGCGGTTTGCTAGCGTTCTGGATTGTTGGGTATACCAATCTTTATTGTACCCATAATCTTTCAGATTACTTCCAGATGTTTTCCGTTAATAATGACTTTAATGAATATTATTTGTGTTTTTTTTTTTGTGAAGGTACTTTTGGATATTATTTTACTACACAGCGTTGTTCACATCTGAATAGGTTACTAAACACATTTTTTAACAAATTTAATGACAAAAAGTTATTTTAAAAATGTGTAATAAGTAAAATTTCAACACGTGTAATTTACTAAATTTTTTATTGCGTGATTATAAAACTGACCTAACCAACCTAATAAACGAATTGGGCACGTTCGAAAGTCGTTCACCTTCTTCGGCTTTCTTTTGTTCCACAGAAAAATGTTTTCTTTTGATCGGCGGCTCACATCATGCGCGCGAAGCATCAACGAATTTTTTTTTTGGGGCGTCAGCTGAGTGTTGCTTTTATTTGAGGTTTGCAAGGGAGGCTTAGATATATCGTATTATTTTTGTTACTGGTGGTGTCTCTTTTTCTTATGGATTCTTTCTTTTATTCATTGAGTGCTTTCACACTACTTGAGTTTGTTTGAGAAAGAGCATTTACATTTTCGGCTACTTTAAAAACAAATTTTTTCTTTCTTTTGTTTTATTGAGT
>CM032449.1:40789284-40883578 GCA_019049505.1 Pachyrhynchus sulphureomaculatus
AAAAGCTAAAATTCACTCTAAACACAGTGAATAGCTATAAAAGCTAAAATTCACTAAACTGAATGATCCTGCTTCAAAAAGCAATGTTCACTAAGAACAGAATGATTAGTCCGCGCGCAACTAACATTCTAGGAAACATTCCCAACATAACTATATGAGACAGCAAGTCTCGAAATAGGACCTCCCTAAAGTCATAATCCTATATAGGGAGTCCATAAGCAAAACGACTCAAAATCTCGCATTTTGAGCACATGCCCTCAGGCAACCAACATACACCGAAATATATACAGAAATATGTACAGTAATATATACAGAAATATATACAGGAGTTCAAATCCCAAACTCTTGGTTATGATAACTCCATACTGAGCTTGGTGAAAGCTCTTAGCAAAGCTAATCCAATCTTCGGCACATCGCACCAAAGTGACAAATCTGCCTAGAAACATGAGCCAGAAAAAAAACGCTCTCCGTCATTCTTCAGGGTGGCTACACAGAGAAATAAAACTTAACCAGCATTGCGCCTCTTCAAGTTGCATGAAGAACCCTCGTGTACTGGTCTCGCCCTAGAACAACAACGAAAAACATTCAATCCATCCCACATAACAGGAGACAAACACCTCACCACGATATACTGAATGGTGGAGACAATAAAATACAGAATTGGTGACCCTGGAGTCCACCAACAAAAGGGAGTAGATTATAGCATCCACTAAACTAAAACGGTGTCTACCACACCACCATAAGTCAAAAAAAAAAATTAATCAATAGGGTGTTCCGAAATACACTACTGCCAACAGCCTGTCACCACTAATAGGCTAATTGGAGCTGAGGTCGACTACAGTAGTTAGGCTCTCCTTTGGTTCAAATAGAAATAACCATTGGGTAACTAAACCCCTAAAGGTCCCAAAGGTCAAACGTTCACCCCCCATAGACTACCCTTCCAATCAGTCTGTTCCTCAGGAAGACTAACTCCCTGCCAAACGTCGTAACGGCATCTGTTAGCACCCGGTGCATCACAGCCTGTAAAAACAGATAACTCATGGGATACAACCTAAAAGGTTTATAAGGTTGACCTAACCAAGCTTCTAACGAAATTTTAAAAAACGAAAATGAGCTTAAAAAGCTACATGAAGCAAAAAATTTCTCAAATTTTTCGGTGGCAACGCAACAAAACTTTTGAAGACGACAAGAGCTTTTCCAGCTTAATCAGAAACAAGAAGAAAACATCATTGACAGCTAAAATATTCGATCATGGTGTTAATCGTCTCCCTAAACAATAGCCTCTAGAAGAAACTGCTACAGGTATCAGGCATAACCGTTTTCTGTCAGCCCAAACTTCTAGATTACCTCTTGGAAATCTAAAAATTCGGTTAGGAATCTTCCTTCACTGCGCTTAGCCTCTCTTGACAAGGTTCTCATCTCGGTATCAGATTTTGATCATTTCTTTGTGAAACGACTGTCTTACTCTGCTCTCATCTCCTGTAAATGATCAGCCTTTAGTTCTCTTGCAGAACTTCAATTTTCTATCCATCTGATAGTAAACCGAAAAAAAACTCAACATACGCCTATGAGTCCATGCAAAAAAAATTTTAAAAAAAAATTAGTGACTCAAAGGTAACGTTTAAACGGCTCTGGAAAAAAAATCGAAATACCCTCAGTTTGTCAATGCAGAAGAAGATCTAAACCAAAATAATCCAAGTCTTAGACTTACTGGATAAACCAAAATCAATTTACTCTTAATTGCACCCAAAATATACCATTAAGGTAATAAAAATACACCCACTCGGGTAACAAACTCTGAAATTGCTCATAAAAATTTTGACTCCACATCACCCTACACACGAGCTACATCTTGCGCTTGTCCTAACTCAAGATCACCTTGGATTGCCTCTAATCAAAATTTCGCTTCCAAGTGTCAAGAACTGGATATTATTTGGGGTCATAAGCAAATCAAATCCCGCGACCACCGACATACCAGTCTTATGATATATCCTGAGTGTGACTCCTTCGCAAGCTCGCAACAGCTGAGTCGATGCTAAACATCAACCACAATCAACCTAAGTTTGGGATATGGCCAATACCCAAAACCTTAGCACAAAACTATAAAAGTAAGCTATCCTCAGCTCAACTTTTATAACAGGCAAAAAAAACGAGGTCGTCACCTCTACAGAGCAACATCAAAAAAAATTTAAGCAATTAAGATAATGTAAATATAAATTATTCTTCTTCTGACAAACTTTCATTAGGGTTAGGTTCATTGAATGGTTTTAAGTCTTTAATATGCCATCGTCCTACTTTAGTCCCATCTAAATTAACTAAACCATAAACTAAATCCGAAATCTTTTCTCTAATCACGCAATGCACATACTTAGGTACCAACTTAGATGTGAATTTATCTGCTGCACTGGAAAGAATTTTATTTTTTTTCGCCAAACGTGATCACCTATCTTAAAGGAAAAAATCCCTTTTTCTAAGGTTGTAAGACTTACTGTTCCGCTCATAAGCCTTATGTATCCTACTACGTACGTCGGTGAAAATATCTTTTAAACCCTTTAAATTTTCGGCGTACGCGCCCCTGTTACCCGGAATTATTTCGCTGTCAGCATTGACATCCAAGTCTAAGTTTTTATAATATGATCCAGATAGAGGTATATGTCTGCCGTAAACTAAGAAAGACGGTGTGAACCCTGTTACTTCGTGTCTCGCGGTATTTATCGCTTGTTGGATTTTGGAAATATTGCTATCCCAAGTGTCATGTGAATCCACGTAACTTCTTAAAGCGGTCCCGACTGTTCGGTTATTACGTTCCACAAAATTACATTGGGGAGAGTACACGGGATTAAAACGGATGTTAAAACCATAAGTTTCACTTAAGCTCTTAAAAACTTTTAGAGGTAAACTGAGTACCGTTATCGCATATTAAGAGCGATGGAACACCGTGGATTAGAAAGACATTATTTTCCAAAATTCTCTCTATATATCCAGCTTTAGAGCTTTTCAAAGGAAATAGCATGGTATACTTTGTAAACCAGCAAGAAACCACGAGAAGCCATTTATTTCCCTTTTTTGAACGTGGGAATGGGCCTACTAGATCAGCTGCTATGACTTGAAAAGGGTAATTAAACCGTTTTCTCTTTTCCCATCAGTCCCATAGGTAGTGTATTTGGAGATTTCTGCGCTCCACATACTTCACAAGTCCTCACAAACTTTACGATATCAAAACGCATTTTTGGCCAATAATACTGTTCCTGAACCCTGTGAAGAGTTTTATAAAAGCCAAAATGACCAGAAGTAGGAGGAGTGTGACACATGTCTATAACTTCCTCTCTCTGTGGTTTAGGAACTAGTATTTTCCACTCGGGTACATTAATTTTTAAAGGCAACTGGTTTGGGATAAATTTGTACACGAAATCATTTTCCACCTTCCACTGTGGAAAATTTTGAGGAGATTCTTTAATTTGCTGCCGTAAATTGTCGTACCATGGGTCAATGCGATCTACATCTACTGTATCAATTCTTACGCCAAACTGTGCATTAAGACTGTTTTCGTCCGCTGTATGATCTGGGATTCTTGACAAAGCGTCAGGAATAACATTGTGGACTCCTTTTCTATGGATTAAAGTAAACGTGTGTTGTCTCAGCCTAATCGCCCAACGCGCTAGTTTGCCACTAGGGTTTTTAATAGAATTAAGCCACAATAAGCTATAATGATCTGTTATGACCGTGAAAGGAACACCTTCTATGTAAGGTCGAAACTTTTCGATGTTAAAGAGTACTGCTAAACATTCTTTTTCAACAACCGAATAGTTACGTTCAGCCTTTGATAAAGTTCTACTGGCATACGCTATCACCCTTTCCTCACCATTGATTTTCTGTGTTAGGACGCCCCCTAAACCAGTATTAGAAGCATCACTAGAAATATAAAACTGTTGGAAAAAGTCTGGTTGGGATAAAATGGGAGCTGAAACCAATAGCTCTTTAATCTTTATAAAAGATTCTTCGGCTGCCTTTGTCCAATCTATCGATTGTCCTTTTTTTCGTCCTTTCAAAAGATCATTAATAGGTGACAACAAGGTAGAAAAATTCTCAATAAAACGTCTGTACCACGAACACATTCCTACGAAGCGCTTAACTTCCGTAGTATTAGTAGGTCTCGCATAATTAATCATGCTTGCTACTTTATCCGGATCGGTACGCAAGGAATTTGAGCCTACAATATAGCCTAAAAACTTTAGAGAAGTTTTGAAAAAATCACATTTGCTCAAATTTATCGTCAGTCCGGCCTCTTTCAATTTATCTTTTACTTCCTTAAGTAAGCGAATATGCGATTTCGAAGTCTTCCGATGTTACTAAAATATCATCAAGATAGGTAAAAATATGTGGCTCATATTTCGGACCAAATATGGCGTCCCACTAAACGTTGCTGAGTTTGAGCAGCGTTCTTAAGACCAAACGGCATAGTGACGAACTGAAATAGACCTCGGCCTACTACTGCAAAAGCGGTCTTTTCTTTAGAGGATTTGTCTAAAGGAATTTGCCAGAAAGCCTTTCTAAGGTCTATCGAAGATACATACTTAGCATTCCTGAGTGATGTCAAAATTCTGTCGATGTTCGGTAATGGGTAGTTATCAAATTTGCTGACCTCGTTGAGCTTTCTTCCGTCAAAGCACAGACGATACTGTCCATCGGCCTTTTTCACCAATAAGATTGGAGAACACCAAGGACTGTTTGATTCTTCAATCACTCCGAGTTTCAACATTTCGTCCAACTCTTTATTTAATACTTTTGACATATAAGGAGACATGGCGAAGGGCCTTGTCTTTACCGGCCTGGCTTCAGCCGTATCTATAGACATGGTGATTTTATTCGTTCGGCCTAACCTATCTTTACTACTTATTTCATTGAAAGAGCTTATTACTTTTTCGGCTTTTAAGCGTTCCGTCCGCGAGAGATCATCTAGGGTACATAGACGCGAGAAAAGGTTTTCTAAAGAACTTTCTGAATAACAATCTTTAAAACTTGTATTAGAATTGACTTCTAGGGACTGTGGATACCACGAATTATTCTTTAAAATTTACAAAAATTCCGAATTTTTGTGCAAAATCACATCCTAAAACCAAAGTATGTGATAGAGAAGGTACTACTAGAGCAGAGATTACTAAAACAATGCTCATTGCAGACTAGCGGCAACTCAACCGTACCTGAAACTTTTAGACGGCTGCCATCTGCAGTGGTAACACTTCTATTATTGACATGGCATATTTTTTATACTTAATCGACTTAAAATTTTAATACCATTCTGACCTAAAACGGAGGCATTTGCACCAGAGTCAAGTAAAGCCGAGAAATGGGCACCTAATAGATTTATCTCGATATGCGGTCTGTTATCTGAATATTTATGCACGAATAAAGGAGACATGTGACCATTTGGAGAAGCAGGAGTTTTAACTTGAAAAGGAGAATTTTTATTAGACAAAAAAAAATCAGAAACTTTTTGTAACTATTTAGTCCTACCTGATCTATTGGAATATTTCTTTACTTAAGATCCTCGTTAGAATCTTTTCTTTTATCCGCGACCGGACGTTCTGAGAAAGTACGACGGATTTTCAGTTCATAGTCTAATTCATTTTCCAGTAAGTGATTGACTTTAAAATTGAAGGCTTCCATGATAAATGAATACTATAAAATTTAAAAGAATTGTTTAAAAAGCCGTGAAAATATTTCTCCTGTGCTCCCAATAGTCAAAAAAAATAACAAAATCTGTAAAGGCACTTAAAATATGTAAACTTCTTTACCAAACTTTAAAAAAAATCTTCAACAATTTCAAAAAAATTTCTAAGTATTGCCTCGTATTAAAATCCTTTTATTAAGATATCTTAAGAATTTCCTATAAAAAAATCTCTAGATATCGTTTCGTTATATCAGCAAAGTATTTTTAATATTCATGCAAAATATAGGTGAGAAAAAAGAACAGTTTTTTTGTTCGGTTATCCGCAAAATAAACAGTGCAAAATTAAAGTCGACCAACACATTTGCTAATCTGAACTGTAAAGCCAGCTTTTAAGAAAAAAGTAGGAATCTCTTATCTTAGAGTCAACAACAAAATTCAAATATCTATTTCAGATAAATTGAAATAAAAAAATTCTACAAATTTCCTGCTTTTGTCTTACTGCTATAGTGTAGTTTCGTTTAATAAATATTATGAAATAAAATATCTGCAAAGTTAGAGCTTTTATTTTGTTCGAAAGCTAGTACACTGAACCCTTTTTTTAAAAAATAAAATTCCAAAAGCCCCGCGTTGACAGCGCTATTTTGTAACGTGTGAAAAAATGTATTGCCCCAAGCTTGAGCACAATTTTCTTGCAGCCCCGCTTTAATTTCTGATAATGAATTGAGTGAAACCTGATTTTAAAAGAACTAAAGAAATTAAAGAAATACTAGCTCAGTTTTCCTTGGTGGAGAGATATGGGTAAGAGATAATTTTTGTACGTCTTTTTGGAATTTAATTCTATTTTTAAAGAAACCTCAGTTGTACGACTTTTTTTTGGGCACCACTCATTTTAAAATAGAAAGGATTTAACTTCAGCTAAGAAAAATGAGAAAAAACTGAAGTGTTTTATGGATATTACTAAAAAGAAATTAGTCTAGCACAACTGATCCTGAAAAGAAAAATAACTATTCAGTGAGACACTAGCTTTAATCAACAAAAAAAGGAATTTATTCATATTTTTAAAATGAAAATAAAAAGTTCTAACCTTTACAGTTATACCAAAAAATTCTAGCCTAAATAGTAGTTGTTACATTTAAACTTTAAACTTTTACAACCCCCGAAGGCGAGACATCGTGTTTTACACTTCACTTTTTTGTCTGTTATTCATTGCTGTTAATGCACTGCTCTTAAATAAGTCTATTGGAGGGAGTTTTGTTGACTTACTGTTTTTTCAGTCCTGCTGTGATGGACTTCGCCCGATTTCACACTTTTTCTTAACACTTAGAAAGCTCACTACAGCTTTTATGGTCGAAACTGGTACTTTTACTAAGCGGCTTCTGAAGAAAATTAGCCTACTTCGGCTAGATGGAAAATAGCCTCTCGGCTAGACGGTACTGCCTGGTCTGCGGCTCGATGGAAAAAGCCACGGCTGCGGCTCGATGGAAACAGCCCCGGTCTGCGGCTCGATGGAAATAAGCCACGCTGGTAGTTTCTCGGACGCTTAAATAGACCGTGCAAATTCTGCCGGTAACATTGCGACGACGCCGGAACCAAAATAGCGGATACAAATTTTTCACCAATCGCGGCTCAGCGATATGTTCGGTCAGGAACACGCACAACACACTATACCGGATGTCTTGAAATCTCTGTTTAATATACCGTTCGATATTTTAAAATAAAAATAAATACAATTTGAAGTGAAAAATCAGTAACATTACATGGTCTTAAAATCTAGGAAAAAATGAATGTTACAATATATATATATATATATATATATATATATATATATATATATATATATATATATATATATATATATGTATATATATATATATATATATATATATATATAAATATATATATATATATATAAATATATATATATATATATATATATATATATATATATATATATATATATATATTTTTTTTTTTTTTTCAGGTGGTTGGGCCACTTTCAACGGAAGATAAACTTGTATACCCAAAAGCAGAGGAACGCACACGCAATTGGTTGCCCGCAGATTCCCACCCTCACCACGGAGAGCCCCAGGCAACCGGGGCCACAAGCAGCTCGTGCATCGGGGAAGGTATGTGTAATATCAAATTTTAGCTATTTTAACATATTATTACAAGACTATTTCTACTGGTAGCTTCGCAATGTAGTTCCGGTTTATGGTGCGCATGGTCCTGGTTTGATCCCAGATAGGTGAATATTCTTATTGATTTAAGTATGTTTAATAGGCCATGTCTTTTTCTATACATCGGGTCTCAAGCTGACAAGTTACTATCACAGTATCATGTTACTGGATGGCCACTTGGATCAGAAAAGATGGATGATATTAATAGTATCCTTCCTGCTCTTGGGTAAAGTTCATACCTGAAAATTGACTGGAAGACGTGCAAAAAAGTATTGGAGACATTCATAGGTAGTACTTGTATATGCATTCAACTTTTTTATAGCACATTCATTACTTGGAAATTTCAAGAAAAATTTTAATCTACTGGGCGCCCTCATTGATCGGAAGTTAAACTATTGTGTGCACATTGGTTGCTTGACTAACAAGTTTATCACAGCATCCTTAGAACAGATAAGAGTATTTTTGATGTAAAAAATAATATTGAGAACTAGGCTAGGGAATGAGCTTCTATAAGTCTTGTTAGATCAGTTTAAGATCTTTTAAAGATTAAGGAAATTTACATTCGTAAGTATCTTCTTCACAATTGCTACAAATAAAAAAGGGTGGTTGCTGGTCCATATTTTTCCTATTGCCGAGTGCACAAGTTTTGCTTTAGGAGCATTTATATTCCACTATTTGGTTGTCCCAAAAAGTTCTGTAATATTAACGTTTTGAATTCCCAAAGGTGGTTGATGGTTTTGTTTCGCCCTTTTCTTCATCGACCAAACTAGTGAGATGTTTAAATTTGAAATGTTTCCATAAATATGAAATATTAGCTTTTTTTCCTAAACGTCGCGTAATTTTTATGCTACACACAACCCACGTACTGCTTTTGTTTCATCTTCCTCATCAAGTAAAAAGTAGTCGCAGACTTTGCTCATTTTTTAACAGCCAGCAATGATTAGAGAGCTTTTACCGTAGAAAATATCGCAATAAAATTTTTATTTCACTTGAAGTTTCACACAAAGCAACAAAACATATAGTTGCCTAATCCCTAGTTTATCGCGTTTTAGCAATATTGCCAAATTATAAAAAATTATCTAAAGTTGGCAGTGTTAGCAGGAAAAGTCAATAAAACGTAAGAAACGAGGTTAATATCATAATGCCGTATCCATATGGCGGGTACCTAGTTTTGCCGGATCTTACGTAGCTGGTACCAGGTTTTGCCGGATCGTAGAAAGTTCTGCCCCAGGGGTGCTCAAACGGTCGATCGCGAGTGCTTTTTGAGTCGATCTCGAGAAAAAAATTCCGATATAGAACTATTCACAGATTTTGTTTTAGGTAACTAAAACAAAATGTAATGAATAAACTACTAAAATTTATTCGATCCACAATTAGGCCAGAATAACCCCCTCATCACTTTCGTTTATCGTAATAACCCCCTGCTAGCGGCAAAAGGCGGCTTTATCACAGGAACGCGCGGTACTTGTCAAAGAAAAGCCGCGTTTTTGATTCCCGCCGATTTTTCTAGAAACTTCGGGCGGCGTGTTTGACGGGAACATTCGAGACTTCGTTCGCGCCGATATAAATGTTGCGCCTGCAGGAATGGGAGTCAGTCTGAGTTGTAACTTGAAGGCGATACATCGATACAAAGTTTATTAATAAATAGTCCAAAATGAGTGCGGCGAAGAAAAGTAAAACTTATCATTTTAATAACGATTGGGAGGAAGAATTTTTCTTTTGTATGGTAAAGGATAAGTGCATTTGTCTCATTTGCCGTGTGTCAGTTGCAATACCTAAGCGTGGGAACTTAGAGAGGCATCATAAAACGGTTCATAAAAAACTATGAAAAGGATTTTCCGTCACAGAGTGAATAAAGAAAACGAAAAGTACGTGATTTGATAACTTGTTTGAAAAAAGAACAAACCATGTTCACAAGACCAGCCAAACAATCAAAAGCTGCAACGATCGCGTCATTTAAAATATCCCATATATTGGCGAAACACAAGAAACCATTTGATGATGGATTGGTTGTGAAGGAAGCATTTATTGAAGCGGGTGAGACTTTATTTGGAGATTTTAAAAATAAAACAGAGATTATGTCTGCTATTAGAGAACTTCAGTTATCTCGTCCGACTGTCACAAGGCGTGTTGAAGTCATGAGTCAGGACATGGCAGATAAACTAAAACATGATATCATGGAATGTACATACTTTTCTTTACAGTTCGACGAATCCACCGATATGATAGACACTGCCCAGCTGTGTATATTTTTATTCGAATGGTATTCAATGACATGTCGGCTAAGGAAGAGTTTTTGACAATGATTCCTCTGAAAGGAAAGACCCGTGGCAAAGATATATATGACGTTTTCTTCAATTTTGTAACAAACTACAAGTTACCAATATATAAACTAGTGTGCATTACAACCGATGGAGCACCAGCAATGACTGGAAACAAAAACGGTTTTGTGGCATTGTGTCGAGCTAATGATGATTTTCCTTCATTTTTCTCCTTCCATTGCATTATACATCAACAAGTTTTGTGTTTAAAAGTTCTAAACATGGAGGAGATTATGGGCATTGCAATAAAAATTGTGAATTCTATCCGTGCACGTAGCTTGCAACGACGGCTCTTTAAATTGCAGTTGGAAGATAGTGAGTCAGCTGAACACACTGATTTAGTTCTTCACACGGACGTCAGGTGGTTGAGTCGCGGAAAATTCCTAGAAAGGTTTCAAGAATTATTGCACAAATAACAGCTTTTCTGGACGAAAGAGGTGATGACACTCAGATGCTGAAAAAAGGAAAATGGCTGACTGATTTGGCATTTTTGACAGACATCACAGTGCATTTAAACACCATTAATTTGGAGCTTCAAGGTAAAGGAAAAAAACTATTATTGAGATGATTAGCGCAATAAACGCATTCAAAAGTAAATTGCAACTTACGATAGATCAACTGAAAAGAAAGGATCTGAAAAATTTTCCGTCTTTGAAAGCAAGGATTCCTCAGTTGAATTATGATATTTATGAGGCAGAATTATCAAATATTTTGGGCCAATTCGAAATACGTTTTTATGATTTCAGTAAATTGGCAAATATCGCATCATTTATGAGTAATCCTTTTTCGTGTAAAAACATTGAGGAATTAGCTACTGAAATAGCAAGTCAGTTTAACATGGACTCATGTTCTGTTGAAAATGAGTTAGTGCAGATTATATCAGATATACATCTCAAAGCCACAGCATCTGATACAAAATTCTGGTGTTTTATATCTGAAGATAAATATCCGAATCTAAGGCAAATCGCCCTTCAACTGACGGCAATGTTTGGGTCAACTTACTTGTGCGAGTCTCCATTTTCTGAAATGAAGATAATTAAGTCAAAATATTGCAATCGACTAACTGACGAACATATGTCATTATGCTTGCGATTAGCACTCGGTAATTACGTACCATCTTATGAAAAGTATGCTGAGGACATGCAGTGCCACGCTTCAACATCCAAAGTCACTCTTTAGTTAAGTTTAGACACTAGAACTCGTTTGTTTTGTAAGAACCAATAAACTCGCAATTTTGAATAATTATGAGTTTTTTCATTGACATTTTAGAGCAGACCTACACTTACCTTGACTAAAAAAATGCATATTGTGCGGAAAACTAATATCTATGCCACGATACACCCTACCTAGACGACAATCCTGCATTACACTTACTTGCAGCCTCTCAGAGTCGATCGATCGTAGTCTAACAATATTGAGGTAGATCGCCAGCAGTTCAAGTTTGAGCACCCCTGTTCTACCCATTAAATGTCTAGTATGTACTCTGTTTTGGCCTATAAATAAATAAGAATTTATGTGGTAATATACTACAGATCAATATTAATTAGAATATAAAAAAAAACTGAAGAAATATATCATAAAGCTTCTTCACCCTACTTTGTATAGACACGATTACTTGTTTATCTTATCCTATATGTAAGCATTTGACTATAATCCTTATTTGATTTTTTTTTTAAATTTAGTGTTAATTTTATATAGTTATCTAAAAAATTAACTTGTTTCAACTTTATTTCTTGTCCCTTCTTCCTCCTTCATATAGGCATTGTTGCCGCTTAAGTTTTACCGTCTTCGCCTATCGCACATTGGAATCGTCGCTCCATCGTTTTTGGTATCCATTCCCGTTTCTCCTACCTTCTGGTGATCTCTCTTTTGTGACTCTAACTATTCTTTGTTTTGTGATTCCATCTGTAAGTTTATTCAATTCTGTTTCTATGTATAATATCCAATCATTTCTATTAACCATTTTGCATGTCTTTCTAAGGTTGCCACTTTGTTCTCTACCCAATAGGGCCTTTCTCGCTAGTTTGTGCACTATTTTTGTTCCTGTTAAATATTTATTTTGTATTTCATATTTCGGGTCGAATTTCTGCGTTAGTATAAATGTAATTGTACCTTGTTTTGTGAGGGGAAAATAACTTCTGAATGAGTCGGCTCAAGGAGTCTCCTTCGCGAATTCCTCTTTTCACCGGTGTTGATTCTGTGAGTTCGAAATTTATCTTAGTTTTTTTAGCGTTCCGTACGGAACACTTCTAAGATCACTTCAGTGTCTGTCTGTCCGTCCGTCTGTCTGTCACACCCGATTTTTTCCGAAATTAGATGACATAGAAAGTTGAAATTTGGTACTAATATAGGAATTGAGGGCCTCATCAGAGCCATGTAGTTTTGAAAGTTAAATTTTGACTTAAGGGGTTAGTTTTGGGGGGTGAAATCGGAAGTGAAAAAAAAAAAATTTTACTAGGACATCGAGTGTCAAATGAAAGCGTGTGAAAACACGAGTAAAATATATATATATATATATATATATATATATATATATATATATATATATATATATATAATGTAATACTTGCGCACACTTTTCTTTGTATTATTTTTAAAAAATTGCGAAAAATCGCTGTCCCCTCACCTTATCTCGAAAAGTACTTATCAAAGAATTTTGAAAAAATTCTGGAATATTCTCCACGGGGTGTAGATTGAACGAAAATTATCACGAGTCCATTACATTTAATAATTTATCTAGTATATAAAGAAAACCAAAATTTCAAGGTCATTAGTTTTCAGTAAAGATTGGAAACAAACTTTGTTTAAAACTCATTTGGGGTGTGTTTTGTGAAGTCACTGATCATTTTATACCTCCGTAACAAAATTTTTTATTTTAAAAGCAATCAACGTACGGAACACTAATTGAGCCAGTTTAACTTGCACTTGACCGGTTATTTTTGAGTTAATATGGTTCTATGGTATGTTTTGCGGTATTTATTTTCCGTAAATATATATTGCATCGTCCAATTCTATTCGATCGAAGGTTTTTCCGAATCAGTGAAACGCTATATTCTAAAAATTTTTTCATAATATGCCTTATGACGAGAATGGCATGAATGTGAAACATGCTCGTTAATTGTGTTTTTTTTTTTTAATTTTTGTTGTTAGTTTTAGAGCTATGAGCTGTAGTTTGGTGGTACCTATTTACCCCATTCTTTAAAGTTTGTAGTGCTTATTCTCCATTCGTCTGGAATTTTACTTTGAATAAAAGATGTAGTTTTCCTCCATTATACTAATAATACCATCTTGACTTGAACTTTTTCTATTTCTAACTTTTTGAAACTCTATTTCTACACCTTTTTTGTTTATTGAAACTTTCTCGTTGATTACTCTTTCTGGTATTTCACTCATCTTAGTTAATTTGTATTAAATAATCGACTTATGCCCTAACCAGGTAGCTCTATTCTGTGCATTTCTTTCTTAAGTAATATTAAATAACCCAACTTTTATTTCCAGGACGGCGTAGCCGCTTCTTCCGCCAATAAACGACGCTGGGTCCCACCATCGACGCTCAGGCTCCGCGATGCGGTTGCTACGCCTGAGACACGTAATGATCAAGTTTTCCGCAAGGTAAGTTCTGTCAAAATGAATTACATAACCTTGTTTGTAAAGTTTAGTGTCCACTATAGAATGATGTAGGAAACATTCTTTGCAAGCATTGATTTATGATTCTGAACCCTTTTTTTTGTGTTCTGCCTTTTCAACAAAACTAAATTACTTCAGCAAATTTATTAGGAAAACTTCAACTTCAAACAGTTGATGAATGGATAAACTTTTATATTTAAATGGGAAAGTTCCACTAATGTTACTTCTATGCTTGTATATGAATGACGATTAAAATCCACAGTCAAAATCATAGACAGTTATTAGTTGTACAAACTAATTCGTTACCTTCGAAATAAATATCTGATAGTTCAGTTTCAAATTCAAGCTACCAGGTGTACAAGTATGAAATGCGGATTTCAGATAACAGATGGTGCACCAATGTAGTTTGTGCTATAAAGATTTGACACTGCGCCATTTTGTTGTGTCATCAACAAGTGTCAGACGCGCACGAGTAATAAATTGGAAAAGTGTGTGCATAGTGTTGTGTTCAATATGTTGAAATTTATATCGAACAAAGAGCATTCGCGGACAGCATTAATTTTTTGTGTTCATTTGAAGAAAACTGCTGTTGAATCATATCGACTACTTCGAGAAGCTTATGGTGAACATGCTCCATCGCAAGATACGTGTGAACGATGGTTTCGGCGCCAAAAAAATACAAAGATGTGGAATTGCAAGCATTGTTGGACGAAGATGATTCGCAAACACAAAAAGAACTCGCCGAGCAATTGGACGTTAGTCAACAAGCTGTTTCCAATCGGCTACGAGAGATGGGAAAGATTCAAAAGACCTGTAGATGGGTACCAGATGAGTTGAACGACAGGCAAATGGAAAAGCGCAAAAACACGTGTGACATTTTGCTCGCTCGGTACAAAAGGAAGTCGTTTTTGCATCGTATAGTTACAGGGGTTCAAAAGTGGAGTTATTTTGAGAATCCCAAGCGCAAAAAATCATGGATAGACTCAGGCGCACCATCCACATCGACCGCAAGACCGAATCGCTTTGGCAGAAAGACGATGCTCTGTGTTTGGTGGGACCAGAGGGGCGTGGTCTATTATGAGCTGTTAAAACCTGGGGAAACGGTTAATACTAAACGTTACCAACAACAATTGACCGATTTGAACCGTTCGCTGCTTGAAAAAAGGCCAGAATGCCGAAAGAGGCAACACAACGTCATTTTTCTTCATGACAATGCTCCATCACACACGGCAAAACCAGTTCGCGACACGTTGAAAGCACTCAGCTGGGAAGTTCTACCCCATGCGGCTTACTCACCAGACTTGGCTCCTTCCGATTACCACTTGTTTGCATCGATGGGTCACGCACTTGCTGAGCAGCGCTTTGGTTCGTACGAAGATGTGAAAAAATAGCTTGATGAATGGTTCGCAGAAAAAGGGGAAAATTTTTTACTGGCGTGGTATTCACAAATTGCCCGAAAGATGGGAAAATGTATAACAAGCGATGGAGCATACTTTGAATAAAGCACTTTTTATCATTCTTCCGAATTTAAGATGTTTTTTTAGAAAAAAAATCCGTATTTCATACTTGTACACCTGGTATTTCTCGCTACTTTTATGTGTGTTACCAATCCTAAAGAAGAAAAATCACTCTTCTTACATAACCTCCAAAGACAGTCTCAGAAGTGATGACATACATCATTTGAGCCACTGCATTTTAAATGCAAGAAAATGCGCCTGAAGCTGCCCAGAATATGGTACCGACGGTTTCGAAGCGGTGACTGATCTTTCGGATCATGAACGTTTTGAACAACGCGTGGCCACACGTGGCAACATCGACGTGAGATTTTATGTTTTGTTTCGGATGGGGAGTTCTATCTCACGTGGTGAATTGTTTGGACGTGGCCTCGTCTTATTCCAATTTATTTCGGTTGCTGCAACATCATCTCGCTGATTCCCACTTCACTTCCTTGGAGGATGTCTAGCAAAGCATAGCCGAATTCATTGACTCAAAACCACCCCCCCCCCTTTTTATAGAGAGAATCCGCCAGCTGCCTGAAAGCTGGATAAAATATGTCTAGAATAATGGAGAATATTTTTCCTGACCAAGTTGTATTCTGTTCATAAATAAACAAACTTGTCATTAACGCAAAAATGGTACTGAATTAATTTCTACGCCTAATATTAGCCGACTTGAACTTCTTACATGAGATAACTGTTCCATGGCCTCGATATTAACCTCTCTACATATTCCCTGAAAGGGGTTAGGAATAAATCTGACGTACTTATAACAGATATTTCTTTATTTATCTATGATTCAAAAATTAGAGTTGGATTATATGGAGATACTCCAAACACCAGGCTGGAATCGCTTTTCACTATCTTCCAAACGCTGGCAAAACGCTACCGTTACATGAAACAATGAAAATGTTTTTTTAACAATGGCTAAAAACGGCTAAAAATGGCCAAAATTGACCAATTTCTCTCAACCATTCAACTCCTGGTCTCTGTTATCATCACTATCGTTATCAGCAACCTCAAAAACGTAAAAAAAAAACGAAAAATACATAAAATAAGGCGAAATAATCGCCTAAAAAAAACGTTTAATTCCTACAACATTTTCACTCTGCCCGCCATTTTGAATTCGCCATTTTAATTCATGCAAAGTTGCATTGAATTTTACATGTTCATAGCTAGTACTTTGTATCTGCTATGAAATGACCGAGCATGCGCTTTCGACGGGGCCGAAAATGAATGTCTCAATGGTACCAGGCAGGGCACATTCTGAAGCATTGAACAGCCATCAACATCATCCAGTTTAGACTACATGCGTAGAAACGATCTTGCATGGATGACAATAAATCAGCAGAGCAATTTTGTTGCGGTTGCATTGCATTGAGAAGAATCAGGTTTTCCTTATTTGGTGAGGAGTTGCTGACTTTAAACTTAATACCGATTCAAACGCTAGACGTATAGGGAGAAATTTAATATAGGTGTGAGCCGTAGTACATCTTTTAGATGGAGAGGGGATCAGTTGCTGATATATTTAATTTTTCATTTACTATACATCCTTTTTTTGACTTTAAATGCTAAATTTTAAATATTTCGATATATGTAGACAACCTCTATTATTTCTTTCCTAAATGATTATTTAAGAACCTAATGATATATATTTTTTTTTTAATTAGGTTCGGGGAATTCTCAACAAGCTCACGCCAGAGAAGTTCCAGAAGTTGAGCGACGACTTGCTGCGCGTTGAGCTGCAGTCGTCGGTCATCTTGAAAGGCGTTATTTTACTTATCTTTGAGAAGGTAAGTACTTACATGCATTAGAATAAACGAGATAGTAACGAAAATATTTAATTATTTAATTTTTTTTCAATTTGACCAACACATTTTTGTAGGTTGTCTTACTCAAGTCTCAACAGTGATTTAAGACATAAATTCGCTTTATAATTAGGAATTTCTTAAATATATATATATATATATATATATATATATATATATATATATATATATATATATATATATATATAGTACAATATATTTATTGATTAAGGCTATAAACCATAAATATATTACTTGTGCTTCTAGAACTCAGTGTGATGAAAATTGTTTTGTTTATCATTGTGGTAATGTAAATAAACTAAGATTTTTGCTCTAATAGTAATAAAAATAGATCAATAAATTCAATGCGTTGGGAGTTTGAAATCTTAGACCACTTACACTATATATCACTATTACACAACGTTTAATTTTTACTCTTGACGCGCATTTTGCTAACCATATTAGCATCATTAGAAGAGATGATTGACTAGACCTAAGATTATAAAGTTGGCTATTTATACTAAAATTCTGATTTCCCTTAGCGGAATCGACCTACCACATATGGCTGTTAGTTCTGGTCAAATAACGCGTGCAGAGAACTAGAAAATAGATCCTCTATCCTTATTTGGACTATTTTTATAAGTTCATTATTTTCGTATGTGTTCAATAATTTCCTATCAGATATATTTTTAATTAATGTTAATTTTTTTAACATTATGATTAACGTTCGACAATGATTGGTTTTTGTGATCTATCGCACCGCAAAAATTAAATGTTCTTTAAATTCTGGCGTAGTAGTGATAACTGTTATAAAATAATATATCAAAAGTAGAATATTATTTTCCTTCTTCTTCAGCTCTCATCGATTCACTTCTGGATATAGGCCCCTCTCGGAGTCCTCCATCTACTCCTGTCCCGGCCATCTGGTACCACTTCTTTCCAGCCGTCCTTTTTAAATCATCCGACCATCTTTTTTGGGTCTTCCCACACTTCCTTTTGTTGTACAGGGCCGCCAGTGAATAAGTTTATTTGTCCATCTATTGCGTTCCTGGTTTTTTATATGCTCCAGCCATCTCCATTTCTGGCTTAAAGTTACTCTGGCGGTGTCAGTGACTTTGGTCTGTCGTTTTATGTCCTCGTTGCTTATCCAGCTTACTCCGAGCGTTGCATGCTCCATTGTTCTTTTCAAAATTTTGAGGCATTGCATGCTTTTGTTAGTTAGCGCGATAGTCTCCATGCCATAGATTGTTACTGGTATGATACATGTTTTGTAAACCTTTCGATTTAAATTTATCGGGATCTGTCTGGTTTTAAAGAATGAATGACCTTCTTCCAAAGGCAGGCCGGGTTAAGCGAATCTCTTGTGCAATTTCTGCTGTTTGGTTCTCCTTCCCCATCCTTAGCACATGTCCCAAATATGTGTACTCGCCCACGTTTTCAATATCAGTGTTATTAATTTTAATTTGAACAGTATCTGGGCCCATGATTTTTGTTTTTGCCCTATTCATGCGCAACCCTATTTGTATCGATGCATTTGAATGCTGTGCTAGCATACCCTGAAGTTCGACTAGGTTGCTACTTATGACAACAATATTGGCAGCGAATTGCATATGATTCAGGAAGGTACCATCGATGTTTATTCCTCTTTTTTCCCAACTTAGAGTTTTGTACATTGTTTTAAATCCTAAGTAAATAGCTTGGGGATATTGTGTCACCTTGCCGAATACCATGTTGAATTTTGATCCTGTCAGTTATCGAATTTTCATCTATTTGTACATGTGAAGTTGCGTTTTTATATATGGACTTAATTAAGTTTGTATATCTGGAGTCTGCGTATGCAATATTAGTATTAGTAAAATATTAATTTTTTTTTCAGTAATATCATTTAAGGGCATATACCTATGAATCCGAAAAAAAGCATTTTTTAGGTTTTTTTTAGCGAAACTATTCATATATAAATCCGGTTTTTATTTTATATAATAATACATAGCTTAAAATACAATTTGCAACCCCTTTTTTTAAAGGTGTATTGCGGTATGTACAATTACTGGGAGCTAGATCATCTGAAATAAAAATTTCCAAAGAAATTAGTAGTAGAGGATTAATCTTGTTTTTGAAAAAGCGGAAAAATGACGTTACTGCGTTTTACATTTTTGCTAATTAAAAATAATGTTCTTGACAAAATCAAAATTCCTTCATTTAAAGACAAGCAATATGTATAGAGAATATATGTACCAAATTTCATCAAAATTGGTTCAGTGGTTCTTGAGATATCTTGAACACCGCCAAACCGTTTTCAAGAAAAAGTAGCTTTCAGAAAAACACGTTTAAAGTTTTGGGTTTCAAAAATCAAGTTAAAAGACAGTAATATAAAAATAAATTCTTACCTGTAAATGAATCATCCACTCCAAGGCCCTATACTGAATCTTCATTAGCTATTTGAGCTTCTAGTTCTTGTCTATGGCGCATTCTAGCTTCTGTAGTATGTAGCAATTGTCGCTCGACCAGGTCAACGCGTTCTTCGTCCACTGCATGTGCATTTCAGCCACAATAAACTCCCATAGCTGTCATTATGTCCCATATATAATAACTACTACGACTGAATTGCTACCGGTGAACTGTACAACGGTACTAAACAACAAAAACTAGTTTCGAATATAGAACCTTAGGATAGCAGATGTGAATGCTTTTGTATATTAAAAACGAAATGGTTGCATTAAAATCGAGTTAAGGTAGGTGAACACCGACCCGAAACCAGCTACTCGCTACCTGCTCTGAAAACACACAGGGGCATGGCACTTTTTAAACTGCTATAACTTCGTCAATTTTTAATAGATTCTTATGACACTTACAGAAAATATTCTTAAGATATCATACTACAAGAAAATGTCAAAATCTAAAAATCGAATTTTTTGACCCAGGTGACTAGGTGTATCCCTTTAATACAGCTGTTTTTTAGTGTTCCGTACGGAACACCGATAAGATCGGTGTCTGTCCGTCTGCCACACCCAGTTTTCTCCGAAACCATTTGACATAGAGAGTTAAAATTTGTCACTAATGTAGGAATTGATAGCCCCATCAGAGCCGTGTAGTTTTGGAAGTTAAATTTTGACTTTAGTAGTTTTCTAGTAGTAGTTTTTTACCAGGTCATCGAGTGGGGTGTCAAATGAAAGCTTGTAAAAAGACAAGTTCAAAAATATACATTATGTAATACTTGCACACCCTTTACTTTGTATTATTGTAAAATTGTCAACAATCGCAGTCCCCCCTCGAAAAGTACTGATCAAAAGTTTTGAAAAAATTCTAGAATATTCTCAACAAGGTGTAGATTAAACGAAAATTATATATAAAAAAAAAATAATATTATATTAGTTTTTTACATTTTGTATGACAACACTGTACATTTGACCGGTCCATTGGCATGCTATCTAATCAGTCAGTTTTCAGGTCAGTTTAGATGTGTGATTGCGTTTTAATGTAAACATGCGGATCCTTGAGTAGTTTATCTTACCTTTAATCTAAATTTAAATTACAGACAAAACACATTAAATACCACTTTAAACCACAAAAAAATTAAATAAAACAGTCTGTTGTCTTTTGTCTGCCGAGTTTAGTGTGTGGAAAAATCAATAAAACATTAAAATTGTATTTAATTTTGTTCACTTTTTACCATTATATTGGGAGGATCATTTTTATCGAACGGTATACATAATTTAAATGTTTGGTATTTTTATTTTTGGTTTATTTAACGCGATATGATATGTTACTTTTTATAAAACAATAAAAAATACTAGGCATTAACTTCAAAACCAATATTACTGGTCAATGACAATAATGAAAACAAGTCAGTGCCTAGAACATTTCATACTGGAAAACTGTCCACCGGACAACAACTTTTAAAGCTAGACAAAGCTCCCATGTTTGAAACTCTGCTTCCAAACATACTCTACAAGTGTTAAATTTTATTTCGAGGCCACGGAATCCTTTGGAACATCGAAGAAAAGTTAGTGACTTGAGTCTCTTCTAAAAATACTTTTGTGTTCGGATTCTGGAATACTTGTCCCGGTAATATAGCCCATTCATATAAGGTTCAGCTTGTCACTTCTTATACCAGCTGCTTCAAGAATCTTTTTCAACACAAAAACCTTATTCTTTTTGAATGAAGTACCCAAGACTGTATAATCAAGTATAACTTGCATAGATTTAAAACTAAGTAAATCGCCACTACCTAGATTAAGTTAATTAGGTCCCTGGCTTGAATATATTTTAAGATCCAATATGTATTATTACATTTTTTCTTAGTCAACAATGTATAATAGTTATAGCAATAAATCAATATAGCTCAATCTAGAATCTAGTATTAAAAGTATAAAATAAAAATTTGCTACCTAAATATCTGTTTAATTATAAACAAATACAATAAAATGGTTTTGTCTCGGTACCTAGCGACCAGTGTTCGTACTGAAAAGTATACTTAAAAAACCTCCACCATATTACTTAACTTATCAAATGTAATGCACTCGTGATAATATTCGCTGAATCTACACTTTATGGAGACTATTCCAGAATTTTTTCAACTTTTTTGATCGGCACTTTTCGAGATAGGGGGGACAGCGATTAGTCATTTTTTTAAAATAATATAAAAAAAGTGTACACAAGTATTACATCATATATATTTTTGAAATCATGTTTTCACAAGCTTTCATTTTACACTTCACTCGATGACCGGGTAATTTTTTTTCACTTTGGATTTCAACCCCAAAAACTAACCCTTTAAGTCAAAATTTAACATTCAAAACTATACGGCTCTGACTGGGCCATCAATTCCTATATTTATGCCAAATTTCAACTTTCTGCGCCAAATAGTGTCAGAGAAAATCGGCTGTAACAGACAGATGGACAGTGATCTCATAAGTGTTCCATATGGAACACTGAAAACTTCTAGAGGTATTCCATTTGTAAAATTGGTACAAGTTAGCTATTTTACATTTAACTTTGTGATGTTATATTTATTCCTTGAGTAAATAATTTCACTATCATATATAGAATACACTCACATAAAAAGCGAGATTTTCCATAAAAAAATCGTTAAGGCCATTTATGGGTTAGGTACCTTATTTTTCAAAATTTCATACCTGACTTGAAAGTTAAATTTTGTAAGGTATATTTATAGATATAAATCTAGGTTTTAAAATTATATAATACTATTTCATTATCATTTTTTTAGGCTTTAGATGAGCCGAAATATTCGTCGATGTACGCTCAGCTTTGCAAGAGGCTGAGCGAAGAAGCGCCAAATTTTGAACAAGGCGACGGTACAATCAACACCTTCCGTATTCTACTTTTAAACAAGTGCAAGGTAAGAAAGGTTTGAGAATATCTTTATTCTAATTATAAAGAAATTAGCAAAGTTATTTATATAATTATATACTTTAACTTTCAATCATTATTCTTCACTGGCTATTTAAATCAGCAGTGAAAAAAAATGATGACGCCTTTTTTTATGATCCTCACTAACACTCTACTTTATTTTTTTTTTCGTTATCATAGAGAGAATTCATAGTTCTCTTAAAGAGTACATACTAACCACTCAAACTATTATATATATATATATATATATATATATATATATATATATATATATATATATATATATATATATATGTATATGTATATGTATATGTATATGTATATGTATATGTATATGTATATGTATATGTATATGTATATGTATATGTATATGTATATGTATATGTATATGTATATGTATATGTATATGTATATGTATATGTATATATATATATATAAATAAATATATATATATATATATATATATATATATATATATATATATATATATATATATATATATATATATATATATATATACGGTGTTATGGAGATCATTGCAATATGCGTTCCATTTAAGGGGTAAGATCATCCCAGGTCCCAGAGAAAAAAGGCTAATTTCAAGAATTTTTTTCAAGCGTCTATTAAAAGCAGTAGCAAAAACAAGAAAAATTTCATCAACATATGTCAAAAACTAGCGGATAACGTACGGAAATGTGAAAATATCGTTTTTTTGAAAAATGGTGCACATTTAAAAAAAATATGTCACCCAAAAATTTCACGAAAAATTGTTTATAAAAAATGGAAGTTTATAACTTATCGCAAAATCCGTACGCTCTCCCTTAGATAATATATCTGAAAAGTTACTCTCAAAATTTCAAGCGAATCGATAAAGATTTGTGGCAGCTGTCATTTCACTCGATTTGAAAAAGGTGCCTAACCGTCTTGAATTCTGAAGCGGCCATTTTGAATTAAAAAGATAAAAAAAAAATTTTATACACTTAAATATTTGCTTAATAAAATACTTCAAATAAATTTTCGACTGCTTTTATTATATTCTTGAAAAAATTCCCGAAATTAGCCTTTTTCCTAGGACCTGGACCGGCCAGCTAAGTGTCGATTTCGTTTAGACATCAGTGTGATGATTTGATCTTCACGTTCCTGTTACTTGTTTTTTATGACGAGTGTAGTGTACGCCTTAATTTGAAATACCTAGCTTTTTTTGCAATTTGTCGCTCACTATAGCCTTCTGTGCATTGATGACATTCCGCTGTTCGACACGCAAATGCTTTGTTGGCGCCATTTTAAAAATGTCTTTCGGGCTAAACAACTGCATGCACCTTTTCATGCACAATAAACTCAGAAAACTCAATTTTCTTCTTTGATATTTGAGTGTAACTACTAAGATCTTACTAACTGTGAAGCTATTTATTAAACTTGTCCATTGTTAGATAAACCCTTTATTGGATCGGGTAAAATAAACCCAATAAAACACATAGGAAACCGGAAATTGACAAAAGTAAGGATACTCGCATAAAAACTTATTGTAATCAGGTAACTGAGATGATCATTGAAGATTTATTGCAAGTAATTTATGTTTAAATTTTCACAACTGTGCTACACAGCAACTACCAGTCATATTACAAGGTTCTTCCCAAAAACGCTATGTTGCAATGTTAAAAATATAGAAAAACGTAAAATACCACCTAATAGTTGAATTTAAAAAAATGAAAATATTTGTAAATATTTTATCGTTATTTTTTTTTCAATTTTTTTAAATTCTTGAACAAGGCCTAACAATTTTAGGCGCAGCCTTTAGCTGTAAACAGGTCTTAAATTTATGCTAAAAATAACCACTGTGGCATTACCTTTATTAGCAGTTAATAATTATTTTTGTATGTCATTAAATTTGGTACAGTATTTTACATTATGCAGTTTGGTAATATTTTAAACCCTATATAAATGAAGGGTACAGGCAAAGAATAGGGAATGTCACAATTTTTGTATTTTTATTCTTCTAATGGTAATACATTTTTTATCTGTGGCGATTTCGTATCATTAGCTTTTACAGAGGAATAACGGATGTCGCTAAAAACACTCTTTTGTCTATACCCGAGGCGAAAAAAACTGGGAATGTCCATGGCATACTGGTAAAGAAGAAAGATTGTCCAAAAATTGACAGTTGTGATTTTGAGGTTAGGATATCGTCGGCTTTGTGTGCACTTAATTTAAAATTATTTATTTTATTATGCTTTCTGACTCTAATAAGGATGAAAACAATAGTGGTTTTACTAATAGACCGACAAAGAAAGGAAAAAAGACCGGTAGAACTGAAGAACCCATGAAAAAGTTACGCCTTTCTACTCATGAACAAGGAGCAGCACCGTGTAACTGCTCAAGATTCAAGTGTTTCGATAATTTGAGTGAGGATAATCGGCGAAACATTATCAAATACTTTAATTCATTGGGTAGTGTCAATGAGCAGAACTTATATTGTCAGGGCTTATTAATGTTTCTAGTGTTCAACGCAGAAGAAGCAGAAAAACGGAAGGTGAGGATAGTTCTCATACAGCTGTGTACAGCTATAAAGTGAGAGTTAAAAACGAAGGAGACATGAAAGATGTGCTTATATGTTTCAAAGCATTCCTTTCATTACATGGCATTACCAAAGGAAAGGTTGCTCCTGTAAATCAAAGAGGAAAGCATGAAAACCCCAAATAAATTGCACCGGAGGTAAAAGAAAAAGTTTTCAATCATATTAATTCGTTCAAAGGTATACTGAGTCATTACAGTTTAAATGATAGTAGGAAAATTTACTTACCAGAAGACTTGTCAATAAGGAAGATGTACAACATGTTTTTAGAAGACAATAAAAAAAAAAACTTATTTCGTGTGAGTCTTACAGACATATTTTCCAGACAGAATTTAACAGTGCCTTTGGTTATCAAAGGATGGATACATGCAGTATCTGTGATGCTTATTTAGCTAAAACTAAAGCACTTGAAGAAAAAACCGGTCAAGTGCAAGTTGAACTTGCACAATTAGTGTTCCGTACGTTGATTGTTTTTAAAATAAAAATTTTTGTTAGGGTGGTATAAAGTGATCAGTGACTTCACAAAACACACCCAAATGAATTTTCAACAAAGTTTGTTTCCAATCTTTACTGAAAACTGGTGACCTTGAAATTTTGTTTTTTTTTTTATACACCAAATAAATTATTAAAGGTAATGCACTCGTGATAATTTTCGTTCAATCTATACCCCGTGGAGAATATTCCAGAATTTTTTCAAAATTTTGATCAGTATTTTTCGAGATAAGGTAGGGAACAGCGATTTTTTAAAAGTAATACGAAGAAAAGTGTGCGCAAGTATTACATTATATATATATATATATATATATATATATATATATATATATATATATATATATATATATATATATATATATATATATATATATATATATATATATATATATATATATATATATATATATATATACATATATATATATATATATATATATATATATATATATATATATATACATATATATATATATATATATATATATATATATATATATATATATATATATATATATATATTACATATATATATATATATTACATATATATATATATATATATATATATATATATATATATATTTTACTCGTGTTTTCACAAGCTTTCATTTGACACCACACTCGATGACCTAGTAAAAAAAAATTTTTTTCACTTCCGATTTCACCCCTCAAAACGAACCTCTTAAGTCAAAATTTATGTTACGGTGGTATAAAATGATCAGTGACTTCACAAAACACACCCCAAATGAGTTTTCAACAAAGTTTGTGTCCAATCTTTACTGAAATCTGATGACCTTGAAATTTTTGTTTTTTTTATATACCATATAAATTATTAAAGGTAATGCACTCGTGATAATTTTCGTTCAATCTACACCCCGTGGAGAATATTCCAGAATTTTTTCGAAATTTTTTGATAAGTACTTTTCGAGATAAGGCCCGGGACAGCGATAGTATAATATTATATATATATTTTTTACTCGTGTTTTCACAAGCTTTCATTTGACACCACACTCGAGGACCTAGTAAAAAAATTTTTTTTTCACTTCCGACTTCACCCCCAAAAACTAACCCCTTAAGTCAAAATTTAATTCTCAAAACTACATGGCTCTGATGAGGCCATCAATTCCTATATTATTACCAAATTTCACCTTTCTATGTCAAACAGTTTCCGAGAAAATCGGGTGTGACAGACAGACAGACAGACAGACAGACACCGAAGTGATCTTATAAGTGTTCCGTACGGAACACTAAAAAAACTAGCTGAATTAAGACAGCTAACAATTTTAAGTAAAGTTCACCTATTTTTTATGACAGAAAGAGGACAGCTATAAAACAAAGCAAGAATCAAAAAGATTTTCTGGCAATAGCTATGGACTTTCAAAAGAATATTTCTCTGCCTAATAGCACAACGAATGATGTCTATTACAAAAGACAATTATCAATATACTCGTTTAATATTCATAATGGGCAGTCTTATTTTTATTCCTTCTTGAAACATGTGGCAAGAAAGGTTCCAATGAAGTGGTTTCATTTTTATTTGATTTTATTACCAATCACATGGACAAATCTGTAAGACATCTTGTAATATTTTGTGATTCCTGCAGGGGTCAAAATAAAAATTACACTGTGCTTAGGTTCATACATACTATCGTACATGAATTAAATTTACTAGACTCCATCTGGATCTGATGTACACGGCCACCTTGAAAAAACGTACCATATCCTTGCTTTGGTTGCCCAGTCAGATAGGCAACCCTCATAACGACAGAGCGGATTATCTTGCTAAACTTGCCATAGAAAGGGGCAGTATGAACATGGAAGAGAATCACTACTCTGATTTTAACATCTTCATAAAACACCTACACAGCTCTCTCTTCCAACTCAAATGGGACTTGGAAGATCCCAACAACAAATTATGGTCCATCAAAAACCAATGTATTTCCTCCCCTTAACTCCACAGAATTGAACCGAAGACATAATGTAATAATGAGAAGACTGGCATTGGGACACACCTACTCCACGCATGTACATCTATTAAAGAGAGATCCCCCTCCACTCTGTCCTAAATGTGACTCCCCTTATCAGTGTTACATCTAATCGAATCCATTCAACATCAAAACTTGAGAGACACCCACGGCATCCCATCCAACATCACCATTCTCATAAAATCTTTTGTCCCACTTAAAGAAAACATAACCAATTACTTAAAAGAATTCAACTTCATAGTCTAATCTATTTATACCAAACTAACTCTAGTGGGCGCTAAATGATCTTAGCTGTCGATGCGCTCTGCCCAACAGAAACAAACAAACAAACAAACTAGACTCCATCAAAATAACATTTCCTATAAGAGGACACAGCTATCTAGAATGTCATAATAATATGGGGTTAATTAATCTTAAACCCAAAATGGAGTTGCCATTTCATTGGTATGAACTGCTTAAAAGTTCAAGAACAAAACCATCACCTTTTGAAGTAATTGAAATTGCTCCAGGAGAAATCATAAGAGAATGGAAAAAATTTCTGACTGGAAAATTCATGAAGATTCCTATACAGAAGCAAAGAGAAGTGATGGTCTCTAAAAAGCATGGTCTAGTGATATTGCACAGACAATTACAGTGGGGCTTGGGACAAAACTAAGATTCTAAGTAAAAGTTGTAACCATGCCGCTAAACAATGAGTTCAATCTTCCTGATTTTTCATATAAAGAGTTTTTACCTATAAGTGAAGTCAAATACAAAGATTTGATGTGTTTAATGACATTTTGTGCTAAGAACACACAAGTCTTTTATGAAACACTAAAATATGATTCAAAAACCAAAGATGCTGATGACCAGATTGGACATTTCCTTGTTTGTTACTTGTCATAAAATATTTAGAGTTGTTTTTTTTCTTATTTTCTTTTGTTTCAAAAACTAAAAAAATGCGAGTTCACAAAAAAATATGTTTAATAATAACTAATAATTAGTCATAAGTAAAAGTTATCAAATTCTTTAATCTCAATAAAACATATATAACTTCTAAACTTTTAATTCTTTCTCATAATCAATTCATTTGGACATACCTTGTTCTTTGCCTGTACCCTTTAAATATTAAAAAATATATAGAGCTTAACATTTTTATGTTTGTTTGTAGTTAGAGTTTGAAAACCGAGCGGCCGCATTAGAACGTAACATCAATGGGCTCGGCGAAGATGGCCAACCCCTCGACAAGGACGAGCTCGAGGAACGGCGACGAGCGGCTAAACGTAAAATGCTCGGTAACATCAAGTTCATCGGAGAACTTGGGAAACTCGAAATGTTATCGGGAAGTATATTGCATCTGTGCATCAAGGTAAGTAAGATTAGATGAATGAAACATAACTTTAGTTAAAATAACGTTAAACGATAAAACTAATATATTTAAACATAAACTCTTAGATTAACTTCTACAGCAGCAATTAGGATTAGTACATCTAGGAGTAAGAAAATCTTACTTTTAGCAGTGGTACCATCCATCATTAGTCCAACATCTTTATAGACGTATTGTGATCAAATAACCATGAATGTCATGACTTTGCCTGAATTTCCAACTCCTTTATAATGTTCCTGATGGTGTTCTGCCACTTTAATCGATTGTCTGTATTTCACGTTAGAAAGTCTCTCCATGGTATCTATCCAGCACATGGAAGAGCTGCCCCTTCTTCTCCTGCCCTTAAACTTCCAATTTTTCCATGTGTTCGTTTCTAGTCAAATGACCATGGAACCGAAATATTCAGGCAAGCACTCTAGTTAGTACCCATTGGGTGGGCTTAATTTCATTCGGGATAGACACGTTGGTTCGGTGTTCCGTCCAGGCGACATCATTTTTCGCCAGCAGAACATTTCAAACGCGTTTATCCGTTTTTGGTCTGCTGTAGTGGTATACAAAATGATAAAACACTGAAAAGGACACATAACATGATATCTGTAAAGTATCCCCCAAAAATCTCTCCTGCACCCTTTACGTGTTTGAGTAAATGATTATAATTCAAAAAATTTCATTATTGTAATTAAACAACAGGAAAAATTCTCATAACACTTTTAAAACTACACCAAATTTATCGACATCCACCCTTTTTCCACACAAGCAATATCACTGCAAAACTGTAGATCCATTTGCTACTACACGAATTATGTGTGTACAAAATTTGAATTCAATATCTAACTTCGGTTGAAAGTTATCGTGCCAACAGACAGTCTGCTGGTAATCGGATGTTTTTGGCGATCTGAAACGTGGAAAAACACAAAAATCTCAATGTATGATTTTTTTTAAGAATAAAATACGTCCTTTTAGCAAAGGAAATGATAACTCATCAACTTAAGGTTAGCATATTTGGCTTAAAGTATATGGAAAAAATGCAATAATATGAATCGACGATTCTAAAATAATAAATTGAATACCTTTTTAGGAATTGTTGGTTCGCCGAGGCGACGACCCTTCTGAAGATCTTGAGTGCCTTTGTCAAATTATGCGCACCTGCGGTCGAATATTGGACACGGACAGGGGCAGGTACCTTATGGAGCAGTATTTCGACCGAATGGGTCAGTTGGCCGACAATATGGATCTGCAGCCCCGGATAAGGTAACTTTTTTATTTAAAATATATTTGATAGCACTCGGCTCGCAAACAGGAAAAAAATTTCACTTATCAGCAAACAGTCCGGACATTGCATGAAATTAATGAATTCTGAACCAGATCTATATACTTCATTGTCATTTTTAGGGTTATATTCAACTGGAAATCTCAGGGAATTTTAAATTGACTTTAAAAGTCGGGGAATTGTTAGAAAACTGGTAAAAGTCATGAAAATTTTTAAAAATATCTGAAGAATTTTATACAATAAATATATACTCGAGAAAAAACTTCATTACAAATAGTCAATAAACTAATGTCACAAATCTTGTCTGTAAATATTATGGAAAATATTTGGTTTGCAGAGTCCGACAGCGAATTTTCCGATCCCGTTTGTGGTTCATCTTTGTCTCATAGGATACTGAGTAGTACTAAACACAGTAACAGATTTTCATATATATTGTTTCAGATACGCCTTTATACATATAAAATGAATTTTAACGCTAGTTTTCCACGGCGTCGTCATGTTAAAATACTTAAAAACTGTAGTTTATTGTTTTTTAGTGTTCCGTACAGAGCACTTACGGGATCACTTCGGTGTCTGTCCGTCTGTCTGTAACACCCGATTTTCTCCGAAACTATTTTACATTGAAAGTTGAAATTTGGCTCAAATGTAGGAATTAATGGCTTAATCAGAGCCATGTAGTTTTTAAAGTTAAATTTTGACTTAAGGGGTTAGTTTTGGGGGGTGAAATCGGAAGTGAAAATTTTTTTTTACCAGGTAATCAAGTGGGGTGTCAAATGAAAGCTTGTAAAAACACGAGTTCAAAAATGTATATAATTTAATACTTGCACACACTTTTCTTTGTGTTATTTTTAAAAAATTACCAAAAATCGCTGCCCCCCGTTATCTCGAAAAGTACTAATTAAAAAATTTCGAAAAAGTTCTGGAATCGCCTCACACTTTGTGGAGAATCCACAGGGTGTAGGTTGAACGAAAATTATCACTAATGCATTACCTTTAATAATTTATCTGGTATATAAAAAAATAAAAATTTCAAGGTCGTTTTCAGTAAAGATCGTAAAAAAAAACTTTGTTGAAAACTCATTTCGGGTGTGTTTTTGGGAAGTCATTGATCATTTTATACCTCCGTAACAAAATTTTTTATTTTAAAAGCAGTCGACGTACGGAACACTATTTGCGCAAGTCCGACTTGCACTTGGTCGCTATTTTTTTAAAATTAAAATGTAATTAAATCCTTAGGATCTTTCTAATTTTTTAGTTAATAATTTCTTGCATCTTTTTTTATTTTTCATTTTTCACGACAATATGTCAAAAATGTAATTAAGACCATAATGCTTCAGGTGTCCTTTTATCGATATAACCCTGTATATTGCACTATTTTTTTTGTTCTACCTTGTAAATGATCGATCATATTGTGCAATATTTAATATTGCGCAATACTATTGACAAGTCGATACGCGTCTATTTGTTGAAATAAATTTGAAAATAATCATAAAAATTTGCATCTTTATGATTAGGTTCATGCTGAAAGACATCATAGACTTGAGGAACGACGATTGGATGCCTAGAAAGGCGACAGTGGTCGAAGGACCTGTTCCAATGGCACAGATCAGACCAGTAGAAGATGATCGAGGAGGTTTTAGAAGGTATGTAATTTTTTTTCTTTAAAAAATTTATTTACGCTTTTTTCATCTTCAATTACGTCATTTTGGTAATTTACGGTGATCGGACATGGCAATCAGGGTGGCGACACTTATTACTATAACCACCTTAGGAATCACCTTGTATATGCAAGGCGTTTCTCAATTTTAAGCATTTTTTAACGGCTCTACTGGACATCTACAAAAGTTTAATAACAGAGAAAATAGAGTATTTTAAAGTTTAATACGCTAGCTGCTTTAATAATGTCTAATTCTCGATACCGTTAGGATAGCGTTTTAAGTGTTGTCTGCATTTTTCATAGCAAGAACACTTCTGTCGATCAGATATGGTGGGGACAAAAGGTCAACTACATAGCATAAGAGGTGGTATTTTTAAATACTTTCTGGGACCAGACTATGTACAATTTTAGGGCCGCTTTTTTTAAAACAGTATTTTGAAACCCTTATATAGGCTATAATAGTTTATTCATAACAATAGTTTATTCATAATAGTTTACAATATAGTAATAGTTTACAAAATTAATTTACAACATACTAGAGTAATTAAATGTCAGAATTTTCTACTGCACCTAGGTGAGTGAACACCTGAATGTACTAGGTATAATCCAAAAAGGAAAACATATATATAAAACGTAAATATCATTTGAATTATGTAAAAATACTATAATTAAAGAGTACTCACATTATGTATATAGACATCACTACACTTTCACAAAATAATCCTATTAACCAATGGAAAAGCAGAACATCTCTTTGAATTTAGCTAAATTTTTACAAATAAGTACCCTACATACACTGTTAAACGTACACAGTCTTGTTAAGGACCTAATTTCAAGAGAGAACAGGTTATACATCCTGGGAGCCAAATAAGAAAAAGATCTTTGATGTCATATTTATAGGCATTTCTACATGTCTACCTACTATACATTTGGTACCATGAGCATAATTCACAAATTGTTTTAATTTGTTAGTGTTATGAATATAGGAGCAAGTTATGAGACAGTACCAAGTACGCACATCCAAGACATCCTCAGAGTATAATAGGTCCGTAGGAAAACGTTGATTTTTTCGCAATATTATCTTAATAAGGTAATTTTGTACGGCTTTTAAGGACATGTATGGAATTCTGGTAAATACCATCCCGCCCAACCGTATCTCCACAGAGACTCCATAAGTGAATTACTTCAGTAAATAATGCAATATTACATTATACTTACAATTTATTATATATACCAGGTGTACAAGTATGAAATGCGGATTTTTTTTTTTAAAAAAAACATGTTAAATTCGGAAGAAAGATAAAAAGTGCTTTATTCAAAGTATGCTCCATCGCTTGTTATACATTTTTCCCATCTTTCGGGCAATTTGTGAATACCACGCCAGTAAAAATCTTCCCCTTTTGCTGCGAACCATTCATCGAGCCATTTTTTTCACATCTTCGTACGAACCAAAGCGCTGCTCAGCAAGTGCGTGACCCATCGTTGTAAACAAGTGGTAATCGGAAGGAGCCAGGTCTGGTGAGTAAGCCGCATGGGGTAGAACTACCCAGCTGAGTGCTTCCAACGTGTCGCGAACTGGTTTTGCTGTATGTGATGGAGCATTGTCATGAAGAAAAATGACTTTGTGTTGCCTCTTTCAGTATTCTGGCCTTTTTTCAAGCAGCGAACGGTTCGAATCGGTCAATTGTTGTTGGTAACGTTTAGTATTAACTGTTTCCCTAGGTTTTTTCAGCTCATAATAGACCACGTCCCTCTCGTCCCACCAAACACAGAGCATCGTCTTTCTTCCAAAGCGATTCGGTCTTGAGGTCGATGTGGATGGTGCGCCTGGGTCTACCCATGATTCTTTGCGCTTGGGATTCTCAAAATAAATCCACTTTTCATCCCCTGTAACTATACGATGTAAAAACGACTTCCTTTTGTACCGAGCAAGAAAAGTGTCACACGTGTTTTTGCGCTTTTCCATTTGCCTGTCGTTCAACTCACGTGGTACCCATCTACCGGTCTTCTGAATCTTTCCCATCTCTCGTAGACGATTGGAAACAGCTTGTTGACTAAAGCCGAATTGCTCGGCGAGTTGTTTTTGTGTTTGCGAATCATCTTCGTCCAACAATGCTTGCAATTCCACATCTTCGTATTTTTTTGGTGGTTTTCCACGTTCCTTGTCTGCAACATCGAAGTCACCACTTTTGAAACGCCGAAACCATCATTCACACGTATCTTGCGATGTTGCAGGTTCACCATAAGCTTCTCGAAGTAATCAGTATGATTCAACAGCAGTTTTCTTCAAATGAAAATAAGAAATTAATGCTGTTCGCGAATGCTCTTTATTCGGTATAAATTTCGACATATTGAACACAACAACACAACACTATGCACATACTTTTCCAATTTTATCACTCGTGCGCGTCTGACACTTGTTGATGACACAACAAAATGGCGCAGTGTCAAATCTTTATAGCATAAACTGCATTGGTGCACCATCTGTTGTCTGAAATCAGCATTTCATACTTGTACACCTGTAACAATTATAAGAAATACGAGATTTTTTGAGATTCTATATGAAAGTAACGTAATTAAAAAAAATGTCTGGTTTTCAAATTGCTGGCACTGTTCTAAGTACTTAGACAAAATTTTGTACGAGTTCGTTGCATTTTCCAGTTTTTACGATTTTGTTCTTCTGAAAAAATGAATCAAAGTAATTTGGAACATCGCTCGGTGATAAAGTTTCTTGCTAAAGAGGAAATGGATGAAAAGTTATTTATTTTTACGTAAAAGTTTAATTTAAAGAGCTTTGATGAACAACCTAAGACTTACATGATGACACATATCAGAACGGTTGTTTGAGATAAGGAGTGAGAAAGCCATTAGGCTTATTGAGGATTTGTTGTCCTCAGCTCGAAGAGTGAAGATTGAAGTGCTGGCTGAAAAGCCGGGGTATCCGTTTTTAAGATTGTGTATGAAGATTTAGAGATGAAAAAGATTTTGCACAAACTCGGAGCAGAAACTGGAGAGGAAAGAAATTTGAATATTCGACTGTTTAGAAAACGTCGAGAGTTATTTTCCGCGAATTATCACAGGCGGGAAGTCTTGGGTATTCTATTGAGACTCTCCTAGTCGATACAATCGATACATTCCAGGAAAGGTGAAAACTTGGTCGTCTTCTGGAAAGTTGATGCCGATCGTTTTTGAGTCACACCCGACTTTCTCGAAAATTATTTGAAAGTTTAAAATTGGCACCAATATAGAAATTGATACCCCAATCAGAGCCGTGTGGTTTGAAGGTTAAATTTTGATTTAAGGGGTTAGTTTTGAGGGGTAAAATCGGAAGTAAAAATTTTTTTTACCAGGTCGTCGAATGAGGTGACAAATGAAAGCTTGTAAATACATGAGTTCAAAAGTATATATGATGTAACACTTGCGCACTTGCGAAAAATCTGTGTTCCCCCCAACAAATTAAAAAAAAAAAAATCTGAAATATTCTCCATAAAGTGTAAATTGAGCGAAAATTATCACGAGTTCGTTACTTTTGATAATTTATCTAATATATAAAACTATTGACTTGACAATATGGTGGAGAATTTTTTAAATACACTTTTCAGTACACACACACATTGGTGGCCAGTGGATAGGTACCAAGACAAAATAATTTTATTTTATTTGTTTATAATTAAACCAATATTTAGGTAGTAAATATTAGTTTTACACTTTTATTACTAGATTCTAGATTAAGCTAGATAGACCGTGTTTGACACGATGGATTATTGGCTAAGCTACGCTCTTCTGGTATATCTGAAAAGTTCTGTTTGTGGCTCTCATGTTTCCTCAAGGAGCATTCTTTATGAGTGGCAGTCGACGAATTTCTTTCTAATACCTTCACTGTCAACGCTGGTGTGCCTCAGGGTTCCATACTCTCTCCTACTGTCTTTCTTATTTACATCGAACAAAATAAATAAAATAGTTCTATCAGCACTTTTCAAATTTACAGTTTTAAATTGCTCTAATTCCATACTTTGACTAACTGTGGCCTAAAACGGTTGAATTTAGCAGGCCAACAATGTTAATTCTATCAAAGGGCAGATTTTATCATCTAACTAATTATAATTTTTGTTTAGCCGTTTTAAGCCTATAGTTATATAAAGTTTGGTTTGGATTGGATTTGTGAAAAATTCAAAATGGCTGTTCAAATTATCTGCATTACTCTATACATATAAAATAAGAAAGTTTGTCACAATTTCCATGAAATCTAAAGTGACTATAAATTATTTTCCTCTTTAGGATGGGTGTTTGCTGTAAGATTACTATTATTTCATTTATTTTCTAAAGCAGTTTAATTATGATAAGAACTTATTATGTTTTAAGAATATTAACTGGCCAAGTACAAGTCTGACTTGCTCAATTAGTGTTCCGTAGCGTGCTTGCTGAAGTATTCTATGAAATTGAGTCGCACATTCATCTGTGAAACCTGGAAAGTGACTAAAAGTATTTCTAATCAACTACAAGTGTTTACAAACAAGTGCTTACGCAAAAATATTACAAATATACTGGCCGGACCAGATACCAAACACCGAGTTATGGGAACGAGCGAAGCAAACACCGATAGAGTACAATATCAAACGCAGAAAGTGGAGGTGGCTGGGCCATACCCTCCGCAAACCCGCAGGCGATATTGCGAAACAAGCTCTGGATTGGAACCCACAGGGCAGTCGTGGCAGGGGCAGACCGAGACGGACATGGAGACGCACAATTTTGGAAGAAGCCAAGCAAGCTGGCAAGTCATGGGGCGAAATAAAAAACCTCGATAGAAACAATCAGGTGGAGAAGTTTTGTGAAGGCCCTTTGTTCCCCAGCGGAATAGCGGGATTTTATATATATATATATATACATATATATATATATATATATATATATATATATATATATATATATATATATATATATGTATATATTCATCTTCAATATATATGAATTACCAAGAATATATTAAAATGGAGATCTCTTCGTAGTAAATTTAAAACAAATATTTACTACCCAAGTATTTATTTAATTATCAACAAATACAATAAAATTATTTTGTCTCGGAACCTATACATTGGTGACCAATCATCTTGCCGATTGAACCAAATATGTATTGATATATCGTAGCTCTTAGGCCCAGTTAAATTCACAACTTTCCAAAAAAAAAAAAAACCTCACCATATTAAGTCAACCGGTTTTTATTTATACCAGATAAATTATCAAACGTAATACACTCATGGTAATTTTCGCTTAATCTGCGCTTTATGGAGAATACTCCAGAATTTTTTCAAAATTTTTTGATCAGTACTTTTTGAGATAGGAGGCCATTTTTTAGTGTTCCATACGGAACACTTATAAGATGACTTCGTTGTCTGTCTTTCTGTCTGTCACACCCGATTTTCTCCATTTATAGGAACCATTTACTTTTAATTCTTTTCAAATCAAACTTTTAAGAATATTGTCATTACCACTAATTTCGGTGGAAGAATTGTTGCGAATTCAATCGTTGAGTCAAACTCGACATGTTTGGACGTGCATGTTTCATTTTAGCACATTATCTCAATTATTTTCAGAGACCGTAACCAGCACGACCACAGAGACGCCGACCGTAACCAGACAGACTCCCTGTTCCGACACCCATTAAAAACCAGAGGTGGCATCGACGATATGCTCGCAGGGTTAAGTCTGAGCTCGTCGCCTGCTCCCCTTATTCCCGTTGCACCATTCGGCGGTCCCAACGGATTCGGGAGTAGAGATAGCAGAGATGTTCCCTTCAGCAAGGGCGACCGAAGGGGCAATCAAGGATTTAATAGCGCTGGTTTCGAAGGTAGCCGAAGGGGACATTATAAACTTAACCAGAATTCAGGGTCCAATTTTAGTAATCGTAAGTATATTGATTATTGTATTAATAAAGAAAATTTGATTTTATGTTGGTTCTTTACGTGTCAAATTCAGAACGTGGTTTTTTGCAGTTCAAGTAAGCTGAGCCTTTATGTATCCTGCTGAATACAAACTTTTCGAATATGGCACACAGAAATAATACTAAAATAATCATTTATTTATGAACACTGGCCAGACAGTGGACAAAAATTAATTACAAAATAATATAAATTAAATCTGGTTGAAGATAGACTAACACTGCCTTGTAGATATTTTAGTGAATGTGACTGTTTTATATGTATTTGCTCAAGTGCTTCCTCTGTCGTTCTTATGTTCGAGATTTTGTTTTAGCAAGAAAGTTTCGAATTTCTCTATATGACACATTTTTCTTTTGGTAAAAAATGATACTTGAGTACGTCTATTAGTTCATAAAAATTAAGCCATATTATTGAGAACATTTATTGAATATTCTACGTTGTCATTTATAAGAGGATTTTGGGTTCCTCTGTACATCTTAATTAGCTTCTAGGAAAAAAAAAAAATTCACAATCTCTCATTAAAAGGAGAAATAAGTGAATAAAAACTATATAAACAACGTAGATGAGTCACCTGTCAAACAAAACAAAAAACGTTTCATCTGTGGCACAAATCATATGCTTATATGCCAAACTTTTTATTATTTAACAATTTTATGGATGGCGAATTCACTATGTAACAAAAAATATATCCTTTTTTTCAGAATCCAACAAAGACCTAGCTCCCCGCTTCAAACGCAACAACTTAATCGTAGCCAAGGAGGAACTCCAGGCAGTGGAGCTCCGTCCTAATTCAATGCTGTTCAACAAAGCGTCGGTACGAAGTCACAACGCTGCAAATGCCGCTGGACCTCAACCGCCCCGCACCACTACCACGACCACTCTTCAACAACCGGAATTACCTTCGTTCGGTGGGGGTAAACAGCCTCCTAGTGCGGTCAAAGAGCCGCTGCCGATGAAGCAGCTTGCACAAGAGAGACCTAAGTCTAAGAAGGACAAGGTAATCTAAATAAAATCTAATCTAAATAAAAAAATCTCATATAGTTTGTTTTGGTATTAAGAAGCCAAAAAACGTGTCCTACGTTTAGATTTCAGGAATAACTAATAGGAGTGCTAGTTATTTTTGAAATTTTTATCAAGAAACCTACTCAGGAAAAGCTATCCTGGTACTAGAGTAGGTATTGTGTTTTGGTTCCAGTTAGATCCGATCTCGAGTGCAACTCGACTTTTATGTCATCAAAACTGTTATTGAGCAGTACTATTCGTAATCGGTCTAATTGAAAACGAAGAATATTTTTTATTCACTTCTTAATATGAAGAAAGACTAGCAAATTCTTCGCCTGTGCTGTCTCCGTTTTATGCCAAAAAAGCAAAAATTAAGCATTTTATCTTTCCAGTTCTTTATTAATATTATTTATTGTCCCTTATTCTCTCATTAAAGCGGTTGTTATTACTATGTTGCAGGGCCCCAGTAAAGAAGAAGTTCTAAAGAAATTCAACACACTACTAGACGAATACTGGAAAGGCGAAGTAGACCTTAAACAAGCTATCAATTCATATAAGGAACACAAGGTTCCGATAAATTTGTAAAAGAAGTTATTTTGTCTGGATTATCTCTGGCGTTAGATAAATCAGGTTAGCAGTTGTTTTTCTGCATTTCGTCTTATATTTGACAAGTATTTTGGATTTACCATAGACGTAAAAACAAACTTCATGTTTAACAACTAAAAATTCTGCAAGAATCAATAGACATACCTATTTGCAAAAAATGGCTACTTTTAATGGTAATCTTGTCTAGGGAAATAAATTTAAGGCCATTTTTAGAGCTGAATAAAAAATATATATATATTTTTACTATCAATTTTTTTACAATATTTTTATTAATATTTCAAGAATTATAAAGAAAATTTCATATAAATAAACAGAAAATGAAAAAAAAAAGTTGTGTGGTGGTCGAAGTGTTTCCAAGGCTCTCGTTTATCTGAAACAAAAATTTAACCAAGTTTTTTGTTCAGAAAGGATGTCATTATGACAGGTACCAACAAAAACCAAGAAATCTACAGAATAGCAGCTGTCTAAGAATAGAATAGAAATATGCTTTATTGTCCTAAAATACAACATATTTGTTGACAAAGCAAGCTTAACTTAAATTATTATTATATTAATAAACACAAATTCAAAAAAAGAAAAAATAAGGAAACAGAACAAGTAGTCCATGCAGTAAATACAAAATAAAAGAAATAAAAATTACACATATGTCAACCCAAATGCCAACCACTTGTTGTGCTGTTATATGCTTATTCCAGTCCACTATGCTGTTATATGCTTATTCCAGTCTATCATTGTAGAATTCCTCAAGTACATAGTACGCCTTTTTTATAAGTAGGGCCCCAGCTTTCGTCTAAAGACTCTCTCACAATTCAATTCTCTCATTCGAGAGGCAGATGATTATATATTTTTTTGCCATTATAAACAATTGCAGATTTGATCAGCTTCGTTTTCGGGGCCGGCAATGGCAGGACGAACGCTCGCCTAGTGCCGTGCCGGCTGACTGGCATTGCCTCAAGACGATGTTTTTTAAAGATCATGATAGCAGTTTCCAGAATAAATAGGGTACAAAGAGTAAGAATCCCTAACCGCGGAAACAATGGTCGACATGACTCTCGCAACCCAGCTTCTGAAATATATCTAATAGCTCTCTTGCAGTACAAAAACAGAATTAAAGTGAACTCGAGAGCAGCAAGCCCAAAAACAGATCCCATACCTCAAATGAGCCTCAATTAGTGAAAAATATTTTCAGTTTTTCAATCATAATTTTGCAATTTCCAAGGTACAGGCTATAAAACAACATATACTGAAGATACACATCAAATTGGAAGTCGATCAATTAAATAGAACTTGAGATATTATGTTGACCACTTTGAAAACAGTAGTTTCGAGAAAACTAACCTGAACTAACAATTTACAAAAAGACCCGTTACGATGGCCATCGGTTTCCTATTGTTAAATATTTTGAGTCGACTATAAAAGTATATTCTAACCCAAACCAGGTGTAGTCTTTTCAGGTAGTACAATAAATAAAATTTGACACAGGTAGGCTATTGTACATAGACTATTCTCCGATGCGCGCCGGTACGGTAATACGAGGCTGGTTTGAAAAGTCCGTGCAAAGTTCGAGAGATGGCACCACCGGCGCGTATTGAGGTCATGTTTAGTTAGTAGCATCTCTTGAATGAACGCACACCAAGTTTCAGCCATATTGGTCTATTTCTTTGTTTGGCATTCGTGTGAATCAAGGAAGTCGAGTGATTTTCAAGAAATGGACGAAAAAGAATTTCATGTGGGTGATTAAACATTACTTTATGAAAGGCAAAACGCCTCAAGAGACTAAAGAGAAGCTTAATAAACATTATGGTGACTCTGCACCTTCGATTAGAATAGTTTATAAGTGGTTTCAAAATTTTCGGACTGGCCATATGGGCACAAGTGACGCTGAACGTTCTGGACGGCCTGTGGAGGTTACGACTCCAGAAATCATTGATCAAATCCATGATATGGTGATGGATGACAGAAGAGTTAAGGTGCGTGAGATTGCTAGTGCTGTGGGCATCTCAACTGAACGGGTACATAATATTTTGCAAAAACATTTGGACATGAGAAAGCTATCCGCAAGATGGATGCCGCGATTGCTCACGCTTGACCAAAAACGGAATCGTGTGAAGTGTTGCAAGGATGGTTTGCAGCTATTCCAGAAGAATCCGCACCTTAGCAGTTGTGGTCGCAAAATTAATGGAAAATAGGATTCCAACTCGTTTCACATCCCCTATTCTCCAGACTTGGCTCCCTCGGACTACTATTTGTTCCCCAATTTGAAGAAATGGCTGGCGGGACAAAGATTTTATTCAAACAAGGAGGTGATTGCAGACACTAATGGATATTTTGCAGACTTGGACAAATCCTATTATTCGGAAGGGATCAACAAACTAGAACATCGTTGGACGAAGTGTATAAGCCTAAAAGGAGACTATGTCGAAAAATAAAAAAGGTTTACCCCAAACACATAAGTAGTTTTTATTTTTGCACGGACTTTCAAACCAGCCTCGTACTAATTCCTACCCTATTAAAATCGCTGTAACTTTGTAATTTTGAAAAAAAATTTTTGAGGGCATTTTTGAGAATCTATACTTTAAGAAAATGAAAAAAAAACAACTTTTTTAAATTTCTAGAGTAGAATACCCCCATAATTAAATATTAACCAGAGGTACAGTGAGGCAATAAAATAGGCTCCTGGGCTGCCTCTGCATTTAGCAAGGCTTTTGGTTAAATTGAGACTTATTCAAATTCACATATAATTTTTATCTGTGAATGAAGGATGTTTTTAGTGTTCCGTACGGAACACTTATAAGATCACTTCGGTGTTTGTCTGTCCGTCTGTCACACCCGATTTTCTCCGAAACTATTTGTCATAGAAAGTTGAAATTTGGTAATAATATAGGAATTGATGGCCTCATCAGAGTCATGTAGTTTTGAAAGTTAAATTTTGACTTAAGGGGTTAGTTTTGGGGGGTGAAGTCGGAAGTGAAAAAAAAAAAATTTTTTTACTAGGTAATCAAGTGTGGTGTCAAATGAAAGCTTGTGAAAACACGAGTAAAAAAAATATATATAATGTAATACTTGCGCGCACTTTTCTTTGTATTATTTTTAAAAAATCGCGAAAAATCGCTGCCCACCCACCTTATCTCGAAAAGTACTTATCAAAAAATTTTGAAAAAATTCTGGAATATTCTCCACGGGGTGTAGATTGAACGAAAATTATCACGAGTGCATTACCTATAATAATTTATCTGGTATTTAAAAAAAAACATAAATTTCAAGGTCATCAATTTTCAGTAAAGATTGGAAATAAACTTTGTTCAAAACTCATTTGGGGTGTGTTTTTGTGAAGTCACTGATCATTTTATACTTCCATTACAACATTTTTTATTTTAAAAGCAATCAACGTACGGAACACTAATTGCACAGGTTCAACTTACACTTGACCGGTTATTTTGTTTATTACAACCATGAATTCTCTTAGAATAATAGTTGGTCCTTCGACTTAAACCTAACTAAATGTGCTTAGTGTGCTATATATATGGTTCATAAGGTTAGGTTAGGTTGTATTTAAGGCTTTTAGATTCAGAAATTATTATTTTTCATTTCCCATTACATATATTTTATATATATTTATTTGTATTTTGTTATACTATGTTAGGCTAGTTCAAATTCGGTTTGGTTAGATCAGGTTTGGTTAAATCGTGTTAGATTGGATCAGGTTATGTTAGATAGGTTAAGTTATATTTAAGGCTTTTAGATTCGGAGGCTATTACTTTTCATTTCCTAAATTTTAATTATTTTACTTTATGTGAGACTAGATTAGGTTACGTTAGGTTAAGTTTTTTTTTTTAAAATCTGGCTCCGAAGATCTCTTCGAAATTTGATCAGGATTATTAAAAAAAATATATTTAAATTGATGGGATGAATCCTGAGAACTGTAGGTAATTTTGAAACAACACCACTCGAACGACCACAATGTTAGTCACTGAAGTTGCTGAGCATTAACTTAGAAGCAAACATGTCTTGGCATGTACTTATCGCATGCATACCAAAGAGAGCTTCTCAAAAGCTGGGCGTATTATTTTGAACTGTTAATTCTGTCCAAAGCTCAAATTCGGCCAACAATAAAATACTGCTTCCATGTTTGGGGCTCTGCTCTCAAACATACACTGCATTTGTTGGAGTCTATTCAGAAGAGAGCTGGTCGCCTGGTTGCAGAGCTAGAACTCTCCAGCAACCTTGATTCCTTGGAACATCGAAGAACCTTTGGCGACTCGAGTCTGTTCTACAAGTATTTTCATGGGAAGTGTTCGATAGATGTAGCCCGCTTAATTCCTCCCAGAGCGGTGCATGCTAGGAATACACGTCGCGCTAATCACATCTGTATGAGGTTCAGCTTGTCACTCCTACAACCCTTTTCAAGCAATCTTTTATATGGAGAACCTTAACCCTGTAGAATTATTTGCCCTGTGTTCCCCACCGAGTACAATTTATAGCGATTCAAGACCAACGTGAATCACTTTTTCCGCACACGCGTCACTTCTGTAGCGCTTCAGAGATATCCCTTCAGCACACGTGCTATGCCCATTAAAAAAGGAGCAACGCCAATACTAAACGAATTTGTATGAATACTTATGTCTTAACTATTTTAATGTCTTTAGTCATCCATCCACTGTATGGTTGGAATATAGCTCATCAAGTAGCTGAGGGATTACTAAATCAAGCACGGGCCAGTTGCTTGTAGGTGATTCTAGTGAATGCATTTATGCCTTAGATCAGGGGTCGGCAACCTTTTAACTAAGGGGTGCCAGTTTTCATCCATACAACATTTTGCGTGCCGACATAGGTACTTACTACAACTAAAATTAACAAAAATTAACTTAAATTAACTTAAAATATTGCTTTTAGAAGGTTTAATTTCAAAAAAATTTTAACATTTAACAAATAATTTTATTATACTAGTCCTAGGACCTAGTGTGAACCCTGTGCTTGAAGTTCTTTAGAGAGTTTTCTTATATTCGGTTCATGTCTGGTTATTTTCAGTGTCACACATGCTTCCGAGTTGTCTGTTGTCAGCCTGCTTCGATACGGATTTAAAATCATTCTCATATGGGAAAAAAGTTGTTCACAGATATGGGATGATCCGAAAGCTGTAAGCATGGCAAACGCTACTTTCTTAAGACAAATAAATTTCTCTGGTAAACTTATCCAACAACTGAGTATCTCGTTTGAATGGTTCTGGCAGTCACCTTCTAATACCCTTGTTAATTCTACAAATTTCGTGTTCCATAACTCGGAGCTTTTAAATTCAACGAATTGAAGATCAAAATCATTAATGTCCATCCATGAGAAAAGAGATATGTCAAAGCAACTGCTGGAAAAATCCATTAAATCTGGTTTGATTAAAAAAGCGAACATAGGACCATGTTTATCAAAATCCTGACCCCTCTCGATAAACTCCTCTTTTAAATTAGTCATATATTAAAGAATTTCGTCTATTAGTACACCATCGTAGACACTGGATATATAAGTTTGTAAATTTGGAAAATATTTATATGTGTTTGTAGTAATATCGCTGATAAATAAATCTATTTTTAATTTGAATGATTTCCAGGATTCGTAAAAATCCAGAACTGTTTTGCCTTGTTGTTAAGTTGAGTTCACTGAGATGGTTTGTAATATCAGTAAGAAACATTAACATACAGATCCAGGTCTTATCTTCTAGTTCAGGATAAGCATCCACTTGATTTTTTTTTCCAACAAGAACGATTTAATTTCGCCCAGATATTGCACAAATCTAGAGAGCACTTTACCACGGCTGAGCGAGCGCACATTATTGTGCAATAGTAGATCTGAATATGCACTTTCTAATTCCTGCAGAAACGCCTTAAATTGTCTATGGATCAGTGAAGAACGACCGACAATGTAGTTAACTATTTTAACCACCCTATCCATCACGGATTTTAAACTTCCAGCGGAGATTTTAGCGCACAAACTATCTTGGTGAATTATGCAATGAAAATTCAAAACTGATCGACCCATGCGTTCAATAAGAAGGGAAACCAATCCTTTATGTCTCCCAATCATAGCAGAAGCGCCATCTGTCGTTACGCAAAAATTTTTATTTAAATCAATGTTCCGCTTTTCAAAATGTTTAACAAATTCTGAAAATATATCCTCTCTTCTTGTAGTTCCCTGCAATGGGAGCAGACAAATCAGCTCTTCATACACACTGCCATCATCGAAGTATCGCGCAACGATTGCCAGACGTGTAATGTCATTAATATCGACACTTTCATCCAATGCTACACTAAATACAAAACTCCGTTTGATAGCGTATCTCTGCTGTTTTTTGGACATTTTGTGTCATTTCGGTAATTCGTCTCTCGATGGTCCGCGCTGATGCCGGTATATCCCTAATCCTGGCCAATATTGTATCCTTATTGGGCAAGTCGTCGAATAAAATCTCGCCAGTACTCAAAAACGTTTTCTTCATAAATTCTCCGTCAGTGAACGGCCTACCCTTTTGTGCCAACGATTGTGCAATTTTGAAACTCCATTCAGTTACCTGATTTTTTCCTTGGAAAACTTTGCTAAAGAATGTTGACTGTTTCTCGTATTGTTTACTTGCTCTTTGTATTGCCTCCCTTTTATCAGCGTTATCTTTAAATGACGATTCATATTTTATCTGGAAATGTCGTTGAACACTAGATGTCCGGAAAACTACGCTTTCCCGACATATTACACAAATGGCCCGATCGTTTTGCTGTACGAAACCGTAATCTGTTGTCCATGAAGTTTGAAATGATCGAACGTCTACCTTCTGTTTCTTCGCGGCCATAACGCAACATAATTCTAATTTTTAAACTTTTCGCCGACTATTGTCTGGAACGGATGTTACTTCTATATTAAATGATCCAAACGTGTAGCCGCTTGCTATATATAGAAAAATAATGTTTCCAGAAAATTCCAATAATTACTTTTATTAAATTTCTTAGAACAAAAATTATTATCTACAACGCGCCCATTGCAATCAAAGGGCCGCCTAGAAGTTAAATCTAACAAAAACTAAAGTTCGGCAATATAAAAAGAGTTGCGGCGCGCGTCGGAACGATTGAAGTCAAGTCAAACAAAAACCGCCTTATAGCGGCTCTTTTGATCTGAATTGAGGACGTTTATTTGTGTTTTTGCCTAGGCTTATATTTTGAGGCTTGCCGTCTTTAATACTTGCCGAAATTAAAGCCAAACCAATGCATTCAGTAAAATTATAAATTACAAAATATATATTTTGTAGTTTTTCGTAATAATACCTAGTGACCTATATAATATATCGTTTTTATTTGTATCGTTAAAGTATTACTGTCTTCGATTATTTACTTATTTCGAAACATGTCACAGATTACAGAATTAATGTGTAAACTTTGAATAGGTACGCGTGCCATTCAAAATTGCTTGACGTGCCAGAGATGGCACGCGTGTCATAGGTTGCCGACCCCTGCCTTAGATGCTATAAAGATGACTTAAAAAAAATAGTAAATGGTTTTTTCTAAAGCTTCCATTAGTTTTTCCAAGTACTTAAAGTTTGGGATGGTCTATGTATTTATGTCTTAATTCTACTTGTCTAATACTTAAGTGTATTTTCTTTTTCTTCTATAAATAGCAACCATTATACCAATTGTGCCTATTTACCTGATTACAACTCTTTGATTGATTTTTATTTATTAGTTATTTTCAAGATTTTGCCCATTATTTGTTATAAAAATCTCGATGTTACGGCTATTTTTTATTCTCGTGATATTTCGTAACTAGTAATAAATTTTTTGCAGTTTTAAATCTTTAAATAATAATAATCTCAAGACTTTATTTTTAGATGTAGAACAAGAGAAACTGATCAAACTCCTCGGCAATATAAAAGAAGACGGAGCAGTATCAGGAAACTCAGTCCAAGAGGCGTTCAAATCTTTGTGCCACGTTTTGGATCAGCGCGATAATGACGGTGAAGAAAAAGAAGCGGTCATAATGGCGGCGTCCGTTTTATTGGCAGCAGCGGTTTGCGAACATTTGACACCTCTGTCAGATGTGGCAACCTTGACGGAAAACGGCGCACATTATCCATTGTTCTTGTTGGTTTTACAGAGAGTAAAGAAAAAGAAAGGCAAATCGGAGTTGAGCGAGATATTTAATAAGAGCAAGGTAGGTGCTGTTTTACCGCCAGTTCCTCCCGTCCTGTGAATTGATTTTTGTTATCGTAAATTTTAAAATTTATATAAAGCTAAGGTTTTAAAGATTTACTCAGATCTTATTTTTTTAGATTAATTTAATGGCACAACTACCCGAAGCGGACAAAACAAAAGAGAGACTTTCGGAGATCTTGGAGGAACGCGAACTCACATTCCTCTACCCATTATTACGTATACAAGCCGACCTAGCACGACAATTAGCAACCGACCCTAACCCACAGGCGTTTTATAAATGGATTAAGGTATTGTAGTCCAGTCACTTTATACAAAAAAATGACCAATCTTCTGAAAAAATTCAAGTGAGGATTTTCTATGTATTGATAGCAGAAATATTGTGTCACAAGTCCACTGCGAAATCGTGTCGGTAAAAGAGATATCGAAGGTCAAAGGTCGCGAAAATCAGTTTTTTTCAACTATCTCAAACTATTGGTTTTACGTGAATTTTGGTTATTATGATGATTATAGTTTTTCATTATCAAAATCTGCATAAAAAAGGTCCTATACAAAATTTATGTGGGATTAATAGTTCTCGAGATATGAGACTGAGAAAACTAGAGCGTGTTTTTTCGTAAATAAAATGTTTCACATCAGTTTTACTTAATCCACATGTCCCAGGATTTTCGTACATCTCAAGAGGGACATGTGCTATTATAGCTAATTCCTCTGCACGTGGAATTTGCCGACGTTTCTTCATTGATAATTGCATCTTTGGAGTTATTACTTTTATAATTCCCATAATATGAATTGTATTATGACCATTAATAGTGTAGATGTTAATATCTGGATTATATGCAGCATATTGTATCATAGCACCTGACTCAGGTGATTCAACAGCAGGCTGAGATGATATACAGCTGAAATTTCATATGTTACTGCGCCCACGATCTTTCTCATCATCATTATTAGTCGGTCTATCTGTATTTATTCACCAAAGATATGGTTCGAAACGATTACTAGATATTTTATCAATTATAGGTTTAACTGCCTCATATAAAGAAATAGTAACATATGAAAATTCAGCTGTATACCATCCCCAGCCCGCTGTTCAATCACCTCACTCATGATGCTATGATAGAATATGCTGCAGATAATGCAGATATTAACATTTACACTATTAATGGTCATAACACAATTCATATTATGAGATTATAAAAGTAATATATCCAAAAGATGGAGTTTTTAATGAAGAATCAATAGTTAAACGTCGACAAATTCTACGTGCAGAATTAGCTATGATAACACATGTGCCTCTTGAGATGTACGAAAATCCTGGGATATGTGGATTAAGTAGGATTGAAATAAATTTTAATTATGAAGAACCACTCCTAAGTTTTCTCAGCCTCATATCTCGAGAACTATTGGTCCCACGTAAATTTTGTAAAATACATTTTTATACAGATTTTGATGGTGAACAAATTTCATAATTACCAAAATTCACGTAAAACCAATAGTTCGCGAGATATTTGAGTAAAACTGATTTCGCGCGACTTTTTTTGCCAATGGACTTTTGAAACAATATTTCTGATACCGAAATATCGTGATACGGCTACCAAATCGAATAGCATTTGAATATAGTCATAGGTCTATCAAATAAATGTTTTAATTTTGATTTGAATTTTTGCCATAGTAAATATAACTAACACCTTACCAGTGTACAAGTATGAAATGCGGATTTTTTTTCTAAAAAAACATTTTAAATTCGGAAGAATGATAAAAAATGCTTTATTCAAAGTATGCTCCATCGATTGTTATACATTTTTCCCATCTTTCGGGCAATTTGTGAATACCACGCCAGTAAAAATCTTCCCCTTTTGCTGCGAACCATTCATCGAGCCATTTTTTTTCACATCTTCGTACGAACCAAAGCGCTGCTCAGCAAGTGCGTGACCCATTGATGTAAACAAGTGGTAATCGGAAGGAACGAAGTCTGAGTGCTTCCAACGTGTCGCGAACTGGTTTTGTCGTATGTGATGGAGCATTGTCATGAAGAAAAATGACTTTGTGTTGCCTCTTTCGGTATTCTGGCCTTTTTTCAAGCAGCGAACGGTTCAAATCGGTCAATTGTTGTTGGTAACGTTTAGTATTAACCGTTTCCCCAAGTTTTAACAGCTCATACTAGACCACGCCCTTCTGGTCCGACCAAACACAGAGCATCGTCTTTCTGCCAAGGCGATTCGGTCTTGCGGTCGATGTGGATTGTGCGCCTGGGTCTACCCATGATTTTTTGCGCTTGGAATTCTCAAAATAAATCCACCTTTCATCCCTGTAATGTCATACTTGTACACCTGGTATTTACAAGTATTTTTATTGTTTGCCGTTTAAGCTTGGCTTTAACTTTAAACTCGACTTATATTAATAGTCGTTACAGTTCATTTCAGCGCTGCGTATGAATTTTGCCTAAAAGGATTAGGTTGTGAATAATAGAACCTAAATATAATCACTAAATTATTTTGACCGGGAACCACCAGAAAAGAGTCGATAATGAACATAATCAAAATTTCTGTCCCAATTTTTTTTATTGTTTCATTGTGTGACCAGTCGTCATGCAGCTGACGTACTCATGTTAAAATATTACATATAGTTTCGTATTTTATTGAAATTCGACATTTTTTCAGTGGTGTAATATCATTTAAAAGTATATTTGCTTGGTGCTGAGGCTACACCTTACCAGAATTAGCTTACAATTTTTATAAAAACCAACACAAGACAGTTCAAGGTTTCTATCCTCAATAAAATATTGATTTTTCAACCATATTTTTACTGTTACACAACTTTTCTTATGAGCATAGCAGACATGCTGCAGGGAAAACCCTAAGCATTACAAGAGTGGCGCGTGGACGGAAAAAGCGATTCACCTTAGTTTTGAATCGCTGTAAATTGTATTTGGTTAGAAACACAGTCCTAGGCAAATCATTCTAAAGGGATGAGGTTCTCCATGCAAAAGATGGCTTGAAAAGCGTTGTACGGGGAGTAGCAAACTGAACTTTATACAGGTACGAAGTATTAGCCCGATGTGTATATCTAGCATACACCATTGGACGAGTTCCTACTCTCTGTGGATATTTTCATAAGTAGCCGATGTTCAAGTGTTCAAAGGGAATGAAGAGATAAACATACTGTCATTTGCATAGCTGTAGATTGGATTCCTGGTCTTTTCCAGCAGATCAGATGTAAATGAGAAAGAGGGCAGGAGATAGTATGGAGGCCTTAGGCACACCGGCGTTTATAGTGAAGGTGTTAGAAAGAAGTCCATCTACTTCCACTCGTAAAGAACGCTCTTTGAGGAAACCTGAGAGCCATAAACAGAACTTTTCAGACATATTGGAAGATCATAGCTTAGCCAACAATCTATCGTACCAAATACGGTCGAATGCCTTGGATATATCGAGAACAATCGCTCGAGATTCTCCAAAGTGTTCAATTGCGGGGTCCCAAACATGTGTTACATAATTCTAACTTATCATATCTCCTGTTGATCTATGTTTACAAAAATCATATTGATGGTCCTAATACTATTGAAGGCAGAAATCGCAAAGAAACGTCCCCGAATGAACAAGAAAAAAGTGCTCTTTCATCAAGATAATGCACCGTATCACAAATCAATGATTACGATGGCAAAATTGCACGAGTTGAATTGCTTCTTCATCCACCGTATTCTCCAGATTTGGCCCCCAGCGACTATTATCTATTCGCAGACTTCAAAAAAATGCTCGCGGGAAAAAGATTTGGCTCCAGTGAAGAAGTTATCACCGAAACTAAGGCCTATTATGAAGGCAAAGACCTTCTACAAGAAAGATATAGAAATGTTAGAAAAGCGTTGGGCTGATTGTATCGTTCTTGAAGGAGACTATATTGATGAATAAAGTCGAATTTTGCAAAAAAAGAGTAGTTTAAGTAGCTAGACCAGAAACTTTTCGGCCTACGTGTCATGTTTATTAAATTTAAAATGTAATTTCGAGTTTAGTGTACATATAGTGTTTGGACGTCTTTATCAATTTAATTTTATATTGAAAGAAAACAGCAAAGCTTAACAGTTTTATTATCTACACAACAAACATTAAAAAATAGCTGAAAAACTGAGCAAACGTTTAATACATTTAATTATTTTTAAAGAAGTGTGGCTCTGTTAATTTGCACTCATAAATAAACGTAAGTACTAATAGAATAATCTTTAAACTCCGGAATAATCATTTTTGTAAAAAGTAGTCCTATGTATTGTGTTTCTATAACCTCGACTACAATTATAATGCTTGAATCAAAATTTCAATTTTTATAAATAGAAAACAGTTCAATTCATTAAGAAAGTGACCCTTTGTTTGTTATAAGACTATATGCAAACTAATTTAAATAGAAATGCTAGTAGTTCCCATTAGAAATGTTATATTTAAACCATCACTTATGACACATAACCTTCGAGCGATAATTTTGATACCTGAATTGCCTATATAAGTATGAAACGCAACCAATGCATTGCTACTAATCTTTTCCTTATAACCGCCCATCCGACATCATGTTTTTTAATACTTCTCAGATCTGGTTCATATTCGGCTAAACTTGAACACTAATCGAGTGGTACAACTTTTATGCATTCTTGCACATTTTTTAGGAGAATCTGGAATCTGCAAATTTCAACGATCCCGGATTTATAAACGCACTTGTTACAGTACTGATCAAATATATTACTCAAGAAGCACAGTCTGCAGGAGATGAAAAGGCAATGGTAAGTTGTTTGTACGTGTAGATAGAATTTAAAAAAAAACTTTTTTTAGCTGGGAAAATCCTATTAATGTCATTGTTTCTATAGATTTTGATTCCGGTTTTTCCCTTTGCTCTTTACGGTCTAATCGGTGCGGTTATATTAAATCGAGTTAGATATTCTATAAAGGATGTTCTTTTAAGAAAGGTATAATTTATACTTGGTGAGTACTATCATAAACGAACTACTTCTTAGATTACATAAAATGTAAGGTAACAGAGCAGAACTGAGCTATAGTATCCGACCGAAGGTCAGTTTTTAGCCGAGGCCGAAGCTGAAGCCGATTGCTTGGCTCCTGATATAACCTTCGGCCGAAGGTTCAATTATATTTAGAAATATTAGAACAACGGCTAAACGTATAACACATGGGCTGAAAAGTCCCGGGCCTAACACATAGATGGCGCTAGTTTTATTGCAGTCACCTTTTTTTTCAGTTAATACTAACCTTCAAAAGACAGCTGTTAAAATTTCATGATATTCTATTCATTAGTTTGTGAGTTATTGTGCTAAGAGTGACGCTACTTTTGTTATTTTCAAAACAATGGATCAAAAACAATTTCGTGTTTTAATTTTACACTGCTTCTTGATGGGAAAAAAATACCGTTCAAGCGAAGCAATGGCTTGAAAAGTGTTATGGGGACTCCGCTCCATCAGAAACAACAATAAAACGTTGGTTTGCTGACTTCAAACGTGGTCGTAGAGACACCGATGATGCAGAACGCAGTGGACGTCCAAATGAGGCGGTAACACCAGAAAACATCAAAAAAATCCATAAAATCGTTTTGAATGATCGAAAAGTGAAGTTGCGTGAGTTAGCTGACATCGTAAAGATATCAAAAGAACGTGTTGGCTTTATATTGCATGAGCATTTGACTATGAGAAAGCTCTGTTCAAAGTGGGTGCCGCGTTTGCTCACTGTTGATCAAAAACAAGAACGTGTTGATGATTCTGAGCAGTGTTTGGCCATGTTTAAAACGTAACAAACCGGAATTTTTGCGTCGATATGTGACAATGGATGAAAACATGGATCCATCACTTCACTCCGGAATCAAAACGATCGTCATCTGAGTGGACAGCAACTGGTGAACCTCGTCCAAAGCGCCCGAAAGCACAACAATCGGCTGGAAAGGTTATGGCCTCGGTATTTTGGGATGTGCGTGGTGTAATATTCATCGACTATCTTGAGAAAGGAAATACCATCAACAGTGAATATTATATAGCGTTATTGGAGCGTTTGAATGCCGAAATTGGAAAGAAACGACCGCATATGGCAAAGAAAAAAATTTTGTTTCATCAAGACAACGCACGTGTCACAAGTCAATCAAAACAATGGCAAAACTACATGAATTGAACTTCGAATTGCTCCCACATCCACCGTATTCGCCAGATTTGGCTCCCAGCGACTACTGGCTGTTCGCAGACCTGAAAAAAATGCTCGCCGGTAAGAAATTTCGCACGAATGAAGAGGTTATCGCTGAAACTGAGGCCTATTTTGAGGCAAAAGATAAATCGTTCTACAAAAGTGGTATTGAAATGTTAGAGCGGCGCTGGAATGATTGCATTGCTCTTGATGGAGATTACGTTGATGAATAAAGCTAATTTTGAACCAAAAAAAACGTGTTTTCTTTGTTAGGCCCGGGACTTTTCAGCCCATGTGTTACATAACAATGCAAATTCTCTACTCTTAATTTTATTTATGCGGTATTGATAATAATTGTAAATATATAGGTACTTTAAATTAAGAAATAACACCTTTTCAAAAATGATTAACTCAGTTTTATTCATATTTATTTATTGAAATGAAAAATAACATCACCATAGTACCAAACCAGGTTTTGAACAATGCAGTTTAGCAAAAGCAAATTATATTATTTAGCAGCAATAAAAAAAAATATATAAGAAAATTTAACAGTCTTAATTAGATTAGACTCAGTTTTATATAGTAAATTATTAATTAAGTATTTAGAGTTATAGCTTTGGTCAATCAAGCACACATTATTTTTTTCTTACGTTAACTTATATATAGTTATTCTGTCATTTTTAGTGTTCCGTACGGAACACTTATAAGATGACTTCGGTGTGTGTCTATCACACCCGATTTTCTCCGAAACTATTGTCATAGAAAGTTGAAATTTGGTAATAATATAGGAATAATTGATGGCCTCATCAAAGCGGTGTAGTTTTTAAAGTAAAATTTTGACTTAAGGAGTTAGTTTTGGGTTGTGAAATCGGAAGTGAAAAAAAATTTTTTTAGTAGGTCATAGAGTGTGGTATCAAATGAAAGCTTGTGAAAACACGAATAATATATATATATATATATATATATATATATATATATATATATATATATATATTTATTTATATTATATTTATATATTTATATATATATATATATATATATATATATATATATATATATATATATATATATATATATATATATATATATGTATATATATATATATAAATAATGTAATACTTGCGCACCCTTTTCTTTGTACTATTTTTAAAAAATCGCGAAAAATCGCTGTCCCCCAGTTATCTCGAAAAGTACTGGTTAAAAAATTTCGAAAAAGTTCTGGAATATTCTCTAGGGGGTGTAGATTGAACGAAAATTATAACGAGTGCATTACCTTTAATAATTTGTCTGGTATATAAAAAAAATTTCAAGGTCATCAATTTTCGGTAAAGATTGGAAACAAACTTTGTTGAAAACTCATTTGGGGTGTGTTTTGTGAAGTCACTGATCATTTTATACCTCTGTAACAAAATTTTTTATTTGAGAAGCAATCAACGTACGGAACACTAATTGTGCAAGTTCAACTTGCACTTGACTGGTTATTTAATATAATAAAAATAAACTTCAATCATCTTATTTAACATAGAATATTCTACAGTTTTTTAAATAAGAGATCTGCTGCGCTGACGTCATTCGTTAATTTTCGTCTTCGACGGCCGGATGCAAAACTTCAGCCTCAGTCAAACTTTTGGCAGAAGCCGAATGTGTGGTCGAAAATGCTTTTTTTTGGCCGAAGCTTCGGTCTGACATTACTTATCTATCCCATTGCCGTGCGTCTAGTTGAATAAACGCCAAGCAATTTTATCTCAAAAGTGTTTATGATAAGAAACACAGTTAGGAAGTGTACTTTTAAAAGATTTAAAATGAATCCCTAATGATTGTTCTGTTTCAGATCGAAAAAGAAAACGCCCTACTCAAACGCTACCAACCAATTTTACACGCTTTCTTACGTGACAAATCGTCTCTGCAACTCGTCGCGGTTTACTCACTACAAATGCACTTTTATGCTCTGGGTTTCCCCCGTGGACAATTGCTGAGATGGTTTATGGCTATGTATGAATTGGAGATTGTCGATGAAGAAGCTTTCCTCAATTGGAAAGAGGACGTGACAGACGCGTATCCAGGAAAAGGACAGGCCCTGTTTCAGGTAAGTTTGGTTAAACGGCTTCTTATTGGCTACTGTCAAAATTTTTTAAGGGTTCAGTCTTTTGTCAAATAATTCTTATAACCTTATAATATTTGTGTCCAGTCGAGAAAGAGGGCTCACCTCTACAAATCGTACAATTTCTGTAAATTAACACGTATGCTGAAAAGTTTTTGGTCTGACAAATAGATGTCGCTCTTTTCAAAAAAATCCAAATGATGTTTAGGAAGTACCAACCTTCAAACGATACGTGTCAAAATTTCATGACATTTTGACGATTTTTTTTGCAAGTTACGGTGGTTTTAGTGACGCTACTTTTGATACTTTCAAAACAATGGAAAAATCGAATTTCGTGTGTTGATTAAACACTGTTTTTTTATGGAAAAAAATACCGTTTAAGCGAAGTAATGGCTCGAGAAGTGTTACGTGGAGTCTGGCCCTGGAAAATCACTCATCATTTACTGGTATGCTGAATTTAAATGCAGTCGTATAGATGCTGAGCGCTCTGGCTTCCCAAATGAGGTGGTTACACCGGAAAACATCAAAAAAGTCCACAAAATTGTTTTGGATGACCGTAAAGTGAAATTGCGTGAAATAGCTGATACCTTAAAGAAAGTGCTGGTTATATTTTACATGAACATTTGTGCACGAGAAAGCTCTGTTCGAAATGGGTACCGCGTTTGCTCACAGTGGACCAAAAACAACAACGTGTTGATGATTCTAAGCGCTGTTTGGACCTGTTTAAGCTCAGTAAAAAAGATTTTTTCGTGCGATACGTGACAGTGGATGAAACGTGGATCCACCACCACACACCGGAATCAAATCGGCAGTCAGCTGAGTGGACAGCAGCCGGTGAAGCCGCCCAAAGCGACCAGATACAACAGTCGGCTGGGAAGGTTTTGACCTCTGTATTTTGGGATGCGCATGGAGTAATTTTCATCGACTATGCTGAGAAGCAAAAAACCATCAATAGCGAATATTATATAAAGTTATTGGTGCGTTTGAAGGCAGAAATCTCAAAAACGGCCCCAAATGAACAAGAAAAAAGTCAATGGTTATGATGGCAAAATTGCTTGAATTGAAGTTTGAATTGTTTCCTCATCCACCATATTCTCCAGATTTGGCCCCCAGCGACTATTATCTACTGGCACACCTCAAAAAAAAACGCTCACGGGTAAGAGATTTGGCTCCAGTGAAGAAGTTATCGCCGAAACTGAGGCCTATTTTGAAGGCAAAGACAAATCTTTCTACAGGAAAGGTATAGAAATATTAGAAAAGCGTTGGACTGATTGTATCGCTCTTGAAGGAGTCTATATTGATGAATAAAGTTGAATTTTGCAAAAAAAAATGTGTTTAAATAGCTAGAACAAAAACTTTTCAGCCTAAATTCTAAATGGTGCAAACTACTTTTTTTGTTCTTTGTATATTTTATAGTCTGCGTGAAAAAATTGTAAGTAATGTATATTTTAAACGTTCCTAGGTAAATCAATGGCTGACCTGGCTTCAAGAAGCAGAATCGGAAGACGAAGAAGGGGATGACTGAGCAACCATACCCCGAGAAAAAGACGCCGTTTGTCAATAAACCTGTCACACACTTTTGTAACCACGCCTACATTAGCAAAAAAAAAAGTAATATATAAGTTAAGTAAGGTATCCCAAAGTGACTAAACACGCTCGAAGAAATTGAAAAACTCTTCTCGAGTATTTTATTATATTGTGCTGTTCATAGCGTAGATTTTTGAGAAAAGCTTTGGCGATTTGAGAATATGAGTTTGGATTTAATGTTTTCTTTTAATTTTTACTTTATATAAGGGTGCGGTGAAATTGAAAGAAGACTTGTTTTGTTAAAGTTCATTGAATTACGTTGTGTCAGTTATAATGTTAACAACAGTGTGAGAAAATTGAGATTAAAAGACGTTTTAGTATAAACAGCGTAGCAACACAGATGAATTACAGTTACACTGTTCGTTACGCAAAATGGTATCTATATCAATGTGTTTTTTTAATTTTTTTATTGTTCGTTGTACCTATAATTAGAACAAAGTGAGTTAGCAAAGAACTATCGAAATTTGGAAATTGTAGTTGGACGTGGTTTTTGTAAATGTCGACTGTTAGGTTTTAGGTTTGGGCAGTTCCATCCCTTTTATAGCATTGTGCTATTAGTTATAGATCTACAGCCGTTACATTGTCATCGCCAGATTTAAAAATGAAAGCAACTTGTTCGCATAAAGTTTTACTTTAAACTTGATAAAGACTTTTGAAATCTTTTGGTAACTAGCCTATAGAGAAGACTTCATAAAAACAGTCGATTCTAGAATCGACAGAAATAAGAACCCGATGTTAGCGGAACAACTTTATATGTATCATTATCGCTCCTCGGCAAAAGGTTTTCCACTTATGGATAGAAAGAAAAACTGTGTGTTAACATTTGTTAGATTTTATGTAGTTCAGCGTTCTTTCAAAACTTTACCTAGACCCCCAAAGCATATTGTATAAATAAACCAGTCACCCTAACCTGGGAAAAAGCATATGTCAGAATAGAGAATGGTGTATCTGTGGATAATTATTCCCTTAGGATCCAATGGTTCAGTAAAGCTAATGAATATAAAGGGGAACGGGAAATGTCACAGAAGAATTAACAGTCGAAGATGAGCCAATGGTAATTGTTGCCTGGAAGTATAAAAAAAGAAGAAGAACAACTATGTAATCTGGAATTTCTAAAATTGTCTTAACTAAAACTATGATTTTTTATAATTTAAAATCTTTATTTAAATCGAGAGTGTAGATTGTGTAAATAAAACACTCGCTCTAACATTCCATTAAAGTACATCAGTTGAGTAAAGCTAATAAAAATAAGCAGTGCATCATGAACAACTGGAAATGGGAAATTTCAAAGATGAATCAACAATCAAACATCTACTTTTCACGAGGTAATTGTTGCTGGGAACTATCAAAAGAAGAATAGAATAAGAGTGCTTCGTACACAAGAATTCTCAAAATTGCCAAATTATAACTAACGTAGTCGTCTAATATTGTGTTATTCATTAGAAAAAAAAAACTAAATTTCTTGCTTACTTTTAAAATCTTTTTATATGTGTAAAGTGTTGATGACCAAATACGATTTTTAACGAAGGTTCTTAAATATCAGGCTATCTATATGCTTTATAAAGTGGGGTCATTGTGGAAAAATGATAGATTGCACACGTAACATGTTTGACCATTAAAAAAAAAACGTCTCAAATCTACAAAGGGTACTAGGAAAGTTTTGCAATACAGCTGTGTTTATTTAATTTTTTCAAAGTAATTTCCTCTACATTCAATACACCTCTCACCAATCTTTAAACCAGTTCTGCCAAGTTTCACTAGGGAGTAAAGCACACTCGTTGTCCCAAGCCCGCAGAAGGTCCTCATCACTGGAAAACCGCCTCCCTTTTAGTTTCATTTTCACATGCGGGAACAGTGCAAAGTCGCAGGGAGTAAGGTCTGGACTGTAGGGAGGGTGCTCGAGAAGTTTCAGTCCTGTCGTGGTCAAATATTGGGTGCAAGCTTTGGCGCGGTGAGCTGGAGCATTATCGTGATGGAGGAACCAGGTGTCCATTCTTTACTTTGGCCACAGGTTCTTCATAGATCCAATGACTTTACGCAGGCACTGTTCAGTATACCACTTAGCTGTGACTGTCTTCTGTGTGTCCAAAACGACACGTTCCACAATTCCACTCGATTTGAAAAATACAGCTATCATTTTCTTCTTTACAGATCGGGATTTTCTGACAACTACGGGTGTGTCCTCATCATCAAAGACCCAAACTTTGTTTTGAGCCTTGGTCAGCACATCGTAATAGTACAGCCAAGTCTCGTCACCTGTCATGATGTTGTTCACATACCGAGATTGTCCCTTATCAAACTTTTTTAGCATCTCCCGGTACCAAGTCACACGTCGTGTCATCTGCTCTTCAGTCAGTCGATGCGGCACCCAGAGAGAACAAAGTTTCTTCACGTGCATTTAGGTCTAAAGTACCCTCTATCTGTTGGTAGGTCACTCGCATTTTCCTCACAGCAGTAACGTTTTCCTCCGTAACTGACGTTCGTGGCGTTCCCGGCCTCTCAGCATCCTCCAGAGTGAAATTTCCCCTTTGTTATTCTCTATACCACATGAATATCGTTGTACGATGTGGACAAACATCACCTAGTGCAAAAGTCATTTCTTCTAAGCACTGGTCTATGTTTAAACCACGCACGAAATTATAACGCAAAACTGCCCTTATCTCATTTCGAGATCACGATGCCATCGCAAGAACTTTACACTCTCACTGCTAATGAATAACTGAGCCCATCGACTTGGCGCGGCGGCTACTATGCACGTATGAATGTCTCAACATACGGCAACAAGCAGCTTCCTGCGATTCATTGTTGCGTCATATTGCAAAAGTTTCCTAGTACCATTTGTATGGATTGATTTCCAAATTATATCAAATATCTATATGAGAAAAAATAAAAGTGTACAATTTATTATTTTCAAAAAAAAGACATTTCACGATCAAAAAAGTAAACAAAAGAAACAATGTCATTATGAACTTGTATTGCCTTCTTTGGATACAACGTTCAACAAGTTATATGATGATTTTCTATACCTCTGCGAAGTGCAATAATTTGTATGACTAATTTTTGATATAACTTGTTGACGTCTCTACTTTCGTTTTCAATTACTAAACGGTTATGTCTTTTTGGACACCGTGATTTCTTTGAAGCTTTAGGTATAGTCCAAACTCACATTTTGAAAATCCCAACGCCTAAAAAATAAACAAAACGGCGGTGTTCAGTTAGGTTAATTTTATTTTTTTAGCGGAATTCAATGTTTCGATACTAACTATAAATAATTGTCTCTAATTGTAATCACAAAAAGTGTATTCTTACTGTAAAGTGGCTATTAAAATAGGAAAAATAGACGTTATAAACTGTTTTCTAGAATTAGAACCACCGTAGCCATTATCGATTTTATTTAAGTTAAAAAAAATATACTATATTACTGTTTAGTGGACGCAAAGATCTCCAAAATTATAGTAGGACTTGTGGAATTAATAACTGTAAAACATTTTATATTGGAAAAAACTGTTAAGACATGTAGGAAAATAGTTTCTCTACCCTTAATTTCCCTCTGAACTGCTTGCCAAACCGAAATTTAGATAAGCGGAGCTGAATTTTGAATGTTTTCTTTAAAATATTGGATAGCCTCAAACATCTAAATGAAACAAGTTGATGCTTTAAAACCGTTAAACAATCAAGCCATTTTTTCTCTTTCCGCGATTTATCGGTGTTATCAGACATTTCATTTGATTTTGAAAACGAAAATTCTCAAGTTGTCGAGACTAGGGATGGGAATTTTTCTCAATATGTCGATAGTTGTTGATATATCAAATAGGAATAAGTAAATGCAAAAATTATGGATGGGTGGGTTGCCATCGACTATGAAAAAGTAAAAACCATTATAGCCGATCTCTAGTCGAGACAAGACTCGTTATACGTACGCTTAGTGACGCAAAAATTGAAAATATTTTAAACTTGTCGGTCACAAGAAAATTTCTTTAAACACTTGGGCTATCTAAAAGTGAAACAACAATTACATGTAACGAATTTCATAAAATTTGTTTCTCCAGTAGGTTACATGAGTGAAATTTTATGAGTATTGCACGCATAAGAAACTATGTTTCCTTATTGAATGTATAATACAAAAAGCACGAGTTTCATTTCCTCTTCTCTATATGTCACACGTCTAAATTTAGGTTTCTACAAAACATGACAATCTTTAAAGCAACCTATTACAGGAGTCTCTAATTCTTTACAGTAAAAATAAAACTTTTTGAATATTTAAAATACATAAACGACGATATCTTTATTTTTATTTAAATGGATTTGAATTTATATTAGTAATAATTTAGTAAAGGAGACCGTAGATCTGTAAGCTTATTTGTTTTGTTGGCCAAATTTCGCTTTAGTTCGGTAAAGTGTTATGTATATCTCCCTACCCTCGCCCGATTAAAATAAAGCTACGATCACATCGGAGGGCATGTTCATTTGTTTCTAATATGACTTCGGGCTTGGACTGTGATAGTTTGGTAGGACTGTTGGGCGTGCCTGGATTTTATTGGCGCAATGGAGTTGTTTTCCTGTAACATATTTCTGAAAATTTTATCCTTATAAAGGTGTAAAATGAGAGAATGGAGGCTCACTGTCCAATAAAATAATCATTTAGATTCCTACAAAATGCTTTTAAATTTTATAAAATCAAGATGATTATTGATGACAGGGGTGAAGAAAACGTCCTAAAAACTGATATCACCTTTTAAAATTGATGACCGGTCGGTGGAAATAAATGATATCTACCGATAACTATCGATAGTTATCGATAACTATCTATAATTATCGAAATATCGATATTTTTTTGGGTTCACCTCTTATTAGGTATATTGATATGACACAAATTTACATCCCTATTCATGACCACGTGGTGAGTGTGTCATATCTGATGAAATAAGTGGTTGCGTGGTCCCTAAGTCATATATATGAATGATGATAGGTGGTACAGTGGATGCCGGAGAGAGTAACTTAGAAAAACGCGGGGTACATTTTGGGACGGACTATAATTGGGAACCCGTTTTTTGTGAAGAGAGGAAATTTCTTTGACATTAACAAAATATTAGAAAGAATGGGTTAAAATAAAATTTAACAGTCAATAGTTTTAGTTATATACACGTCTAAAGCTAAATTTGGTTAAATATTTAGTTAGAAATATTGCGTTAAAGTATATATTATAATGTGGTACAGTCGAACTCACTCATTTTTTCGCGATTGTTACAGGGAGTGCCTGCCGAAAAACTGCGAATTTCGGGGTGCGGTTATATTGCAGAAACGAAAGTGTTTCATAAATTCTTTAATTTTTTTTAAAAATTCGTTTTATTATTTCTTGGAAACACCTTAAAAATTTTGTGTCACAGTCTTGGTGTGTCAAAATCTGTTCAATTGAGTTGATATTTTATGGAAATTTTCATTTAGAAATTAACGCAATAGGTTTATTTGAATATAAGTAGAAACAGAGTACCAAAAATTTCCTTTCTTTTTTTTTATAATTATTCTAAACAATTTCTACATGATCAAATATATAGAGAAAGAATTAAAAAAAAAAAACAATTACGCAATACCAAATGTATTTCAAGACTATTATAGACGACAAATCAATTCTAGAAATTGAACACGCTATTTGAGACATTTTTTGAAGTTTTTATATAAAGCCATCATATCCGCTCCGAATGCTCCTGCCTAAAAATCACAATATCGTTTTTAGGATTTTTATTACACTATTGTTTAATTTTAAGTTAGTAAATTTAAGAATATCGTAATTAGCAATACCTTAATTCCAGTAGTAAATTTTAAAAAAGTATATGTGCTTGTATTCAGCAGTGCAGTCACTCCATGAGATGAGAATATAAAAACCGCAGCTGGTATCATTTATAAAAGTTTTAGCTAGATTGAGCAAATTTAGGCTCTACATGCTGTCTTGTTTTGTTTCTTAAGTTTTGATTTATCCTATTATATTAAATTAGCTAAGACGTTGGGAAAAGTATACCCGGCAATACTATCTTAAAAAAATTTGTTACCGGTAATTTTTCTAAAGCTAACCGCACCGTGTGGTTTAAACTTCAGCTCGATAGGAACCAGTTTTATGATTTAGTAATCGTAACAAGTAATATTTTTCTGTTATAATTTCACTAAACCAATAAAACCTGCTACTTTCGGACCATACCTTTAGTTAATTCAAGTCATCTGTTCATTCAGTAATAGCGGATTTTTTTTTATCACAGAATGGAGACAGCTGATTTAAGTTAACCCGAACCACATTGTGCCGCTACTTGTAAGAAAAATGCCCTGAAATTTGTCGTTAAAATGCTGCATGTTTAATTTTGGCATTTGGAAGGTTTTAGGCTGGCTATTGGTTATTATTGTCATCTGAATATTGTTATTGAACTCGTTTATAAGGCAAAGTTTACCCAGCTTTCTAACATGAGGGTTTTATACAAATTGATGAGCTTTTATATAAGCTAACTACAGCTATTTATGAAATATTCATATTAGTTCACGTCTTTAACTGTTGTTAGTGTCATCTAAACTCTAATCGAGAAATTACTAAAATTACATATTGAACATTAACACAACACCAACATGACACTAAAATCTATCTTATGTTAATTAAAGGAAGATATTACGTTTAGAATTATTAAGTTTATACACTCTTGAAGGGCCACACCATATATATATATATATATATATATATATATATATATATATATATATATATATATATATATATATATATATGTATATATTTATATATTTATATAATAATATAACTCTGCGATTTTTCCTGAGTTTGTTTTAATACGAAGTATGGCATGCGGTTACCGTGCAACAGCAAAAGATCTTATCTGTTGAGCGCCCAGTTTTTATTGCGTATTTTTAATTTCCTGGCGGTATTTCTTGAAATTGGTTTATTCACCTGGTTTAGTAATAGTACACAATAGTTTCGGTAGATCACCATACATCACAATTTTTTTGACGTTAAAATTTGTTTTGGCATGTTTTTCAGAGCCTCATTGGCATCTAACCACTGCGACAACGTCACCGGTTGTACAAATTCCACTTTTCATTCCCAATTGCGATCCTATTCAAAAATCCTTATTTCTTCTGTCAAGAAAAGCAGATTTGCAAACGTCTCATCATGTCCTTCCTGTTAATTCATAGAGAACTCATTTATCCAACTTTTTTAGTTCCTCCAATTGATTTCAATGTCGAACGACGGTTGAATGACTAACTCTGCGTTCCTTAACGATCTCACGAACTGTATATCCTGGATTTTCTTCAATCCTGTTTTTTAAAACAGACATCAATGACTGAGGGTGCATGCCCGCGAGGCAAATTGTCTTAATTCGTGTCCCAGCACGAAACTCTTCGAACCAACATCTTGTCGTCTTTTTATTTGTAGAACTTTCCACAAAAGCAGTTGCGTGTTGCCTCGGCTGTATTATAATTGAATTTACATTCATGTAAGTAAATTACACAAATGTCTTTGTTTTTAATCATTGTTCTAACATTCATTTCTACACCTGAGACTACAATAGATAACTAAGGATATAAGTATTAAACCAGGCATGGGACGTGCATTTTTCACATAGCATTTTAACTTCCTCTTTAATTTTTTGGAGTTCAAAAAATTACAAGTACCTACGAAGAGTTCAAGAAAATTAAAGAAAGACAGCAATCTAATTGTATAATTTTTCTACTAACATAATCTCAAACTTCTCTTTACGGATAAAAAACTGCCCGGTACAATAAGTTAACGATATCTATCATTTTATATTCGTGCAACTGAGTACATGGTAAAGCAAAAAATTTGAATTAGATGTTAACTTAATAATTTAGTAAATATACGCGATATTTATTAATTTCTTTTTATACAAAATACTACAGATATTTGAATGGGTAGAAGAGTTTTGTAAAAACACATCACACCTTATTTACTTTGTTCAACGCTTAAACAAAAATTGCGTTATAACTGTCAGTACAAATTGCCGGAGAATTCTGATGATATATTGTTCGTTTACCGTGTTTGAACGCTAGCTGTAGGAATCAGGTCTACCTAAACTTCTGGTAAAATACCCTTCCGAATATATCATTTTAAATCATAACGTTTTTAGTACTTTAAATAGATTTTATTGTTAACTAAATTTTTTATAAATCATCATAAACCTATTCCAGGCGCTTAAAATATTATAATTTAATATGATGGTATTGTTTTTTTTACGAGTGCATTTTTTTAGGCATTTCTAATGATGCATTAGCAAAAACTCTTTCTCTGGAGTATACAAACTTGGCAAGTGTGTCGCAATGCTTTCAGAATACACAGAGGTTTATCTTTATATAAGGTGGGGCAACGTGTTTAAACCATTGTGTTTGCTTTATTTATTAGCACCTTTCATCATGTCGAACGAGGTTGAACTAAATGTTACATTTTATATGCTTGATAATATGATTTTCAAAATAGTGATCTTTCTTAATTTATTATTAAAAATCAAAATTTGTTTATAAACTAACCAGTTGTATAAACTCCGCCTAATACACGATATAGGTCATCTTGTGATTTTTATACGAACGCAGGAACTAAATGTGACTTTGGCTTTTCATTTATTGAAAATAGAGGTAAAATTAGAATATTTTTAGAAATTTTTTAATATAAAATGCAGTTGTATCTTCATCTTTACTTTTCTATTCTACTAAGGACTAAAGGTTAACTAAATTTATGAAGCATTTTCATCATAAGTTACATTTAAACAGAACGGTGATGAAATATGAAATTTTTCAGTTTACAATATAAATCTAAAAGAACCTTTTAGTCTTATTTTCACATGAAAAAGAGGTGACCAAAAATAAAACCACGACTTCCATTTATTGCAAATAGATTCGAAATTGAAATAGGATTTTCTGGTTTAACTTCTAACCTAGGAGGCAACCTTTATAGCTTGGGTTGCATAAAAAAGACTTCTTGAGATTGGGACATGTCCAATTGGAGTAACTTTCCGACAGTTTACTTACAGTTGCACGATTATAACGCTGTATCTGCTCTAAGCTGAAAGATCCTTGAAGATGCAAGTAACTCCAATATGACATGGACTAATCCCAACGACCATGATTTCTCATTTGCCACTTGTACTGAATAATAAAAGCTTACTGTTTTGCCTTTTTTCCTATTTTTTTAAAAATCTGATTAAATCACATTTAGTTTCTCAATTTTCTGATCTATAAGTAGTTGAAATGTATATAAATTATTTTTGATCATAGGTAGTATAATTTTTGACCTTTTTTTTTTAATTTTTACTAGATGTTTTTCCGAACTCACTTTACAATTTAGATTTTTGTTTTTCTTTTCTTATTCACAATTATTTTTCTAATATAAAATCAGAAATCTGTGTTCCATACTTATGATTTTATTGTCATACTGTATTGTATTTTTCTAAAAAGTATTTTTTGTTATGATTGTAGACCATTTCCAATTTTCTGTACACTTAGATTAGATAAACAAAAAAAATTGTACTGTCAAACTGGTGTTAATAGAATATTCGGTGGTGTTTTGCTATCGATATCCATTTTATAATGTGTTTTGATTTTACTAAATCTTTACATTTTACTAGTCAAACTAAATAACGATTAACTTTCGATCTACTGGATTTCATCACCTTCATAATTGTTTTTAAAGAATGTCATCGGTCTTTGAACCGATTTGAAAAACTACAGAAAAAACCTAAATATACCTAAGATTAACTAATTTCTCAAAACTAGAACACCTTTGGCCGAAGTAATTAACTTTTACATACCTAGCAACCCAAAAAACCCCTACATTCCATCTTTCAGAATATTTGGTTAAAAAAACAGGATTTAATTAAGTTTAGAAATTTTGGATCTGCCATTTTGAATTTTTAAAACCTAACTTTGAATACATAATTAGTAACTCAAAAAACCCCTGGATAGCAAATTTCAGAATATTTTGGTTGAATAGGAAGAAATTAAACTAATTGCGAGTTTTCGCCCACCATACTGGATCCGCCATTTTAAATTTTTAAAATGTGACATCGAATTCGTAATTAGCGACCCCAAAAAACGTTAAATATTGTTACAAAAATCGTTGAATATGAAAAAATATGAGAAACGAGAAATAACCTGGGGACGAGGGTTAAATCCCGGGTATACTTATTTATTAATTGGTCTAACTATATTTGGCCTGGCCACGTACCTAGGTAGTAGTTGTTTGCAGCAATGCAATAACGTCTGTGGTAGCACTATCGCGTTGTCTAAAAAGTGCTGTGAAATACAAAAATGTGTGTTTTGGCACTTGGACAGTGTTGACGGGTATTATGACATCCTCGCCGATATGCTTGGGATATGGAAAAAGGGTAAAATCCCTACTGAGGCCCCTACGATAAATATATATATATATATATATATATATATATATATATATATATATATATATATATATATATATATATATATATTTTATATATACGGTGGCGTGCAAAAGTTTCCGGCCAGTGACATTTCGTACTCTAGTTTATTAAAAAAAAAAAGACTAATGATTTTTAATCATTGTGAGATGTGAGTATGAGATATAGGAAACAAAATCATATAGTAAAAGAATATTTATGTTTTTGAATATATTTATTATTATTATTCTTATATTTATATGTGCAAAAGTTTCCGGCTACTTTGTACTACGAGAAAAATTATTAGTCTATATGCTCTATAATAGACTTAAATTATATTTTTGTGTTAATATTTTGTAGCCATACCCTTTGCAGCGATAACAGCCGCATAACGATGTAGCATTGACTCAATTAATCGATTAATACAAGCAGGTGAAATTTTATCCATTCTTCCTTCAATGATTGAATAATGCGGCTTTATTTGAATATGTATGCTTTCGAACTTGATCTAGCATTTCTCATAAGTGTTCTATTGGGTTCAAGTTTGTGATTGAGATTGCCAGCTTAAAACTCTCACATTTGAAGCAGAAAACTACTGTTTTAACAACTTAGATGTATATTTGGGGTCATTATTCTGCTGAAATATCCAATTCTGCGACAATTTTTCTTCAACATATGATAACAAATTGTTTTCTAAAATGTCCTTGTAAATATCAGCGTTCTTATTTCCGTTGATCTCGAGCAATGGACCGACTCCTTGTGCAGAGAAAATTCCCCAAACCATCACACTTCATTCACCGTGTTTTACAGTAGGAAGTTGGTACCGAACATCATTTCTCGTACCAATAGGACATCGTACATGTTGTCTACCATCGCTTCCAAAAAAATTAAATTTAGATTCGTCTGAGAAAGCTACTTTTTTCCAATCTTTGATTGTCCAATTTAGGTGATCTTTGGCAAATTGTAATCGGGCCTTCTTATTCTTTTTACTGATTAATGGTTTTTTAATACCTATACGGCCAAAAAGTCCCACATCATGTAGTCTTCGTGTCACAGTACTACGACTAACATTAGCTAGGTTTTCATCGTTTAGCTCGCGTGCAATTTCGGCAGCAGTTTTCTTGACATCCGCAGTTGATTTGCGTTTAATGATGCGATCTACTTTTTTAGACGTTTTTGTTGGTCTTCCACTACGATCTTTTAAACCATATCCACAACGGTATTTTACAATAATATCGTTCACGGTTGATTTACCTATCGATAATAATGAAGCAATCTCACTAGAAGGCTTTCCTTCTTTTGAAAATTTTATTACTCTCTCACGAATTTGGATTTGCATATTCCGAGCCATGTTTATGCTCCCACGACCTTTTATGAACTAAATGTCAACATTCAATGCGCTATTATTCGTAAATACGTCTTTAAACGTCCTACTGCGTCAATGTATATTATGTGGCCGGAAACTTTTGCACATATAAATATAAGAATAATAATAATAAATATAGTCACAAACATAAATAATATTCTTTTACTATATTATTTTGTTTCCTATATTTCATATTCACATCTCATAATGTTTAAAAATCATTAGTATTTTTTTAATAAATTAGAGTACGAAATGTCACTGGCCGGAAACTTTTGCACGCCAATGTATATATATATATATATATATATATATATATATATATATATATATATATATATATATATATATATATATATATATATATGTATATGTATATATATGTATATGTATATATATGTATATGTATATATATGTATATGTATATATATGTATATGTATATGTATATATATATATATATATATATATATATATATATATATATATATATATATATATATATATATATATATATATACATCTACTTAATTTAAACTACATGGGAAAACTGAAATCGATTGTGAGGGGATTCCCCTAATTTCCAGTCTAATACATCTGGGATTCACACAAACTGTAGGTGCCTTTGATTTACCTACAACGCATTGCGTATCGCGTCTAAAGGTTAAGGACTTTGTAGTTGTTTGTTTATTGTCACAAGTACAACATACCTACGTTCTATTTTACTTTATGTGGTTCATATAAGTATGTAAACGTTTTTTTTTACGTATATGTACCTACATTTTAAAATGCCTTCTAAAAGAAACCATATTATACTAACAATAAACCAAAAGTCTGATATATTAGAAAGACTAGTTCTTGGTGAAAGCGGGAAAGTGTTGGCAAATGAATACGGAGTAGGAACATCCACAATTTCGGATATAAAAAAGAAGCAAGGGAAAATCAAAAAGGTATGTATATACGATTTATTTTAAAGATAATTTTGGACATTCACTATGGACGTGTAACTTCTTTTAGATTTATTTCCAAATGTAATTCCGGTCCTGGCGTCAGAAAATCCTTACGAAAAGCCGAATATCCAGAAATGGAAACTCATTTGTATACATGGTTTTGTACGCAACGATCAAGGCACGTTCCAATTTCCTACGAAATTTTATCAGACAAAGCAGCCCTGCTAATCGTTGATAACGCTTTGAGCCATGGAACTATAGAAGAGCTGACTAGTGAGGATGGACAGTTTACAACATTATTTCTTCCACCAAATTGTACTGCACTTTTGCAGTCTATGGACCAGAATGCAATCAGACTGACAAAATTATGTTATCGGAAAAGTCTTTTAGCCCATATTTTATCAAATAATGAAGAGAACCTTGTTAGGTTATTAAAAAGCATTAACCTAAAAGATGCTGTATGTCTACTATGCAATTCATGAGAACAGTCTCCCCTGAAGTTTTGAAAAAGTGCTGGCACAAAATTATGGCTTATGTGGCAGATACCAACCCAGACACTGAATATGATGCTGAAGATCTGATTCATCTGAGTGAATTGCGGCACAATTTACTTTCCACGAATGAAGAAATGAAAGGCAAAGCCTGAAATTTTTCTTTTAGTATTTTTATGGTTAATTCGTAAATATTTAACAGATGTTTCAGATATGCTGTATGTTCTCACTGAGCAGAATCTCACGAACGTGGAAACATGTAATTGGCTTGAAAATGATGGAGATTTGTTACCACTGGAAGACATAGATGATACAAATGAACAATACGAGAGTGATAATGAAGGTTCAGAGTTAAATACTAATACAAACCACACTGTTAAGAACACTATGAAGAATGATGAGGCAGTTAAAAGTTTCAATGTGTACAAGAGATGGGCAGAATAAAATGATATCCCTTTAAGTGATGTTCTTGTACTTAAAAAGGTTAAAAGAAATTGCTTTTATGATGAATCAGAGAAGGGTCAAGCAAACAAAAGTTACAAAGTTTTTTACAAAATAAGATAAAACTTGATAAGATATGCTTCTGTTTTAAATATTATTCTATGTATGTACTATTTTTTAGTTGTTTCGTATTAAATGATTCGTTTTTTAATATAAATAATGTCCTGGTTCAGTAATTCGAATTATTTACTAATTCGGATCACCGCGGTTTTAATTAGTTCGGATTATCGAGGTCGTACTGTATATATATATATATATATATATATATATATATATATATATATATATATATATATATATGTATCTATATGTATATACATATATATACATAAATATATAATATATTTTATATATATATATATATATATATATATATAAATATATAATATATATATTATATATATATATATATATATAATATATATATATATATATATATATATATATATATATATATATATAATATATATTATATATTTATATATATATATATATATATATATATATATATATATATATATATATATATATATATATATATATATATATATATATAATATATATATATATATATATATATTTATATATGTATATATATATATATATATATATATATATTATATATATATAATATAATATATTATATTATATTTATATATGTATATATATATATATATATATATATATATATACATATATATATATATATATATATATATATATATATATATATATATATATATATATATATATATATATATATATATATATATATATATATATATATATATATATATATATATATATATATATATATAATATATATATATATATATATATATATATATATATATATATATATATATATATATATATATATATATATATATATATATATATATATATATATATATATATATATATATATATATATATATATATATATATATATATATATATATATATATATATATATATATATATATATATATACACATATATGTATATATATATATATATATATATATATATATATATATATATATATATATATATATATATATATATATACAGTAATACCCCGCTTTACGCGAGGGATACGTTCCGAAAAAAATCGCGTTAACTGAAATTCGCGTATATCGAGGTTTATGATTAAACATAGTCAAAATTTAATACAAAAAAATACAAATCATTTTAATCAATCACTTTAATTCTAAGAACACTTTATGCAATACATACTCTTATTTTTTACGGAAAAATACATCTATTGTCTTTTGGGTAACGTTTTGTTTACGTTCTTGTAAAATACGTTCATAACACCCAACACTGTTTTTAATTGTTTGACACACGGTCAAGACACGGTCATCATTATTGTCTATACTCTGCAATATGTCCAAACCTGAATAAATTTTTGAAAGTGCATTTTGTATTTCCCCTGAAGATAAAACTTTCTCTTCTACTTGTTCTTCCTCATCGTAGATAGGATTATTCTGTAACTCGATCAGATCTTCATTGCTAATAGGATCGTCGTGCGTTGCTACAAGTTCTACGAGATCTTCTACCGTGACATCTTCAAGTTCAGACCCCTCAATCATTGCAGCAATGTCTTCAAGCACTTGTCTCTGCATCTGGACAATTCTTCTAGGTGCTTCCACTACATCTGGCCAAAGATTACGCCACACCCCATTCATACAACTCATTTTAACTTCCTTCCAAGCCTCTTCTATGTTGTGAATAGACTTCATAATGTTGTATGACTTCCACCACTCTCGCATAGACTGTCTTCCTTCCCCGTCAGTTTCATGAATTAGTTGGCTAAAAGTGCGGCGATGGTAATAAGCTTTGAAGTTTGCTATTGCTCCCTGGTCCATAGGTTGTAATATTGACGTAGTGTTTGGTGGAAGGAACTTTACGTACACTTTTAAGTCTCTGGGCGTATCAAGTGAGGTTGGATGTCCTGGGGCATTGTCTAAGAGTAATATAACTTTAGGTTCAAGCCCATTTCTGTCACAGTATGATTTGACTGATGGGCAAAAAAAACTATTAGAATACCATTCTTGAAAAATTTCCCGTGTAACCCACGCCTTTCTGTTTGATCGCCACACAACTGGTAGACTTGTCTTGTCTGTGCCTCGCATTGCACGGGGTGTTTCTGAATGGTACACTAGTAAAGGTTTCAGTTTGAAATCACCAGTGGCATTACCACCCAGCAGAAGTGTTAGTCGATCTTTCGCAGCTTTGAAACCACTGGCTTGACGTTCTTCCTTAGAAATGAATGTTCGAGATGGCATTTTTTTCCAGTAAAGTGCGGTCTCATCAACATTGAAGATGAGACAAGCAGGAATTTTCTCTCGTCTAACGAAGTCTTGAAACTTGTCTGGAAACTCAGCTGCAGCTTGAATGTCCGCGCTGGCCGCCTCGCCTGTTATGTGGATATTGTGAAGATTAGAACGCTGCTTGAACCGATGGAACCAGCCTCTGCTGGCAGCAAAAGTCGGAGTGGCACTCCCTTCTCCTTCTTTTGTTTTCAGCATCTCATACAAAGATTTTGCTTTTGTGCATATGAGATCTTGACTTAGTGGTGTGTTCTTCTTATTCAAATCTTCGATCCAGACTGACAGTAATTTCTCCATTCTTTCTAAGATAGATGATCTCGAACGAGAAAGTTTTGTTGCACTTATAGGTGTTGAACCTTCGCTGGAGATTTTAATTTTTTCCCGATTTTTATAAATCGTTCTCACAGTCGATTCTGAGAGTCCAAAATCTCTCCCAACAATTGTTGCTTTGCCTCCATTTTCCATTCTTCTTAACACTTTCATCTTCAATTCCAAAGTGACGCTTTTACGCTCTTTTTTCTTTACAGGCGGCATTTTTAACGTAGGGTTAAATTATGTATGTATGTATCTCCAATAAATATTAAAACAAAACTGCCAGCCGACCGAACTAACATTACGGAACAAATGAACACACGAAACGAACGAGGAAATCCCCATAGAACAAAGTCGAAGGACAGGGAATTCTCAATTCTTCAAAGAGAATATTCAGAGAAAGCGGGGATCCCCCCGCGACCATAGAGAAGTTAATGACTACATGAGCGCGAAATTTGAAATTCGCGTTATAGTGAAACCGCGCGTAACGGGGTCGCGCTAAGCGGGGTATTACTGTATATATATATATATATATATATATATATATATATATATATATATATATATATATATATATATATATATATACACACACACACACATATATGTATATATATATATATATATATATATATATATATATATATATATATATATATATATATATATATATATACACACATATATGTATATATATATATATATATATATATATATATATATATATATATATATATATATATACCCAAAACTGACCAGCAACTTTATTTCCTTGGAGCATCGAAGAATGTTGGGCGATTTGAGCTTATTCTACAAGCATTTTCCTAGAAAATGTTTAATGGTAAACTTTCTAATTCTTTTCAAAAAGGTACATGTTAGAAATACACTTCGCACTAACACTTCACATCCCTAGGAAGTTCAGCTTATTACTCCTCATACAAACTTTTTCAACCAATCTTTTATATGGAGGACCTCATTCCTTTGGAATGGTTTGCCCAGGACTGTTTCCCACGGAGTACAATTTACAGTGATTGAAGACCGACGTGAATCGTTCTTCCGCACACGTGTCGCTCCTGTAGCGCTTTAGGAATTCTCCTGCAGCACGTGTTCTAGGCCAATAGAAACGAAATAAGTTGTCTGATGTGTCTTTTTTTTCAAATTAAAAATATTGTTAGTGAAATTGGATTGAGTGGCTAGATAAAAAAGGAACAGCTTGTAATATATTTTTTGTTTTCTGTAGATTGTAGTCAGGATGGTCACGTGTATGGGACAGACTTTTGTTTTTAACTTAACTATTGGAGCTTATAATAAACTTTCCCAAAACTGTTATTTTTTAGCTGTTTAGTTTAAGAACTAACACTTAAGCTGAAAAGTTTTTAGTCTAGCTACTTAAAAACACATTTTTTGTGCAAAATTCAACTTTATTCATCAACATAATCCCCTTCAAGAGCGATACAATCAGTCCAACGCTTTTCTAACATTTCTATACCTTTCTTGTAGAAGGATTAGTCTTTGCCTTCAAAATAGGCCTCAGTTTCGGCGATAACTTCTTCATTGGAGCCAAATCTCTTTCCCGCGAGCATTTTCTTGAGGTGTGCGAATAGATAATAGTCGCTGGATGCCAAATCTAGAGAATACGGTGGATGAGGAAGCAATTCGAACTTCAATTTCATGCAATTTTACCATCGTAACCATTGACTTGTGACACGGTACAGTGTCTTGATAAAAGAGCACTTTTTTCTTGTTCATTTGAGGCCGTTTCTTTGAGATTTCTACCTTCAAACGTACCAATAACTTTATATAATATTCGCTATTGATGGGTTTTCCCTTCTCAGCATAGTGAAAATTATTCCATGGGCATCCCAAAATACAGAGGCCAAAATTTTTCCAGCCGACTGCTGTGTCTTTGGTCGCTTCGGGCTGCTTTCACTGGCTGCTGTCCACTCAGCTGAGTGCCGATTTAATTCCAGTGTGTAGTGGTGGATCCATGTTTTATCCATTGTCACATATCGCATGAAAAAATTATTTTTATTGCGTTTAAACAGGTCCAAACGGCGCTCAGAATCATCATGTTGTTTTTGCTCCACTCTGAGCAAACGCGGTACCCATTTCGAATAGAGCTTTCTCACGCCAAATGTTCATGCAAAATATGACCAGCACGTTCTCTTGATATCTTTAGGGTGTCAGCTATCTCACGCAATTTGACTTTACGGTCATCCAAAACAATTTTGTGGATTTTTTTTATGTTGTCCGGTGTAACCACCTCATTTGGGCGTCCAGAGCGTTCAGCATCATTTGTGACTGTACGACCGCTTTTAAACTTAACATGCCAGTAAATGATGAGTGATTTTCCAGGGGCAGAGCCCCGTAACACATATCAAGCCATTGCTTTGTTTGAACAGTATTTTTTCTCGTCAAAAAACAGTGTTTAATCAACACACGAAATTCGATTTTTTCCATTGTTTTGAAAATATCAAAAGTAGCGTCTCTAAAACCACTGTTACTTGTAAACTAATCGTCGAAATGTCATGAAATTTTGACACGTATCGTTTGAAGGTTGGTACTTCCTAAAAATCTAATGGATTTTTTGAACAGGGCGACATCTATATGTCAGACTAAAAACTTTTCAGCCTAAGTGTTATATGTTGAGTTCTTGTTACTGTGAACCGATAACCATATTATGAAACAAAAACATGTTTAAAAATTTTTAGGAATAATATAGATTTGAGGCGTAGCAAAGAGGGATGCATGTGCCATTTTCCGCCCCCTATGGATTTAGAAACGGAAGTACCTCAGTCATCGATTGTTTAGATTTACGTGTTGCCAGGAGCTTAAGGATTTAGATTTTCAGTGCAATAGGGTCTTTGTTTCGTCAATCGGTTTTGCTCCCCGATTGTCGTTTGACGCCTTCCCCTATAAGTAACTTCATCTTCGGTATTCCACGTTTTTCCTTTAAAAAAAACCTTTGTACCCCCCTGTTTCTCGATCGATTGATTGATTGATCGAATCAGAAGGCTTCTTGCATTCCTTTGTAATTCAGTTCCGAAGGCCTATAGAGCAATTATAATTTACTACTGTCGATAGGCTTATTTGTTCTAATCTAGGAAAGTGCACAAGAATAATTGTTAAAAAGGACTGTGCATATTATATAAAAATTCGTGAGCCATGTCATTCTGTTTTAAAAAATTTAAACTGATATTTACATATAAAGAAGCATTAAATGAAAATATTTCAGTGGCTGGCAAACCTTATACAGTCGGTCAAGTAAGAACGTGCTTGCTCGTATTCTTGAAAAAAATGTGTTTCGAGAAAAATTTTTGCCATCAATATATTCTTTGGTATGCTAGCAACGGTGCAATTACCTTACTCGTCTCCTGCATTAATAATCGCTTGGCATCTTCGAGGCATGCTGCCGAGATTTTCTGCATACTAGGGCGGCAATGATCTCCAAATTTTTCGAATTTCACGAAACAACCGAGTCAAAGTCCTCAGAGTCTTCTCTTTACAAGGGACCAAACGTTTTCAATAGAGTTGGCGTCTGGCGATTGTGAGGGCCACTCTAGTACCTTATCGTGGGCCCAAGCGACCCGCTTTGTGACGTGATTTTCGCCCAGCAAAGGTTTCTTCAAGATGCTTCGGAATTTGACATCATGAGCACGAAGATGTTGTCGAATGGTCTCACCGGACACATTCAAACCCGATTTTCTTAATTTTGCCGCTCCTTGACGCAGCGTCAATTTCCCACAACGTTAAAGTCCCGTGAAAACAAAGACACGATTCGTTTTGCAACTTTTGAATGACTTTACCTACCGAGTCATGTTTTGGCAAGTCGTCGACATTTTTTGTCTCGTTAAAATTGTTTACCTACTTCTTCACAAACGATACCGACTTTTTAATATATTTAGCACCGCGGAATGTGTCATTTTAAGCCCCTTTGGATGGGAACAAAGAAAGACTGAACCGACGCGCAAACAAGTGACTCATTTTGGAATTTACGTGATTTCGTAGTAGGCAAAGGTTTCCTCTGCCGTTTTGAATCGCTAGAATTGTGCCCACCAAAGATGAATTATCGCGGCCACGTTCTTACTTTACCGACTGTGGTTATCTATTGGGAGGGACTGAGGGTCTAGCCTTACTTCCATGGTGAAACTGCCCCCGATAGGAGTAGTATAGCAAACGCGCTTCTGTGACTGCGGATGGCCTCTTTTCATCCAGCAGTTACCAAAGCCGAAGACTTGAACTGGATTTACCCTTGAACTCCTGAAAAATCTGTAAGAAGTGCTGAAACTTCCTGAAACTCGTACAAGAAGTAGTCGACAATGACGTCACACGTCCAGTGGTTGTTGAACAGTGCCCTTTTGGCACTCAATGGCCTGCAAGAGGAATTCTGACGTCACACTCGCATATGTATATAGTAATAGGTTGTTAAAATGAATAAAGTTAAAAAAAGTGATGTCTGTTGTAGGATTCGAACCTACATATGTTGTGTTCCAAAGTGTAAAACCAGGGACTTAACCACTGAGCCACAGAGGTTTCGTATGAGAAAGTGTAATAGTTGTGATGACAAAAAAAGGTATCCGAAGAACTCCTGAAAGTCCGCGATAAGTGCTGAAATTGGCTGAAACTCGTACAAGAAGTAGTCGCCAGTAGTAATTGGTCCAGTGGATGTATCAGTGCCCATTTGGCAATATTAGTTGTCGAAAAGGAGTAAAAATAGGTGTAAATAGATGTGAATAGGTGTAAGTGTGTGTAACCTTCTTAGTTAAGAGCCTGCAAGTAGTCGTCAATGACGTAATTTGTCCAGTGGCTGTTGAACAGTGCCCTTTTGGCAAGTTTAGATGTTGAAAATGTCGTTATAGAGGCAGAATCGGTGTAAATAGGTGTAAAATAGGTGTGAAATAGGTGTAAATAGGTGTGAATAGATGGCTTAAGAGCCTGCAAGAAGTGGTCGTCAATGACGTCACACGTCCAGTGGATGTTGAAACAGTGCCTTTTTGGCAAGAGATTAGGGTTAAACGGTATGTTTATCGTAACAGTAAATGTTTTACCGTAACGTTATACGGTGTTTGTCAATAGAGCCGATATTAGCAGAGTATCTTAACTTCATTAAAACTCCCTTAAACTTCCATTTGAGGAGAAGTTGTGTAGAGGCTCGTTGGGTAAAGGTGAAGCTTTAGGTAATATTTATGTGTAAAATGTGTGCAAAAAGGCCTTATTAGCGTGTATATTCGAGGTAAAAATAGGTAAACGTTCCCCTATTTAGTTGTTTGGCGCCGTAAAGTCGGTAAAAAACTATAAAAAGTAAACAAATGGAGCCGTAAGTCTGTAAAAATGTAGAAGATAAGGCTAAATGTAAACAAAATGTTTGAATAATGTGTGATTCATGGTACTTTCTGTTTGTAAAATTCAGTAAACAAGTGCCTCGTTAGGTCACAAACTAGATAAGAAGGGTCAAAAATAGCTGATAAGGAGTTGCTTTGAACGCATAGAAGTGTTGTAAAATTGGTGATATTTACTAAAGGTGGTAAAATAAGTATGAAATGAGCTTAAATTAGTCTAGTTGGACCTCGTTGAAATGAGTTTGAACTCGTTGGATTTTACTATAATATACTATATGAGATGAAAGCAAGTTAAATAAGTAATATTTGTCAAGAATAGTAAAAATAAGTATGAAATGAGCCTAAATGAGTCTCAACCGAGTTTGGAGGAAATAGTTTGAACTCGTTGGCTTGTAATAATATTAAAATATATATGTAGAGATGAGCCTAGCCTAGCCTAGCCTAGTTTGGCCTCGTCGAATTGTTTGTAACTCCTTGGTTGTTATTTGTATATTATGAGAGGAGAATAAAACACAAGTATGAGCACAGATTTAAGACAATATATTAAGAAATTCTAAAAATAATACAAAAATGTTACTAAATTAAGTAGATACAAGAACTATATTAAAAGAATAATATTACTATAATATGCTATAAGAAGAAGAAGATGAGAGAGCGAGTTAAATAAAACACAAGTTATATTTGGCAAAAATAGTAAAAATAAGTATGAAATGAGCTTAAATTAGTATAATTTGTCCTCGTTGAAATGAGTTTGAACTCGTTGGATTTTGCTATATGTTATATGATGATGAATGAAAAAATAGTAAAAAATAAGTATGAAATGAGCCTAGATTAGACTAAAACCAACGAGTTTGGAGGAAAATGGTTTGAACTCGTTGAGTTGTAATAATAATAATAATAGTAAAATTTTAAAATGTAAGAAATGAGATGAGCCTAGCCTTTTACCGTATTTCGTTGTCGTAACGTTAAATGTAAACGTAAAAGTTATTGTTCTCAAGTTAGTATATTATGTATGAAATGAACCTAGATTAGTTTAATTTGGCCTCGTTGGATTGTAATAATAATAGTAAAAATATATATGTGTTAAAATGAGATGGGTCTAGCCTAGCCTAGTTTGGACTCGTTGTATTTTGCTATATGGGGTGAAGATCAGAGCGAGAGAGAGAGTAAAATAAAACACAACTATGAGCACATAGAGAAATATATTAATATTACGGAAATAAATGTTATTTACAAAAAAAAAGAGTAAAATAAAAAAATATTAAATTAGTCTAGCCTAAATGAGTTTCAATAAAACTCTTTGAAATGTATAGTTATGGAAAAAAAAATGTTACTAAAAAACATACAAGTATGAGCAAGAGTTAATAAATAAAATTTAATAACGTATGTGTAAAATAATTTCGTTTGTTGCTATTATTGTTGCTATTGTTGTTGCTAATTTAAATGCTTAAAAGTACAAAATATCTATAAAACAATATATTTTGTTTGTTTCTATAAGAGATGATGAGAGAGAATGAAATACAAGTATGAGCAGAGATATAAGAAAATATATTAATAATTCTAAAATAGTACAAAATGTTACAATATGTTACAAAATCTACATAAATTTATATTGTTAAAATAATTCATTCAAGTCATCTATTTCCTTGTCTTTCGTTGGCTTCTCTTTCGAGTCCTTTTCTTTCTTTACTGGAAAAATAAGAAGAAGGTGAATGTTTTTAACCATCTTTTGTTTTAAATAGATTCTTAATTTCACATGCCAAACATCTTTCATTATACAGATCTGTTTCTCCTTTACATTTGGGACATTTTATTTGTACAACAACTGGCATTTTTAATGGTAGTTTTTTCTCTTAGACACTTGTTATGTGTTAGGTGGTAACAACTAAAATAAACATACAAGTAGGGGTTAGAGTTAATAAATAAATTTAATAAAAGCATAGGTTGAGGTAAATAAAGTATGTGCAAAAATAATTTTTATTCTACAAGAACAAAACATTTCCAAAATGTTAATAAAATGAATACAATATTTGTTCAAAAAAAAAACTAGAGATCAGACAAGGTTCTCCTCCATAAAAACTGAATATTACAAAAACAACCTGTATGAAATGAGCCTCGTCTAATTTGATCAAATCTTCTTTACAACTACTATATATGCATTAAAAAGGAGAAAATTTGAATAACTATGAATTGTCTAAATTATTGACTGACTTAAAAGTACAAAATATCTATAAAACAATATATTTTATTAAATTAACTAAAAATTCTAATCTTAAGAGAGATGTAAATAATAATTTGCCTTGTACGAAATGATACCAAACAACTAAAACCCAGTTGTTATAAAATTAAATGAGAGTTCAACAAATTTGATAAGAAAGATCAAATTTTTGTCGATAAGAGGATGTAAAATGTATTGGATAAAGTACAAATTGCAATGTATAATATTCTTTACTATAACTATATATTTGATGAAAAATATTAAATGTGAATTGCTTAATAGAATGTATAAATGAGAGAGTTCAGTAAAAACTGATAAGAAAGGTTAAAATTAGTTGATAAGAAGTAGATTCAAATGCATTGAGAATGTCTTTACAACTACTACTTCTACTATATATTGAATAACTATGAATTATAATAATTAATTAAAAGTACAAAAATGTTTCAAAAAGACCATATATTTTACAAACTAACTAACTGAATTATAATCCAAAGAGATGATGAGAGTTTTGACTGGTACGAAATGACATCACCATCAAAAACAAATAAAATTAAATGAGAGTTCGACAAATTTGATAAGAAAGTTCAAATTTTTGTTGATAAGAGGATGTAAAATGTATTGGATAAAGTACAAATTGCTATGTATAAGTTTCTTTACTAATAACTATATAAATTCGAAAGCGAGAGAGAGAGAGTTCAGTAAAAACATATAAGAAAGGTAAAATATATGTGATAAGCTGTTGACTAAATGTACTGGAGAATGTACTAATTTCTACATCTAATAATAAATGGGATTAAAACATGAATATACATATTTTTTCTCTAAGATGGTTGAAAAGTGATCAAAAAGATCTAAATGGGAGTCAAAATGGTCTTAAATCTTGAAAAAAAAGACAGTAAACAGTCCTTATTGCATAAGAAGTGGTGAAAATAGGTGTTAAAAGGTTCTCATATAGTAGATATTAGGGTAAATTTGGGTTTGATAGTACAGGTTTTACAAATATGAGCTAGAGTTAATAAATAAATTTAATAAAAGGATAATTTAACACAATCCTACAAAAAGTTACATAAAATGTGAATAAAATAATGTCTAAGAGTATTGATTGGTTGAGGTAAATAAAGTATGTGCAAAATCATTTTTAGTCGTTTGTTTCATCCTACAAGGACAAAACCCTTCCAAAAATTTAATAAAATGAATGCAATATTTGTTCAAAACTAGATTAGACAAGGTGTTCCTCCATCAAAAATATAAAACAATATTTTTTACTAAAAAGTACTAAATAATTCCTTAATCCTAAGATGTAAATTTGCAAATAAATAACTAATATTTTGCTTGGTACGAAATGATACCAACAAAAAACAAATAAAATTAAATGAGAGTTCAACAAATTTGATTAGAAAGATCAAATTTTTGTCGATAAGAGTATGTAAAATGTATTGGATAAAGTACAAATTGCAATGTATAATATTCTTGACTAATAACTATATATTTGACGAAAAATATTAAATATGAATTGCTTAATAGAATGTATAAATGAGAGAGTTCAGTAAAAACAGATAAGAAAGGTCAAAATTAGTTGATAAGGTGTTGAGTAGATGTATGGAGAATTTAATGATTTAAACAACATTTAGATTTACCGTATTATCGTAATGTTAAATGTAATTGTAAAAGTCGTTTTTCTCAAGTAAAGTACAAATTGCAATTTAATAACTATATAACGAGTTCAACAAAAACAGATAAGAAAGGTTAAAATTAGTTGATCAGAAGTAGATTCAAATGCATTGAGAATGCAATAAGTTAAAGAGTAAAAAATTTACCGTATATCGTTGTCGTAACGTTAAATGTAAACGTAAAAGTTGTTTGTTCTCAAATTACTACTTAGTAATTCTGATATTTGTATAAATCAATATTTGTTTCCAAAAGAACAAAGATTTGAATAATAATAAACTAAGAAATAGTCTGTAAATATAATATGACTACTAAATAGTAATTCAAAACTTTGGAACTGCTGTTGTTGCTATTGTTGTTGATATTGTTGTTGGCAGAAGAAATATAAAAAAAAAATCAAATGGGTATCAGATGATTAATAGACTATATTTAATATATAAAACACACAAGTCTTATGCCGAGTCAATTACAATTTTGTTGGTTTGTTGTGTAAAGGTTCGTTCTAGTTAGTTTGAAAGCAAAAAATATGATCTTTTTAATATTTTAATCTGAAGATTTGAATGCATTATCGACAAATATGTTATTACTCCAAGAGTTATTCAAGTGAGTATTTTACTATTCACAGCTCATCTTAGTATCATTATTATAATTATTATATTCAGAGATATTTAGTTGGAAATAAAAAGGGAAAGGAGACGTATTCATGTATCAACTAAGTTGGGAATGTGGAATCTTTGGCACAATGATACTACTCAGTATATATCACCACTACACCAAACACTTTATTTTTGCACTCAACGCGCGTTTCGCTAACCATGTTAGCTTCATCAGGAGCGATGATTGACTGTCAATCATCGCTCCTGATGAAGCTAACATGGTTAGCGAAACGCGCGTCCAGTGCAAAAATAAAGTGTTTGGTGTAGTGGTGATATATACTGAGTAGTATTCATGTATGTTTGGAGGAGGAACCGACACAAGAAGTATGGGATGAAATTGCGAGGCTTCCTGTGAAAAAAGTTTTTTGCCTGGAAATGATGTAGTCTTAAATAAAATCCAAAAAACCTTATAAACATTGTTTTATTTTATAAACCAAATTATTACTAGGTTAAACTTATGACTATATACTAATAGATAAATCTTAATACTAATAATAGATAACTAATCTAGTGTGAGAAAGTTTGTACAGTTTGTACTACAATAGGTAAAAAGAGTCTTAGAGGTACAACAACAACAAACATATAGGTAAATAAAATAATTTATTCAGAATCGGAAGAATCGGAATAGACTAAATTTCTAGTACATCGATTATAATCATCAATTTCAATATCTGTTTGAGGTTGTGCACAATATTGTCGTTGTCCAAAGAATTGATCAGCGGGAATTTTATATTTTCCCGAAGAACCAAAATTGTTGGATTTTCTGATAAAACTATTCTTCAGACTTGTAATATTTCTTTCGATTGAGGCATTTACCAAAGGACATATAATTAATTGAGCAATTTTTCGATACTTTTCTAATAAAATATTTTCATCTGATATAAAATAAATAATTAGAGGCCCATTATAGGTTGCATCTACGATGCCTGTTCGTATAGTTCCTATAGCATTCGTAGAGGATCTTGCAACAATTTGTCCATAGAATCCTATAGGAATATTTACCTTTTTAATCAGTTCAATCTTTGTGGCTTTCCCTGCGCCACAAAATGTGTCCTGTTTAATACAAAGATCGAAACTTGCATCTGATTTATAGGCTTTCCAACAAGAATTATTTCCCGGAATAATTATTTTGGAGTCGTTGTCGTCGTCATCGAGTATTTGAATTGCTCTTTCTATAGTAGGAAAAATAAGCTTTATTATACATTTGGGGATAATGGGGTAAAAATACATATTTGTTGAAAAAGTTGTATTTGGACAATAAAGTGAAAAAATTAATTTGAGCCTTTACATATTTTATGGCTGAACATAAAAACTATTTGATTCTCTTGTTTTTGCATAATTTTCCAAACAATGTCCTTAATATTTGACTTATTAGGGATAATAATTACCGATGGAAAGTGTTCAAATATTTCTGTGGGAATTTCTTTTATATTAGTGATGATATTCTTTTCATCAAAATTTTCCAACGAGGCAAATATTAATGAAAAATACAATTGAGAGAGTGGTGAACGTTCAAATAGATAATTCTTTGTTTCTTTTTGTTGTTGTTGCATTTTATTCATAATTCTTAACGTGTACAGGTTTTGTCTAAAAGACTTTGGTGCTTTATTACTATTTTGTTGTTCTTTAAAAAGGTGTACATTTGAATATCTCTTGAGAAAATTGAGTTGTCCCATATATGTAAGACCAACCAAAAATATATTTTTAGCAAGTGGAAATTTTTCCTTGTTTTTATATATAGTAGTAGTAGTAGTAGTACTAGTAGTAGGAATTTGTTCTGTTGCATCCATATCAATTATTAGATTAGATGATGTTGTAGGCATAGTAGATTCGTTTAAAGATGCAAATGATGACAACATACTGCAAACAATTCGAATTAGATATGATGTGGTTTGTATAAAAATTTTTCCCGTTAAACTCACCTGATTAAGTAATTACACACAAAGCAAAAATAAAGAATTATATGATATAAATATATATGTTGTGAGAGGAAAGCTGACAACTGATGTTTGTATTTACCAATTCAATCTTTTTATAACAACAAAATCCATAAAATTAGCGAGAGTGTTTAGATAAGAAAGGTTAAAATTAGTCGATAAGGAATAGATGAAAATACATTGAATATATATAAATGGTTTAAAAAAGAGCGTGCGTGTATGCAACTATAAAATTAAAGTGTATTAGCAGTAGGTAGTCAAAAAAAATATCAAAAACAACTTGTACTGTTAAAGAACGTTTTTATTGAAAAAATACACACAAGTATACAATAGACTAACTTAAGATTATACTGATTTAACAACAATTGAATTGTTCTTGTTGATCAATGTAGGGTTTCATTTCATTTAAAACGGTAGGACTGATTCCTCGTTGAAATTTTTGAATAAATGTCCAATTAACTTGTTCTCTATGTCGACGGATAAAATCTTCAGTCAAATTTTGATGGATACTAATTGCATTCCAATCCAACATTTCGGCAAATTCCGTCATAAATCGTTCGTTTAATTGCTGATATTGGGAAATTAGTTGCCAATGGACTTTATTGATACAAGTTCGTATTAGATCTTCGTCTAAATGTTGTTTTCGTGATATGATATTCCAATTGACAAAATCTTGAAAATAAATGATAAATTTCGATGGTAACTCGGGAAAATTGGATATTTCATTCCACCAAGCTCTTAGACAAGCCATTATTTTATATGTATGTATATGTCAATAGTAAGCAGAGAGAGAGATACAAATAATATGATTGTATTGTTGATGTATGTTTTTATATAGATTTGATAACAGGAAACAAATAAATTTAGCTGTTTCTTATTTTCTTAAGGATTTTTTGTAGACAGAGTGACTCCAATTAAATTTATATCTCTTATCATTCTAATTTTTATAGACATAGAGACTCAAGTTGTTTACTTTTTTTCTTATCATTATGTTTATAGACGAAACTGGTTTGTTTTCGGGAACGTGTGATTCCTATGTAAGCGATTAATTTAATATATAAGAGTAAAACAAATACAAACGATACTCTTAGAATATTTTGATAGTGTAACATACGGATAGACATACATCGAAGTAATTTTATAATATATAAAGGTAAGAAAAACAAATACAAACTATACTATTAGAATATATATATATATATATATATATATATATATATATATATATATATATATATATATATATATATATATATATTATATAATATATATTTAAAACTTGCACTATTATTTTGTCTTAAAAATTAATATTTTGATGTTTCAGGAAAAAAAAACATGTCTCATGAAACCGAAATACTGGAAATTATACAAAAAACAGTAGAGCTAGTATTTAGTCAAAGAAAATACTTCGCAGCCTGTTTACCAACATCAGTATTGATTTTTGAAATAGCTCAGAAATTTAATATTCCTGTGGAGATAGAATGTGGATCGTTATGGAAGGATAAAGGTAAAGAAAATTTAAGAGTTACTCCTCATTTTTGGAACGTTTATTCGGACAATATCTACGATCCAACATTGAAACTAATTAAAAACCACTTAAATGAAGTCGACCTTGGAAAATTTAAGCATAGTAAGCATTTTACCATCGATAATGAAGATGCAGATTTTATGTTTAAAAAGTTTTTACACATTAAAAAAACTAGAACTACTGGACATTATTTTGAGACAGCTCCAGTCGTTCTTTTACAAACGAGAAGATTTATTTACAAAAAGATCAATCAATTTGCTAAACAAAAATCCTGGAGAAAAATCTCTATTTCTTAAATGCTTGTAATTCTAATATTTTTTTTTAAAAAAATAGCAAGAGTGGTTTCAACTTAGTCTTTTGTGAAAATCAAATTGTATAAGATGATAAATATCTATTTATATTGTTTTAAAACCTTGTACCATGTATATAAATGTGTTTTTAAATAAATTAAGAAAAAACAAATAACCAAACTTTTGTGTTTTATTAGTAGGTGCTATTGATGTTAATCATTAACTTCATCATTCATTCAAGATATATGGTGCTGTGAAACCTGTAGAACAATCGATAGTTTTGTTTATAAATTATACTATTAATTGCTATAAAGGTTTTAAAACTAAAAATAACAAAACATAGTAGTAATTAAAACATCTTGTTTTATTAATCAGTTAATATATATATTATAGAAATTCTATTTCTGTCCTATACTGCTGCTGTGTAACCTGTAGAAAAATCTATGGTTTTGTTTATAAATTATCCTATTAATTGCTATAAAGGTTTTAAAACTAAAAATAACAAAAACATAGTAGTAATTAAAACATCTTGTTTTATTAATCAGTTAATATATAATTATAGAAATTCTATTTCTGTCCTATACTGCTGCTGTGTAACCTGTAGAAAAATTGACAGTTTTGTTTATAAATTATCCTATTAATTGCTATAAAGGTTTTGAAACTAAAAATAACAAAAAACATAGTAATTAAAAACATCTTGTTTTATTCATCAGTTAATATATAATTATAGAAATTCTATTTCTATCCTATACATAAACAATTAAACATATGAACTTTCTTATATCATTTTGAAAGTTTTTCATAATATGAAATTATTTATATTTCTTAACTCTACTAATACTTGTTTATTTACCTCTCATCATACAGAAAAACAACCAACGAATTCAAACTCTCTCATTTCAACGAGTCTCTAAACTCATTGTTGTTTAAGCTCCTAATTTAAAATATCACAACTATTTGTACATATTATTATATTCTACAATGCATTTAGTCAACACCTTATCACCAAAATTTTGATCTTTCTTATCAAGTTTGATGATCTCTCTCTCGAATTTATTTGCAAGTATTTGCCTTTATACTTTATACATACTATTAGGTCATATCTATTTATAATTTGATTGTTTTTGATGTTATTTTAGTACTAGAAGACAATGTTAGTCTACGATTAAATCAATATTATCGGACATTATTGTTGTATTGAAATATTTGTTTAGTTCTAAATATTAGTTGTAAGACTAAATATTTGTTAACATAATTGATTTAAGGAAGCAAAATTATTTTCATGCATTTATTACTATTTATGTAAATATAATTCGTATTTAATTTTGATGTTTACTTATTTTCTTATCTTTTTGTATTTTTATAGTACTCCTGTTTCGATCATCATATAACCCGCAATGACAGAAAGGTACAGTGTAGTACCACAAATTGTTTTTGCACTACTTAGTTGGTTCAAAAAATTCATACCATAATGTCTATCAGTAGCAGTCAAGAAGAAGAGTCTCCACAATTCTCATTTAAAAACCATATAAAGTAATAATGGATTTTATTAGCATAAATACCACAATTCTCACTTAAAAACATAACATTCTGTATATAAATGTTGTAAGAATATAATGACTTTAGTACGACAAATCCAAAACTTTGGAACTGCGGTTGTTGCTATTGTTGTAGTTGGCAGAAGACATATTTTTTTCTTAAATGTAATACCCGGTATAATATGTTTTGTAAATTTAAGGTTCTATTAATATCTTATCGAGAATATTTATCACCTTATATCGATCGCAAACAAGTTACAACAAATAATAATTTAGGGACACGTTACGTATCATGTGTATGGTCACATCCTGGAATTCGAGAAGGACCCGATACATGTGAATGTTTCCACATTCGTATGGTATTAAAACGTGCCAATGAAGAATTGTCATCGTTGTCGACATCAAACAAATGTGTACAATGTAGTATTCATTGCAATCATAATAATGAGTTTATTATTCAATTATCGAAAACTACTTGTAAGTCTATTGAGCTGTTTTATAAAAAATAAATGTTTTTGTCTAATACAATGTTAAATAAATGGTAAAAGCTATCGAAATATATAAATAGTTATAGAACTCGAATAAATATTGTAAATATTGCTTTCCACACAGTACAAACACCACGATTTCGAGAACAAAAGTGTTGTTTTTTTAAAATATTGGTACTCTTAAATAAATCAACTAAAAAATATAAAAATTGGTACTCTTAATGCGATTACATCAACCAAAATTTTCCAATCACCAGATATGATTGGAAGGTTAATTATAGTGTATCTAAAGAACTATTTCAGGTGTTTCCAATTAGACAACAAACTGTTCAAATCTATTGTAAGTGAACTCATAGTAGTATGACCATGACGACTGGAGAACATTTTGAATGATATCAATGTAATGGTAGTCAGGTGATTATGATAATAACAAAGAAATTTTTCCTCAAAGAAACCGAAATAAAGTACAGAGAGACTATTTGCAACCAAAAAGCGGTCATAAGTCCCATTCAAAAAGTAGTATTTTATTTTGTCTTTTGTCTATTTACACATATATCAAACACAAGTCAAGTTTTATGTAACGACAACGAAATACTGTAAATTTTTTACTCTTTAAGTTATTGCATTCTCAATGCATTTGAATCTACTTCTTATCAACTAATTTTAACCTTTCTTATCTATCTAAATATATAGTTATTAGTCAAGAATATTATACATTGCAATTTGTATTCATTCAACATGAATATACATATTTTTCTCTTAAAATGGTTGAAAAGTGATCAAAAAGATCTAAATGGGAGTCAAATTGGTCTTAAATCTTGAGAAAAAGACAGTAAAAAGTCCTTATTGCATAAGAAGTGGTGAAAATAGGTGTTAAAAGGTTCTCATATAGTAGATATTAGGGTAAATTTGGGTTTGATATTACAGGTTGTACAAATATGAGGTAGAATTAATAAATAAATTTAATAAAAGGATAATTTAACATAATCTTACAAAAAGTTACATAAAATGGGAATAAAATAATGTCTAAGAGTATTGATTGGTTGAGGTAAATAAAGTATGTGCAAAATCATTTTTAGTCGTTTGTTTTATCCTACAAGGACAAAACCAAAAATTTAATAAAATGAATGCAATATTTGTTCAAAACTAGATTAGACAAGGTGTTCCTCCATCAGAAATATAAAACAATATTTTTTACTAAAAAGTCCTAAATAATTCCTTTATCCTAAGATGTAAATTTGCAAATAAATAACTAATATTTTGCTTGGTACGAAATGATACCAACAAAAACAAATAAAATTAAATGAGAGTTCAACAAATTTGATTAGAAAGATCAAATTTTTGTCGATAAGAGTATGTAAAATGTATTGGATAAAGTACAAATTGCAATGTATAATATTCTTGACTAATAACTATATATTTGACGAAAAATATTAAATACGAATTGCTTAATAGAATGTATAAATGAGAGAGTTCAGTAAAAACAGATAAGAAAGGTCAAAATTAGTTTATAGGGTGTTGAGTAGATGTATGGAGAATTTAATAATTTAAACAATATTTAGATTTACCGTATTATCGTAACGTTAAATGTAATCGTAAAAGTCGTTTTTCTCAAGTAAAGTACAAATTGCAATTTAATAACTATATATCGAGTTCAACAAAAATAGATAAGAAAGGTTAAAATTAGTTGATAAGAAGTAGATTCAAATGCATTGAGAATGCAATAAGTTAAAGAGTAAAAAATTTACCGTATTTCGTTGTCGTTACATAAAACTTGACTTGTGTTTGATATATGTGTAAATAGACAAAAGACAAAATAAATACTTGTTGAATGGGACTTATGACCGCTTTTTGGTTGCAAATAGTCTCTCTGTACTTTATTTCGGTTTCTTTGAGGAAAAATTTCTTTGTTATTATCATAATCACCTGACTACCATTACATTGATATCATTCAAGATGTTCTCCAGTCGTCATCGTCATATTACTATGAGTTCATTTACAATAGATTTGAACAGTTTGTTGTCTAATTGGAAACATCTTAAATAGTTCTTTAGATACATTATAATTAACCTTCCAATCATATCTGGTGATTGGAAAATTTTGGTTGATGTAATCGCATTAAGAGTACCAATTTTTATATTTTTTGGTTGATTTATTTAAGAGTACCAATATTTTAAAAAAACAACAATTTTGTTCTCGAAATCGTGGTGTTTGTACTGTGTGGAAAGCAATATTTACAATATTTATTCGAGTTCTATAACTATTTATATATTTCGATAGCTTTTACCATTTATTTAACATTGTATTAGACAAAAACATTTATTTTTTATAAAACAGCTCAATAGACTTACAAATAGTTTTCGATAATTGAAAAATAAACTCATTATTATGATTGCAATGAATACTACATTGTACACATTTATTTGATGTCGACAACGATGACAATTCTTCATTGACACGCCTTAATACCATACGAATGTGGAAACATTCAGATGTATCGGGTCCTTCTCGAATTCCAGGATGTGACCATATACATGATACGTAATGTGTTCCTAAATTATTATTTGTTGTAACTTGTTTGCTATCGATATAAGGTGATAAATATTCTCGATAAGATATAATTTACAAAAAATATTATACCGGGTATTACATTTAACAAAGAAATATGTCTTCTGCCAACTACAACAATAGCAACAACAGCAGTTCCAAAGTTTTGGATTTGTCGTACTAAAGTCATTATATTCTTACAACATTTATATACAGAATGTTATGTTTTTAAGTGAGAATTGTGGTATTTATGCTAATAAAATCCATTATTACTTTATACGGTTTTTAAATGAGAATTGTGAAAATAAGTAAACATCAAAATTAAATACGAATTATATTTATATAAATAGTAATAAATGCATGAAAATAATTTTGTTTCCTTAAATCAATTATGTTAACAAATATTTAGTCTTACAACCAATATTTAGAACTAAACAAATATTTCAATACAACAATAATGTCCTATAATATTGATTTAATCGTAGAGTAACATTGTCTCCTAGTACTAAAATAACATCAAAAATAATCAAATTATAAATAGATATGACCTAATAGTATGTATAAAGTATAAAGGCAAATACTTGCAAATAAATTCGAGAGAGAGATCATCAAACTTGATAAGAAAGATCAAAATTTTGGTGATAAGGTGTTGACTAAGAATATAATAATATGTACAAATAGTAGTAATATTTTAAAATTAGGAGCTTAAACAACAATGAGTTTGGAGACTCGTTGAAATGAGAGAGAGTTTGAATTCGTTGGTTGTTTTTCTATATGATGAGAGGTAAATAAACAAGTATTAGTAGAGTTAAGAAATATAAATAATTTCATATTATGAAAAACTTTCAAAATGATATAAGAAAGTTCATGTTTAATTGTTTATGTATAGGATAGAAATAGAATTTCTATAATTGATGAATAAAACAAGATGTTTTAATTACTACTATGTTTTTGTTATTTTTAGTTTTAAAACCTTTATAGCAATTAATAGGATAATTTATAAACAAAACTATCGATTTTTCTACAGGTTACACAGCAGCAGTATAGGACAGAAATAGAATTTCTATAATTATATATTAACTGATTAATAAAACAAGATGTTTTAATTACTACTATGTTTTTGTTATTTTTAGTTTTAAAACCTTTATAGCAATTAATAGTATAATTTATATACAAAACTATCGATTGTTCTACAGGTTTCACAGCACCATATATCTTGAATGAATGAGGAAGTTAATGATTAACATCAATAACATCTACTAATAAAACACAAAAGTTTGGTTATTTGTTTTTTTCTTAATTTATTTAAAAACACATTTATATACATGGTGCAAGGTTTAAAAAACAATATAAATAGATATTTGTCATCTTATACAATTTGATTTTCACAAAAGACTAAGTTGAAACAACTCTTGCTATTGTTTTTTTTTTTAGAAATATTAGAATTACAAGCATTTAAGAAATAGAGATTTTTCTCCAGGATTTTTGTTTAGCAAATTGATTGATCTTTTTGTAAATAAATCTTCTCGTTTGTAAACGATCGACTGGAGCTGTCTCAAAATAATGTCCAGTAGTTCTAGTTTTTTTAGTGTGTAAAAGCTTTTTAAACATAAAATCTGCATCTTCATTATCGATTATAAAATGCTTACCATGCTTAAATTTTCCAAGGTCTACTTCATTTAAGTGGTTTTTAATTTAGTTTCAATGTTGGATCGTAGATATTGTCCGAATAAACGTTCCAAAAATGAGGAGTAACTCTTAAATTTTCTTTACCTTCATCCTTCCATAACGATCTACATTCTATCTCCACAGGAATATTAAATTTCTGAGCTATTTCAAAAACTCATTTGGAGTGTGTTTCGTGAAGTCATTGATCATTTTATATCTCTGTAACAAAAATTTTTATTTTAAAAGCGATTAACTTACGGAACACTAATTACGCAAATCCAACTTACACTTCACCGGTTATTTTTTAAATATTAGCTCAAACGTAAACTCGGACGAATGCTTCCATATTGGCGCCTGTGGCTAGCCAATAGTACAGATAGTCAGCTCGCCTACGCGGGACGGCGACCTCAACGCTGCAGAGGCCATATTTTAAAACCGCGTCTCACTTGAAAATGCTAAATGAGAGTTTGGCGAAACGTCGTGCAAATTCATTGTTAGACGAATGGATTGAAACCCGGAATTTTAATGTATTACATTCCACCATCCGTGAAAACCTCTAGAGTAACATTTCTTACCTCTACGGGGAGAAGACTTTAAAAACAGTAAAACGCTATCAGAAACTTCGTTCTAGAGTATCGACACTTTGTAGCGACCTAAC